>CATQIR010000001.1:0-663029 GCA_958296145.1 Hydrotaea cyrtoneurina | reverse complement strand
CTATTAGCCCAACGCGATCTTGCCCACATTTTGTATTTATTAAATATATAGCTAGACAAAGTTTTGGACAAAAACTTGGAAGTCTGGCAACTCCCATTCTGGTACCTCCCATACAAATGTACCTTACCTCCCCATTAGAAATCGTGTAATAATATCTATTAGACCAACGCGACCTTGCCCAAATTTTGCATTTATTAAATCTTTAGCTAGACAACGTTTTGGACAAAAACTTGGAAGTCTGGCAACTCCCCTTCTGGTACCTTCCATACAAATGTACCATCCCGCTTACCATAGAAATCGTGTTATAATAACAATATGCCCAACGCGACGTTGCCCAAATTTTAAATTTATTAAATCTATTGCTAGACAGAGTTTTGGACAATAACATGGAATTCTGGCAACTACCCTTCTGGTACCTCCCATACAAATGTACAATACCGCTTACCTTAGAAATCGTGTAATAATATCAATATGCCCAACGCGACCTTGCCCAAATTTTATCTTTTAATAAAGCTATTGCTAGACAAAGTTTTGGACAAAACTTGGAAGTCTGGCAACTCCCCTTCTGGTACCTTCCATACAAATGTACCATCCCGCTTACCATTGAAATCGTGTTATAATAACAATATGCCCAACGCGACCTTGCCCAAATTTTAAATTTATTAAATCTATCGCTAGACAAAGTTTTGGAAAAAAACATGGAATTCTGGCAACTACCCTTCTGGTACCTCCCATACAAATGTACAATACCGCTAACCTTAGAAATCGTGACAAAGTTATGGACAAAACTTGGAAGTCTGGCAACTACCCTTCTGGTACCTCCCATACAAATGTACAATACCGCTAACCTTAGAAATCGTGACAAAGTTCTGGACAAAAACTTGGAAGTCTGGCAACTCCCCTTCTGGTACCTCCCATACAAATGTACCATACCGCTTACCTTAGAAATCGTGTAATAATATCAATATGCCCAACGCGACCTTGCTCACATTTTGTATTTATTAAATCTATAGCTAGACAAAGTTTAAGACAAAAACTTGGAAGTCTGGCAACTCCCCTTCTGGTACCTCCCATACAAATGTACCATACCGCTTACCTTAGAAATCGTGTAACAATATCAATATGCCCAACGCGACCTTGCTCACATTTTGTATTTATTAAATCTATAGCTAGACAAAGTTTAGGACAAAAACTTTTAAGTCTGGCAACTCCCCTTCTGGTACCTCCCATACAAATGTACCATGCCGCTTACCTTAGAAATCGTATAATAATATAAATATGCCCAACGCGACCTTGCTCACATTTTGTATTTATTAAATCTATAGCTAGACAAAGTTATGGACAAAACTTGGAAGTCTTGCAACTCCCATTCTAGTACCTCCCATACAAATGTACCTTCCCACCCCATTAGAAATCGTTTAATAATATCTATTAGCCCAACGCGATCTTGCCCAAGTTTTGCATTTATTAAATCTATAGCTAGACAAAGTTTTGGACAAAAACTTGGAAGTCTGGTAACTCCGCTTCTGGTACCTCCCATACAAATGTACCATCCCGCCCCATTAGAAATCGTGTCATAATATCTATTAGCCCAACGCGACCTTGTCCATATTTTGTATTTATTAAACATATAGCTTGACAAAGTTTTGGACAAAAACTTGGAAGTCTGGTAACTCCGCTTCTGGTACCTCCCATACAAATGTACCATAATACCCCATTAGAAATCGTGTAATAATATCAATATGCCCAACGCGATCTTGCCCAAGTTTTGCATTTATTAAATCTATAGCTAGACAAAGTTTTGGACAAAAACTTGGAAGTCTGGTAACTCCGCTTCTGGTACCTCCCATACAAATGTACCATAATACCCCATTAGAAATCGTGTAATAATATCAATATGCCCAACGCGATCTTGCCCAAGTTTTGCATTTATTAAATCTATAGCTAGACAAAGTTTTGGACAAAAACTTGGAAGTCTGGTAACTCCGCTTCTGGTACCTCCCATACAAATGTACCATCCCGCCCCATTAGAAATCGTGTCATAATATCTATTAGCCCAACGCGACCTTGTCCATATTTTGTATTTATTAAACATATAGCTTGACAAAGTTTTGTACAAAAACTTGGAAGTCTGGCAACTCCCCTTCTGGTACCTCCCATACAAATGTACCATACCGCTTACCTTAGAAATCGTGTAATAATATAAATATGCCCAACGCGACCTTGCTCACATTTTGTATTTATTAAATCTATAGCTAGACAAAGTTATGGACAAAAACTTGCAACTCCCTTTCTAGTACCTCCCATACAAATGTACCTTCCCACCCCATTAGAAATCGTTTAATAATATCTATTAGCCCAACGCGATCTTGCCCACATTTTGTATTTATTAAATATATAGCTAGACAAAGTTTTGGACAAAAACTTGGAAGTCTGGAACTCCCATTCTGGTACCTCCCATACAAATGTACCTTACCTCCCCATTAGAAATCGTGTAATAATATCTATTAGACCAACGCGACCTTGCCCAAATTTTGCATTTATTAAATCTTTAGCTAGACAACGTTTTGGACAAAAACTTGGAAGTCTGGCAACTCCCCTTCTGGTACCTTCCATACAAATGTACCATCCCGCTTACCATAGAAATCGTGTTATAATAACAATATGCCCAACGCGACCTTGCCCAAATTTTAAATTTATTAAATCTATTGCTAGACAAAGTTTTGGACAAAAACATGGAATTCTGGCAACTACCCTTCTGGTACCTCCCATACAAATTTAGAATACCGCTTACCTTAGAAATCGTGTAATAATATCAATATGCCCAACGCGACCTTGCCCAAATTTTTCTTTTAATAAAGCTATTGCTAGACAAAGTTTTGGACAAAACTTGGAAGTCTGGCAACTCCCCTTCTGGTACCTTCCATACAAATGTACCATCCCGCTTACCATAGAAATCGTGTTATAATAACAATATGCCCAACGCGACCTTGCCCAAATTTTAAATTTATTAAATCTATCGCTAGACAAAGTTTTGGACAAAACTTGGAAGTCTTGCAACTCCCATTCTAGTACCTCCATACAAATGTACCTTCCCACCCCATTACAAATCGTTTAATAATATATATTAGCCCAACGCGATCTTGCCCACATTTTGTATTTATTAAATATATAGCTAGACAAAGTTTTGGACAAAAACTTGAAAGTCTGGCAACTCCCATTCTGGTACCTCCCATACAAATGTACCATACCGCTTACCTTAGAAATCGTGTAATAATATAAATATTCCCAACGCGACCTTGCTCACATTTTGTATTTATTAAATCTATAGCTAGACAAAGTTATGGACAAAAACTTGCAACTCCCTTTCTAGTACCTCCCATACAAATGTACCTTCCCACCCCATTAGAAATCGTTTAATAATATCTATTAGCCCAACGCGATCTTGCCCACATTTTGTATTTATTAAACATATAGCTTGACAAAGTTTTGTACAAAAACTTGGAAGTCTGGCAACTCCCCTTCTGGTACCTCCCATACAAATGTACCATACCGCTTACCTTAGAAATCGTGTAATAATATAAATATTCCCAACGCGACCTTGCTCACATTTTGTATTTATTAAATCTATAGCTAGACAAAGTTATGGACAAAAACTTGCAACTCCCTTTCTAGTACCTCCCATACAAATGTACCTTCCCACCCCATTAGAAATCGTTTAATAATATCTATTAGCCCAACGCGATCTTGCCCACATTTTGTATTTATTAAATATATAGCTAGACAAAGTTTTTGACAAAAACTTGGAAGTCTGGCAACTCCCATTCTGGTACCTCCCATACAAATGTACCTTACCTCCCCATTAGAAATCGTGTAATAATATCTATTAGACCAACGCGACCTTGCCCAAATTTTGCATTTATTAAATCTTTAGCTAGACAACGTTTTGGACAAAAACTTGGAAGTCTGGCAACTCCCCTTCTGGTACCTTCCATACAAATGTACCATCCCGCTTACCATAGAAATCGTGTTATAATAACAATATGCCCAACGCGACCTTGCCCAAATTTTAAATTTATTAAATCTATTGCTAGACAAAGTTTTGGACAAAAACATGGAATTCTGGCAACTACCCTTCTGGTACCTCCCATACAAATGTAGAATACCGCTTACCTTAGAAATCGTGTAATAATATCAATATGCCCAACGCGACCTTGCCCCAATTTTTCTTTTAATAAAGCTATTGCTAGACAAAGTTTTGGACAAAACTTGGAAGTCTGGCAACTCCCCTTCTGGTACCTTCCATACAAATGTACCATCCCGCTTACCATAGAAATCGTGTTATAATAACAATATGCCCAACGCGACCTTGCCCAAATTTTAAATTTATTAAATCTATCGCTAGACAAAGTTTTGGACAAAACTTGGAAGTCTTGCAACTCCCATTCTAGTACCTCCATACAAATGTACCTTCCCACCCCATTACAAATCGTTTAATAATATATATTAGCCCAACGCGATCTTGCCCACATTTTGTATTTATTAAATATATAGCTAGACAAAGTTTTGGACAAAAACTTGAAAGTCTGGCAACTCCCATTCTGGTACCTCCCATACAAATGTACCTTCCCACCCCATTAGAAATCGTTTAATAATATCTATTAGCCCAACGCGATCTTGCCCACATTTTGTATTTATTAAATATATAGCTAGACAAAGTTTTGGACAAAAACTTGGAAGTCTGGCAACTCCCATTCTGGTACCTCCCATACAAATGTACCTTACCTCCCCATTAGAAATCGTGTAATAATATCTATTAGACCAACGCGACCTTGCCCAAATTTTGCATTTATTAAGTCTTTAGCTAGACAACGTTTTGGACAAAAACTTGGAAGTCTGGCAACTCCCCTTCTGGTACCTTCCATACAAATGTACCATCCCGCTTACCATAGAAATCGTGTTATAATAACAATATGCCCAACGCGACGTTGCCCAAATTTTAAATTTATTAAATCTATTGCTAGACAGAGTTTTGGACAATAACATGGAATTCTGGCAACTACCCTTCTGGTACCTCCCATACAAATGTACAATACCGCTTACCTTAGAAATCGTGTAATAATATCAATATGCCCAACGCGACCTTGCCCAAATTTTATCTTTTAATAAAGCTATTGCTAGACAAAGTTTTGGACAAAACTTGGAAGTCTGGCAACTCCCCTTCTGGTACCTTCCATACAAATGTACCATCCCGCTTACCATTGAAATCGTGTTATAATAACAATATGCCCAACGCGACCTTGCCCAAATTTTAAATTTATTAAATCTATCGCTAGACAAAGTTTTGGAAAAAAACATGGAATTCTGGCAACTACCCTTCTGGTACCTCCCATACAAATGTACAATACCGCTAACCTTAGAAATCGTGACAAAGTTATGGACAAAACTTGGAAGTCTGGCAACTCCCGTTTTGGTACCTCCCACCCCCTTTTTCTACCTTCCCACCCCATTAGAAATCGTTTAATAATATATATTAGCCCAACGCGATCTTGCCCAAATTTTGAATTTAATAAATCTATAGCTAGACAAAGTTCTGGACAAAAACTTGGAAGTCTGGCAACTCCCCTTCTGGTACCTCCCATACAAATGTACCATACCGCTTACCTTAGAAATCGTGTAATAATATCAATATGCCCAACGCGACCTTGCTCACATTTTGTATTTATTAAATCTATAGCTAGACAAAGTTTAAGACAAAAACTTGGAAGTCTGGCAACTCCCCTTCTGGTACCTCCCATACAAATGTACCATACCGCTTACCTTAGAAATCGTGTAACAATATCAATATGCCCAACGCGACCTTGCTCACATTTTGTATTCATTAAATCTATAGCTAGACAAAGTTTAGGACAAAAACTTTTAAGTCTGGCAACTCCCCTTCTGGTACCTCCCATACAAATGTACCATGCCGCTTACCTTAGAAATCGTGTAATAATATAAATATGCCCAACGCGACCTTGCTCACATTTTGTATTTATTAAATCTATAGCTAGACAAAGTTATGGACAAAACTTGGAAGTCTTGCAACTCCCATTCTAGTACCTCCCATACAAATGTACCTTCCCACCCCATTAGAAATCGTTTAATAATATCTATTAGCCCAACGCGATCTTGCCCAAGTTTTGCATTTATTAAATCTATAGCTAGACAAAGTTTTGGACAAAAACTTGGAAGTCTGGTAACTCCGCTTCTGGTACCTCCCATACAAATGTACCATCCCGCCCCATTAGAAATCGTGTCATAATATCTATTAGCCCAACGCGACCTTGTCCATATTTTGTATTTATTAAACATATAGCTTGACAAAGTTTTGGACAAAAACTTGGAAGTCTGGTAACTCCGCTTCTGGTACCTCCCATACAAATGTACCATAATACCCCATTAGAAATCGTGTAATAATATCAATATGCCCAACGCGATCTTGCCCAAGTTTTGCATTTATTAAATCTATAGCTAGACAAAGTTTTGGACAAAAACTTGGAAGTCTGGTAACTCCGCTTCTGGTACCTCCCATACAAATGTACCATAATACCCCATTAGAAATCGTGTAATAATATCAATATGCCCAACGCGATCTTGCCCAAGTTTTGCATTTATTAAATCTATAGCTAGACAAAGTTTTGGACAAAAACTTGGAAGTCTGGTAACTCCGCTTCTGGTACCTCCCATACAAATGTACCATCCCGCCCCATTAGAAATCGTGTCATAATATCTATTAGCCCAACGCGACCTTGTCCATATTTTGTATTTATTAAACATATAGCTTGACAAAGTTTTGTACAAAAACTTGGAAGTCTGGCAACTCCCCTTCTGGTACCTCCCATACAAATGTACCATACCGCTTACCTTAGAAATCGTGCAATAATATAAATATGCCCAACGCGACCTTGCTCACATTTTGTATTTATTAAATCTATAGCTAGACAAAGTTATGGACAAAAACTTGCAACTCCCTTTCTAGTACCTCCCATACAAATGTACCTTCCCACCCCATTAGAAATCGTTTAATAATATCTATTAGCCCAACGCGATCTTGCCCACATTTTGTATTTATTAAATATATAGCTAGACAAAGTTTTGGACAAAAACTTGGAAGTCTGGAACTCCCATTCTGGTACCTCCCATACAAATGTACCTTACCTCCCCATTAGAAATCGTGTAATAATATCTATTAGACCAACGCGACCTTGTCCAAATTTTGCATTTATTAAATCTTTAGCTAGACAACGTTTTGGACAAAAACTTGGAAGTCTGGCAACTCCCCTTCTGGTACCTTCCATACAAATGTACCATCCCGCTTACCATAGAAATCGTGTTATAATAACAATATGCCCAACGCGACCTTGCCCAAATTTTAAATTTATTAAATCTATTGCTAGACAAAGTTTTGGACAAAAACATGGAATTCTGGCAACTACCCTTCTGGTACCTCCCATACAAATTTAGAATACCGCTTACCTTAGAAATCGTGTAATAATATCAATATGCCCAACGCGACCTTGCCCAAATTTTTCTTTTAATAAAGCTATTGCTAGACAAAGTTTTGGACAAAACTTGGAAGTCTGGCAACTCCCCTTCTGGTACCTTCCATACAAATGTACCATCCCGCTTACCATAGAAATCGTGTTATAATAACAATATGCCCAACGCGACCTTGCCCAAATTTTAAATTTATTAAATCTATCGCTAGACAAAGTTTTGGACAAAACTTGGAAGTCTTGCAACTCCCATTCTAGTACCTCCATACAAATGTACCTTCCCACCCCATTACAAATCGTTTAATAATATATATTAGCCCAACGCGATCTTGCCCACATTTTGTATTTATTAAATATATAGCTAGACAAAGTTTTGGACAAAAACTTGAAAGTCTGGCAACTCCCATTCTGGTACCTCCCATACAAATGTACCTTCCCACCCCATTAGAAACCGTTTAATAATATCTATTAGCCCAACGCGATCTTGCCCACATTTTGTATTTATTAAATATATAGCTAGACAAAGTTTTGGACAAAACTTGGAAGTCTTGCAACTCCCATTCTGGTACCTCCCATACAAATGTACCTTACCTCCCCATTAGAAATCGTGTAATAATATCTATTAGACCAACGCGACCTTGCCCAAATTTTGCATTTATTAAATCTTTAGCTAGACAACGTTTTGGACAAAAACTTGGAAGTCTGGCAACTCCCCTTCTGGTACCTTCCATACAAATGTACCATCCCGCTTACCATAGAAATCGTGTTATAATAACAATATGCCCAACGCGACATTGCCCAAATTTTAAATTTATTAAATCTATTGCTAGACAGAGTTTTGGACAATAACATGGAATTCTGGCAACTACCCTTCTGGTACCTCCCATACAAATGTACAATACCGCTTACCTTAGAAATCGTGTAATAATATCAATATGCCCAACGCGACCTTGCCCAAATTTTTCTTTTAATAAAGCTATTGCTAGACAAAGTTTTGGACAAAACTTGGAAGTCTGGCAACTCCCCTTCTGGTACCTTCCATACAAATGTACCATCCCGCTTACCATTGAAATCGTGTTATAATAACAATATGCCCAACGCGACCTTGCCCAAATTTTAAATTTATTAAATCTATCGCTAGACAAAGTTTTGGAAAAAAACATGGAATTCTGGCAACTACCCTTCTGGTACCTCCCATACAAATGTACAATACCGCTTACCTTAGAAATCGTGACAAAGTTATGGACAAAACTTGGAAGTCTGGCAACTCCCGTTTTGGTACCTCCCACCCCCTTTTTCTACCTTCCCACCCCATTAGAAATCGTTTAATAATATCTATTAGCCCAACGCGATCTTGCCCAAATTATGAATTTAATAAATCTATAGCTAGACAAAGTTTTGGACAAAAACTTGGAAGTCTGGCAACTCCCCTTCTGGTACCTCCCATACAAATGTACCATACCGCTTACCTTAGAAATCGTGTAATAATATCAATATGCCCAACGCGACCTTGCTCACATTTTGTATTTATTAAATCTATAGCTAGACAAAGTTTAAGACAAAAACTTGGAAGTCTGGCAACTCCCCTTCTGGTACCTCCCATACAAATGTACCATACCGCTTACCTTAGAAATCGTGTAACAATATCAATATGCCCAACGCGACCTTGCTCACATTTTGTATTTATTAAATCTATAGCTAGACAAAGTTTAGGACAAAAACTTTTAAGTCTGGCAACTCCCCTTCTGGTACCTCCCATACAAATGTACCATGCCGCTTACCTTAGAAATCGTGTAATAATATAAATATGCCCAACGCGACCTTGCTCACATTTTGTATTTATTAAATCTATAGCTAGACAAAGTTATGGACAAAACTAGGAAGTCTTGCAACTCCCATTCTAGTACCTCCCATACAAATGTACCTTCCCACCCCATTAGAAATCGTTTAATAATATCCATTAGCCCAACGCGACCTTGCCCACATTTAAATCTATAGCTAGACAAAGTTATGGACAAAACTTGGAAGTCTTGCAACTCCCATTCTAGTACCTCCCATACAAATGTACCTTCCCACCCCATTAGAAATCGTTTAATAATATCTATTAGCCCAACGCGATCTTGCCCACATTTTGTATTTATTAAATATATAGCTAGACAAAGATTTGGACAAAAACTTGAAAGTCTGGCAACTCCCATTCTGGTACCTCCCATACAAATGTACCTTACCTCCCCATTAGAAATCGTGTAATAATATCTATTAGCCCAACGCGATCTTGCCCACATTTTGTATTTATTAAATATATAGCTAGACAAAGTTTTGGACAAAAACTTTTAAGTCTGGCAACTCCCCTTCTGGTACCTCCCATACAAATGTACCATGCCGCTTACCTTAGAAATCGTGTAATAATATAAATATGCCCAACGCGACCTTGCTCACATTTTGTATTTATTAAATCTATAGCTAGACAAAGTTATGGACAAAACTTGGAAGTCTTGCAACTCCCATTCTAGTACCTCCCATACAAATGTACCTTCCCACCCCATTAGAAATCATTTAATAATATCCATTAGCCCAACGCGACCTTGCCCACATTTAAATCTATAGCTAGACAAAGTTATGGACAAAACTTGGAAGTCTTGCAACTCCCATTCTAGTACCTCCCATACAAATGTACCTTCCCACCCCATTAGAAATCGTTTAATAATATCTATTAGCCCAACGCGATCTTGCCCACATTTTGTATTTATTAAATCTATAGCTAGACAAAGTTATGGACAAAACTTGGAAGTCTGGCAACTCCCGTTTTGGTACCTCCCACCCCCTTTTTCTACCTTCCCACCCCATTAGAAATCGTTTAATAATATCTATTAGCCCAACGCGATCTTGCCCAAATTTTGAATTTAATAAATCTTTAGCTAGGCAAGGTTTTGGACAAAAACTTGGAAGTCTGGCAACTCCCCTTCTGGTACCTTCCATACAAATGTACCATCCCGCTTACCATAGAAAGCGTGTTATAATAACAATATGCCCAACGCGACCTTGCACAAATTTTAAATTTATTAAATCTATTGCTAGACAAAGTTTTGGACAAAAACATGGAATTCTGGCAACTACCCTTCTGGTACCTCCCATACAAATGTACAATACCGCTTACCTTAGAAATCGTGTAATAATATCAATATGCCCAACGCGACCTTGCCCAAATTTTTCTTTTAATAAAGCTAATGCTAGACAAAGTTTTGGACAAAACTTGGAAGTCTGGCAACTCCCCTTCTGGTACCTTCCATACAAATGTACCATCCCGCTTACCATAGAAATCGTGTTATAATAACAATATGCCCAACGCGACCTTGCCCAAATTTTAATTTATTAAATCTATTGCTAGACAAAGTTTTGGACAAAAACATGGAATTCTGGCAACTACCCTTCTGGTACCTCCCATACAAATGTACAATACCGCTTACCTTAGAAATCGTGTAATAATATCAATATGCCCAACGCGACCTTGCCCAAATTTTTCTTTTAATAAAGCTATTGCTAGACAAAGTTTTGGACAAAACTTGGAAGTCTGGTAACTCCGCTTCTGGTACCTCCCATACAAATGTACCATCCCGCCCCATTAGAAATCGTGTCATAATATCTATTAGCCCAACGCGACCTTGTCCAAATTTTGCATTTATTAAATCTATAGCTAGATAACGTTTTGGACAAAAACTTGGAAGTCTGGTAACTCCGCTTCTGGTACCTCCCATACAAATGTACCATCCGCCCCATTAGAAATCGTGTCATAATATCTATTAGCCCAATGCGAAATTGTCCAAATTTTGAATTTATTAAATCTATAGCTAGACAACGTTTTGGACAAAAACTTGGAAGTCTGGTATCTCCGCTTCTGGTACCTCCCATACAAATGTACCATCCCGCCCCATTAGAAATCGTGTCATAATATCTATTAGCCCAATGCGACCTTGTCCAAATTTTGAATTTATTAAATCTATAGCTAGACAACGTTTTGGACAAAAACTTGGAAGTCTGGTAACTCCGCTTCTGGTACCTCACATACAAATGTACCATCCCGCCCCATAAGAAATCGTGTCATAATATATATTAGCCCAATGCGACCTTGTCCAAATTTTGAATTTAATAAATCTATAGCTAGACAACGTTTTGGACAAAAACTTGGAAGTCTGGTAACTCCGCTTCTGGTACCTCCCATACATATGTACCTTCCCACCCCATTAGAAATCGTTTAATAATATCTATTAGCCCAACGCGATCTTGCCCACATTTTGTATTTATTAAATATATAGCTAGACAAAGTTTTGGACAAAAACTTGGAAGTCTGGCAACTCCCATTCTGGTACCTCCCATACAAATGTACCTTACCTCCCCATTAGAAATCGTGTAATAATATCTATTAGACCAACGCGACCTTGCCCAAATTTTGCATTTATTAAATCTTTAGCTAGACAACGTTTTGGACAAAAACTTGGAAGTCTGGCAACTCCCCTTCTGGTACCTTCCATACAAATGTACCATCCCGCTTACCATAGAAATCGTGTTATAATAACAATATGCCCAACGCGACCTTGCCCAAATTTTAAATTTATTAAATCTATTGCTAGACAGAGTTTTGGACAAAAACATGGAATTCTGGCAACTACCCTTCTGGTACCTCCCATACAAATGTACAATACCGCTTACCTTAGAAATAGTGTAATAATATCAATATGCCCAACGCGACCTTGCCCAAATTTTTCTTTTAATAAAGCTATTGCTAGACAAAGTTTTGGACAAAACTTGGAAGTCTGGCAACTCCCCTTCTGGTACCTTCCATACAAATGTACCATCACGCTTACCATTGAAATCGTGTTATAATAACAATATGCCCAACGCGACCTTGCCCAAATTTTAAATTATTAAATCTATCGCTAGACAAAGTTTTGGAAAAAAACATGGAATTCTGGCAACTACCCTTCTGGTACCTCCCATACAAATGTACAATACCGCTTACCTTAGAAATCGTGTAATAATATCAATATGCCCAATATCTATATCCAATATCTAATATCTATTAGCCCAACGCGATCTTGCCCACATTTTGTATTTATTAAACATATAGCTAGACAAAGTTTTGGACAAAAACTTGGAAGTCTGGCAACTCCCCTTCTGGTACCTCCCATACAAATGTACCATACCTCTTACCTTAGAAATCGTGTAATAATATCAATATGCCCAACGCGACCTTGCTCACATTTTGTATTTATTAAATCTATAGCTAGACAAAGTTGTGGACAAAACTTGGAAGTCTGGCAACTCCCGTTTTGGTACCTCCCACCCCCCTTTTCTACCTTCCCACCCCATTAGAAATCGTTTAATAATATCTATTAGCCCAACACGATCTTGCCCAAATTTTGAATTTAATAAATCTATAGCTAGACAAAGTTTTGGACAAAAACTTGGAAGTCTGGCAACTCCCCTTCTGGTACCTCCCATACAAATGTACCATACCGCTTACCTTAGAAATCGTGTAATAATATCAATATGCCCAACGCGACCTTGCTCACATTTTGTATTTATTAAATCTATAGCTAGACAAAGTTTAAGAAAAAAACTTGGAAGTCTGGCAACTCCCCTTCTGGTACCTCCCATACAAATGTACAATACCGCTTACCTTAGAAATCGTGTAACAATATCAATATGCCCAACGCGACCTTGCTCACATTTTGTATTTATTAAATCTATAGCTAGACAAAGTTTAGGACAAAAACTTTTAAGTCTGGCAACTCCCCTTCTGGTACCTCCCATACAAATGTACCTTCCCACCCCATTAGAAATCGTTTAATAATATCCATTAGCCCAACGCGACCTTGCCCACATTTAAATCTATAGCTAGACAAAGTTATGGACAAAACTTGGAAGTCTTGCAACTCCCATTCTAGTACCTCCCATACAAATGTACCTTCCCACCCCATTAGAAATCGTTTAATAATATCTATTAGCCCAACGCGATCTTGCCCACATTTTGTATTTATTAAATATATAGCTAGACAAAGTTTTGGACAAAAACTTGAAAGTCTGGCAACTCCCATTCTGGTACCTCCCATACAAATGTACCTTACCTCCCCATTAGAAATCGTGTAATAATATCTATTAGCCCAACGCGATCTTGCCCACATTTTGTATTTATTAAATATATAGCTAGACAAAGTTTTGGACAAAAACTTTTAAGTCTGGCAACTCCCCTTCTGGTACCTCCCATACAAATGTACCATGCCGCTTACCTTAGAAATCGTGTAATAATATAAATATGCCCAACGCGACCTTGCTCACATTTTGTATTTATTAAATCTATAGCTAGACAAAGTTATGGACAAAACTTGGAAGTCTTGCAACTCCCATTCTAGTACCTCTCATACAAATGTACCTTCCCACCCCATTAGAAATCGTTTAATAATATCCATTAGCCCAACGCGACCTTGCCCACATTTAAATCTATAGCTAGACAAAGTTATGGACAAAACTTGGAAGTCTTGCAACTCCCATTCTAGTACCTCCCATACAAATGTACCTTCCCACCCCATTAGAAATCGTTTGATAATATCTATTAGCCCAACGCGATCTTGCCCACATTTTGTATTTATTAAATCTATAGCTAGACAAAGTTTTGGACAAAACTTGGAAGTCTGGCAACTCCCGTTTTGGTACCTCCCACCCCCTTTTTCTACCTTCCCACCCCATTAGAAATCGTTTAATAATATCTATTAGCCCAACGCGATCTTGCCCAAATTTTGAATTTAATAAATCTTTAGCTAGGCAAAGTTTTGGACAAAAACTTGGAAGTCTGGCAACTCCCCTTCTGGTACCTTCCATACAAATGTACCATCCCGCTTACCATAGAAATCGTGTTATAATAACAATATGCCCAACGCGACCTTGCCCAAATTTTGAATTTAATAAATCTATAGCTAGACAAAGTTTTGGACAAAAACTTGGAAGTCTGGCAACTCCCCTTCTGGTACCTCCCATACAAATGTACCATACCGCTTACCTTAGAAATCGTGTAATAATATCAATATGCCCAACGCGACCTTGCTCACATTTTGTATTTATTAAATCTATAGCTAGACAAAGTTTAAGAAAAAAACTTGGAAGTCTGGCAACTCCCCTTCTGGTACCTCCCATACAAATGTACCTTCCCACCCCATTAGAAATCGTTTAATAATATCCATTAGCCCAACGCGACCTTGCCCACATTTAAATCTATAGCTAGACAAAGTTATGGACAAAACTTGGAAGTCTTGCAACTCCCATTCTAGTACCTCCCATACAAATGTACCTTCCCACCCCATTAGAAATCGTTTAATAATATCTATTAGCCCAACGCGATCTTGCCCACATTTTGTATTTATTAAATATATAGCTAGACAAAGTTTTGGACAAAAACTTGAAAGTCTGGCAACTCCCATTCTGGTACCTCCCATACAAATGTACCTTACCTCCCCATTAGAAATCGTGTAATAATATCTATTAGCCCAACGCGATCTTGCCCACATTTTGTATTTATTAAATATATAGCTAGACAAAGTTTTGGACAAAAACTTTTAAGTCTGGCAACTCCCCTTCTGGTACCTCCCATACAAATGTACCATGCCGCTTACCTTAGAAATCGTGTAATAATATAAATATGCCCAACGCGACCTTGCTCACATTTTGTATTTATTAAATCTATAGCTAGACAAAGTTATGGACAAAACTTGGAAGTCTTGCAACTCCCATTCTAGTACCTCTCATACAAATGTACCTTCCCACCCCATTAGAAATCGTTTAATAATATCCATTAGCCCAACGCGACCTTGCCCACATTTAAATCTATAGCTAGACAAAGTTATGGACAAAACTTGGAAGTCTTGCAACTCCCATTCTAGTACCTCCCATACAAATGTACCTTCCCACCCCATTAGAAATCGTTTAATAATATCTATTAGCCCAACGCGATCTTGCCCACATTTTGTATTTATTAAATCTATAGCTAGACAAAGTTTTGGACAAAACTTGGAAGTCTGGCAACTCCCGTTTTGGTACCTCCCACCCCCTTTTTCTACCTTCCCACCCCATTAGAAATCGTTTAATAATATCTATTAGCCCAACGCGATCTTGCCCAAATTTTGAATTTAATAAATCTTTAGCTAGGCAAAGTTTTGGACAAAAACTTGGAAGTCTGGCAACTCCCCTTCTGGTACCTTCCATACAAATGTACCATCCCGCTTACCATAGAAATCGTGTTATAATAACAATATGCCCAACGCGACCTTGCCCAAATTTTAAATTTATTAAATCTATTGCTAGACAAAGTTTTGGACAAAAACATGGAATTCTGGCAACTACCCTTCTGGTACCTCCCATACAAATGTACAATACCGCTTACCTTAGAAATCGTGTAATAATATCAATATGCCCAACGCGACCTTGCCCAAATTTTTCTTTTAATAAAGCTAATGCTAGACAAAGTTTTGGACAAAACTTGGAAGTCTGGCAACTCCCCTTCTGGTACCTTCCATACAAATGTACCATCCCGCTTACCATAGAAATCGTGTTATAATAACAATATGCCCAACGCGACCTTGCCCAAATTTTTCTTTTAATAAAGCTAATGCTAGACAAAGTTTTGGACAAAACTTGGAAGTCTGGCAACTCCCCTTCTGGTACCTTCCATACAAATGTACCATCCCGCTTACCATAGAAATCGTGTTATAATAACAATATGCCCAACGCGACCTTGCCCAAATTGTAAATTTATTAAATCTATTGCTAGACAAAGTTTTGGACAAAAACATGGAATTCTGTCAACTACCCTTCTGGTACCTCCCATACAAATGTACAATACCGCTTACCTTAGAAATCGTGTAATAATATCAATATGCCCAACGCGACCTTGCCCAAAGTTTTCTTTTAATAAAGCTATTGCTAGACAAAGTTTTGGACAAAACATGGAAGTCTGGTAACTCCGCTTCTGGTACCTCCCATACAAATGTACCATCCCGCCCCATTAGAAATCGTGTCATAATATCTATTAGCCCAACGCGACCGTGTCCAAATTTTGCATTTATTAAATCTATAGCTAGATAACGTTTTGGACAAAAACTTGGAAGTCTGGTAACTCCGCTTCTGGTACCTCCCATACAAATGTACCATCCGGCCCCATTAGAAATCGTGTCATAATATCTATTAGCCCAATGCGACCTTGTCCAAATTTTGAATTTATTAAATCTATAGCTAGACAACGTTTTGGACAAAAACTTGGAAGTCTGGTAACTCCGCTTCTGGTACCTCACATACAAATGTACCATCCCGCCCCATAAGAAATCGTGTCATAATATATATTAGCCCAATGCAACCTTGTCCAAATTTTGAATTTAATAAATCTATAGCTAGACAACGTTTTGGACAAAAACTTGGAAGTCTGGTAACTCCGCTTCTGGTACCTCCCATACAAATGTACCATCCCGCCCCATTAGAAATCGTGTCATAATATATATTAGCCCATCGCGACCTTGCCCAAATTTTGAATTTAATAAATCTATAGCTAGACAAAGTTTTGGACAAAAACTTCGAAGTCTGGCAACTCCCGTTTTGGTACCTCCCACCCCCCTTTTCTACCTTCCCACCCCATTAGAAATCGTTTAATAATATCTATTAGCCCAACGCGATCTTGCCCAAATTTTAAATTTATTAAATCTATTGCTAGACAGAGTTTTGGACAAAAACATGGAATTCTGGCAACTACCCTTCTGGTACCTCCCATACAAATGTACAATACCGCTTACCTTAGAAATCGTGTAATAATATCAATATGCCCAACGCGACCTTGCCCAAATTTTTCTTTTAATAAAGCTATTGCTAGACAAAGTTTTGGACAAAACTTGGAAGTCTGGCAACTCCCCTTCTGGTACCTTCCATACAAATGTACCATCCCGCTTACCATTGAAATCGTGTTATAATAACAATATGCCCAACGCGACCTTGCCCAAATTTTAAATTTATTAAATCTATCGCTAGACAAAGTTTTGGAAAAAAACATGGAATTCTGGCAACTACCCTTCTGGTACCTCCCATACAAATGTACAATACCGCTTACCTTAGAAATCGTGTAATAATATCAATATGCCCAATATATATATCCAATATCTAATATCTATTAGCCCAACGCGATCTTGCCCACATTTTGTATTTATTAAACATATAGCTAGACAAAGTTTTGGACAAAAACTTGGAAGTCTGGCAACTCCCCTTCTGGTACCTCCCATACAAATGTACCATACCTCTTACCTTAGAAATCGTGTAATAATATCAATATGCCCAACGCGACCTTGCTCACATTTTGTATTTATTAAATCTATAGCTAGACAAAGTTGTGGACAAAACTTGGAAGTCTGGCAACTCCCGTTTTGGTACCTCCCACCCCCCTTTTCTACCATCCCACCCCATTAGAAATCGTTTAATAATATCTATTAGCCCAACGCGATCTTGCCCAAATTTTAATAAATCTATAGCTAGACAAAGTTTTGGACAAAAACTTGGAAGTCTGGCAACTCCCCTTCTGGTACCTCCCATACAAATGTACCATACCGCTTACCTTAGAAATCGTGTAATAATATCAATATGCCCAACGCGACCTTGCTCACATTTTGTATTTATTAAATCTATAGCTAGACAAAGTTTAAGACAAAAACTTGGAAGTCTGGCAACTCCCCTTCTGGTTCCTCCCATACAAATGTAGCATACCGCTTACCTTAGAAATCGTGTAACAATATCAATATGCCCAACGCGACCTTGCTCACATTTTGTATTTATTAAATCTATAGCTAGACAAAGTTTAGGACAAAAACTTTTAAGTCTGGCAACTCCCCTTCTGGTACCTCCCATACAAATGTACCATGCCGCTTACCTTAGAAATCGTGTAATAATATAAATATGCCCAACGCGACCTTGCTCACATTTTGTATTTATTAAATCTATAGCTAGACAAAGTTATGGACAAAACTTGGAAGTCTTGCAACTCCCATTCTAGTACCTCCCATACAAATGTACCTTCCCACCCCATTAGAAATCGTTTAATAATATCCATTAGCCCAACGCGACCTTGCCCACATTTAAATCTATAGCTAGACAAAGTTATGGACAAAACTTGGAAGTCTTGCAACTCCCATTCTAGTACCTCCCATACAAATGTACCTTCCCACCCCATTAGAAATCGTTTAATAATATCTATTAGCCCAACGCGATCTTGCCCACATTTTGTATTTATTAAATATATAGCTAGACAAAGTTTTGGACAAAAACTTGAAAGTCTGGCAACTCCCATTCTGGTACCTCCCATACAAATGTACCTTACCTCCTCATTAGAAATCGTGTAATAATATCTATTAGCCCAACGCGATCTTGCCCACATTTTGTATTTATTAAATATATAGCTAGACAAAGTTTTGGACAAAAACTTTTAAGTCTGGCAACTCCCCTTCTGGTACCTCCCATACAAATGTACCATGCCGCTTACCTTAGAAATCGTGTAATAATATAAATATGCCCAACGCGACCTTGCTCACATTTTGTATTTATTAAATCTATAGCTAGACAAAGTTATGGACAAAACTTGGAAGTCTTGCAACTCCCATTCTAGTACCTCTCATACAAATGTACCTTCCCACCCCATTAGAAATCGTTTAATAATATCCATTAGCCCAACGCGACCTTGCACACATTTAAATCTATAGCTAGACAAAGTTATGGACAAAACTTGGAAGTCTTGCAACTCCCATTCTAGTACCTCCCATACAAATGTACCTTCCCACCCCATTAGAAATCGTTTAATAATATCTATTAGCCCAACGCGATCTTGCCCACATTTTGTATTTATTAAATCTATAGCTAGACAAAGTTTTGGACAAAACTTGGAAGTCTGGCAACTCCCGTTTTGGTACCTCCCACCCCCTTTTTCTACCTTCCCACCCCATTAGAAATCGTTTAATAATATCTATTAGCCCAACGCGATCTTGCCCAAATTTTGAATTTAATAAATCTTTAGCTAGGCAAAGTTTTGGACAAAAACTTGGAAGTCTGGCAACTCCCCTTCTGGTACCTTCCATACAAATGTACCATCCCGCTTACCATAGAAATCGTGTTATAATAACAATATGCCCAACGCGACCTTGCCCAAATTTTAAATTTATTAAATCTATTGCTAGACAAAGTTTTGGACAAAAACATGGAATTCTGGCAACTACCCTTCTGGTACCTCCCATACAAATGTACAATACCGCTTACCTTAGAAATCGTGTAATAATATCAATATGCCCAACGCGACCTTGCCCAAATTTTTCTTTTAATAAAGCTAATGCTAGACAAAGTTTTGGACAAAACTTGGAAGTCTGGCAACTCCCCTTCTGGTACCTTCCATACAAATGTACCATCCCGCTTACCATAGAAATCGTGTTATAATAACAATATGCCCAACGCGACCTTGCCCAAATTTTTCTTTTAATAAAGCTAATGCTAGACAAAGTTTTGGACAAAACTTGGAAGTCTGGCAACTCCCCTTCTGGTACCTTCCATACAAATGTACCATCCCGCTTACCATAGAAATCGTGTTATAATAACAATATGCCCAACGCGACCTTGCCCAAATTGTAAATTTATTAAATCTATTGCTAGACAAAGTTTTGGACAAAAACATGGAATTCTGGCAACTAACCTTCTGGTACCTCCCATACAAATGTACAATACCGCTTACCTTAGAAATCGTGTAATAATATCAATATGCCCAACGCGACCTTGCCCAAAGTTTTCTTTTAATAAAGCTATTGCTAGACAAAGTTTTGGACAAAACTTGGAAGTCTGGTAACTCCGCTTCTGGTACCTCCCATACAAATGTACCATCCCGCCCCATTAGAAATCGTGTCATAATATCTATTAGCCCAACGCGACCGTGTCCAAATTTTGCATTTATTAAATCTATAGCTAGATAACGTTTTGGACAAAAACTTGGAAGTCTGGTAACTCCGCTTCTGGTACCTCCCATACAAATGTACCATCCCGCCCCATTAGAAATCGTGTCATAATATCTATTAGCCCAATGCGACCTTGCTTACATTTTGTATTTATTAAATCTATAGCTAGACAAAGTTTAAGACAAAAACTTGGAAGTCTGGCAACTCCCCTTCTGTTTCCTCCCATACAAATGTAGCATACCGCTTACCTTAGAAATCGTGTAACAATATCAATATGCCCAACGCGACCTTGCTCACATTTTGTATTTATTAAATCTATAGCTAGACAAAGTTTAGGACAAAAACTTTTAAGTCTGGCAACTCCCCTTCTGGTACCTCCCATACAAATGTACCATGCCGCTTACCTTAGAAATCGTGTAATAATATAAATATGCCCAACGCGACCTTGCTCACATTTTGTATTTATTAAATCTATAGCTAGACAAAGTTATGGACAAAACTTGGAAGTCTTGCAACTCCCATTCTAGTACCTCCCATACAAATGTACCTTCCCACCCCATTAGAAATCGTTTAATAATATCCATTAGCCCAACGCGACCTTGCCCACATTTAAATCTATAGCTAGACAAAGTTATGGACAAAACTTGGAAGTCTTGCAACTCCCATTCTAGTACCTCCCATACAAATGTACCTTCCCACCCCATTAGAAATCGTTTAATAATATCTATTAGCCCAACGCGATCTTGCCCACATTTTGTATTTATTAAATATATAGCTAGACAAAGTTTTGGACAAAAACTTGAAAGTCTGGCAACTCCCATTCTGGTACCTCCCATACAAATGTACCTTACCTCCCCATTAGAAATCGTGTAATAATATCTATTAGCCCAACGCGATCTTGCCCACATTTTGTATTTATTAAATATATAGCTAGACAAAGTTTTGGACAAAAACTTTTAAGTCTGGCAACTCCCCTTCTGGTACCTCCCATACAAATGTACCATGCCGCTTACCTTAGAAATCGTGTAATAATATAAATATGCCCAACGCGACCTTGCTCACATTTTGTATTTATTAAATCTATAGCTAGACAAAGTTATGGACAAAACTTGGAAGTCTTGCAACTCCCATTCTAGTACCTCTCATACAAATGTACCTTCCCACCCCATTAGAAATCGTTTAATAATATCCATTAGCCCAACGCGACCTTGCACACATTTAAATCTATAGCTAGACAAAGTTATGGACAAAACTTGGAAGTCTTGCAACTCCCATTCTAGTACCTCCCATACAAATGTACCTTCCCACCCCATTAGAAATCGTTTAATAATATCTATTAGCCCAACGCGATCTTGCCCACATTTTGTATTTATTAAATCTATAGCTAGACAAAGTTTTGGACAAAACTTGGAAGTCTGGCAACTCCCGTTTTGGTACCTCCCACCCCCTTTTTCTACCTTCCCACCCCATTAGAAATCGTTTAATAATATCTATTAGCCCAACGCGATCTTGCCCAAATTTTGAATTTAATAAATCTTTAGCTAGGCAAAGTTTTGGACAAAAACTTGGAAGTCTGGCAACTCCCCTTCTGGTACCTTCCATACAAATGTACCATCCCGCTTACCATAGAAATCGTGTTATAATAACAATATGCCCAACGCGACCTTGCCCAAATTTTAAATTTATTAAATCTATTGCTAGACAAAGTTTTGGACAAAAACATGGAATTCTGGCAACTACCCTTCTGGTACCTCCCATACAAATGTACAATACCGCTTACCTTAGAAATCGTGTAATAATATCAATATGCCCAACGCGACCTTGCCCAAATTTTTCTTTTAATAAAGCTAATGCTAGACAAAGTTTTGGACAAAACTTGGAAGTCTGGCAACTCCCCTTCTGGTACCTTCCATACAAATGTACCATCCCGCTTACCATAGAAATCGTGTTATAATAACAATATGCCCAACGCGACCTTGCCCAAATTTTTCTTTTAATAAAGCTAATGCTAGACAAAGTTTTGGACAAAACTTGGAAGTCTGGCAACTCCCCTTCTGGTACCTTCCATACAAATGTACCATCCCGCTTACCATAGAAATCGTGTTATAATAACAATATGCCCAACGCGACCTTGCCCAAATTGTAAATTTATTAAATCTATTGCTAGACAAAGTTTTGGACAAAAACATGGAATTCTGGCAACTACCCTTCTGGTACCTCCCATACAAATGTACAATACCGCTTACCTTAGAAATCGTGTAATAATATCAATATGCCCAACGCGACCTTGCCCAAAGTTTTCTTTTAATAAAGCTATTGCTAGACAAAGTTTTGGACAAAACTTGGAAGTCTGGTAACTCCGCTTCTGGTACCTCCCATACAAATGTACCATCCCGCCCCATTAGAAATCGTGTCATAATATCTATTAGCCCAACGCGACCGTGTCCAAATTTTGCATTTATTAAATCTATAGCTAGATAACGTTTTGGACAAAAACTTGGAAGTCTGGTAACTCCGCTTCTGGTACCTCCCATACAAATGTACCATCCCGCCCCATTAGAAATCGTGTCATAATATCTATTAGCCCAATGCGACCTTGTCCAAATTTTGAATTTATTAAATCTATACCTAGACAACGTTTTGGACAAAAACTTGGAAGTCTGGTAACTCCGCTTCTGGTACCTCACATACAAATGTACCATCCCGCCCCATAAGAAATCGTGTCATAATATATATTAGCCCAATGCGACCTTGTCCAAATTTTGAATTTAATAAATCTATAGCTAGACAACGTTTTGGACAAAAACTTGGAAGTCTGGTAACTCCGCTTCTGGTACCTCCCATACAAATGTACCATCCCGCCCCATTAGAAATCGTGTCATAATATATATTAGCCCATCGCGACCTTGCCCAAATTTTGAATTTAATAAATCTATAGCTAGACAAAGTTTTGGACAAAAACTTCGAAGTCTGGCAACTCCCCTTCTGGTACTTCCCATACAAATGTACCATACCGCTTACCTTAGAAATCGTCTCATAATATCTATTAGTCCAACGCGATCTTGCCCAAATTTTGAATTTAATAAATCTTTTGCTAGACAAAGTTGTGGACAAAAACTTGAAAGTCTGGCAACTCCCCTTCTGGAACCTCCCATACAAATGTACCATCCCACTTACCTTAGAAATCGTGTAATAATATCAATATGCCCAACGCGATCTTTATTTTGCATTTATTAAATCTATAGCTAGACAAAGTTTTGGACAAAAACTTGGAAGTCTGGTAACTCCGCTTCCGGTACCTCCCATACAAATGTACCATCCCGCCCCATTAGAAATCGTGTCATAATATCTATTAGCCCAACGCGACCTTGCCCAAATTTTGAATTTAATAAATCTATAGCTAGACAAAGTTTTGGACAAAAACTTCGAAGTCTGGCAACTCCCCTTCTGGTACTCCCCACTTTGCCCACATTTTGCATTTATTAAATCTATAGCTTGACAAAGTTTTGGACAAAAACTTGAAAGTCTAATAACTCCGCTTCTGGTACCTCCCATACAAATGTACCATCCCGCCCCGTATAAACCGTGTGATATTATAAATATTACCAACGCGATCTTGCCCAAATTCTGTATTTAGTAAAGGTATTGCTAGACCAAGTTTCGGACAAAAACTTGGAAGTCTGGCAACTCCCCTTCTGGTAACTCCCATACAAATGTACCATCCCGCTTACCATAGAAATCGTGTTATAATAACAATATGCCCAACGCGACCTTGCCCAAATTTTGAATTTAATAAATCTATAGCTAGACAAAGTTTTGGACAAAACTTGGAAGTCTGGCAACTCCCCTTTTTGTACCTTCCCGCCCCATTATAAATCTTTTAATAATAAATATTAGCCCAACGCGATCTTGCCCCCATTTTGTATTTATTAAATCTATACCTAGGCAATGTTTTGGACAACAGCTTGGAAGTCTGGCAACTCCCATTCTGGTACCTCCCATACAAATGTATCTTCCCACCCCATCAGAAATCGTTTAATAATATCTATTAGCCCAACGCGATCTTGCCCACATTTTGTATTTATTAAATATATAGCTAGACAAAGTTTTGGACAAAAACTTGAAAGTCTGGCAACTCCCATTCTGGTACCTCCCATACAAATGTACCTTCCCACCCCATTAGAAATCGTTTAATAATATCTATTAGCCCAACGCGATCTTGCCCACATTTTGTATTTATTAAATATATAGCTAGACAAAGTTTTGGACAAAAACTTGGAAGTCTGGCAACTCCCATTCTGGTACCTCCCATACAAATGTACCTTACCTCCCCATTAGAAATCGTGTAATAATATCTATTAGACCAACGCGACCTTGCCCAAATTTTGCATTTATTAAATCTTTAGCTAGACAAAGTTTTGGACAAAAACTTGGAAGTCTGGCAACTCCCCTTCTGGTACCTTCCATACAAATGTACCATCCCGCTTACCATAGAAATCGTGTTATAATAACAATATGCCCAACGCGACCTTGCCCAATTTTTAAATTTATTAAATCTATTGCTAGACAAAGTTTTGGACAAAAACATGGAATTCTGGCAACTACCCTTCTGGTACCTCCCATACAAATGTACAATACCGCTTACCTTAGAAATCGTGTAATAATATCAATATGCCCAACGCGACCTTGCCCAAAATTTTTCTTTTAATAAAGCTATTGCTAGACAAAGTTTTGGACAAAACTTGGAAGTCTGGCAACTCCCCTTCTGGTACCTTCCATACAAATGTACCATCCCGCTTACCATAGAAATCGTGTTATAATAATAATATGCCCAACGCGACCTTGCCCAAATTTTAAATTTATTAAACCTATTGCTAGACAAAGTTTTGGACAAAAACATGGAATTCTGGCAACTACCCTTCTGGTACCTCCCATACAAATGTACAATACCGCTTACCTTAGAAATCGTGTAATAATATCAATATGCCCAACGCGACCTTGCCCAAATTTTTCTTTTAATAAAGCTATTGCTAGACAAAGTTTTGGGCATAACTTGGAAGTCTGGCAACTCCCCTTCTGGTACCTTCCATACAAATGTACCATCCCGCTTACCATAGAAATCGTGTTATAATAACAATATGCCCAACGCGACCGTGCCCAAATTTTAAATTTATTAAATCTATTGCTAGACAAAGTTTTGGACAAAAACATGGAATTCTGGCAACTACCCTTCTGGTACCTCCCATACAAATGTACAATACCGCTTACCTTAGAAATCGCAAGGTCGCGTTGGGCATATTGTTATTATAACACTTTTTCTATGGTAAGCGGCATGGTACATTTGTATGGGAGGTACCAGAAGGGGAGTTGCCAGACTTCCAAGTTTTTGTCCAAAACTTTGCCTAGCTATAGATTTAATAAATACAAAATGGGGGCAAGATCGCGTTGGGTTAATAGATATTATTAAACGATTTCTAATGGGGCGGGAAGGTACATTTGTATGTGAGGTACCAAAAGGGGAGTTGCCAGACTTCCAAGTTTTGTCTAAAACTTTGTCTAGCTATAGATTTAATAAATACAAAATGTGGGCAAAGTCGCGTTGGGCTTTTTGATATTATTACACGATTTCTAAGGTAAGCGGTATGGTACATTTGTATGGGAAGTACCAGAAGGGGAGTTGCCAGACTTCGAAGTTTTTGTCCAAAACTTTGTCTAGCTATAGATTTATTGAATTCAAAATTTGGGCAAGGTCGCGATGGGCTAATATATATTATGACACGATTTCTAATGGGGCGGGATGGTACATTTGTATGGGAGGTACCAGAAGCGGAGTTACCAGAATTCCAAGTTTTTGTCCAAAACGTTATCTAGCTATAGATTTAATATATGCAAAATTTGGACAAGGTCGCGTTGGGCTAATAGATATTATGACACGATTTCTAATGGGGCGGGATGGTACATTTGTATGGGAGGTACCGGAAGCGGAGTTACCAGACTTCCAAGTTTTTGTCCAAACTTTGTCTAGCTATAGATTTGATAAATGCAAAATTTGGGCAAGATCGCGTTGGGCATATTGATATTATTACACGATTTCTAAGGTAAGTGGGATGGTACATTTGTATGGGAGGTTCCAGAAGGGGAGTTGCCAGACTTTCAAGTTTTTGTCCACAACTTTGTCTAGCAAAAGATTTATTAAATTCAAAATTTGGGCAAGATCGCGTTGGGCTAATAGATATTATGAGACGATTTCTAAGGTAAGCGGTATGGTACATTTGTATGGGAAGTACCAGAAGGGGAGTTGCCAGACTTCGAAGTTTTTGTCCAAAACTTTGTCTAGCTATAGATTTATTAAATTCAAAATTTGGGCAAGGTCGCGATGGGCTAATATATATTATGACACGATTTCTAATGGGGCGGGATGGTACATTTGTATGGGAGGTACCAGAAGCGGAGTTACCAGACATCCAAGTTTTTGTCCAAAACGTTGTCTAGCTATAGATTTATTAAATTCAAAATTTGGACAAGGTCGCATTGGGCTAATATATATTATGACACGATTTCTTATGGGGCGGGATGGTAAATTTGTATGTGAGGTACCAGAAGCGGAGTTACCAGACTTCCAAGTTTTTGTCCAAAACGTTGTCTAGCTATAGATTTAATAAATTCAAAATTTGGACAAGGTCGCATTGGGCTAATAGATATTATGACACGATTTCTAATGGGGCGGGATGGTACATTTGTATGGGAGGTACCAGACTTCCAAGTTCTTGTCCAAAACGTTATCTAGCTATAGATTTAATAAATGCAAAATTTGGACAAGGTCGCGTTGGGCTAATAGATATTATGACACGATTTATAATGGGGCGGGATGGTACATTTGTATGGGAGCTACCAGAAGCGGAGTTACCAGACTTCCAAGTTTTGTCCAAAACTTTGTCTAGCAATAGCTTTATTAAAAGAAAAATTTGGGCAAGGTCGCGTTGGGCATATTTTGAATTTAATAAATCTATTGCTAGACAAAGTTTTGGACAAAAACTTGGAAGTCTGGCAACTACCCTTCTGGTACCTCCCATACAAATGTACAATACCGCTTACCTTAGAAATCGTATAATAATATCAATATGCCCAACGCTAACTTGCCCAAATTTTGCATTTATTAAATCTATAGCTAGACAAAGTTTTGGACAAAAACTTGGAAGTCTGGTAACTCCGCTTCTGGTACATCCCTTACAAATGTACCATCCCGCCCCATTAGAAATCGTGTCATAATATTTATTAGCCCAACGCGACCTTGTCCAAATTTTGCATTTAATAAATCTATAGCTAGAAAAAGTTTTAGACAAAAACTTGGAAGTCTGGTAGCTCCGCTTCCGGTACCTCCCATACAAATGTACCATCCCGCCCCATTAGAAATCGTGTCATAATATTTATTAGCCCAACGCGACCTTATCCAAATTTTGCATATATTAAATCTATAGCTAGATAACGTTTTGGACAAAAACTTGGAAGTCTGGTAACTCCGCTTCTGGTACCTCCCATACAAATGTACCATCCCGCCCCATTAGAAATCGTGTCATAATATATATTAGCCCATCGCGACCTTGCCCAAATTTTGAATTTAATAAATCTATAGCTAGACAAAGTTTTGGACAAAAACTTCGAAGTCTGGCAACTCCCCTTCTGGTACTTCCCATACAAATGTACCATACCGCTTACCTTAGAAATCGTGTAATAATATCAAAAAGCACAACGCGACTTTGCCCACATTTTGCATTTATTAAATCTATAGCTAGACAAAGTTTTGGACAAAAACTTGAAAGTCTAATAACTCCGCTTCTGGTACCTCCCATACAAATGTATCATCCCGCCCCGTATAAACCGTGTGATATTATCAATATTACCAACGCGATCTTGCCCAAATTCTGTATTTAGTAAAGGTATTGCTAGACCAAGTTTCGGACAAAAACTTGGAAGTCTGGCAACTCCCCTTCTGGTAACTCCCATACAAATGTACCATCCCGCTTACCATAGAAATCGTGTTATAATAACAATATGCCCAATGCGACCTTGCCCAAATTTTGAATTTAATAAATCTATAGCTAGACAAAGTTTTGGACAAAACTTGGAAGTCTGGCAACTCCCCTTTTTGTACCTACCCGCCCCATTATAAATCGTTTAATAATAAATATTAGCCCAACGCGATCTTGCCCCCATTTTGTATTTATTAAATCTATACCTAGGCAAAGTTTTGGACAACAACTTGGAAGTCTGGCAACTCCCCTTCTGGTACCTCCCATACAAATGTACCTGCTCTCCCCATTAGAAATCGTGTAATATTATCAATATTACCAACGCTATCTTGCCCAAATTCTGTATTTAATAAAGGTTTTGCTAGACAAAGTTTTGGACAAAAACTTGGAAGTCTGGCAACTCCCATTCTAGTACCTCCCATACAAATGTACCTTCCCACCCCATTATAAATCTTTTAATAATATCTATTAGCCCAACGCGATCTTGCCCACATTTTGTATTTATTAAATATATAGCTAGACAAAGTTTTGGACAGAAACTTGAAAGTCTGGCAACTCCCATTCTGGTACCTCCCATACAAATGTACCTTCCCACCCCATTAGAAATCGTTTAATAATATCTATTAGCCCAACGCGATCTTGCCCACATTTTGTATTTATTAAATATATAGCTAGACAAAGTTTTGGACAAAAACTTGGAAGTCTGGCAACTCCCATTCTGGTACCTCCCATACAAATGTACCTTACCTCCCCATTAGAAATCGTGTAATAATATCTATTAGACCAACGCGACCTTGCCCAAATTTTGCATTTATTAAATCTTTAGCTAGACAAAGTTTTGGACAAAAACTTGGAAGTCTGGCAACTCCCCTTCTGGTACCTTCCATACAAATGTACCATCCCGCTTACCATAGAAATCGTGTTATAATAACAATATGCCCAACGCGACCTTGCCCAAATTTTAAATTTATTAAATCTATTGCTAGACAAAGTTTTGGACAAAAACATGGAATTCTGGCAACTACCCTTCTGGTACCTCCCATACAAATGTACAATACCGCTTACCTTAGAAATCGTGTAATAATATCAATATGCCCAACGCGACCTTGCCCAAATTTTTCTTTTAATAAAGCTATTGCTAGACAAAGTTTTGGACAAAACTTGGAAGTCTGGCAACTCCCCTTCTGGTACCTTCCATACAAATGTACCATCCCGCTTACCATAGAAATCGTGTTATAATAACAATATGCCCAACGCGACCTTGCCCAAATTTTAAATTTATTAAATCTATTGCTAGACAAAGTTTTGGACAAAAACATGGAATTCTGGCAACTACCCTTCTGGTACCTCCCATACAAATGTACAATACCGCTTACCTTAGAAATCGCAAGGTCGCGTTGGGCATATTGTTATTATAACACTTTTTCTATGGTAAGCGGCATGGTACATTTGTATGGGAGGTACCAGAAGGGGAGTTGCCAGACTTCCAAGTTTTTGTCCAAAACTTTGCCTAGCTATAGATTTAATAAATACAAAATGGGGGCAAGATCGCGTTGGGTTAATAGATATTATTAAACGATTTCTAATGGGTGGGAAGGTACATTTGTATGTGAGGTACCAAAAGGGGAGTTGCCAGACTTCCAAGTTTTGTCTAAAACTTTGTCTAGCTATAGATTTAATAAATACAAAATGTGGGCAACGTCGCGTTGGGCTTTTTGATATTATTACACGATTTCTAAGGTAAGCGGTATGGTACATTTGTATGGGAAGTACCAGAAGGGGAGTTGCCAGACTTCGAAGTTTTTGTCCAAAACTTTGTCTAGCTATAGATTTATTAAATTCAAAATTTTGGCAAGGTCGCGATGGGCATATTGATATTATTACACGATTTCTAAGGTAAGTGGGATGGTACATTTGTATGGGAGGTTCCAGAAGGGGAGTTGCCAGACTTTCAAGTTTTTGTCCACAACTTTGTCTAGCTATAGATTTATTAAATTCAAAATTTGGGCAAGGTCGCGATGGGCTAATATATATTATGACACGATTTCTAATGGGGCGGGATGGTACATTTGTATGGGAGGTACCAGAAGCGGAGTTACCAGACTTCCAAGTTTTTGTCCAAAACGTTGTCTAGCTATAGATTTATTAAATTCAAAATTTGGGCAAGGTCGCGATGGGCTAATATATATTATGACACGATTTCTAATGGGGCGAGAAGGTACATTTGTATGTGAGGTACCAAAAGGGGAGTTGCCAGACTTCCAAGTTTTGTCTAAAACTTTGTCTAGCTATAGATTTAATAAATACAAAATGTGGGCAACGTCGCATTGGGCTAATAGATATTATGACACGATTTCTAATGGGGCGGGATGGTACATTTGTATGGGAGGTACCAGAAGCGGAGTTACCAGACTTCCAAGTTTTTGTCTAAAACTTTGTCTAGCTATAGATTTAATAAATTCAAAATTTGGACAAGGTCGCATTGGGCTAATAGATATTATGACACGATTTCTAATGGGGCGGGATGGTACATTTGTATGGGAGGTACCGGAAGCGGAGTTACCAGACTTCCAAGTTTTTGTCCAAAACGTTGTCTAGCTATAGATTTAATAAATTCAAAATTTGGACAAGGTCGCATTGGGCTAATATATATTATGAAACGATTTCTTATGGGGCGGGATGGTACATTTGTATGTGAGGTACCAGAAGGGGAGTTGCCAGACTTCCAAGTTTTTGTCCAAAACGTTATCTAGCTATAGATTTAATAAATGCAAAATTTGGACAAGGTCGCGTTGGGATAATAGATATTATGACACGATTTCTTATGGGGCGGGATGGTACATTTGTATGTGAGGTACCAGAAGGGGAGTTGCCAGACTTCCAAGTTTTTGTCCAAAACGTTATCTAGCTATAGATTTAATAAATGCAAAATTTGGACAAGGTCGCGTTGGGATAATAGATATTATGACACGATTTCTAATGGGGCGGGATGGTACATTTGTATGGGAGGTACCAGAAGCGGAGTTACCAGACTTCCAAGTTTTGTCCAAAACTTTGTCTAGCAATAGCTTTATTAAAAGAAAAATTTGGGCAAGGTCGCGTTGGGCATATTTTGAATTTAATAAATCTATTGCTAGACAAAGTTTTTGACAAAAACTTGGAAGTCTGGCAACTACCCTTCTGGTACCTCCCATACAAATGTACAATACCGCTTACCTTAGAAATCGTATAATAATATCAATATGCCCAACGCTAACTTGCCCAAATGTTGCATTTATTAAATCTATAGCTAGACAAAGTTTTGGACAAAAACTTGGAAGTCTGGTAACTCCGCTTCTGGTACATCCCTTACAAATGTACCATCCCACCCCATTAGAAATCGTGTCATAATATCTATTAGCCCAACGCGACCTTGTCCAAATTTTGCATTTATTAAATCTATAGCTAGACAACGTTTTGGACTAATACTTGGAAGTCTGGTAACTCCTCTTCTGGTACCTCCCATACAAATATACCATCCCGCCCCATTAGAAATCGTGTCATAATATTTATTAGTCCAACGCGACCTTGTCCAAATTTTGCATATATTAAATCTATAGCTAGATAACGTTTTGGACAAAAACTTGGAAGTCTGGTAACTCCGCTTCTGGTACCTCCCATACAAATGTACCATCCCGCCCCATTAGAAATCGTGTCATAATATATATTAGCCCATCGCGACCTTGCCCAAATTTTGAATTTAATAAATCTATAGCTAGACAAAGTTTTGGACAAAAACTTGAAAGTCTAATAACTCCGCTTCTGGTACCTCCCATACAAATGTACCATCCCGCCCCGTATAAACCGTGTGATATTATCAATATTAGCAACGCGATCTTGCCCAAATTCTGTATTTAGTAAAGGTATTGCTAGACCAAGTTTCGGACAAAAATTTGGAAGTCTGGTAACTCCGCTTCTGGTACATCCCTTACAAATGTACCATCCCACCCCATTAGAAATCGTGTCATAATATCTATTAGCCCAACGCGACCTTGTCCAAATTTTGCATTTATTAAATCTATAGCTAGACAACGTTTTGGACTAATACTTGGAAGTCTGGTAACTCCTCTTCTGGTACCTCCCATACAAATATACCATCCCGCCCCATTAGAAATCGTGTCATAATATTTATTAGTCCAACGCGACCTTGTCCAAATTTTGCATATATTAAATCTATAGCTAGATAACGTTTTGGACAAAAACTTGGAAGTCTGGCAACTCCCCTTCTGGTATTTCCCATACAAATGTACCATACCGCTTACCTTAGAAATCGTGTAATAATATCAAAAAGCCCAACGCGACTTTGCCCACATTTTGCATTTATTAAATCTATAGCTAGACAAAGTTTTGGACAAAAACTTGAAAGTCTAATAACTCCGCTTCTGGTACCTCCCATACAAATGTACCATCCCGCCCCGTATAAACCGTGTGATATTATCAATATTAGCAACGCGATCTTGACCAAATTCTGTATTTAGTAAAGGTATTGCTAGACCAAGTTTCGGACAAAAACTTGGAAGTCTGGCAACTCCCCTTCTGGTAACTCCCATACAAATGTACCATCCCGCTTACCATAGAAATCGTGTTATAATAACAATATGCCCAACGCGACCTTGCCCAAATTTTGAATTTAATAAATCTATAGCTAGACAAAGTTTTGGACAAAACTTGAAAGTCTGGCAACTCCCCTTTTTGTACCTTCCCGCCCTATTATAAATCGTTTAATAAAAAATATTAGCCCAACGCGATCTTGCCCCCATTTTGTATTTATTAAATCTATACCTAGGCAAGGTTTTGGACAACAACTTGGAAGTCTGGCAACTCCCCTTCTGGTACCTTCCATACAAATGTACCATCCCGCTTACCATAGAAATCGTGTTATAATAACAATATGCCCAACGAGACCTTGCCCAAATTTTAAATTTATTAAATCTATTGCTAGACAAAGTTTTGGACAAAAACATGGAATTCTGGCAACTACCCTTCTGGTACCTCCCATACAAATGTACAATACCGCTTACCTTAGAAATCGTATAATAATATCAATATGCCCAACGCGACCTTGCCCAAATTTTTCTTTTAATAAAGCTATTGCTAGACAAAGTTTTGGACAAAACATGGAAGTCTGGCAACTCCCCTTCTGGTACCTTCCATACAAATGTACCATCCCGCTTACCATAGAAATCGTGTTATAATAACAATATGCCCAACGAGACCTTGCCCAAATTTTAAATTTATTAAATCTATTGCTAGACAAAGTTTTGGACAAAAACTTGGAAGTCTGGCAACTCCCATTCTTGCAACTCCCATTCTAGTACCTCCCATACAAATGTACCTTCCCACCCCATTAGAAATCGTTTAATAATATCTATTAGTCCAACGCGATCTTGCCCACATTTTGTATTTATTAAATCTATAGCTAGACAACGTTTTGGACAAAAACTTGGAAGTCTGGTAACTCCGCTTCTGGTACCTCCCATACAAATGTACCATCCCGCCCCATTAGAAATCGTGTCATAATATCTATTAGCCCAATGCGACCTTGTCCAAATTTTTAATTTATTAAATCTATAGCTAGACAACGTTTTGGACAAAAACTTGGAAGTCTGGTAACTCCGCTTCTGGTACCTCACATACAAATGTACCATCCCGCCCCATAAGAAATCGTGTCATAATATATATTAGCCCAATGCGACCTTGTTCAAATTTTGAATTTAATAAATCTATAGCTAGACAACGTTTTGGACAAAAACTTGGAAGTCTGGTAACTCCGCTTCTGGTACCTCCCATACAAATGTACCATCCCGCCCCATTAGAAGTCGTGTCATAATATATATTAGCCCATCGCGACCTTGCCCAAATTTTGAATTTAATAAATCTATAGCTTGACAAAGTTTTGGACAAAAACTTCGAAGTCTGGCAACTCCCCTTCTGGTACTTCCCATACAAATGTACCATACCGCTTACCTTAGAAATCGTCTCATAATATCTATTAGCCCAACGCGATCTTGCCCAAATTTTGAATTTAATAAATCTTTTGCTAGACAAAGTTGTGGACAAAAACTTGAAAGTCTGGCAACTCCCCTTCTGGAACCTCCCATACAAATGTACCATCCCACTTACCTTAGAAATCGTGTAATAATATCAATATGCTCAACGCGATCTTGCCCAAATTTTGCATTTATTAAATCTATAGCTAGACAAAGTTTTGGACAAAAACTTGGAAGTCTGGTAACACCGCTTCCGGTACCTCCCATACAAATGTACCATCCCGCCCCATTAGAAATCGTGTCATAATATCTATTAGCCCAACGCGACCTGGTCCAAATTTTGCATATATTAAATCTATAGCTAGATAACGTTTTGGACAAAAACTTGGAAGCCTGGTAACTCTGCTTCTGGTACCTCCCATACAAATGTACCATCCCGCCCCATTAGAAATCGTGTCATAATATATATTAGCCCATCGCGACCTTGCCCAAATTTTGAATTTAATAAATCTATAGCTAGACAAAGTTTTGGACAAAAACTTCGAAGTCTGGCAACTCCCCTTCTGGTACTTCCCATACAAATGTACCATACCGCTTACCTTAGAAATCGTCTCATAATATCTATTAGCCCAACGCGATCTTGCCCAAATTTTGAATTTAATAAATCTTTTGCTAGACAAAGTTGTGGACAAAAACTTGAAAGTCTGGCAACTCCCCTTCTGGAACCTCCCATACAAATGTATCATCCCACTTACCTTAGAAATCGTGTAATAATATCAATATGCTCAACGCGATCTTGCCCAAATTTTGCATTTATTAAATCTATAGCTAGACAAAGTTTTGGACAAAAACTTGGAAGTCTGGTAACACCGCTTCCGGTACCTCCCATACAAATGTACCATCCCGCCCCATTAGAAATCGTGTCATAATATCTATTAGCCCAACGCGACCTTGTCCAAATTTTGCATATATTAAATCTATAACTAGATAACGTTTTGGACAAAAACTTGGAAGTCTGGTAACTCTGCTTCTGGTACCTCCCATACAAATGTACCATCCCGCCCCATTAGAAATCGTGTCATAATATATATTAGCCCATCGCGACCTTGCCCAAATTTTTCTTTTAATAAAGCTATTGCTAGACAAAGTTTTGGACAAAACATGGAAGTCTGGCAACTCCCCTTCTGGTACCTCCCCCATTGTACCTGCTCTCCCCATTAGAAATCGTGTAATAATATCAATATGCCCAACGCGACCTTGCCCAAATTTTTCTTTTAATAAAGCTATTGCTAGACAAAGTTTTGGACAAAACTTGGAAGTCTGGTAACTCCGCTTCTGGTACCTCCCATACAAATGTACCATCCCGCCCCATTAGAAATCGTGTCAACGCGACCTTGTCCAAATTTTGCATTTATTAAATCCATAGCTAGATAACGTTTTGGACAAAAACTTGGAAGTCTGGTAACTCCGCTTCTGGTACCTCCCATACAAATGTACCATCCGCCCCATTAGAAATCGTGTCATAATATCTTTTAGCCCAATGCGACCTTGTCCAAATTTTGCATTTATTAAATCTATAGCTAGACAACGTTTTGGACAAAAACTTGGAAGTCTGGTAACTCCGCTTCTGGTACCTCCCATACAAATGTACCATCCCGCCCCATTAGAAATCGTGTCATAATATCTATTAGCCCAATGCGACCTTGTCCAAATTTTGAATTTATTAAATCTATTGCTAGACAAAGTTTTGGACAAAAACATGGGATTCTGGCAACTACCCTTCTGGTACCTCCCATACAAATGTACAATACCGCTTACCTTAGAAATCGTGTAATAATAACAATATGCCCAACGAGACCTTGCCCAAATTTTAAATTTATTAAATCTATTGCTAGACAAAGTTTTGGACAAAAACATGGAATTCTGGCAACTACCCTTCTGGTACCTTCCATACAAATGTACCATCCCGCTTACCATAGAAATCGTGTTATAATAACAATATGCCCAACGAGACCTTGCCCAAATTTTAAATTTATTAAATCTATTGCTAGACAAAGTTTTGGACAAAAACATGGAATTCTGGCAACTACCCTTCTGGTACCTCCCATACAAATGTACAATACCGCTTACCTTAGAAATCGTGTAATAATATCAATATGCCCAACGCGACCTTGCCCAAATTTTTCTTTTAATAAAGCTATTGCTAGACAAAGTTTTGGACAAAACATGGAAGTATGGCAACTCCCCTTCTGGTACCTTCCATACAAATGTACCATCCCGCTTACCATAGAAATCGTGTTATAATAACAATATGCCCAACGAGACCTTGTCCAAATTTTAAATTTATTAAATATATTGCTAGACAAAGTTTTGGACAAAAACATGGAATTCTGGCAACTACCCTTCTGGTACCTTCCATACAAATGTACTATCCCGCTTACCATAGAAATCGTGTTATAATAACAATATGCCCAACGAGACCTTGCCCAAATTTTAAATTTATTAAATCTATTGCTAGACAAAGTTTTGGACAAAAACATGGAATTCTGGCAACTCCCCTTCTGGTACCTCCCATACAAATGTACCATCCCGCTTACCATAGAAATCGTGTTATAATAACAATATGCCCAACGCGACCTTGCCCAAATTTTAAATTTATTAAATCTATTGCTAGACAAAGTTTTGGACAAAAACATGGGATTCTGGCAACTACCCTTCTGGTACCTCCCATACAAATGTACAATACCGCTTACCTTAGAAATCGTGTAATAATATCAATATGCCCAACGCGACCTTGCCCAAATTGTTCTTTTTATAAAGCTATTGCTAGACAAAGTTTTGGACAAAACTTGGAAGTCTGGTAACTCCGCTTCTGGTACCTCCCATACAAATGTACCATCCCGCCCCATTAGAAATCGTGTCATAATATCTATTAGCCCAACGCGACCTTGTCCAAATTTTGCATTTATTAAATCTATAGCTAGATAACGTTTTGGACAAAAACTTGGAAGTCTGGTAACTCCGCTTCTGGTACCTCCCATACAAATGTACGATCCGCCCCATTAGAAATCATGTCATAATATCTATTAGCCCAATGCGACCTTGTCCAAATTTTGAATTTATTAAATCTATAGCTAGACAACGTTTTGGACAAAAACTTGGAAGTCTGGTAACTCCGCTTCTGGTACCTCCCATACAAATGTACAATCCCGCCCCATTAGAAATCGTGTCATAATATCTATTAGCCCAATGCGACCTTGTCCAAATTTTGAATTTATTAAATCTATAGCTAGACAACGTTTTGGACAAAAACTTGGAAGTCTGGTAACTCCGCTTCTGGTACCTCACATAACGACCTTGTCCAAATTTTGAATTTAATAAATCTATAGCTAGACAACGTTTTGGACAAAAACTTGGAAGTCTGGTAACTCCGCTTCTGGTACCTCACATACAAATGTACCATCCCGCTCCATAAGAAATCGTGTCATAATATATATTAGCCCAATGCGACCTTGTCCAAATTTTGAATTTAATAAATCTATAGCTAGACAAAGTTGTGGACAAAAACTTGAATGTCTGGCAACTCCCCTTCTGGAACCTCCCATACAAATGTACCATCCCCCTTACCTTAGAAATCGTGTAATAATATCAATATGCCCAACGCGATCTTGCCCAAATTTTGCATTTATTAAATCTATAGCTAGACAAAGTTTTGGACAAAAACTTGGAAGTCTGGTAACTCCGCTTCCGGTACCTCCCATACAAATGTACCATCCCGCCCCATTAGAAATCGTGTCATAATATCTATTAGCCCAACGAGACCTTGTCCAAATTTTGCATATATTAAATCTATAGCTAGATAACGTTTTGGACAAAAACTTGGAAGTCTGGTAACTCCGCTTCTGGTACCTCCCATACAAATGTACCATCCCGCCCCATTAGAAATCGTGTCATAATATATATTAGCCCATCGCGACCTTGCCCAAATTTTGAATTTAATAAATCTATAGCTAGACAAAGTTGTGGACAAAAACTTGAATGTCTGGCAACTCCCCTTCTGGAACCTCCCATACAAATGTACCATCCCACTTACCTTAGAAATCGTGTAATAATATCAATATGCCCAACGCGATCTTGCCCAAATTTTGCATTTATTAAATCTCTGGCTAGACAAAGTTTTGGACAAAAACTTGGAAGTCTGGTAACTCCGCTTCCGGTACCTCCCATACAAATGTACCATCCCGCCCCATTATAAATCGTGTCATAATATCTATTAGCCCAACGCGACCTTGTCCAAATTTTGCATATATTAAATCTATAGCTAGATAACGTTTTGGACAAAAACTTCGAAGTCTGGCAACTCCCCTTCTGATACTTCCCATACAAATGTACCATACCGCTTACCTTAGAAATCGTGTAATAATATCAATATGTCTCCCATACAAATGTACCATCCCGCCCCATTAGAAATCGTGTCATAATATCTATTAGCCCAATGCGACCTTGTCCAAATTTTGAATTTATTAAATCTATAGCTTGACAACGTTTTGGACAAAAACTTGGAAGTCTGGTAACTCCGCTTCTGGTACCTCACATACAAATGTACCATCCCGCCCCATAAGAAATCGTGTCATAATATATATTAGAACAATGCGACCTTGTCCAAATTTTGAATTTAATAAATCTATAGCTAGACAACGTTTTGGACAAAAACTTGGAAGTCTGGTAACTCCGCTTCTGGTACCTCACATACAAATGTACCATCCCGCTCCATAAGAAATCGTGTCATAATATATATTAGCCCAATGCGACCTTGTCCAAATTTTGAATTTAATAAATCTATAGCTAGACAAAGTTGTGGACAAAAACTTGAATGTCTGGCAACTCCCCTTCTGGAACCTCCCATACAAATGTACCATCCCACTTACCTTAGAAATCGTGTAATAATATCAATATGCCCAACGCGATCTTGCCCAAATTTTGCATTTATTAAATCTATAGCTAGACAAAGTTTGGGACAAAAACTTGGAAGTCTGGTAACTCCGCTTCTGGTACCTCCCATACAAATGTACCATCCCGCCCCATTAGAAATCGTGTCATAATATATATTAGCCCATCGCGACCTTGCCCAAATTTTGAATTTAATAAATCTATAGCTAGAGAAAGTTGTGGACAAAAACTTGAATGTCTGGCAACTCCCCTTCTGGAACCTCCCATACAAATGTACCATCCCACTTACCTTAGAAATCGTGTAATAATATCAATATGCCCAACGCGATCTTGCCCAAATTTTGCATTTATTAAATCTATAGCTAGGCAAAGTTTTGGACAAAAACTTGGAAGTCTGGTAACTCCCCTTCCGGTACCTCCCATACAAATGTACCATCCCGCCCCATTAGAAAACGTGTCATAATATCTATTAGCCCAACGCGACCTTGTCCAAATTTTGCATATATTAAGTCTATAGCTAGATAACGTTTTGGACAAAAACTTCGAAGTCTGGCAACTCCCCTTCTGATACTTCCCATACAAATGAACCATACCGCTTACCTTAGAAATCGTGTAATAATATCAATATGCCCAACGCGACCTTGCCCAAATTTTTCTTTTAATAAAGCTATTGCTATACAAAGTTTTGGACAAAACATGGAAGTCTGGCAACTCCCCTTCTGGTACCTCCCATACAAATGTACCTGCTCTCCCCATTAGAAATCGTGTAATATTATCAATATTACCAACGCTATCTTGCCCAAATTCTGTATTTAATAAAGGTATTGCTAGACAAAGTTTTGGACAAAAACTTGGAAGTCTGGCAACTCCCATTCTTGCAACTCCCATTCTAGTACCTCCCATACAAATGTACCTTCCCACCCCATTAGAAATCGTTTAATAATATCTATTAGCCCAACGCGATCTTGCCCACATTTTGTATTTATTAAATATATAGCTAGACAAAGTTTTGGACAAAAACTTGAAAGTCTGGCAACTCCCATTCTGGTACCTCCCATACAAATGTACCTTCCCACCCCATAAGAAATCGTTTAATAATATCTATTAGCCCAACGCGATCTTGCCCACATTTTGTATTTATTAAATATATAGCTAGACAAAGTTTTGGACAAAAACTTGGAAGTCTGGCAACTCCCATTCTGGTACCTCCCCATTAGAAATCGTGTAATAATATCTATTAGACCAACGCGACCTTGCCCAAATTTTGCATTTATTAAATCTTTAGCTAGACAAAGTTTTGGACAAAAACTTGGAAGTCTGGCAACTCCCCTTCTGGTACCTTCCATACAAATGTACCATCCCGCCCCATTAGAAATCGTGTCATAATATATATTAGCCCATCGCGACCTTGCCCAAATTTTAAATTTATTAAATCTATTGCTAGACAAAGTTTTGGACAAAAACATGGAATTCTGGCAACTACCCTTCTGGTACCTCCCATACAAATGTACAATACCGCTTACCATAGAAATCGTGTAATAATATCAATATGCCCAACGCGACCTTGCCCAAATTTTTCTTTTAATAAAGCAATTGCTAGACAAAGTTTTGGACAAAACATGGAAGTCTGGCAACTCCCCTTCTGGTACCTTCCATACAAATGTACCATCCCGCTTACCATAGAAATCGTGTTATAATAACAATATGCCCAACGCGACCTTGCCCAAATTTTAAATTTATTAAATCTATTGCTAGACAAAGTTTTGGACAAAAACATGGGAATCTGGCAACTACCCTTCTGGTACCTCCCATACAAATGTACAATACCGCTTACCTTAGAAATCGTGTAATAATATCAATATGCCCAACGCGACCTTGCCCAAATTTTGCATTTATTAAATCTCTGGCTAGACAAAGTTTTGGACAAAAACTTGGAAGTCTGGTAACTCCGCTTCCGGTACCTCCCATACAAATGTACCATCCCGCCCCATTATAAATCGTGTCATAATATCTATTAGCCCAACGCGACCTTGTCCAAATTTTGCATATATTAAATCTATAGCTAGATAACGTTTTGGACAAAAACTTCGAAGTCTGGCAACTCCCCTTCTGATACTTCCCATACAAATGTACCATACCGCTTACCTTAGAAATCGTGTAATAATATCAATATGTCTCCCATACAAATGTACCATCCCGCCCCATTAGAAATCGTGTCATAATATCTATTAGCCCAATGCGACCTTGTCCAAATTTTGAATTTATTAAATCTATAGCTAGACAACGTTTTGGACAAAAACTTGGAAGTCTGGTAACTCCGCTTCTGGTACCTCACATACAAATGTACCATCCCGCCCCATAAGAAATCGTGTCATAATATATATTAGAACAATGCGACCTTGTCCAAATTTTGAATTTAATAAATCTATAGCTAGACAACGTTTTGGACAAAAACTTGGAAGTCTGGTAACTCCGCTTCTGGTACCTCACATACAAATGTACCATCCCGCTCATAATATATATTAGCCCAATGCGACCTTGTCCAAATTTTGAATTTAATAAATCTATAGCTAGACAAAGTTGTGGACAAAAACTTGAATGTCTGGCAACTCCCCTTCTGGAACCTCCCATACAAATGTACCATCCCACTTACCTTAGAAATCGTGTAATAATATCAATATGCCCAACGCGATCTTGCCCAAATTTTGCATTTATTAAATCTATAGCTAGACAAAGTTTCGGACAAAAACTTGGAAGTCTGGTAACTCCGCTTCTGGTACCTCCCATACAAATGTACCATCCCGCCCCATTAGAAATCGTGTCATAATATATATTAGCCCATCGCGACCTTGCCCAAATTTTGAATTTAATAAATCTATAGCTAGAGAAAGTTGTGGACAAAAACTTGAATGTCTGGCAACTCCCCTTCTGGAACCTCCCATACAAATGTACCATCCCACTTACCTTAGAAATCGTGTAATAATATCAATATGCCCAACGCGATCTTGCCCAAATTTTGCATTTATTAAATCTATAGCTAGGCAAAGTTATGGACAAAAACTTGGAAGTCTGGTAACTCCGCTTCCGGTACCTCCCATACAAATGTACCATCCCGCCCCATTAGAAATCGTGTCATAATATCTATTAGCCCAACGCGACCTTGTCCAAATTTTGCATATATTAAGTCTATAGCTAGATAACGTTTTGGACAAAAACTTCGAAGTCTGGCAACTCCCCTTCTGATACTTCCCATACAAATGAACCATACCGCTTACCTTAGAAATCGTGTAATAATATCAATATGCCCAACGCGACCTTGCCCAAATTTTTCTTTTAATAAAGCTATTGCTATACAAAGTTTTGGACAAAACATGGAAGTCTGGCAACTCCCCTTCTGGTACCTCCCATACAAATGTACCTGCTCTCCCCATTAGAAATCGTGTAATATTATCAATATTACCAACGCTATCTTGCCCAAATTCTGTATTTAATAAAGGTATTGCTAGACAAAGTTTTGGACAAAAACTTGGAAGTCTGGCAACTCCCATTCTTGCAACTCCCATTCTAGTACCTCCCATACAAATGTACCTTCCCACCCCATTAGAAATCGTTTAATAATATCTATTAGCCCAACGCGATCTTGCCCACATTTTGTATTTATTAAATATATAGCTAGACAAAGTTTTGGACAAAAACTTGAAAGTCTGGCAACTCCCATTCTGGTACCTCCCATACAAATGTACCTTCCCACCCCATAAGAAATCGTTTAATAATATCTATTAGCCCAACGCGATCTTGCCCACATTTTGTATTTATTAAATATATAGCTAGACAAAGTTTTGGACAAAAACTTGGAAGTCTGGCAACTCCCATTCTGGTACCTCCCCATTAGAAATCGTGTAATAATATCTATTAGACCAACGCGACCTTGCCCAAATTTTGCATTTATTAAATCTTTAGCTAGACAAAGTTTTGGACAAAAACTTGGAAGTCTGGCAACTCCCCTTCTGGTACCTTCCATACAAATGTACCATCCCGCCCCATTAGAAATCGTGTCATAATATATATTAGCCCATCGCGACCTTGCCCAAATTTTAAATTTATTAAATCTATTGCTAGACAAAGTTTTGGACAAAAACATGGAATTCTGGCAACTACCCTTCTGGTACCTCCCATACAAATGTACAATACCGCTTACCTTAGAAATCGTGTAATAATATCAATATGCCCAACGCGACCTTGCCCAAATTTTTCTTTTAATAAAGCTATTGCTAGACAAAGTTTTGGACAAAACATGGAAGTCTGGCAACTCCCCTTCTGGTACCTTCCATACAAATGTACCATCCCGCTTACCATAGAAATCGTGTTATAATAACAATATGCCCAACGCGACCTTGCCCAAATTTTAAATTTATTAAATCTATTGCTAGACAAAGTTTTGGACAAAAACATGGGATTCTGGCAACTACCCTTCTGGTACCTCCCATACAAATGTACAATACCGCTTACCTTAGAAATCGTGTAATAATATCAATATGCCCAACGCGACCTTGCCCAAATTTTTCTTTTTATAAAGCTATTGCTAGACAAAGTTTTGGACAAAACTTGGAACTCTGGTAACTCCGCTTCTGGTACCTCCCATACAAATGTACCATCCCGCCCCATTAGAAATCGTGTCATAATATCTATTAGCCCAACGCGACCTTGTCCAAATTTTGCATTTATTAAATCTATAGCTAGATAACGTTTTGGACAAAAACTTGGAAGTCTGGTAACTCCGCTTCTGGTACCTCCCATACAAATGTACCATCCGCCCCATTAGAAATCGTGTCATAATATCTATTAGCCCAATGCGACCTTGTCCAAATTTTGAATTTATTAAATCTATAGCTAGACAACGTTTTGGACAAAAACTTGGAAGTCTGGTAACTCCGCTTCTGGTACCTCCCATACAAATGTACCATCCCGCCCCATTAGAAATCGTGTCATAATATCTATTAGCCCAATGCGACCTTGTCCAAATTTTGAATTTATTAAATCTATAGCTAGACAACGTTTTGGACAAAAACTTGGAAGTCTGGTAACTCCGCTTCTGGTACCTCACATACAAATGTACCATTCCGCCCCATAAGAAATCGTGTCATAATATATATTAGCCCAATGCGACCTTGTCCAAATTTTGAATTTAATAAATCTATAGCTAGACAACGTTTTGGACAAAAACTTGGAAGTCTGGTAACTCCGCTTCTGGTACCTCCCATACAAATGTACCATCCCGCCCCATTAGAAATCGTGTCATAATATATATTAGCCCATCGCGACCTTGCCCAAATTTTGAATTTAATAAATCTATAGCTAGACAAAGTTTTGGACAAAAACTTCGAAGTCTGGCAACTCCCCTTCTGGTACTTCCCATACAAATGTACCATACCGCTTACCTTAGAAATCGTCTCATAATATCTATTAGCCCAACGCGATCTTGCCCAAATTTTGAATTTAATAAATCTTTTGCTAGACAAAGTTGTGGACAAAAACTTGAAAGTCTGGCAACTCCCCTTCCGGAACCTCCCATACAAATGTACCATCCCACTTACCTTAGAAATCGTGTAATAATATCAATATGCCCAACGCGATCTTGCCCAAATTTTGCATTTATTAAATCTATAGCTAGACAAAGTTTTGGACAAAAACTTGGAAGTCTGGTAACTTCGCTTCCGGTACCTCCCATACAAATGTACCATCCCGCCCCATTAGAAATCGTGTCATAATATCTATTAGCCCAACGCGGCCTTGTCCAAATTTTGCATATATTAAATCTATAGCTAGATAACGTTTTGGACAAAAACTTGGAAGTCTGGTAACTCCGCTTCTGGTACCTCCCATACAAATGTACCATCCCGCCCCATTAGAAATCGTGTCATAATATATATTAGCCCATCGCGACCTTGCCCAAATTTTGAATTTAATAAATCTATAGCTAGACAAAGTTTTGGACAAAAACTTCGAAGTCTGGCAACTCCCCTTCTGATACTTCCCATACAAATGTACCATACCGCTTACCTTAGAAATCGTGTAATAATATCAAAAAGCCCAACGCGACTTTGCTCACATTTTGTATTTATTAAATCTATAGCAAGACAAAGTTTTAGACAAAACTTGGAAGTCTGGCAACTCCCCTTTTGGTACCTCACATACAAATGTACCTTCCCGCCCCATTAGAAATCGTTTAATAATATCTATTAACCCAACGCGATCTTGCCCCCATTTTGAATTTATTAAATCTATAGCTAGGCAAAGTTTTGGACAAAAACTTGGAAGTCTGGCAACTCCCCTTCTGGTACCTCCCATACAAATGTACCATGCCGCTTACCATAGAAAAAGTGTTATAATAACAATATGCCCAACGCGACCTTGCCCAAATTTTGAATTTAATAAATCTATTGCTAGACAAAGTTTTGGACAAAAACTTGGAAGTCTGGCAACTACCCTTCTGGTACCTCCCATACAAATGTACAATACCGCTTACCTTAGAAATCGTATAATAATATCAATATGCCCAACGCTAACTTGCCCAAATGTTGCATTTATTAAATCTATAGCTAGACAAAGTTTTGGACAAAAACTTGGAAGTCTGGTAACTCCGCTTCTGGTACATCCCTTACAAATGTACCATCCCACCCCATTAGAAATCGTGTCATAATATCTATTAGCCCAACGCGACCTTGTCCAAATTTTGCATTTATTAAATCTATAGCTAGACAACGTTTTGGACTAATACTTGGAAGTCTGGTAACTCCTCTTCTGGTACCTCCCATACAAATATACCATCCCGCCCCATTAGAAATCGTGTCATAATATCTATTAGCCCAACGCGACCTGTCCCAAATTTTGAATTTAATAAATCTATAGCTAGAAAAAGTTTTAGACAAAAACTTGGAAGTCTGTCAAGTCCCATTCTGATACCTACCATACAAATGTACCTTCCGTCCCCATTAGAAATCGTGTAATAATATCTATTAGCCCAACGCGACCTTGCCCAAATTTTGCATTTATTAAATCTATAGCTAGACAAAGTTTTGGACAAAAACTTGAAAGTCTAATAACTCCGCTTCTGGTACCTCCCATACAAATGTACCATCCCGCCCCGTATAAACCGTGTGATATTATCAATATTACCAACGCGATCTTGCCCAAATTCTGTATTTAGTAAAGGTATTGCTAGACCAAGTTTCGGACAAAAACTTGGAAGTCTGGCAACTCCCCTTCTAGTAACTCCCATACAAATGTACCATCCCGCTTACCATAGAAATCGTGTTATAATAACAATATGCCCAACGCGACCTTGCCCAAATTTTGAATTTAATAAATCTATAGCTAGACAACGTTTTGGACAAAAACTTGGAAGTCTGGTAAATTCGTTCTGGTACCTCCCATACAAATGTACCATCCCGCCCCTTATAAACCGTGTAATATTATCAATATTGCAAACGCGATCTTTCCCAAATTCTGTATTTACTAAAGGTATTACTAGACAAAGTTTTGGACAAAAACTTGGAAGTCTGGCAACTCCCATTCTGGTACCTCCCATACAAATGTACCTTACCTCACCATTAGAAATCGTGTAATAATATCTATTAGACCAACGCGACCTTACCCAAATTTTGCATTTATTAAGTCTTTAGCTAGACAAAGTTTTGGACAAAAACTTGGAAGTCTGGTAACTCCGCTTCTGGTACCTCCCATACAAAGTACCATACCGCCCTTATAAACCGTGTAATATTATAAATATTACCAACGCGATCTTGCCCAAATTCTGTATTTAATAAAGGTACTGCTAGGCAAAGTTTCGGACAAAAACTTGGAAGTCTGGCAACTCCCCTTCTGGTACCTCCCATACAAATGTACCATGCCGCTTACCATAGAAAATGTGTTATAATAACAATATGCCCAACGCGACCTTGCCGAAATTTTGAATTTAATAAATCTTTTGCTAGACAAAGTTGTGGACAAAAACTTGAAAGTCTGGCAACTCCCCTTCTGGAACCTCCCATACAAATGTACCATCCCACTTACCTTAGAAATCGTGTAATAATATCAATATGCCCAACGCGATCTTGCCCAAATTTTGCATTTATTAAATCTATAGCTAGACAAAGTTTTGGACAAAAACTTGGAAGTCTGGTAACTCCGCTTCCGGTACCTCCCATACAAATGTACCATCCCGCCCCATTAGAAATCGTGTCATAATATCTATTAGCCCAACGCGGCCTTGTCCAAATTTTGCATATATTAAATCTATAGCTAGATAACGTTTTGGACAAAAACTTGGAAGTCTGGTAACTCCGCTTCTGGTACCTCCCATACAAATGTACCATCCCGCCCCATTAGAAATCGTGTCATAATATATATTAGCCCATCGCGACCTTGCCCAAATTTTGAATTTAATAAATCTATAGCTAGACAAAGTTTTGGACAAAAACTTCGAAGTCTGGCAACTCCCCTTCTGATACTTCCCATACAAATGTACCATACCGCTTACCTTAGAAATCGTGTAATAATATCAAAAAGCCCAACGCGACTTTGCTCACATTTTGTATTTATTAAATCTATAGCAAGACAAAGTTTTAGACAAAACTTGGAAGTCTGGCAACTCCCCTTTTGGTACCTCACATACAAATGTACCTTCCCGCCCCATTAGAAATCGTTTAATAATATCTATTAACCCAACGCGATCTTGCCCCCATTTTGAATTTATTAAATCTATAGCTAGGCAAAGTTTTGGACAAAAACTTGGAAGTCTGGCAACTCCCCTTCTGGTACCTCCCATACAAATGTACCATGCCGCTTACCATAGAAAAAGTGTTATAATAACAATATGCCCAACGCGACCTTGCCCAAATTTTGAATTTAATAAATCTATTGCTAGACAAAGTTTTGGACAAAAACTTGGAAGTCTGGCAACTACCCTTCTGGTACCTCCCATACAAATGTACAATACCGCTTACCTTAGAAATCGTATAATAATATCAATATGCCCAACGCTAACTTGCCCAAATGTTGCATTTATTAAATCTATAGCTAGACAAAGTTTTGGACAAAAACTTGGAAGTCTGGTAACTCCGCTTCTGGTACATCCCTTACAAATGTACCATCCCACCCCATTAGAAATCGTGTCATAATATCTATTAGCCCAACGCGACCTTGTCCAAATTTTGCATTTATTAAATCTATAGCTAGACAACGTTTTGGACTAATACTTGGAAGTCTGGTAACTCCTCTTCTGGTACCTCCCATACAAATATACCATCCCGCCCCATTAGAAATCGTGTCATAATATCTATTAGCCCAACGCGACCTGTCCCAAATTTTGAATTTAATAAATCTATAGCTAGAAAAAGTTTTAGACAAAAACTTGGAAGTCTGTCAAGTCCCATTCTGATACCTACCATACAAATGTACCTTCCGTCCCCATTAGAAATCGTGTAATAATATCTATTAGCCCAACGCGACCTTGCCCAAATTTTGCATTTATTAAATCTATAGCTAGACAAAGTTTTGGACAAAAACTTGAAAGTCTAATAACTCCGCTTCTGGTACCTCCCATACAAATGTACCATCCCGCCCCGTATAAACCGTGTGATATTATCAATATTACCAACGCGATCTTGCCCAAATTCTGTATTTAGTAAAGGTATTGCTAGACCAAGTTTCGGACAAAAACTTGGAAGTCTGGCAACTCCCCTTCTAGTAACTCCCATACAAATGTACCATCCCGCTTACCATAGAAATCGTGTTATAATAACAATATGCCCAACGCGACCTTGCCCAAATTTTGAATTTAATAAATCTATAGCTAGACAACGTTTTGGACAAAAACTTGGAAGTCTGGTAAATTCGTTCTGGTACCTCCCATACAAATGTACCATCCCGCCCCATTAGAAATCGTGTCATAATATATATTAGCCCATCGCGACCTTGCCCAAATTTTGAATTTAATAAATCTATAGCTAGACAAAGTTTTGGACAAAAACTTCGAAGTCTGGCAACTCCCCTTCTGATACTTCCCATACAAATGTACCATACCGCTTACCTTAGAAATCGTGTAATAATATCAAAAAGCCCAACGCGACTTTGCTCACATTTTGTATTTATTAAATCTATAGCAAGACAAAGTTTTAGACAAAACTTGGAAGTCTGGCAACTCCCCTTTTGGTACCTCACATACAAATGTACCTTCCCGCCCCATTAGAAATCGTTTAATAATATCTATTAACCCAACGCGATCTTGCCCCCATTTTGAATTTATTAAATCTATAGCTAGGCAAAGTTTTGGACAAAAACTTGGAAGTCTGGCAACTCCCCTTCTGGTACCTCCCATACAAATGTACCATGCCGCTTACCATAGAAAAAGTGTTATAATAACAATATGCCCAACGCGACCTTGCCCAAATTTTGAATTTAATAAATCTATTGCTAGACAAAGTTTTGGACAAAAACTTGGAAGTCTGGCAACTACCCTTCTGGTACCTCCCATACAAATGTACAATACCGCTTACCTTAGAAATCGTATAATAATATCAATATGCCCAACGCTAACTTGCCCAAATGTTGCATTTATTAAATCTATAGCTAGACAAAGTTTTGGACAAAAACTTGGAAGTCTGGTAACTCCGCTTCTGGTACATCCCTTACAAATGTACCATCCCACCCCATTAGAAATCGTGTCATAATATCTATTAGCCCAACGCGACCTTGTCCAAATTTTGCATTTATTAAATCTATAGCTAGACAACGTTTTGGACTAATACTTGGAAGTCTGGTAACTCCTCTTCTGGTACCTCCCATACAAATATACCATCCCGCCCCATTAGAAATCGTGTCATAATATCTATTAGCCCAACGCGACCTGTCCCAAATTTTGAATTTAATAAATCTATAGCTAGAAAAAGTTTTAGACAAAAACTTGGAAGTCTGTCAAGTCCCATTCTGATACCTACCATACAAATGTACCTTCCGTCCCCATTAGAAATCGTGTAATAATATCTATTAGCCCAACGCGACCTTGCCCAAATTTTGCATTTATTAAATCTATAGCTAGACAAAGTTTTGGACAAAAACTTGAAAGTCTAATAACTCCGCTTCTGGTACCTCCCATACAAATGTACCACCCCGCCCCGTATAAACCGTGTGATATTATCAATATTACCAACGCGATCTTGCCCAAATTCTGTATTTAGTAAAGGTATTGCTAGACCAAGTTTCGGACAAAAACTTGGAAGTCTGGCAACTCCCCTTCTAGTAACTCCCATACAAATGTACCATCCCGCTTACCATAGAAATCGTGTTATAATAACAATATGCCCAACGCGACCTTGCCCAAATTTTGAATTTAATAAATCTATAGCTAGACAACGTTTTGGACAAAAACTTGGAAGTCTGGTAAATTCGTTCTGGTACCTCCCATACAAATGTACCATCCCGCCCCTTATAAACCGTGTAATATTATCAATATTGCAAACGCGATCTTTCCCAAATTCTGTATTTACTAAAGGTATTACTAGACAAAGTTTTGGACAAAAACTTGGAAGTCTGGCAACTCCCATTCTGGTACCTCCCATACAAATGTACCTTACCTCACCATTAGAAATCGTGTAATAATATCTATTAGACCAACGCGACCTTACCCAAATTTTGCATTTATTAAGTCTTTAGCTAGACAAAGTTTTGGACAAAAACTTGGAAGTCTGGTAACTCCGCTTCTGGTACCTCCCATACAAATGTACCATGCCGCTTACCATAGAAAAAGTGTTATAATAACAATATGCCCAACGCGACCTTGCCCAAATTTTGAATTTAATAAATCTATAGCTAGACAAAGTTTTGGACAAAAACTTCGAAGTCTGGTAAATTCGCTTCTGGTACCTCCCATACAAATGTACCATCCTGCCCCATTAGAAATCGTGTCATAATATATATTAGCCCATCGCGACCTTGCCCAAATTTTGAATTTAATAAATCTATAGCTAGACAAAGTTTTGGACAAAAACTTCGAAGTCTGGCAACTCCCCTTCTGATACTTCCCATACAAATGTACCATACCGCTTACCTTAGAAATCGTGTAATAATATCAAAAAGCCCAACGCGACTTTGCTCACATTTTGTATTTATTAAATCTATAGCTAGACAAAGTTTTAGACAAAACTTGGAAGTCTGGCAACTCCCCTTTTGGTACCTACCATACAAATGTACCTTCCGTCCCCATTAGAAATCGTGTAATAATATCTATTAGCCCAACGCGACCTTGCCCAAATTTTGCATTTATTAAATCTATTGCTAGACAAAGTTTTGGACAAAAACTTGAAAGTCTAATAACTCCGCTTCTGGTACCTCCCATACAAATGTACCATCCCGCTTACCATAGAAATCGTGTTATAATAACAATATGCCCAACGCGACCTTGCCCAAATTTTGAATTTAATAAATCTATAGCTAGACAACGTTTTGGACAAAAACTTGGAAGTCTGGTAAATTCACTTCTGGTACCTCCCATACAAATGTACCATACCGTCCCTTATAAACCGTGTAATATTATCAATATTACCAACGCGATCTTGCCCAAATTCTGTATTTACTAAAGGTATTACTAGGCAAAGTTTCGGACAAAAACTTGGAAGTCTGGCAACTCCCCTTCTGGTACCTTCCATACAAATTTACAATCCCGCTTACCATAGAAATCGTGTTATAATAACAATATGCCCAACGCGACCTTGCCCAAATTTTTCTTTTAATAAAGCTATTGCTAGACAAAGTTTTGGACAAAACTTGGAAGTCTGGCAACTCCGCTTCTGGTACCTCCCATACAAATGTACCATACCGTCCCTTATAAACCGTGTAATATTATCAATATTACCAACGCGATCTTGCCCAAATTCTGTATTTAATAAAGGTATTGCTAGACAAAGTTTCGGACAAAAACTTGGAAGTCTGGCAACTCCCCTTCTGGTAACTCCCATACAAATGTACCATCCCGCTTACCATAGAAATCGTGTTGTAATAACAATATGCCCAACGCGACCTTGCCCAAATTTTGAATTTAATAAATCTATAGCTAGACAAAGTTTTGGACAAAAACTTGGAAGTCTGGCAACTCCCCTTCTGGTACCTCCCATACAAATGTACCATACCGCTTACCTTAGAAATCGTGTAATAACATCAATATGCCTAACGCGACCTTGCTCACATTTTGTATTTATTAAATCTATAGCTAGACAAACTTATGGACAAAACTTGGAAGTCTGGCAACTCCCGTTTTGGTACCTCCCACCCCCTTTTTGTACCTTCCCACCCCATTAGAAATCGTTTAATAATATCTATTAGCCCAACGCGATCTTGCCCACATTTTGTATTTATTAAATATATAGCTAGACAAAGTTTTGGACAACAACTTGGAAGTCTGGCAACTCCCATTCTGGTACCTTCCATACAAATTTACCATCCCGCTTACCATAGAAATCGTGTTATAATAACAATATGCCCAACGCGACCTTGCCCAAATTTTGCATTTATTAAATCTTTAGCTAGACAAAGTTTTGGACAAAAACTTGGAAGTCTGGTAACTCCGCTTCTGGTACCTCCCATACAAATGTACCATACCGTCCCTTATAAACCGTGTAATATTATAAATATTACCAACGCGATCTTGCCCAAATTCTGTATATAATAAACGTATTGCTAGACAAAGTTTCGGACAAAAACTTGGAAGTCTGGCAACTCCCCTTCTGGTAACTCCCATACAAACGTACCATCCCGCCCCTTATAAGCCATGTAATATTATCAATATTACCAACGCGATCTTGCCCAAATTCTGTATATAATAAACGTATTGCTAGACAAAGTTTCGGACAGAAACTTGGAAGTCTGGCAACTCCCGTTCTGGTACCTCCCATACAAATGTACCATCCCGCTTACCTTAAAAATCGTGTAATAATATCAATATGCCCACCGCGACTTGCCCAAATTTTGCATTTATTAAATGTATAGCAATAAAAAGTTTTGGACAAAAACTTGAAAGACTGGCAATTCCCCTTCTGGTACCTCCCATACAAATGTACCATCCCGCTTACCTTAAAAATCGTGTAATAATATCAATATGCCCACCGCGACTTGCCCAAATTTTGCATTTATTAAATGTATAGCAATAAAAAGTTTTGGACCAAAACTTGGAAGACTGGCAATTCCCCTTCTGGTACCTCCCATACAAATGTACCATCCCGCTTACCTTAAAAATCGTGTAATAATATCAATATGCCCACCGCGACTTGCCCAAATTTTGCATTTATTAAATGTATAGCAATAAAAAGTTTTGGACAAAAACTTGGAAGTCTGGCAACTCCCATTCTGGTACCTCCCATACAAATGTACCTTACCTCCCCATTAGAAATCGTGTAATAATATCTATTAGACCAACGCGACCTTACCCAAATTTTGCATTTATTAAATCTATAGCTAGACAAAGTTTTGGACAAAAACTTGAAAGTCTAATAACTCCGCTTCTGGTACCTCCCATACAAATGTACCATCCCGCCCCGTATAAACCGTGTGATATTATCAATATTACCAACGCGATCTTGCCCAAATTCTGTATTTAGTAAAGGTATTGCTAGACCAAGTTTCGGACAAAAACTTGGAAGTCTGGCAACTCCCCTTCTAGTAACTCCCATACAAATGTACCATCCCGCTTACCATAGAAATCGTGTTATAATAACAATATGCCCAACGCGACCTTGCCCAAATTTTGAATTTAATAAATCTATAGCTAGACAACGTTTTGGACAAAAACTTGGAAGTCTGGTAAATTCGCTTCTGGTACCTCCCATACAAATGTACCATCCCGCCCCTTATAAACCGTGTAATATTATCAATATTGCCAACGCGATCTTTCCCAAATTCTGTATTTACTAAAGGTATTACTAGGCAAAGTTTCTGACAAAAACTTGGAAGTCTGGCAACTCCCCTTCTGGTACCTTCCATACAAATTTACAATCCCGCTTACCATAGAAATCGTGTTATAATAACAATATGCCCAACGCGACCTTGCCCAAATTTTTCTTTTAATAAAGCTATTGCTAGACAAAGTTTTGGACAAAACTTGGAAGTCTGGCAACTCCGCTTCTGGTACCTCCCATACAAATGTACCATACCGTCCCTTATAAACCGTGTAATATTATCAATATTACCAACGCGATCTTGCCCAAATTCTGTATTTAATAAAGGTATTGCTAGACAAAGTTTCGGACAAAAACTTGGAAGTCTGGCAACTCCCCTTCTGGTAACTCCCATACAAATGTACCATCCCGCTTACCATAGAAATCGTGTTGTAATAACAATATGCCCAACGCGACCTTGCCCAAATTTTGAATTTAATAAATCTATAGCTAGACAAAGTTGTGGACAAAAACTTGGAAGTCTGGCAACTCCCCTTCTGGTACCTCCCATACAAATGTACCATACCGCTTACCTTAGAAATCGTGTAATAACATCAATATGCCTAACGCGACCTTGCTCACATTTTGTATTTATTAAATCTATAGCTAGACAAACTTATGGACAAAACTTGGAAGTCTGGCAACTCCCGTTTTGGTACCTCCCACCCCCTTTTTGTACCTTCCCACCCCATTAGAAATCGTTTAATAATATCTATTAGCCCAACGCGATCTTGCCCACATTTTGTATTTATTAAATATATAGCTAGACAAAGTTTTGGCCAAAAACTTGGAAGTCTGGCAACTCCCATTCTGGTACCTTCCATACAAATTTACCATCCCGCTTACCATAGAAATCGTGTTATAATAACAATATGCCCAACGCGACCTTGCCCAAATTTTGCATTTATTAAATCTTTAGCTAGACAAAGTTTTGGACAAAAACTTGGAAGTCTGGTAACTCCGCTTCTGGTACCTCCCATACAAATGTACCATACCGTCCCTTATAAACCGTGTAATATTATAAATATTACCAACGCGATCTTGCCCAAATTCTGTATTTAATAAAGGTACTGCTAGGCAAAGTTTCGGACAGAAACTTGGAAGTCTGGCAACTCCCGTTCTGGTACCTCCCATACAAATGTACCATCCCGCTTACCTTAAAAATCGTGTAATAATATCAATATGCCCACCGCGACTTGCCCAACTTTTGCATTTATTAAATGTATAGCAATAAAAAGTTTTGGACAAAAACTTGGAAGTCTGGCAACTCCCGTTTTGGTACCTCCCACCCCCTTTTTGTACCTTCCCACCCCATTAGAAATCGTTTAATAATATCTATTAGCCCAACGCGATCTTGCCCACATTTTGTATTTATTAAACCTATAGCTAGACAAAGTTTTGGACAAAAACTTGGAAGTCTGGTAACTCCCCTTCTGGTACCTTCCATACAAACGTACCATCCCGCCCCTTATAAGCCATGTAATATTATCAATATTACCAACGCGATCTTGCCCAAATTCTGTATATAATAAACGTATTGCTAGACAAAGTTTCGGACAAAAACTTGGAAGTCTGGCAACTCCCCTTCTGGTAACTCCCATACAAATGTACCATCCCGCTTACCATAGAAATCGTGTTGTAATAACAATATGCCCAACGCGACCTTGCCCAAATTTTGAATTTAATAAATCTATAGCTAGACAAAGTTTTGGACAAAAACTTGGAAGTCTGGCAACTTCCCTTCTGGTACCTCCCATACAAATGTACCATACCGCTTACCTTAGAAATCGTGTAATAATATCAATATGCCTAACGCGACCTTGCTCACATTTTGTATTTATTAAATCTATAGCTAGACAAAGTTATGGACAAAAACTTGGAAGTATGGCAACTCCCATTCTGGTACCTCCCACCCCCTTTTTGTACCTTCCCACCCCATTAGAAATCGTTTAATAATATCTATTAGCCCAACGCGATCTTGCCCACATTTTGTATTTATTAAATATATAGCTAGACAAAGTGTTGGACAAAAACTTGGAAGTATGGCAACTCCCATTCTGGTACCTTCCATACAAATTTACCATCCCGCTTACCATAGAAATCGTGTTATAATAACAATATGCCCAACGCGACCTTGCCCAAATTTTGCATTTATTAAATCTTTAGCTAGACAAAGTTTTGGACAAAAACTTGGAAGTCTGGTAACTCCGCTTCTGGTACCTCCCATACAAATGTACCATACCGTCCCTTATAAACCGTGTAATATTATAAATATTACCAACGCGATTTTGCCCAAATTCTGTATTTAATAAAGGTACTGCTAGGCAAAGTTTCGGACAAAAACTTGGAAGTCTGGCAACTCCCATTCTGGTACCTCCCATACAAAAGTACCTTCCCTCCCCATTAGAAATCGTGTCATAATATCTATTAGCACAACGCGACCTTGCCCAAATTTTGCATTTATTAAACCTATAGCTAGACAAAGTTTTGGACAAAAACGTGGAAGTCTGGTAACTCCCCTTCTGGTACCTTCCATACAAACGTACCATCCCGCCCCTTATAAGCCATGTAATATTATCAATATTACCAACGCGATCTTGCCCAAATTCTGTATGTAATAAACGTATTGCTAGACAAAGTTTCGGACAGAAACTTGGAAGTCTGGCAACTCCCGTTCTGGTACCTCCCATACAAATGTACCATCCCGCTTACCTTAAAAATCGTGTAATAATATCAATATGCCCACCGCGACTTGCCCAAATTTTGCATTTATTAAATGTATAGCAATAAAAAGTTTTGGACAAAAACTTGGAAGACTGGCAATTCCCCTTCTGGTACCTCCCATACAAATGTACCATCCCGCTTACCTTAAAAATCGTGTAATAATATCAATATGCCCACCGCGACTTGCCCAAATTTTGCATTTATTAAATGTATAGCAATAAAAAGTTTTGGACCAAAACTTGGAAGACTGGCAATTCCCCTTCTGGTACCTCCCATACAAATGTACCATCCCGTACTCCCATTCTGGTACCTCCCATACAAAAGTACCTTCCCTCCCCATTAGAAATCGTGTTATAATATCTATTAGCACAACGCGACCTTGCCCAAATTTTGCATTTATTAAACCTATAGCTAGACAAAGTTTTGGACAAAAACTTGGAAGTCTGGTAACTCCCCTTCTGGTACCTTCCATACAAACGTACCATCCCGCCCCTTATAAGCCATGTAATATTATCAATATTACCAACGCGATCTTGCCCAAATTCTGTATATAATAAACGTATTGCTAGACAAAGTTTCGGACAAAAACTTGGAAGTCTGGCAACTCCCCTTCTGGTAACTCCCATACAAATGTACCATCCCGCTTACCATAGAAATCGTGTTGTAATAACAATATGCCCAACGCGACCTTGCCCAAATTTTGAATTTAATAAATCTATAGCTAGACAAAGTTTTGGACAAAAACTTGGAAGTCTGGCAACTTCCCTTCTGGTACCTCCCATACAAATGTACCATACCGCTTACCTTAGAAATCGTGTAATAATATCAATATGCCTAACGCGACCTTGCTCACATTTTGTATTTATTAAATCTATAGCTAGACAAAGTTATGGACAAAAACTTGGAAGTATGGCAACTCCCATTCTGGTACCTCCCACCCCCTTTTTGTACCTTCCCACCCCATTAGAAATCGTTTAATAATATCTATTAGCCCAACGCGATCTTGCCCACATTTTGTATTTATTAAATATATAGCTAGACAAAGTGTTGGACAAAAACTTGGAAGTATGGCAACTCCCATTCTGGTACCTTCCATACAAATTTACCATCCCGTTTACCATAGAAATCGTGTTATAATAACAATATGCCCAACGCGACCTTGCCCAAATTTTGCATTTATTAAATCTTTAGCTAGACAAAGTTTTGGACAAAAACTTGGAAGTCTGGTAACTCCGCTTCTGGTACCTCCCATACAAATGTACCATACCGTCCCTTATAAACCGTGTAATATTATAAATATTACCAACGCGATTTTGCCCAAATTCTGTATTTAATAAAGGTACTGCTAGGCAAAGTTTCGGACAAAAACTTGGAAGTCTGGCAACTCCCATTCTGGTACCTCCCATACAAAAGTACCTTCCCTCCCCATTAGAAATCGTGTCATAATATCTATTAGCACAACGCGACCTTGCCCAAATTTTGCATTTATTAAACCTATAGCTAGACAAAGTTTTGGACAAAAACGTGGAAGTCTGGTAACTCCCCTTCTGGTACCTTCCATACAAACGTACCATCCCGCCCCTTATAAGCCATGTAATATTATCAATATTACCAACGCGATCTTGCCCAAATTCTGTATATAATAAACGTATTGCTAGACAAAGTTTCGGACAGAAACTTGGAAGTCTGGCAACTCCCGTTCTGGTACCTCCCATACAAATGTACCATCCCGCTTACCTTAAAAATCGTGTAATAATATCAATATGCCCACCGCGACTTGCCCAAATTTTGCATTTATTAAATGTATAGCAATAAAAAGTTTTGGACAAAAACTTGGAAGACTGGCAATTCCCCTTCTGGTACCTCCCATACAAATGTACCATCCCGCTTACCTTAAAAATCGTGTAATAATATCAATATGCCCACCGCGACTTGCCCAAATTTTGCATTTATTAAATGTATAGCAATAAAAAGTTTTGGACCAAAACTTGGAAGACTGGCAATTCCCCTTCTGGTACCTCCCATACAAATGTACCATCCCGCTTACCTTAAAAATCGTGTAATAATATCAATATGCCCACCGCGACTTGCCCAAATTTTGCATTTATTAAATGTATAGCAATAAAAAGTTTTGGACAAAAACTTGGAAGTCTGGCAACTCCCATTCTGGTACCTCCCATACAAATGTACCTTACCTCCCCATTAGAAATCGTGTAATAATATCTATTAGACCAACGCGACCTTACCCAAATTTTGCATTTATTAAATCTTTAGCTAGACAAAGTTTTGGACAAATACTTGGAAGTCTGGTAACTCCGCTTCTGGTACCTCCCATACAAATGTACCATACCGCCCCTTATAAACCGTGTAATATTATAAATATTACAAACGCGATCTTGCCCAAATTCTGTATTTAATAAAGGTACTGCTAGGCAAAGTTTCGGACAAAAACTTGGAAGTATGGCAACTCCCCTTCTGGTACCTTCCATACAAATGTACCATCCCGCTTACCATAGAAATCGTGTTATAATAACAATATGCCCAACGCGACCTTGCCCAAATTTTTCTTTTATTAAAGCTATAGCTAGACAAAGTTTCGGACAAAAACTTGGAAGTCTGGCAACTCCCCTTCTGGTACCTCCCATACAAATGTACCATCCCGCTTACCATAGAAATCGTGTTGTAATAACAATATGCCCAACGCGACCTTGTCCAAATTTTGAATTTAATAAATCTATAGCTAGACAAAGTTATGGACAAAACTTGGAAGTCTGGCAACTCCCGTGTTGGTACCTCCCATCCCCTTTTTGTACCTTCCCACCCCATTAAAAATCGTTTAATAATATCTATTAGCCCAATGCAATCTTGCCCACATTTTGTATTTATTAAATATATAGCTAGACAAAGTTTTGGACAAATACTTGGAAGTCTGGCAACTCCCATTCTGGTACCTCCCATACAAATGTACCATCCCGCTTACCATAGAAATCGTGTTGTAATAACAATATGCCCAACGCGACCTTGTCCAAATTTTGAATTTAATAAATCTATAGCTAGACAAAGTTTTGGACAAAAACATGGAATTCTGGCAACTACCCTTCTGGTACCTCCCACACAAATGTACAATACCGCTTACCTTAGAAATCGTGTAATAATATCAATATGCCCAACGCGACCTTGCCCAAATTGTTCTTTTAATAAAGCCATTGCTAGACAAAGTTTTGGACAAAACTTGGAAGTCTGGCAATTCCCCTTTTGGTACCTTCCATACAAATGTACCATCCCGTCCCATTAGAAATCGTGTCATAATATCTATTAGCCCAACGCGACCTTGCCCAAATTTTGCATTTATTAAACCTATAGCTAGACAAAGTTTTGTACAAAAACTTGGAAGTCTGGTAACTCCGCTTCTGGTACCTCCCATACAAATGTACCATACCGCCCCTTATAAACCGTGTAATATTATAAATATTACCAACGCGATCTTGCCCAAATTCTGTATTTAATAAAGGTACTGCTAGGCAAAGTTTCGGACAAAAACTTGGAAGTCTGGCAACTCCCCTTCTGGTACCTTCCATACAAATGTACCATCCCGCTTACCATAGAAATCGTGTTATAATAACAATATGCCCAACGCGACTTGCCCAAATTTTTCTTTTAATAAAGCTATTGCTAGACATAGTTTTGGACAAAACTTGGAAATCTGGCAACTCCCCTTTTGGTACCTCCCATACAAATGTACCATCCCGTCCCATTAGAAATCGTGTCATAATATCTATTAGCCCAACGCTACCTTGCCCAAATTTTGCATTAGCTAGACAAAGTTTCGGACAAAAACTTGGAAGTCTAGCAACTCCCCTTCTGGTAACTCCCATACAAATGTACCATCCCGCTTACCATAGAAATCGTGTTGTAATAACAATATGCCCAACGCGACCTTGTTCAAATTTTGAATTTAATAAATCTATAGCTAGACAAAGTTATGGACAAAACTTGGAAGTCTGGCAACTCCCGTGTTGGTACCTCCCATACAAATGTACCTTACCTCCCCATTAGAAATCGTGTAATAATATCTATTAGACCAACGCGACCTTGCCCAAATTTTGCATTTATTAAATCTATAGATAGACAAAGTTTTGGACAAAAACTTGGAAGTCTGGTAACTCCCCTTCTGGTACCTTCCATACAAATGTACCATCCCGCTTACCTTAAAAATCGTGTAATAATATCAATATGCCCACCGCAACTTGCCCAAATTTTGCATTTATTAAATGTATAGCAATTAAAAGTTTTGGACAAAAACGTGGAAGTCTGGTAACTCCGCTTCTGGTACCTCCCATACAAATGTACCATACCGCCCCTTATAAACCGTGTAATATTATAAATATTACCAACGCGATCTTGCCCAAATTCTGTATTTAATAAAGGTACTGCTAGGCAAAGTTTCGGACAAAAACTTGGAAGTCTGGCAACTCCCCTTCTGGTATCTTCCATACAAATGAGCCATCCCGCTTACCATAGAAATCGTGTTATAATAACAATATGCCCAACGCGACTTGCCCAAATTTTTCTTTTAATAAAGCTATTGCTAGGCAAAGTTTCGGACAAAAACTTGGAAGTCTGGCAACTCCCCTTCTGGTACCTTCCATACAAATGTACCATCCCGTCCCATTAGAAATCGTGTCATAATATCTATTAGCCCAACGCGACCTTGCCCAAATTTTGCATTTATTAAACCTATAGCTAGACAAAGTTTTGGACAAAAACTTGGAAGTCTGGTAACTCCCCTTCTGGTACCTTCCATACAAATGTACCATCCCGCTTACCTTAAAAATCGTGTAATAATATCAATATGCCCACCGCAACTTGCCCAAATTTTGCATTTATTAAATGTATAGCAATTAAAAGTTTTGGACAAAAACTTGGAAGTCTGGTAACTCCGCTTCTGGTACCTCCCATACAAATGTACCATACCGCCCCTTATAAACCGTGTAATATTATAAATATTACCAACGCAATCTTGCCCAAATTCTGTATTTAATAAAGGTACTGCTAGGTTTCGGACAAAAACTTGGAAGTCTGGCAACTCCCCTTCTGGTACCTTCCATACAAATGTACCATCCCGTCCCATTAGAAATCGTGTCATAATATCTATTAGCCCAACGCGACCTTGCCCAAATTTTGCATTTATTAAACCTATAGCTAGACAAAGTTTTGGACAAAAACTTGGAAGTCTGGTAACTCCGCTTCTGGTACCTCCCATACAAATGTACCATACCGTCCCTTATAAACCGTGTAATATTATAAATATTACCAACGCGATCTTGCCCAAATTCTGTATTTAATAAAGGTACTGCTAGGCAAAGTTTTGGACAAAACTTGGAAGTCTGGCAACTCCCCTTTTGGTACCTCCCATACAAATGTACCATCCCGTCCCATTAGAAATCGTGTCATAATATCTATTAGCCCAACGCTACCTTGCCCAAATTTTGCATTAGCTAGACAAAGTTTCGGACAAAAACTTGGAAGTCTGGCAACTCCCCTTCTGGTAACTCCCATACAAATGTACCATCCCGCTTACCATAGAAATCGTGTTGTAATAACAATATGCCCAACGCGACCTTGTTCAAATTTTGAATTTAATAAATCTATAGCTAGACAAAGTTATGGACAAAACTTGGAAGTCTGGCAACTCCCGTATTGGTACCTCCCACCCCCTTTTTGTCCCTTCCCACCCCATTAAAAATCGTTTAATAATATCTATTAGCCCAACGCGATCTTGCCCACATTTTGTATTTATTAAATATATAGCTAGACAAAGTTTTGGACAAATACTTGGAAGTCTGGCAACTCCCATTCTGGTACCTCCCATACAAATGTACCTTACCTCCCCATTAGAAATCGTGTAATAATATCTATTAGTCCAACGCGACCTTGCCCAAATTTTGCATTTATTAAATCTATAGCTAGACAAAGTTTTGGACAAAAACTTGGAAGTTTGGTAACTCCGCTTCTGGTACCTCCCATACAAATGTACCATACCGCTTACCTTAGAAATCGTGTAATAATATCAATATGCCCAACGCGACCTTGCCCAAATTGTTCTTTTAATAAAGCCATTGCTAGACAAAGTTTTGGACAAAACTTGGAAGTCTGGCAATTCCCCTTTTGGTACCTTCCATACAAATGTACCATCCCGTCCCATTAGAAATCGTGTCATAATATCTATTAGCCCAACGCGACCTTGCCCAAATTTTGCATTTATTAAACCTATAGCTAGACAAAGTTTTGGACAAAAACATGGAATTCTGGCAACTACCCTTCTGGTACCTCCCATACAAATGTACAATACCGCTTACCTTAGAAATCGTGTAATAATATCAATATGCCCAACGCGACCTTGCCCAAATTGTTCTTTTAATAAAGCCATTGCTAGACAAAGTTTTGGACAAAACTTGGAAGTCTGGCAATTCCCCTTTTGGTACCTTCCATACAAATGTACCATCCCGTCCCATTAGAAATCGTGTCATAATATCTATTAGCCCAACGCGACCTTGCCCAAATTTTGCATTTATTAAACCTATAGCTAGACAAAGTTTTGGACAAAAACTTGGAAGTTTGGTAACTCCGCTTCTGGTACCTCCCATACAAATGTACCATACCGCTTACCTTAGAAATCGTGTAATAATATCAATATGCCCACCGCAACTTGCCCAAATTTTGCATTTATTAAATGTATAGCAATTAAAAGTTTTGGACAAAAACTTGGAAGTCTGGTAACTCCGCTTCTGGTACCTCCCATACAAATGTACCATACCGCCCCTTATAAACCGTGTAATATTATAAATACTACCAACGCAATCTTGCCCAAATTCTGTATTTAATAAAGGTACTGCTAGGTTTCGGACAAAAACTTGGAAGTCTGGCAACTCCCCTTCTGGTACCTTCCATACAAATGTACCATCCCGTCCCATTAGAAATCGTGTCATAATATCTATTAGCCCAACGCGACCTTGCCCAAATTTTGCATTTATTAAACCTATAGCTAGACAAAGTTTTGGACAAAAACTTGGAAGTCTGGTAACTCCGCTTCTGGTACCTCCCATACAAATGTACCATACCGCCCCTTATAAACCGTGTAATATTATAAATATTACCAACGCGATCTTGCCCAAATTCTGTATTTAATAAAGGTACTGCTAGGCAAAGTTTCGGATAAAAACTTGGAAGTCTGGCAACTCCCCTTCTGGTACCTTCCATACAAATGTACCATCCCGCTTACCATAGAAATCGTGTTATAATAACAATATGCCCAACGCGACTTGCCCAAATTTTTCTTTTAATAAAGCTATTGCTAGACAAAGTTTTGGACAAAACTTGGAAGTCTGGCAACTCCCCTTTTGGTACCTCCCATACAAATGTACCATCCCGTCCCATTAGAAATCGTGTCATAATATCTATTAGCCCAACGCTACCTTGCCCAAATTTTGCATTAGCTAGACAAAGTTTCGGACAAAAACTTGGAAGTCTGGCAACTCCCCTTCTGGTAACTCCCATACAAATGTACCATCCCGCTTACCATAGAAATCGTGTTGTAATAACAATATGCCCAACGCGACCTTGTTCAAATTTTGAATTTAATAAATCTATAGCTAGACAAAGTTATGGACAAAACTTGGAAGTCTGGCAACTCCCGTGTTGGTACCTCCCACCCCCTTTTTGTCCCTTCCCACCCCATTAAAAATCGTTTAATAATATCTATTAGCCCAACGCGATCTTGCCCACATTTTGTATTTATTAAATCTATAGCTAGACAAAGTTTTGGACAAAACTTGGAAGTCTGGCAACTCCCGTTTTGGTACCTCCCACCCCCTTTTTCTACCTTCCCACCCCATTAGAAATCGTTTAATAATATCTATTAGCCCAACGCGATCTTGCCCACATTTTGTATTTATTAAATATATAGCTAGACAAAGTTTTGGACAAATACTTGGAAGTCTGGCAACTCCCATTCTGGTACCTCCCATACAAATGTACCTTACCTCCCCATTAGAAATCGTGTAATAATATCTATTAGACCAACGCGACCTTGCCCAAATTTTGCATTTATTAAATCTATAGCTAGACAAAGTTTTGGACAAAAACTTGGAAGTTTGGTAACTCCGCTTCTGGTACCTCCCATACAAATGTACCATACCGCTTACCTTAGAAATCGTGTAATAATATCAATATGCCCAACGCGACCTTGCCCAAATTGTTCTTTTAATAAAGCCATTGCTAGACAAAGTTTTGGACAAAACTTGGAAGTCTGGCAATTCCCCTTTTGGTACCTTCCATACAAATGTACCATCCCGTCCCATTAGAAATCGTGTCATAATATCTATTAGCCCAACGCGACCTTGCCCAAATTTTGCATTTATTAAACCTATAGCTAGACAAAGTTTTGGACAAAAACTTGGAAGTCTGGTAACTGCCCTTCTGGTACCTTCCATACAAATGTACCATCCCGATTACCATAGAAATCGTGTTATAATAACAATATGCCCAACGCGACCTTGCCCAAATTTTAAATTTATTAAATCTATTGCTAGACAAAGTTTTGGACAAAAACATGGAATTCTGGCAACTACCCTTCTGGTACCTCCCATACAAATGTACAATAGCGCTTACCTTAGAAATCGTGTAATAATATCAATATGCCCAACGCGACCTTGCCCAAATTGTTCTTTTAATAAAGCCATTGCTAGACAAAGTTTTGGACAAAACTTGGAAGTCTGGCAATTCCCCTTTTGGTACCTTCCATACAAATGTACCATCCCGTCCCATTAGAAATAGTGTCATAATATCTATTAGCCCAACGCGACCTTGCCCAAATTTTGCATTTATTAAACCTATAGCTAGACAAAGTTTTGGACAAAAACTTGGAAGTCTGGTAACCCCCCTTCTGGTACCTTCCATACAAATGTACCATCCCGCTTACCTTAAAAATCGTGTAATAATATCAATATGCCCACCGCAACTTGCCCAAATTTTGCATTTATTAAATGTATAGCAATTAAAAGTTTTGGACAAAAACTTGGAAGTCTGGTAACTCCGCTTCTGGTACCTCCCATACAAATGTACCATACCGCATCTTATAAACCGTGTAATATTATAAATATTACCAACGCAATCTTGCCCAAATTCTGTATTTAATAAAGGTACTGCTAGGTTTCGGACAAAAACTTGGAAGTCTGGCAACTCCCCTTCTGGTACCTTCCATACAAATGTACCATCCCGTCCCATTAGAAATCGTGTCATAATATCTATTAGCCCAACGCGACCTTGCCCAAATTTTGCATTTATTAAACCTATAGCTAGACAAAGTTTTGGACAAAAACTTGGAAGTCTGGTAACTCCCCTTCTGGTACCTTCCATACAAATGTACCATCCCGCCCATTATAAGCCATGAGCAATATTATCAATATTACCAACGCGATCTTGCCCAAATTCTGTATATAATAAGCGTATTGCTAGACAAAGTTTCGGACAGAAACTTGGAAGTCTGGCAACTCCCCTTCTGGTAATAATATCAATATGCCCACCTCGACTTGCCCAAATTTTGCATTTATTAAATGTAATAAAAAGTTTTGGACAAAAAATTGGAAGACTGGCAACTCCCCTTCTGGTACCACCCATACAAATGTACAATCCCGCTTACCTTAAAAATCGTGTAATAATATCAATATGCCCACCGCGACTTGCCCAACTTTTGCATTTATTAAATGTATAGCAATAAAAAGTTTTGGACAAAAACTTGGAAGTCTGGCAACTCCCCTTCTGGTACCTCCCATACAAATGTACCATCCCGCTTACCATAGAAATCGTGTTATAATAACAATATGCCCAACGCGACCTTGCCCAAATTTTAAATTTATTAAATCTATTGCTAGACAAAGTTTTGGACAAAAACATGGAATTCTGCCAACTCCCCTTCTGGTACCTCCCATACAAATGTACCATCCCGCTTACCTTAAAAATCGTGTAATAATATCAATATGCCCACCGCGACTTGCCCAAATTTTGCATTTATTAAATGTATAGCAATAAAAAGTTTTGGACAACAACTTGGAAGACTGGCAACTCCCCTTCTGGTACCTTCCATACAAATGTACCATCCCGCTTACCATAGAAATCGTGTTATAATAACAATATGCCCAACGCGACCTTGCCCAAATTTTAAATTTATTAAATCTATTGCTAGACAAAGTTTTGGACAAAAACATGGAATTCTGGCAACTCCCCTTCTGGTACCTCCCATACAAATGTACCATCCCGCTTACCATAGAAATCGTGTTATAATAACAATATGCCCAACGCGACCTTGCCCAAATTTTAAATGTATTAAATCTATTGCTAGACAAAGTTTTGGACAAAAACATGGAATTCTGGCAACTACCCTTCTGGTACCTCCCATACAAATGTACAATACAGCTTACCTTAGAAATCGTGTAATAATATCAATATGCCCAACGCGACCTTGCCCAAATTGTTCTTTTAATAAAGCCATTGCTAGGCAAAGTTTTGGACAAAACTTGGAAGTCTGGCAATTCCCCTTTTGGTACCTTCCATAAAAATGTACCATCCCGTCCCATTAGAAATCGTGTCATAATATCTATTAGCCCAACGCGACCTTGCCCAAATTTTGCATTTATTAAACCTATAGCTAGACAAAGTTTTGGACAAAAACTTGGAAGTCTGGTAACTCCCCTTCTGGTACCTTCCATACAAATGTACCATCCCGCTTACCTTAAAAATCGTGTACAGTAAAATCCCGATAATTCGTAATGTCAAGGGACCGACCGTTTTCTACGAATTAGCGGGGTTTTCGAATTAGCGGGGTTTCGAATTAGAGGGGGGAAGAAAGAAAAAATACGAATTACCGATGTTTTTATTCAATCATGAATATATGTACATACATACATATTTATATGTATGTATGTATAAAGTTTTATTTTTTAAAAACAAAAAAGCGCCTTGTAGTGCGACTGTTTTTGTGCCATTTTAATGGCCTTTGGACAAACTGCACACATTTTTACGGAGTAAAATCACCACTTAATTCACTGAACTGCAGAAAAATGTGAATATGCCCGATCAATGCCAGTTTACAGCAACGTAAGAACAATGAGAGTTAAAGAAAGACACACACATAAACAACAACAAATGCTTCGCCACTTGAGAGCATAGAATCACTTGTCAGTGTTTAACCGTTTCTCCTCCAAAGAACGCGTTGCCTCCGCTACATAAAAAAACACGAAAGAGAGAATAGCAAAACAGTTGAAGAATTATCGAGGTATTCAACGAAAAATTACGAATTATAAGAGGTTTTTAGGCATTTCGCTGGAAAAATTTTACGATTTATCGAGGGGACCGAAATGTATGGGATTTTTACGAATTATCGCGATTTTTTCAAGGGACCGGGATTTCGTTACGAATAAGCGGGGTTTACGAATTAGCGGGGTACGAATTATCGGGATTATACTGTAATAATATCAATGTGCCCACCGCGACTTGCCCAACTTTTGCATTTATTAAATGTATAGCAATAAAAAGTTTTGGACAAAAACTTGGAAGTCTGGCAACTCCCGTTTTGGTACCTCCCACCCCCTTTTTGTACCTTCCCACCCCATTAGAAATCGTTTAATAATATCTATTAGCCCAACGCGATCTTGCCCACATTTTGTATTTATTAAATATCTAGCTTGACAAAGTTTTGGACAAAAACTTGGAAGGCTGGCAACTCCCATTCTGGTACCTCCCATACAAATGTACCTTACCACCCCATTAGAAATCGTGTAATAATATCTATTAGACCAACGCGACCTTACCCAAATTTTGCATTTATTAAATCTTTAGCTAGACAAAGTTTTGGACAAAAACTTGGAAGTCTGGCAACTCCGTTTCTGGTACCTCCCATACAAATGTACCATACCGCCCCTTATAAACCGTGTAATATTATAAATATTACCAACGCTATCTTGCCCAAATTCTGTATTTAATAAAGGTACTGCTAGGCAAAGTTTTGGACAAAAACTTGGAAGTCTGGCAACTCCCCTTCTGGTACCTTCCATACAAATGTACCATCCCGCTTACCATAGAAATCGTGTTATAATAACAATATGCCCAACGCGACCTTGCCCAAATTTTAAATTTATTAAATCTATTGCTAGACAAAGTTTTGGACAAAAACATGGAATTCTGGCAACTACCCTTCTGGTACCTCCCATACAAATGTACAATACCGCTTACTTTAACAATCGTGTAATAATATCAATATGCCCAACGCGACCTTGCCCAAATTTTTCTTTTAATAAAGCCATTGCTAGACAAAGTTTTGGACAAAAACTTGGAAGTCTGGTAACTCCCCTTCTGGTACCTTCCATACAAATGTACCATCCCGCCCCTTATAAGCCATGTAATATTATCAATATTACCAACGCGATTTTGCCCAAATTCTGTATATAATAAACGTATTGCTAGACAAAGTTTCGGACAGAAACTTGGAAGACTGGCAACTCCCCTTCTGGTACCTCCGATACAAATGTACCATCCCGCTTACCTTAAAAATCGTGTATAATATCAATGTGCCCACCGCGACTTGCCCAACTTTTGCATTTATTAAATGTATAGCAATAAAAAGTTTTGGACAAAAACAAAAAAAAAACTCCCGTTTTGGTACCTCCCACCCCCTTTTTGTACCTTCCATTAGAAATCGTTTAATAATATCTATTAGCCCAACGCGATCTTGCCCACATTTTGTATTTATTAAATATATATAGCTAGACAAAGTTTTGGACAAAAACTTGGAAGTCTGGCAACTCCCATTCTGGTACCTCCCATACAAATTTACCTTACCTCCCCATTAGAAATCGTGTAATAATATCTATTAGACCAACGCGACCTTACCCAAATTTTGCATTTATTAAATCTTTAGCTAGACAAAGTTTTGGACAAAAACTTGGAAGTCTGGTAACTCCGCTTCTGGTACCTCCCATACAAATGTACCATACCGCCCCTTATAAACCGTGTAATATTATAAATATTACCAACGCGATCTTGCCCAAATTCTGTATTTAATAAAGGTACCTCACCATTAGAAATCGTGTAATAATATCTATTAGACCAACGCTACCTTGCCCAAATTTTGCATTTATTACATCTTTAGCTAGACAAAGTTTTGGACAAAAACTTGGAAGTCTGGCAACTCCCCTTCTGGTACCTTCCATACAAATGTACCATCCCGTCCCATTAGAAATCGTGTCATAATATCTATTAGCCCAACGCGACCTTGCCCAAATTTTGCATTTATTAAACCTATAGCTAGACAAAGTTTTGGACAAAAACTTGGAAGTCTGGTAACTCCGCTTCTGGTACCTCCCATACAAATGTACCATACCGCCCCTTATAAACCGTGTAATATTATAAATATTACCAACGCGATCTTGCCCAAATTCTGTATTTAATAAAGGTACTGCTAGGCAAAGTTTCGGATAAAAACTTGGAAGTCTGGCAACTCCCATTCTGGTACCTCCCATACAAATGTACCTTACCTCCCCATTAGAAATCGTGTCATAATATCTATTAGCCCAACGCTACCTTGCCCAAATTTTGCATTAGCTAGACAAAGTTTCGGACAAAAACTTGGAAGTCTGGCAACTCCCCTTCTGGTAACTCCCATACAAATGTACCATCCCGCTTACCATAGAAATCGTGTTGTAATAACAATATGCCCAACGCGACCTTGTTCAAATTTTGAATTTAATAAATCTATAGCTAGACAAAGTTATGGACAAAACTTGGAAGTCTGGCAACTCCCGTGTTGGTACCTCCCACCCCCTTTTTGTCCCTTCCCACCCCATTAAAAATCGTTTAATAATATCTATTAGCCCAACGCGATCTTGCCCACATTTTGTATTTATTAAATATATAGCTAGACAAAGTTTTGGACAAATACTTGGAAGTCTGGCAACTCCCATTCTGGTACCTCCCATACAAATGTACCTTACCTCCCCATTAGAAATCGTGTAATAATATCTATTAGACCAACGCGACCTTGCCCAAATTTTGCATTTATTAAATCTATAGCTAGACAAAGTTTTGGACAAAAACTTGGAAGTTTGGTAACTCCGCTTCTGGTACCTCCCATACAAATGTACCATACCGCTTACCTTAGAAATCGTGTAATAATATCAATATGCCCAACGCGACCTTGCCCAAATTGTTCTTTTAATAAAGCCATTGCTAGACAAAGTTTTGGACAAAACTTGGAAGTCTGGCAATTCCCCTTTTGGTACCTTCCATACAAATGTACCATCCCGTCCCATTAGAAATCGTGTCATAATATCTATTAGCCCAACGCGACCTTGCCCAAATTTTGCATTTATTAAACCTATAGCTAGACAAAGTTTTGGACAAAAACTTGGAAGTCTGGTAACTGCCCTTCTGGTACCTTCCATACAAATGTACCATCCCGATTACCATAGAAATCGTGTTATAATAACAATATGCCCAACGCGACCTTGCCCAAATTTTAAATTTATTAAATCTATTGCTAGACAAAGTTTTGGACAAAAACATGGAATTCTGGCAACTACCCTTCTGGTACCTCCCATACAAATGTACAATAGCGCTTACCTTAGAAATCGTGTAATAATATCAATATGCCCAACGCGACCTTGCCCAAATTGTTCTTTTAATAAAGCCATTGCTAGACAAAGTTTTGGACAAAACTTGGAAGTCTGGCAATTCCCCTTTTGGTACCTTCCATACAAATGTACCATCCCGTCCCATTAGAAATAGTGTCATAATATCTATTAGCCCAACGCGACCTTGCCCAAATTTTGCATTTATTAAACCTATAGCTAGACAAAGTTTTGGACAAAAACTTGGAAGTCTGGTAACCCCCCTTCTGGTACCTTCCATACAAATGTACCATCCCGCTTACCTTAAAAATCGTGTAATAATATCAATATGCCCACCGCAACTTGCCCAAATTTTGCATTTATTAAATGTATAGCAATTAAAAGTTTTGGACAAAAACTTGGAAGTCTGGTAACTCCGCTTCTGGTACCTCCCATACAAATGTACCATACCGCATCTTATAAACCGTGTAATATTATAAATATTACCAACGCAATCTTGCCCAAATTCTGTATTTAATAAAGGTACTGCTAGGTTTCGGACAAAAACTTGGAAGTCTGGCAACTCCCCTTCTGGTACCTTCCATACAAATGTACCATCCCGTCCCATTAGAAATCGTGTCATAATATCTATTAGCCCAACGCGACCTTGCCCAAATTTTGCATTTATTAAACCTATAGCTAGACAAAGTTTTGGACAAAAACTTGGAAGTCTGGTAACTCCCCTTCTGGTACCTTCCATACAAATGTACCATCCCGCCCATTATAAGCCATGTAATATTATCAATATTATCAATATTACCAACGCGATCTTGCCCAAATTCTGTATATAATAAGCGTATTGCTAGACAAAGTTTCGGACAGAAACTTGGAAGTCTGGCAACTCCCCTTCTGGTAATAATATCAATATGCCCACCTCGACTTGCCCAAATTTTGCATTTATTAAATGTATAGCAATAAAAAGTTTTGGACAAAAAATTGGAAGACTGGCAACTCCCCTTCTGGTACCACCCATACAAATGTACAATCCCGCTTACCTTAAAAATCGTGTAATAATATCAATATGCCCACCGCGACTTGCCCAACTTTTGCATTTATTAAATGTATAGCAATAAAAAGTTTTGGACAAAAACTTGGAAGTCTGGCAACTCCCCTTCTGGTACCTCCCATACAAATGTACCATCCCGCTTACCATAGAAATCGTGTTATAATAACAATATGCCCAACGCGACCTTGCCCAAATTTTAAATTTATTAAATCTATTGCTAGACAAAGTTTTGGACAAAAACATGGAATTCTGCCAACTCCCCTTCTGGTACCTCCCATACAAATGTACCATCCCGCTTACCTTAAAAATCGTGTAATAATATCAATATGCCCACCGCGACTTGCCCAAATTTTGCATTTATTAAATGTATAGCAATAAGAAGTTTTGGACAAAAACTTGGAAGTCTGGTAACTCCGCTTCTGGTACCTCCCATACAAATGTACCATCCCGCCCCTTATAAGCCATGTAATATTATCAATATTACCAACGCGATCTTGCCCAAATTCTGTATATAATAAACGTATTGCTAGACAAAGTTTCGGACAGAAACTTGGAAGTCTGGCAACTCCCGTTTTGGTACCTCCCATACAAATGTACCATCCCGCTTACCTTAAAAATCGTGTAATAATATCAATATGCCCACCGCGACTTGCCCAAATTTTGCATTTATTAAATGTATAGCAATAAAAAGTTTTGGACAACAACTTGGAAGACTGGCAACTCCCCTTCTGGTACCTTCCATACAAATGTACCATCCCGCTTACCATAGAAATCGTGTTATAATAACAATATGCCCAACGCGACCTTGCCCAAATTTTAAATTTATTAAATCTATTGCTAGACAAAGTTTTGGACAAAAACATGGAATTCTGGCAACTCCCCTTCTGGTACCTCTGGTACCATCCCGCTTACCATAGAAATCGTGTTATAATAACAATATGCCCAACGCGACCTTGCCCAAATTTTAAATGTATTAAATCTATTGCTAGACAAAGTTTTGGACAAAAACATGGAATTCTGGCAACTACCCTTCTGGTACCTCCCATACAAATGTACAATACAGCTTACCTTAGAAATCGTGTAATAATATCAATATGCCCAACGCGACCTTGCCCAAATTGTTCTTTTAATAAAGCCATTGCTAGGCAAAGTTTTGGACAAAACTTGGAAGTCTGGCAATTCCCCTTTTGGTACCTTCCATACAAATGTACCATCCCGTCCCATTAGAAATCGTGTCATAATATCTATTAGCCCAACGCGACCTTGCCCAAATTTTGCATTTATTAAACCTATAGCTAGACAAAGTTTTGGACAAAAACTTGGAAGTCTGGTAACTCCCCTTCTGGTACCTTCCATACAAATGTACCATCCCGCTTACCTTAAAAATCGTGTACAGTAAAATCCCGATAATTCGTAATGTCAAGGGACCGACCGTTTTCTACGAATTAGCGGGGTTTTCGAATTAGCGGGGTTTCGAATTAGAGGGGGGAAGAAAGAAAAAATACGAATTACCGATGTTTTTATTCAATCATGAATATATGTACATACATACATATTTATATGTATGTATGTATAAAGTTTTATTTTTTAAAAACAAAAAAGCGCCTTGTAGTGCGACTGTTTTTGTGCCATTTTAATGGCCTTTGGACAAACTGCACACATTTTTACGGAGTAAAATCACCACTTAATTCACTGAACTGCAGAAAAATGTGAATATGCCCGATCAATGCCAGTTTACAGCAACGTAAGAACAATGAGAGTTAAAGAAAGACACACACATAAACAACAACAAATGCTTCGCCACTTGAGAGCATAGAATCACTTGTCAGTGTTTAACCGTTTCTCCTCCAAAGAACGCGTTGCCTCCGCTACATAAAAAAACACGAAAGAGAGAATAGCAAAACAGTTGAAGAATTATCGAGGTTTTCAACGAAAAATTACGAATTATAAGAGGTTTTTAGGCATTTCGCTGGAAAAATTTTACGATTTATCGAGGGGACCGAAATGTATGGGATTTTTACGAATTATCGCGATTTTTTCAAGGGACCGGGATTTCGTTACGAATAGGCGGGGTTTACGAATTAGCGGGGTACGAATTATCGGGATTATACTGTAATAATATCAATGTGCCCACCGCGACTTGCCCAACTTTTGCATTTATTAAATGTATAGCAATAAAAAGTTTTGGACAAAAACTTGGAAGTCTGGCAACTCCCGTTTTGGTACCTCCCACCCCCTTTTTGTACCTTCCCACCCCATTAGAAATCGTTTAATAATATCTATTAGCCCAACGCGATCTTGCCCACATTTTGTATTTATTAAATATATAGCTTGACAAAGTTTTGGACAAAAACTTGGAAGTCTGGCAACTCCCATTCTGGTACCTCCCATACAAATGTACCTTACCACCCCATTAGAAATCGTGTAATAATATCTATTAGACCAACGCGACCTTACCCAAATTTTGCATTTATTAAATCTTTAGCTAGACAAAGTTTTGGACAAAAACTTGGAAGTCTGGCAACTCCGTTTCTGGTACCTCCCATACAAATGTACCATACCGCCCCTTATAAACCGTGTAATATTATAAATATTACCAACGCTATCTTGCCCAAATTCTGTATTTAATAAAGGTACTGCTAGGCAAAGTTTCGGACAAAAACTTGGAAGTCTGGCAACTCCCCTTCTGGTACCTTCCATACAAATGTACCATCCCGCTTACCATAGAAATCGTGTTATAATAACAATATGCCCAACGCGACCTTGCCCAAATTTTAAATTTATTAAATCTATTGCTAGACAAAGTTTTGGACAAAAACATGGAATTCTGGCAACTACCCTTCTGGTACCTCCCATACAAATGTACAATACCGCTTACCTTAACAATCGTGTAATAATATCAATATGCCCAACGCGACCTTGCCCAAATTTTTCTTTTAATAAAGCCATTGCTAGACAAAGTTTTGGACAAAAACTTGGAAGTCTGGTAACTCCCCTTCTGGTACCTTCCATACAAATGTACCATCCCGCCCCTTATAAGCCATATAATATTATCAATATTACCAACGCGATTTTGCCCAAATTCTGTATATAATAAACGTATTGCTAGACAAAGTTTCGGACAGAAACTTGGAAGACTGGCAACTCCCCTTCTGGTACCTCCGATACAAATGTACCATCCCGCTTACCTTAAAAATCGTGTATAATATCAATGTGCCCACCGCGACTTGCCCAACTTTTGCATTTATTAAATGTATAGCAATAAAAAGTTTTGGACAAAAACAAAAAAAAAACTCCCGTTTTGGTACCTCCCACCCCCTTTTTGTACCTTCCATTAGAAATCGTTTAATAATATCTATTAGCCCAACGCGATCTTGCCCACATTTTGTATTTATTAAATATATATAGCTAGACAAAGTTTTGGACAAAAACTTGGAAGTCTGGCAACTCCCATTCTGGTACCTCCCATACAAATTTACCTTACCTCCCCATTAGAAATCGTGTAATAATATCTATTAGACCAACGCGACCTTACCCAAATTTTGCATTTATTAAATCTTTAGCTAGACAAAGTTTTGGACAAAAACTTGGAAGTCTGGTAACTCCGCATCTGGTACCTCCCATACAAATGTACCATACCGCCCCTTATAAACCGTGTAATATTATAAATATTACCAACGCGATCTTGCCCAAATTCTGTATTTAATAAAGGTACCTCACCATTAGAAATCGTGTAATAATATCTATTAGACCAACGCTACCTTGCCCAAATTTTGCATTTATTACATCTTTAGCTAGACAAAGTTTTGGACAAAAACTTGGAAGTCTGGCAACTCCCCTTCTGGTACCTTCCATACAAATGTACCATCCCGTCCCATTAGAAATCGTGTCATAATATCTATTAGCCCAACGCGACCTTGCCCAAATTTTGCATTTATTAAACCTATAGCTAGACAAAGTTTTGGACAAAAACTTGGAAGTCTGGTAACTCCGCTTCTGGTACCTCCCATACAAATGTACCATACCGCCCCTTATAAACCGTGTAATATTATAAATATTACCAACGCGATCTTGCCCAAATTCTGTATTTAATAAAGGTACTGCTAGGCAAAGTTTCGGATAAAAACTTGGAAGTCTGGCAACTCCCCTTCTGGTACCTTCCATACAAATGTACCATCCCGCTTACCATAGAAATCGTGTTATAATAACAATATGCCCAACGCGACTTGCCCAAATTTTTCTTTTAATAAAGCTATTGCTAGACAAAGTTTTGGACAAAACTTGGAAGTCTGGCAACTCCCCTTTTGGTACCTCCCATACAAATGTACCATCCCGTCCCATTAGAAATCGTGTCATAATATCTATTAGCCCAACGCTACCTTGCCCAAATTTTGCATTAGCTAGACAAAGTTTCGGACAAAAACTTGGAAGTCTGGCAACTCCCCTTCTGGTAACTCCCATACAAATGTACCATCCCGCTTACCATAGAAATCGTGTTGTAATAACAATATGCCCAACGCGACCTTGTTCAAATTTTGAATTTAATAAATCTATAGCTAGACAAAGTTATGGACAAAACTTGGAAGTCTGGCAACTCCCGTGTTGGTACCTCCCACCCCCTTTTTGTCCCTTCCCACCCCATTAAAAATCGTTTAATAATATCTATTAGCCCAACGCGATCTTGCCCACATTTTGTATTTATTAAATATATAGCTAGACAAAGTTTTGGACAAATACTTGGAAGTCTGGCAACTCCCATTCTGGTACCTCCCATACAAATGTACCTTACCTCCCCATTAGAAATCGTGTAATAATATCTATTAGACCAACGCGACCTTGCCCAAATTTTGCATTTATTAAATCTATAGCTAGACAAAGTTTTGGACAAAAACTTGGAAGTTTGGTAACTCCGCTTCTGGTACCTCCCATACAAATGTACCATACCGCTTACCTTAGAAATCGTGTAATAATATCAATATGCCCAACGCGACCTTGCCCAAATTGTTCTTTTAATAAAGCCATTGCTAGACAAAGTTTTGGACAAAACTTGGAAGTCTGGCAATTCCCCTTTTGGTACCTTCCATACAAATGTACCATCCCGTCCCATTAGAAATCGTGTCATAATATCTATTAGCCCAACGCGACCTTGCCCAAATTTTGCATTTATTAAACCTATAGCTAGACAAAGTTTTGGACAAAAACTTGGAAGTCTGGTAACTGCCCTTCTGGTACCTTCCATACAAATGTACCATCCCGATTACCATAGAAATCGTGTTATAATAACAATATGCCCAACGCGACCTTGCCCAAATTTTAAATTTATTAAATCTATTGCTAGACAAAGTTTTGGACAAAAACATGGAATTCTGGCAACTACCCTTCTGGTACCTCCCATACAAATGTACAATAGCGCTTACCTTAGAAATCGTGTAATAATATCAATATGCCCAACGCGACCTTGCCCAAATTGTTCTTTTAATAAAGCCATTGCTAGACAAAGTTTTGGACAAAACTTGGAAGTCTGGCAATTCCCCTTTTGGTACCTTCCATACAAATGTACCATCCCGTCCCATTAGAAATAGTGTCATAATATCTATTAGCCCAACGCGACCTTGCCCAAATTTTGCATTTATTAAACCTATAGCTAGACAAAGTTTTGGACAAAAACTTGGAAGTCTGGTAACCCCCCTTCTGGTACCTTCCATACAAATGTACCATCCCGCTTACCTTAAAAATCGTGTAATAATATCAATATGCCCACCGCAACTTGCCCAAATTTTGCATTTATTAAATGTATAGCAATTAAAAGTTTTGGACAAAAACTTGGAAGTCTGGTAACTCCGCTTCTGGTACCTCCCATACAAATGTACCATACCGCATCTTATAAACCGTGTAATATTATAAATATTACCAACGCAATCTTGCCCAAATTCTGTATTTAATAAAGGTACTGCTAGGTTTCGGACAAAAACTTGGAAGTCTGGCAACTCCCCTTCTGGTACCTTCCATACAAATGTACCATCCCGTCCCATTAGAAATCGTGTCATAATATCTATTAGCCCAACGCGACCTTGCCCAAATTTTGCATTTATTAAACCTATAGCTAGACAAAGTTTTGGACAAAAACTTGGAAGTCTGGTAACTCCCCTTCTGGTACCTTCCATACAAATGTACCATCCCGCCCATTATAAGCCATGTAATATTATCAATATTACCAACGCGATCTTGCCCAAATTCTGTATATAATAAGCGTATTGCTAGACAAAGTTTCGGACAGAAACTTGGAAGTCTGGCAACTCCCCTTCTGGTAATAATATCAATATGCCCACCTCGACTTGCCCAAATTTTGCATTTATTAAATGTATAGCAATAAAAAGTTTTGGACAAAAAATTGGAAGACTGGCAACTCCCCTTCTGGTACCACCCATACAAATGTACAATCCCGCTTACCTTAAAAATCGTGTAATAATATCAATATGCCCACCGCGACTTGCCCAACTTTTGCATTTATTAAATGTATAGCAATAAAAAGTTTTGGACAAAAACTTGGAAGTCTGGCAACTCCCCTTCTGGTACCTCCCATACAAATGTACCATCCCGCTTACCATAGAAATCGTGTTATAATAACAATATGCCCAACGCGACCTTGCCCAAATTTTAAATTTATTAAATCTATTGCTAGACAAAGTTTTGGACAAAAACATGGAATTCTGCCAACTCCCCTTCTGGTACCTCCCATACAAATGTACCATCCCGCTTACCTTAAAAATCGTGTAATAATATCAATATGCCCACCGCGACTTGCCCAAATTTTGCATTTATTAAATGTATAGCAATAAGAAGTTTTGGACAAAAACTTGGAAGTCTGGTAACTCCGCTTCTGGTACCTCCCATACAAATGTACCATCCCGCCCCTTATAAGCCATGTAATATTATCAATATTACCAACGCGATCTTGCCCAAATTCTGAATATAATAAACGTATTGCTAGACAAAGTTTCGGACAGAAACTTGGAAGTCTGGCAACTCCCGTTTTGGTACCTCCCATACAAATGTACCATCCCGCTTACCTTAAAAATCGTGTAATAATATCAATATGCCCACCGCGACTTGCCCAAATTTTGCATTTATTAAATGTATAGCAATAAAAAGTTTTGGACAACAACTTGGAAGACTGGCAACTCCCCTTCTGGTACCTTCCATACAAATGTACCATCCCGCTTACCATAGAAATCGTGTTATAATAACAATATGCCCAACGCGACCTTGCCCAAATTTTAAATTTATTAAATCTATTGCTAGACAAAGTTTTGGACAAAAACATGGAATTCTGGCAACTCCCCTTCTGGTACCTCCCATACAAATGTACCATCCCGCTTACCATAGAAATCGTGTTATAATAACAATATGCCCAACGCGACCTTGCCCAAATTTTAAATGTATTAAATCTATTGCTAGACAAAGTTTTGGACAAAAACATGGAATTCTGGCAACTACCCTTCTGGTACCTCCCATACAAATGTACAATACAGCTTACCTTAGAAATCGTGTAATAATATCAATATGCCCAACGCGACCTTGCCCAAATTGTTCTTTTAATAAAGCCATTGCTAGGCAAAGTTTTGGACAAAACTTGGAAGTCTGGCAATTCCCCTTTTGGTACCTTCCATACAAATGTACCATCCCGTCCCATTAGAAATCGTGTCATAATATCTATTAGCCCAACGCGACCTTGCCCAAATTTTGCATTTATTAAACCTATAGCTAGACAAAGTTTTGGACAAAAACTTGGAAGTCTGGTAACTCCCCTTCTGGTACCTTCCATACAAATGTACCATCCCGCTTACCTTAAAAATCGTGTACAGTAAAATCCCGATAATTCGTAATGTCAAGGGACCGACCGTTTTCTACGAATTAGCGGGGTTTTCGAATTAGCGGGGTTTCGAATTAGAGGGGGGAAGAAAGAAAAAATACGAATTTCCGATGTTTTTATTCAATCATGAATATATGTACATACATACATATTTATATGTATGTATGTATAAAGTTTTATTTTTTAAAAACAAAAAAGCGCCTTGTAGTGCGACTGTTTTTGTGCCATTTTAATGGCCTTTGGACAAACTGCACACATTTTTACGGAGTAAAATCACCACTTAATTCACTGAACTGCAGAAAAATGTGAATATGCCCGATCAATGCCAGTTTACAGCAACGTAAGAACAATGAGAGTTAAAGAAAGACACACACATAAACAACAACAAATGCTTCGCCACTTGAGAGCATAGAATCACTTGTCAGTGTTTAACCGTTTCTCCTCCAAAGAACGCGTTGCCTCCGCTACATAAAAAAACACGAAAGAGAGAATAGCAAAACAGTTGAAGAATTATCGAGGTTTTCAACGAAAAATTACGAATTATAAGAGGTTTTTAGGCATTTCGCTGGAAAAAGTTTACGATTTATCGAGGGGACCGAAATGTATGGGATTTTTACGAATTATCGCGATTTTTTCAAGGGACCGGGATTTCGTTACGAATAAGCGGGGTTTACGAATTAGCGGGGTACGAATTATCGGGATTATACTGTAATAATATCAATGTGCCCACCGCGACTTGCCCAACTTTTGCATTTATTAAATGTATAGCAATAAAAAGTTTTGGACAAAAACTTGGAAGTCTGGCAACTCCCGTTTTGGTACCTCCCACCCCCTTTTTGTACCTTCCCACCCCATTAGAAATCGTTTAATAATATCTATTAGCCCAACGCGATCTTGCCCACATTTTGTATTTATTAAATATCTAGCTTGACAAAGTTTTGGACAAAAACTTGGAAGGCTGGCAACTCCCATTCTGGTACCTCCCATACAAATGTACCTTACCACCCCATTAGAAATCGTGTAATAATATCTATTAGACCAACGCGACCTTACCCAAATTTTGCATTTATTAAATCTTTAGCTAGACAAAGTTTTGGACAAAAACTTGGAAGTCTGGCAACTCCGTTTCTGGTACCTCCCATACAAATGTACCATACCGCCCCTTATAAACCGTGTAATATTATAAATATTACCAACGCTATCTTGCCCAAATTCTGTATTTAATAAAGGTACTGCTAGGCAAAGTTTCGGACAAAAACTTGGAAGTCTGGCAACTCCCCTTCTGGTACCTTCCATACAAATGTACCATCCCGCTTACCATAGAAATCGTGTTATAATAACAATATGCCCAACGCGACCTTGCCCAAATTTTAAATTTATTAAATCTATTGCTAGACAAAGTTTTGGACAAAAACATGGAATTCTGGCAACTACCCTTCTGGTACCTCCCATACAAATGTACAATACCGCTTACCTTAACAATCGTGTAATAATATCAATATGCCCAACGCGACCTTGCCCAAATTTTTCTTTTAATAAAGCCATTGCTAGACAAAGTTTTGGACAAAAACTTGGAAGTCTGGTAACTCCCCTTCTGGTACCTTCCATACAAATGTACCATCCCGCCCCTTATAAGCCATGTAATATTATCAATATTACCAACGCGATTTTGCCCAAATTCTGTATATAATAAACGTATTGCTAGACAAAGTTTCGGACAGAAACTTTTAAGACTGGCAACTCCCCTTCTGGTACCTCCGATACAAATGTACCATCCCGCTTACCTTAAAAATCGTGTATAATATCAATGTGCCCACCGCGACTTGCCCAACTTTTGCATTTATTAAATGTATAGCAATAAAAAGTTTTGGACAAAAACAAAAAAAAAACTCCCGTTTTGGTACCTCCCACCCCCTTTTTGTACCTTCCATTAGAAATCGTTTAATAATATCTATTAGCCCAACGCGATCTTGCCCACATTTTGTATTTATTAAATATATATAGCTAGACAAAGTTTTGGACAAAAACTTGGAAGTCTGGCAACTCCCATTCTGGTACCTCCCATACAAATTTACCTTACCTCCCCATTAGAAATCGTGTAATAATATCTATTAGACCAACGCGACCTTACCCAAATTTTGCATTTATTAAATCTTTAGCTAGACAAAGTTTTGGACAAAAACTTGGAAGTCTGGTAACTCCGCTTCTGGTACCTCCCATACAAATGTACCATACCGCCCCTTATAAACCGTGTAATATTATAAATACTACCAACGCGATCTTGCCCAAATTCTGTATTTAATAAAGGTACCTCACCATTAGAAATCGTGTAATAATATCTATTAGACCAACGCTACCTTGCCCAAATTTTGCATTTATTACATCTTTAGCTAGACAAAGTTTTGGACAAAAACTTGGAAGTCTGGCAACTCCCCTTCTGGTACCTTCCATACAAATGTACCATCCCGTCCCATTAGAAATCGTGTCATAATATCTATTAGCCCAACGCGACCTTGCCCAAATTTTGCATTTATTAAACCTATAGCTAGACAAAGTTTTGGACAAAAACTTGGAAGTCTGGTAACTCCCCTTCTGGTACCTTCCATACAAATGTACCATCCCGCCCATTATAAGCCATGTAATATTATCAATATTACCAACGCGATCTTGCCCAAATTCTGTATATAATAAGCGTATTGCTAGACAAAGTTTCGGACAGAAACTTGGAAGTCTGGCAACTCCACTTCTGGTAATAATATCAATATGCCCACCTCGACTTGCCCAAATTTTGCATTTATTAAATGTATAGCAATAAAATGTTTTGGACAAAAAATTGGAAGACTGGCAACTCCCCTTCTGGTACCTCCCATACAAATGTACAATCCCGCTTACCTTAAAAATCGTGTAATAATATCAATATGCCCACCGCGACTTGCCCAACTTTTGCATTTATTAAATGTATAGCAATAAAAAGTTTTGGACAAAAACTTGGAAGTCTGGCAACTCCCGTTTTGGTACCTCCCACCCCCTTTTTGTACCTTCCCACCCCATTAGAAATCGTTTAATAATATCTATTAGCCCAACGCGATCTTGCCCACATTTTGTATTTATTAAATCTTTAGCTAGACAAAGTTTTGGACAGAAACTTGGAAGTCTGGCAACTCCCCTTCTGGTACCTCCCATACAAATGTACCATCCCGCTTACCATAGAAATCGTGTTATAATAACAATATGCCCAACGCGACCTTGCCCAAATTTTAAATTTATTAAATCTATTGCTAGACAACGTTTTGGACAAAAACATGGAATTATGGCAACTCCCCTTCTGGTACCTCCCATACAAATGTACCATCCCGCTTACCTTAAAAATCGTGTAATAATATCAATATGCCCACCGCGACTTGCCCAACTTTTGCATTTATTAAATGTATAGCAATAAAAAGTTTTGGACAAAAACTTGGAAGACTGGCAACTCCCCTTCTGGTACCTCCCATACAAATGTACCTTACCTCCCCATTAGAAAACGTGTAATTATATCTATTAGACCAACGCGACCTTACCCAAATTTTGCATTTATTAAATCTTTAGCTAGACAAAGTTTTGGACAGAAACTTGGAAGTCTGGCAACTCCCCTTCTGGTACCTCCCATACAAATGTACGATCCCGCTTACCATAGAAATCGTGTTATAATAACAACTTGGAAGACTGACAACTCCCCTTCTGGTACCTCCCATACAAATGTATCATCCCGCTTACCTTAAAAATCGTGTAATAATATCAATATGCCCACCGCGACTTGCCCAACTTTTGCATTTATTAAATGTATAGCAATAAAAAGTTTTGGACAAAAACTTGGAAGACTGGCAACTCCCCTTCTGGTACCTTCCATACAAATGTACCATCCCGCTTACCATAGAAATCGTGTTATAATAACAATATGCCCAACGCGACCTTGCCCAAATTTTAAATTTATTAAATCTATTGCTAGACAAAGTTTTGGACAAAAACATGGAATTCTGGCAACTACACTTTTGGTACCTCCCATACAAATGTACCATCCCGTCCCATTAGAAATCGTGTCATAATATCTATTAGCCCAACGCGACCTTGCCAAATTTTGCATTTATTAAATCTATTGCTAGACAAAGTTTTGGACAAAAACATGGAATTCTGGCAACTCCCCTTCTGGTACCTCCCATACAAATGTACCATCCCGCTTACCTTAAAAATCGTGTAATAATATCAATATGCCCACCGCGACTTGCCCAAATTTTGCATTTATTAAATGTATAGCAATAAAAAGTTTTGGACAAAAACTTGGAAGACTGGCAACTCCCCTTCTGGTACCTCCCATACAAATGTACCATCCCGCTTACCTTAAAAATCGTGTAATAATATCAATATGCCCACCGCGACTTGCCCAAATTTTGCATTTATTAAATGTATAGCAATAAAAAGTTTTGGACAAAAACTTGGAAGACTGGCAACTCCCCTTCTGGTACCTCCCATACAAATGTACCTTACCTCACCATTAGAAATCGTGTAATAATATCTATTAGACCAACGCTACCTTGCCCAAATTTTGCATTTATTACATCTTTAGCTAGACAAAGTTTTGGACAAAAACTTGGAAGTCTGGTAACTCCGCTTCTGGTACCTCCCATACAAATGTACCATAACGCCCCTTATAAACCGTGTAATATTATAAATATTACCAACGCAATCTTGCCCAAATTCTGTATTTAATAAAGGTACTGCTAGGTTTCGGACAAAAACTTGGAAGTCTGGCAACTCCCCTTCTGGTACCTTCCATACAAATGTACCATCCCGTCCCATTAGAAATCGTGTCATAATATCTATTAGCCCAACGCGACCTTGCCCAAATTTTGCATTTATTAAACCTATAGCTAGACAAAGTTTTGGACAAAAACTTGGAAGTCTGGCAACTCCCCTTCTGGTACCTCCCATACAAATGTACCTTACCTCACCATTAGAAATCGTGTAATAATATCTATTAGACCAACGCTACCTTGCCCAAATTTTGCATTTATTACATCTTTAGCTAGACAAAGTTTTGGACAAAAACTTGGAAGTCTGGTAACTCCGCTTCTGGTACCTCCCATACAAATGTACCATCCCGCCCCATTATAAGCCATGTAATATTATCAATATTACCAACGCGATCTTGCCCAAATTCTGTATATAATAAGCGTATTGCTAGACAAAGTTTCGGACAGAAACTTGGAAGTCTGGCAACTCCCCTTCTGGTAATAATATCAATATGCCCACCTCGACTTGCCCAAATTTTGCATTTATTAAATGTATAGCAATAAAAAGTTTTGGACAAAAAATTGGAAGACTGGCAACTCCCCTTCTGGTACCTCCCATACAAATGTACAATCCCGCTTACCTTAAAAATCGTGTAATAATATCAATATGCCCACCGCGACTTGCCCAACTTTTGCATTTATTAAATGTATAGCAATAAAAAGTTTTGGACAAAAACTTGGAAGTCTGGCAACTCCCGTTTTGGTACCTCCCACCCCCTTTTTGTACCTTCCCACCCCATTAGAAATCGTTTAATAATATCTATTAGCCCAACGCGATCTTGCCCACATTTTGTATTTATTAAATCTTTAGCTAGACAAAGTTTTGGACAGAAACTTGGAAGTCTGGCAACTCCCCTTCTGGTACCTCCCATACAAACGTACCATCCCGCTTACCATAGAAATCGTGTTATAATAACAATATGCCCAACGCGACCTTGCCCAAATTTTAAATTTATTAAATCTATTGCTAGACAAAGTTTTGGACAAAAACATGGAATTCTGGCAACTCCCCTTCTGGTACCTCCCATACAAATGTACCATCCCGCTTACCTTAAAAATCGTGTAATAATATCAATATGCCCACCGCGACTTGCCCAACTTTTGCATTTATTAAATGTATAGCAATAAAAAGTTTTGGACAAAAACTTGGAAGACTGGCAACTCCCCTTCTGGTACCTCCCATACAAATGTACCTTACCTCCCCATTAGAAAACGTGTAATAATATCTATTAGACCAACGCGACCTTACCCAAATTTTGCATTTATTAAATCTTTAGCTAGACAAAGTTTTGGACAGAAACTTGGAAGTCTGGCAACTCCCCTTCTGGTACCTCCCATACAAATGTACGATCCCGCTTACCATAGAAATCGTGTTATAATAACAATATGCCCAACGCGACCTTGCCCAAATTTTAAATTTATTAAATCTATTGCTAGACAAAGTTTTGGACAAAAACATGGAATTCTGGCAACTCCCCTTCTGGTACCTCCCATACAAATGTACCATCCCGCTTACCTTAAAAATCGTGTAATAATATCAATATGCCCACCGCGACTTGCCCAAATTTTGCATTTATTAAATGTATAGCAATAAAAAGTTTTGGACAACAACTTGGAAGACTGACAACTCCCCTTCTGGTACCTCCCATACAAATGTATCATCCCGCTTACCTTAAAAATCGTGTAATAATATCAATATGCCCACCGCGACTTGCCCAACTTTTGCATTTATTAAATGTATAGCAATAAAAAGTTTTGGACAAAAACTTGGAAGACTGGCAACTCCCCTTCTGGTACCTTCCATACAAATGTACCATCCCGCTTACCATAGAAATCGTGTTATAATAACAATATGCCCAACGCGACCTTGCCCAAATTTTAAATTTATTAAATCTATTGCTAGACAAAGTTTTGGACAAAAACATGGAATTCTGGCAACTACACTTTTGGTACCTCCCATACAAATGTACCATCCCGTCCCATTAGAAATCGTGTCATAATATCTATTAGCCCAACGCGACCTTGCCAAATTTTGCATTTATTAAATCTATTGCTAGACAAAGTTTTGGACAAAAACATGGAATTCTGGCAACTCCCCTTCTGGTACCTCCCATACAAATGTACCATTCCGCTTACCTTAAAAATCGTGTAATAATATCAATATGCCCACCGCGACTTGCCCAAATTTTGCATTTATTAAATGTATAGCAATAAAAAGTTTTGGACAAAAACTTGGAAGACTGGCAACTCCCCTTCTGGTAACTCCCATACAAATGTACCATCCCGCTTACCTTAAAAATCGTGTAATAATATCAATATGCCCACCGCGACTTGCCCAAATTTTGCATTTATTAAATGTATAGCAATAAAAAGTTTTGGACAAAAACTTGGAAGTCTGACAACTCCCGTTTTGGTACCTCCCACCCCCTTTTTGTACCTTCCCCCCATTAGAAATCGTTTAATAATATCTATTAGCCCAACGCGATCTACAATACAAATGTACCTTACCTCCCCATTAGAAATCGTGTAATAATATCTATTAGACCAACGCGACCTTGCCCAAATTTTGCATTTATTAAATCTTTAGCTAGACAAAGTTTTGGACAAGTTTTGGAAGTCTGGTAACTCCGCTTCTGGTACCTCCCATACAAATGTACCATACCGCCCCTTATAAACCGTGTAATATTATAAATATTACCAACCCGATCTTGCCCAAATTCTGTATTTAATAAAGGTACTGCTAGGCAAAGTTTCGGACAAAAACTTGGAAGTCTGGCAACTCCCCTTCTGGTACCTTCCATACAAATGTACCATCCCGCTTACCATAGAAATCGTGTTATAATAACAATATGCCCAACGCGACCTTGCCCAAATTTTAATTTTATTAAATCTATTGCTAGACAAAGTTTTGGACAAAAACATGGAATTCTGGCAACTACCCTTCTGGTACCTCCCATACAAATGTACAATACCGCTTACCTTAGAAATCGTGTAATAATATCAACATGCCCAACGCGACCTTGCCCAAATTTTTCTTTTAATAAAGCTATTTCTAGACAAAGTTTTGGATAAAAAGTTGGAAGTCTGGCAACTCCCCTTCTGGTACCTCGCATACAAATGTACCATCCCGCTTACCTTAGAAATAGTGTAATAATATCAATATGCGCAACGCGACCTTGTCCACATTATGTATTTATTAAATCTATAGCTAGACAAAGTTTTGGACAAAACTTGGAAGTCTGGCAACTCCCTTTTGGTACCTCCCATACAAATGTACCATCCCGCCCCATTAGAAATCGTGTCATAATATCAATATGCCCACCGCGACTTGCCCAACTTTTGCATTTATTAAATGTATAGCAATAAAAAGTTTTGGACAAAAACTTGGAAGACTGGCAACTCCCCTTCTGGTACCTTCCATACAAATGTACCATCCCGCTTACCATAGAAATCGTGTTATAATAACAATATGCCCAACGCGACCTTGCCCAAATTTTAAATTTATTAAATCTATTGCTAGACAAAGTTTTGGACAAAAACATGGAATTCTGGCAACTACACTTTTGGTACCTCCCATACAAATGTACCATCCCGCCCCATTAGAAATCGTGTCATAATATCTATTAGCCCAACGCGACCTTGCCCAAATTTTCCATTTATTAAACCTATAGCTAGACAAAGTTTTGGACAAAAACTTGGAAGTCCCCTTTTGGTACCTCCCATACAAATGTACCATCCCGCTTACCTTAAAAATCGTGTAATAATATCAATATGCCCACCGCGACTTGCCCAAATTTTGCATTTATTAAATGTATAGCAATAAAAAGTTTTGGAAAAAAAACTTGGAAGTCTGGCAACTCCCCTTCTGGTACCTCCCATACAAATGTACCGTACCGCTTACCTCAAAAATCGTGTAATAATATCAATATGCCCACCGCGACTTGCCCAAATTTTGGATTTATTAAATGTATAGCAATAAAAAGTTTTGGACAAAAACTTGGAAGTCTGGTAACTCGCCTTCTGGTACCTCCCATACAAATGTACCATGCCGCCTCATTACAAATCGTGTAATAATATCAATATGCCCAACGCGACCTTGCCCAAATTTTGCATTTAATAAATCTATAGCTAGACAAAGTTTTGGACAAAAACGTGGAAGTCTGGCAACTCCCCTTTTGGTACCTCCCATACAAATGTACCATCCCGCCCCATTAGAAATCGTCTCATAATATCTATTAGCCCAACGCGACCTTGCCCAAATTTAGCATTTATTAAACCTATAGCTAGACAAAGGTTTGGACAAAATCTTGGAAGTCTGGCAACTCCACTTCTGGTACCTCGCATACAAATGTACCATCCCGCTTACCTTAGAAATCGTGTAATAATATCAATATGCCCAACGCGACCTTGCCCACATTTTGTATTTATTAAATCTATAGCTAGACAAAGTTTTGTACAAAACTTGGAAGTCTGGCAACTCCCCTTTTGGTACCTCCCATAAAAATGTACCATCCCGCCCCATTAGAAATCGTGTCATAATATCTATTAGCCCAACGCGACCTTGCCCAAATTTTGCATTTATTAAACCTATAGCTAGACAAAGTTTTGGACAAAAACTTAGAAGTCTGGTAACTCCCCTTCTGGTACCTCCCATACAAATGTACCTTCCCGCCCATTAGAAATCGTTTAATAATATCTATTAGCCCAACGCGATCTTGCCCACATTTTGTATTTATTAAACCTATAGCTAGACAAAGTTTTGGACAAAAACTTGGAAGTCTGGTAACGGCGCTTCTGGTACCTCCCATACAAATGAACCATCCCGCTTACCTTAAAAATCATGTAATAATATCAATATGCCCACCGCGACTTGCCCAAATTTTGCATTTATTAAATGTATAGCAATGAAAAGTTTTGGACAAAAACTTGGAAGTCTGGCAACTCCCCTTCTGGTACCTCCCATACAAATGTACCATCCCGCTTACCTTAAAAATCGTGTAATAATATCAATATGCCCACCTCGACTTGCCCAAATTTTGCATTTATTAAATGTATAGCAATAAAAAGTTTTGGACAAAAACTTGGAAGTCTGGCAACTCCCCTTTTGGTATCTCCCATACAAATGTACCTTCCCGCCCATTAGAAATCGTTTAATAATATCTATTAGCCCAACGCGATCTTGCCCACATTTTGTATTTATTAAATCTATAGCTAGACAAAGTTTTGGACAAAAACTTGGAAGACTGGTAACGCCGCTTCTGGTACCTCCCATACAAATGTACCATCCCGTTACCTTAAAAATCATGTAATAATATCAATATGCCCACCGCGACTTGCCCAAATTTTGCATTTATTAAATGTATAGCAATAAAAAGTTTTGGACAAAAACTTGGAAGTCTGGCAACTCCCCTTTTGGTACCTCCCATACAAATGTACAATCCCGCCCCATTAGAAATCGTGTCTTAATATCTATTAACCCAACGCGACCTTGCCCAAATTTTGCATTTAATAAATCTATAGCTAGACAAAGTTTTGGACAAAAACTTGGAAGTCCCCTTTTGGTACCTCCCATACAAATGTACCATCCCGCTTACCTTAAAAATCGTGTAATAATATCAATATGCCCACCGCGACTTGCCCAAATTTTGCATTTATTAAATGTATAGCAATAAAAAGTTTTGGAAAAAAACTTGGAAGTCTGGCAACTCCCCTTCTGGTACCTCCCATACAAATGTACCGTACCGCTTACCTCAAAAATCGTGTAATAATATCAATATGCCCACCGCGACTTGCCCAAATTTTGGATTTATTAAATGTATAGCAATAAAAAGTTTTGGACAAAAACTTGGAAGTCTGGTAACTCGCCTTCTGGTACCTCCCATACAAATGTACCATGCCGCCTCATTACAAATCGTGTAATAATATCAATATGCCCAACGCGACCTTGCCCAAATTTTGCATTTAATAAATCTATAGCTAGACAAAGTTTTGGACAAAAACGTGGAAGTCTGGCAACTCCCCTTTTGGTACCTCCCATACAAATGTACCATCCCGCCCCATTAGAAATCGTCTCATAATATCTATTAGCCCAACGCGACCTTGCCCAAATTTAGCATTTATTAAACCTATAGCTAGACAAAGGTTTGGACAAAATCTTGGAAGTCTGGCAACTCCACTTCTGGTACCTCGCATACAAATGTACCATCCCGCTTACCTTAGAAATCGTGTAATAATATCAATATGCCCAACGCGACCTTGCCCACATTTTGTATTTATTAAATCTATAGCTAGACAAAGTTTTGTACAAAACTTGGAAGTCTGGCAACTCCCCTTTTGGTACCTCCCATAAAAATGTACCATCCCGCCCCATTAGAAATCGTGTCATAATATCTATTAGCCCAACGCGACCTTGCCCAAATTTTGCATTTATTAAACCTATAGCTAGACAAAGTTTTGGACAAAAACTTAGAAGTCTGGTAACTCCCCTTCTGGTACCTCCCATACAAATGTACCTTCCCGCCCATTAGAAATCGTTTAATAATATCTATTAGCCCAACGCGATCTTGCCCACATTTTGTATTTATTAAACCTATAGCTAGACAAAGTTTTGGACAAAAACTTGGAAGTCTGGTAACGGCGCTTCTGGTACCTCCCATACAAATGAACCATCCCGCTTACCTTAAAAATCATGTAATAATATCAATATGCCCACCGCGACTTGCCCAAATTTTGCATTTATTAAGTGTATAGCAATAAAAAGTTTTGAACAAAAACTAGGAAATCTGGCAACTCCCCTTTTGGTACCTCCCATACAAATGTACCATCGCGCCCCATTAGAAATCGTGTCATAATATCTATTAGCCCAACGAGACCTTGCCCAAATTTTCCATTTATTAAACCTATTGCTAGACAAAGTTTCGGACAGAAACTTGGAAGTCTGTAAACTCCCCTTCTGGTACCTCCCATACAAATTTACCATCCCGCCTACCTTAAAAATCGTGTAATAATATCAATATGCCCACCGCGACTTGCCCAAATTTTGCATTGATTAAATGTATAGCAATAAAAAGTTTTGGACAAAAACTTGGAAGTCTGGTAACGCCGCTTCTGGTACCTCCCATACAAATGTACCATCCCGTTACCTTAAAAATCATGTAATAATATCAATATGCCCACCGCGACTTGCCCAAATTTTGCATTTATTAAGTGTATAGCAATAAAAAGTTTTGGACAAAAACTTGGATGTCTGGTAACTCCGCTTCTGGTACCTCCCATACAAATGTACCATCCCGCCCCTTATAAGCCATGTAATATTATCAATATTACCAACGCGATCTTGCCCAAATTCTGTATATAATAAAGGTATTGCTAGACAAAGTTTCGGACGGATACTTGGAAGTCTGGCAACTCCCCTTCTGGTACCTCCCATACAAATATACCATCCCGCCTACCTTAAAAATCGTGCAATAATATCAATATGCCCACCGCGACTTGCCCAAATTTTTGATTTATTAAATGTATAGCAATAACAAGTTTTGGACAAAAACTTGGAAGTCTGCCAACTCCCCTTCTGGTACCTCCCAAACAAATGTACCATCCCGCCCCATTAGAAATCGTGTAATAATATCAATATTCCCAACGCGATCTTGCCCAAATTTTGTATTTAATAAATCTATAGCTAGACAAAGTTTTGGACAAAACTTGGAAGTCTGGCAACTCCCCTTTTGGTACCTCCATACAAATGTACCTTCCCGCCCATTAGAAATCGTTTAATAATATCTATTAGCCCAACGCGATCTTGCCCACATTTTGTATTTATTAAACCTATAGCTAGACAAAGTTTTGGACAAAAACTTGGAAGTCTGGTAACGGCGCTTCTGGTACCTCCCATACAAATGAACCATCCCGCTTACCTTAAAAATCATGTAATAATATCAATATGCCCACCGCGACTTGCCCAAATTTTGCATTTATTAAATGTATAGCAATGAAAAGTTTTGGACAAAAACTTGGAAGTCTGGCAACTCCTCTTCTGGTACCTCCCATACAAATGTACCATCCCGCTTACCTTAAAAATCGTGTAATAATATCAATATGCCCACCGCGACTTGCCCAAATTTTGCATTTATTAAATGTATAGCAATAAAAAGTTTTGGACAAAAACTTGGAAGTCTGGCAACTCCCCTTTTGGTACCTCCCATACAAATGTACAATCCCGCCCCATTAGAAATCGTGTCTTAATATCTATTAACCCAACGCGACCTTGCCCAAATTTTGCATTTAATAAATCTATAGCTAGACAAAGTTTTGGACAAAAAGTTGGAAGTCCCCTTTTGGTACCTCCCATACAAATGTACCATCCCGCTTACCTTAAAAATCGTGTAATAATATCAATATGCCCACCGCGACTTGCCCAAATTTTGCATTTATTAAATGTATAGCAATAAAAAGTTTTGGAAAAAAACTTGGAAGTCTGGCAACTCCCCTTCTGGTACCTCCCATACAAATGTACCGTACCGCTTACCTCAAAAATCGTGTAATAATATCAATATGCCCACCGCGACTTGCCCAAATTTTGGATTTATTAAATGTATAGCAATAAAAAGTTTTGGACAAAAACTTGGAAGTCTGGTAACTCGCCTTCTGGTACCTCCCATACAAATGTACCATGCCGCCTCATTACAAATCGTGTAATAATATCAATATGCCCAACGCGACCTTGCCCAAATTTTGCATTTAATAAATCTATAGCTAGACAAAGTTTTGGACAAAAACGTGGAAGTCTGGCAACTCCCCTTTTGGTACCTCCCATACAAATGTACCATCCCGCCCCATTAGAAATCGTCTCATAATATCTATTAGCCCAACGCGACCTTGCCCAAATTTAGCATTTATTAAACCTATAGCTAGACAAAGGTTTGGACAAAATCTTGGAAGTCTGGCAACTCCACTTCTGGTACCTCGCATACAAATGTACCATCCCGCTTACCTTAGAAATCGTGTAATAATATCAATATGCCCAACGCGACCTTGCCCACATTTTGTATTTATTAAATCTATAGCTAGACAAAGTTTTGTACAAAACTTGGAAGTCTGGCAACTCCCCTTTTGGTACCTCCCATAAAAATGTACCATCCCGCCCCATTAGAAATCGTGTCATAATATCTATTAGCCCAACGCGACCTTGCCCAAATTTTGCATTTATTAAACCTATAGCTAGACAAACTTTTGGACAAAAACTTAGAAGTCTGGTAACTCCCCTTCTGGTACCTCCCATACAAATGTACCTTCCCGCCCATTAGAAATCGTTTAATAATATCTATTAGCCCAACGCGATCTTGCCCACATTTTGTATTTATTAAACCTATAGCTAGACAAAGTTTTGGACAAAAACTTGGAAGTCTGGTAACGGCGCTTCTGGTACCTCCCATACAAATGAACCATCCCGCTTACCTTAAAAATCATGTAATAATATCAATATGCCCACCGCGACTTGCCCAAATTTTGCATTTATTAAGTGTATAGCAATAAAAAGTTTTGAACAAAAACTAGGAAATCTGGCAACTCCCCTTTTGGTACCTCCCATACAAATGTACCATCGCGCCCCATTAGAAATCGTGTCATAATATCTATTAGCCCAACGAGACCTTGCCCAAATTTTCCATTTATTAAACCTATTGCTAGACAAAGTTTCGGACAGAAACTTGGAAGTCTGTAAACTCCCCTTCTGGTACCTCCCATACAAATGTACCATCCCGCCTACCTTAAAAATCGTGTAATAATATCAATATGCCCACCGCGACTTGCCCAAATTTTGCATTGATTAAATGTATAGCAATAAAAAGTTTTGGACAAAAACTTGGAAGTCTGGCAACTCCCCTTCTGGTACCTCCCATACAAATGTACCTTCCCGCCCATTAGAAATCGTTTAATAATATCTATTAGCCCAACGAGATCTTGCCCACATTTTGTATTTATTAAATCTATAGCTAGACAAAGTTTTGGACAAAAACTTGGAAGTCTGGTAACGCCGCTTCTGGTACCTCCCATACAAATGTACCATCCCGTTACCTTAAAAATCATGTAATAATATCAATATGCCCACCGCGACTTGCCCAAATTTTGCATTTATTAAGTGTATAGCAATAAAAAGTTTTGGACAAAAACTTGGATGTCTGGTAACTCCGCTTCTGGTACCTCCCATACAAATGTACCATCCCGCCCCTTATAAGCCATGTAATATTATCAATATTACCAACGCGATCTTGCCCAAATTCTGTATATAATAAAGGTATTGCTAGACAAAGTTTCGGACAGATACTTGGAAGTCTGGCAACTCCCCTTCTGGTACCTCCCATACAAATATACCATCCCGCCTACCTTAAAAATCGTGCAATAATATCAATATGCCCACCGCGACTTGCCCAAATTTTTGATTTATTAAATGTATAGCAATAACAAGTTTTGGACAAAAACTTGGAAGTCTGCCAACTCCCCTTCTGGTACCTCCCAAACAAATGTACCATCCCGCCCCATTAGAAATCGTGTAATAATATCAATATTCCCAACGCGATCTTGCCCAAATTTTGTATTTAATAAATCTATAGCTAGACAAAGTTTTGGACAAAACTTGGAAGTCTGGCAACTCCCCTTTTGGTACCTCCATACAAATGTACCATCCCGCTTACCTTAGAAATCGTGTAATAATATCAATATGCCCACCGCGACTTGCCCAAATTTGGGATTTATTAAATGTATAGCAATAAAAAGTTTTGGGCAAAAACTTGGAAGTCTGGCAACTCGCCTTTTGGTACCTCCCACCTCCTTTTTGTACCTTCCCACCCCATTAGAAATCGTTTAATAATATCTATTAGCCCAACGCGATCTTGCCCACATTTTGTATTTATTAAATATATAGCTAGACAAAGTTTTGGTCAAAACTTGGAAGTCTGGCAACTCCCGTTCTGGTACCTCGCATACAAATGTACCATCCCGCTTACCTTAGAAATCGTGTAATAATATCAATATGCCCACCGCGATCTTTCCCAAATTTTGCGTTTAATAAAGCTATTGCTAGACGAAGTTTTGGACAAAACATGGAAGTCTGGCAACTCCCCTTTTGGTACCTCCCATTCAAATGTACCATCCCGCCCCATTAGAAATCGTGTCATAATATCTATTAGCCCAACGCGACCTTGCCCAAATTTTGCATTTATTAAACCTATAGCTAGACAAAGTTTTGGACAAAACCTTGGATGTCTGGTAACTCCGCTTCCGGTACATCCCATACAAATGTACCATTCCGCCCCATTAGAAATCGTGTAATAATATCAATATGCCCACCGCGATCTTGCCCAAATTTTGCATTTATTAAATCTATAGCTAGACAAAGTTTTGGACAAAAACTTGGAAGTCTGGTAACTCCGCTTCTGGTACCTCCCATACAAATGTACCATCCCGCCCCTTATAAGCCATGTAATATTATCAATATTACCAACGCGATCTTGCCCAAATTCTGTATATAATAAAGGTATTGCTAGACAAAGTTTCGGACAGAAACTTGGAAGTCTGGCAACTCCCCTTCTGTTACCTCCCATACAAATGTACCATCCCGCCTACCTTAAAAATCGTGTAATAATATCAATTTGCCCACCGCGACTTGCCCAAATTTTTGATTTATTAAATGTATAGCAATAACAAGTTTTGGACAAAAACTTGGAAGTCTGCCAACTCCCCTTCTGGTACCTCCCATACAAATGTACCATCCCGCCCCATTAGAAATCGTGTAATAATATCAATATTCCCAAGGCGATCTTGCCCAAATTTTGTATTTAATAAATCTATAGCTAGACAAAGTTTTGGACAAAACTTGGAAGTCTGGCAACTCCCCTTTTGGTACCTCCATACAAATGTACCATCCCGCTTACCTTAGAAATCGTGTAATAATATCAATATGCCCACCGCGACTTGCCCAAATTTTGGATTTATTAAATGTATAGCAATAAAAAGTTTTGGGCAAAAACTTGGAATTCTGGCAACTCCCCTTTTGGTACCTCCCACCCCCTTTTTGTACCTTCCCACCCCATTAGAAATCGTTTAATAATATCTATTAGCCCAACGCGATCTTGCCCACATTTTGTATTTATTAAATATATAGCTAGGCAAAGTTTTGGTCAAAAACTTGGAAGTCTGGCAACTCCCCTTCTGGTACCTCGCATACAAATGTACCATCCCGCTTACCTTAGAAATCGTGTAATAATATCAATATGCCCACCGCGATCTTGCCCAAATTTTGCATTTATTAAATCTATAGCTAGACAAAGTTTTGGACAACAACTTGGAAGTCTGGTAACTCCGCTTCTGGTACCTCCCATACAAATGTACCATCCCGCCCCTTATAAGCCATGTAATATTATCAATATTACCAACGCGATCTTGCCCAAATTTTGTATTTAATAAATCTATAGCTAGACAAAGTTTTGGACAAAACTTGGAAGTCTGGCAACTCCCCTTTGGTACCTCCCATACAAATGTACCATCCCGCCTACCTTAAAAATCGTGTAATAATATCAATTTGCCCACCGCGACTTGCCCAAATTTTTGATTTATTAAATGTATAGCAATAAGAAGTTTTGGACAAAAACTTGGAAGTCTGCCAACTCCCCTTCTGGTACCTCCCATACAAATGTACCATCCCGCCCTATTAGAAATCGTGTAATAATATCAATATTCCCAACGCGATCTTGCCCAAATTTTGTATTTAATAAATCTATAGCTAGAGAAAGTTTTGGACAAAACTTGGAAGTCTGGCAACTCCCCTTTTGGTACCTCCATACAAATGTACCATCCCGCTTACCTTAGAAATCGTGTAATAATATCAATATGCCCACCGCGACTTGCCAAAATTTTGGATTTATTAAATGTATAGCAATAAAAAGTTTTGGGCAAAAACTTGGAAGTCTGCCAACTCCCCTTCTGGTACCTCCCATACAAATGTACCATCCCGCTTACCCTAGAAATCGTGTAATAATATCAATATGCCCACCGCGATCTTGCCCAAATTTTGCATTTATTAAACCTATAGCTAGACAAAGTTTTGGACAAAACCTTGGATGTCTGGTAACTCCGCTTCTGGTACATCCCATACAAATGTACCATTCCGCCCCATTAGAAATCGTGTAGAAATATCAATGTGCCCACCGCGATCTTGCCCAAATTTTGCATTTATTAAATCTATAGCTAGACAAAGTTTTGGACAAAAACTTGGAAGTCTGGTAACTCCGCTTCTGGTTCCTCCCATACAAATGTACCATCCCGCTTACCTTAAAAATCGTGTAATATTATCAATATGCCCACCGCGACTTGCCCAAATTTTGCATTTATTAAATGTATACCAATAAAACGTTTTGGATAAAAACTTGGAAGTCTGACAACTCCGCTACGTTTAATAATACCTATTAGCCCAACGCGATCTTGCCCACATTTTGTATTTATTAAATCTATAGCTAGACAAAGTTTTGGACAAAAACTTGGTACCTCCGCTTCTGGTACCTACCATACAACTGTACCATCCCGTTACCTTAAAAATCATGTAATAATATCAATATGCCCACCGCGACTTGACCAAATTTTGCATTTATTAAGTGTATAGCAATAAAAAGTTTTGGATTTATTAAATGTATAGCAATAACAAGTTTTGGACAAAAACTTGGAAGTCTGCCAACTCCCCTTCTGGTACCTCCCATACAAATGTACCATCCCGCCCCATTAGAAATCGCGTAATAATATCAATATTCCCAAGGCGATCTTGCCCAAATTTTGTATTTAATAAATCTATAGCTAGACAAAGTTTTGGACAAAACTTGGAAGTCTGGCAACTCCCCTTTTGGTACCTCCATACAAATGTACCATCCCGCTTACCTTAGAAATCGTGTAATAATATCAATATGCCGACCGCGACTTGCCCAAATTTTGGATTTATTAAATGTATAGCAATAAAAAGTTTTGGGCAAAAACGCGATCTTGCCCACATTTTGTATTCATTAAATATATAGCTAGACAAAGTTTTGGTCAAAAACTTGGAAGTCTGGCAACTCCCCTTCTGGTACCTCGCATACAAATGTACCATCCCTCCTATACAAATACCATCCCGCTTACCTTAAAAATCGTGTAATAATATCAATATGCCCACCGCGACTTGCCCAAATTTTGCATTTATTAAATGTATAGCTAGACAAAGTTTTGGACAAAACTTGGAAGTCTGGCAACTCCCCTTTTGGTACCTCCCATACAAATGTACCATCCCGCTTACCTTAAAAATCGTGTAATAATATCAATATGCCCACCGCGACTTGCCCAAATTTTGCATTTATTAAATGTCTAGCAATAAAAAGTTTTGAACAAAAACTTGGAAGTCTGGCAACTCCCCTTTTGGTACCTCCCATACAAATGTACCATCCCGCTTACCTTAAAAGTCGTGTAATAATATCAATATGCCCACCGCGACTTGCCCAAATTTTGCATTTATTAAATGTCTAGCATTAAAAAGTTTTGAACAAAAACTTGGAAGTCTGGCAACTCCCCTTCTGGTACCTCCTATACAAATACCATCCCGCTTACCTTAAAAATCGTGTAATAATATCAATATGCCCACCGCGACTTGCCCAAATTTTGCATTTATTAAATGTCTAGCAATAAAAAGTTTTGAACAAAAACTTGGAAGTCTGGCAACTCCCCTTTTGGTACCTCCCATACAAATGTACCATCCCGCTTACCTTAAAAATCGTGTAATAATATCAATATGCCCACCGCGTCTTGCCCAAATTTTGCATTTATTAAATGTCTAGCAATAAAAAGTTTTGAACAAAAACTTGGAAGTCTGGCAACTCCCCTTTTGGTACCTCCCATACAAATGTACCTTCTCGCCCATTAGAAATCGTTTAATAATATCTATTAGCCCAACGCGATCTTGCCCACATTTTGTATTTATTAAATCTATAGCTAGACAAAGTTTTGGTCAAAAACTTGGAAGTCTGGCAACTCCACTTCTGGTACCTCGCATACAAATGTACCATCCCGCTTACCTTAAAAATCGTGTAATAATATCAATATGCCCACCGCGACTTGCCCAAATTTTGCATTTATTAAATGTATAGCAATAACATTGTTGGCTCCTGGTCGTGAACCGGGAGACCTATTTTTTTAACTGTGGGGGTTTTCCAAAATAAAAAGACCAAGTAGAAATTCAGAGGGAATTCAGTCTTTTATTGGTGTGGTTCTTGCAACCGTTTTCTTTGAAGTTCAGTACGAGACTTAAAACTAAAGAAACAGAGAAAACTACTTAAAGCTGTGTAGCATAAAATTCAGGTTGTAGTTTTTAAAAGAAGTAACAAAAAAAAGGGCGAATTCAGAGCCACAAAATTAAGTAAATACTGAGAGAAATTAAGAGAATAAGTAAATAAAAGTAATAAAAAAAATACAAAAAAAAGAGAAACAATAATATTTAAATTGTTGAACACTGGGTTCAACATCCTCCCGGGCCAGGATTGGCACGCCGTGTATAGCGGGCAAAGATTCCAGATATTACTGTCCCGAAAGCAGACTGTTGGACCTCTATGTATGGATTAGCTCCCAATCCTTTGGAGCTGTCGTACAGGGTGAAGCGACACAGATCGGCTCCAATAACACCGTCGATTGGTCCATATTGGTGGGGCTTAGGGTGAGCCAAAATGCCATCATCCTTTACAAGCTCAAGAAGGCACGCATTCAAGCCAGTAGGAGGTGGCACAGAGACAGTCAATTTGTCCACGATAACGAACCATTCCTTGATATTTTTGCCGGTGCGAGTGATGATCTCAAAATGGCCATAAGGTACGTTATGTTTGTACTTAACTGGGTAGTTAAGTTTTTCGACCCGGTTGAAAACAATGTGGGTCCTTGGCACACTAGGATCAATAAACAGGGTGACCTCTATTTGCTTAGTTCCAGCCTTCAGTAAGCACATTACTACCGGTACAATCGGGGGGACATACCGTGCCCATTCTACGGGTTTTGGGTTTGAGGTGCAGCGTTGGAGCAACGACATTTGTTTCGGACCAGAAGCCAGGAGGGCTGAAGCATTGTCCGCATCGCAGACCATTACCTCATCGTTTCCCGCAATACTGGGGGTTGCCTTTTGGAGGTCGACAATGCCATATGTTGATGTGGAGGTAGTAATTGCAGAAGTTTCTGTTGGGGTTGTTTCAGAGGTCGGGGGGACGTCATTATCGTCTTCCAATTTCAGCTTATCTAGCCCAGCCTTTATAAGGTTGTGGAAGCTTATGGGCTCATAGGTTGACGTTAAGGTCTTGATGTCCGAAGTCATAAGCGCATTGATGGTGAGCTGCTCTGCTGGCTTGAATTTATGTTCTGACGATGTGGGTTGTGGCGGCTGACAGGAGGACACATCTTCGTTGCTGGAAGACCCTGGTTGGTATAGCTTATGGTGGATCATGGAGTGATGGCGAGCACCACATACCTCACAGCGAGCCTTGGAGGTGCATTCGGACCGCTTGTGCGTATTTGAAAAGCAGTTCATGCACAAACCGGTCTTCAATATGGTTTCTCGACGTTTAGGAAAGGACATCCAACGGAAATCGGTACAATATTTAATCGGGTGATTGCGTCCGCATACGTAACATCTACCCATTGTGTATCTGTGGAAGAAAAAGAAAAGAGAGACAAGCACAATGAGTAATTAGCATTCTAAAAAACGATAATTTTCTTTATTAGTATCGGGTTTTTGCGGTTGATTTGTTGCAGTTGGTAGTATACAAAGTTTAACTACAGGGCGTATTACAATGCCGTTCTGAGTTTTAATTTCGGCAACACGGACGTTATTATCTTTGCCGTAGATTACAGGGAGTAGTCTTTGATTATGACGAAGTCATTTTCTTTGATGTTATTTCGAGTCGTTTTCCACTTGTAGCGACGCTGGAGCTCGGTGATATATTCGGATTTCCAACGTCGGCTGAAAATATGTTGAATCGTTTTTAATCTTTTCCAGCGGTTGATGTGAGACAAGTTTTCTGGTGGGAAATCTTCAGGAGACTCGGGGGGAGACGTGAGAGGAGCGCCGCGCAGTAAGTGACCTGGAGTTAGTGGCAGGAGTTTGGCGGGGTTTTCGGACATAGGAGAAAGGGGCCTTGCATTTAGTACAGCCTCGATTCTGATCAGCAGAGTGGTGAATTCCTCGAACGTGAATGATAAGTTGTTCGTTGTTTTCTTCAGATGGGACTTCATACTCTTTACTGCTGCTTCCCAAAGTCCACCCATGTGTGGAGCATAGGGAGGTATGAATGACCATGAAAATCCGTGCACGCTGTATTTTTCTAGGAGAGATTTTTCAGCAGTTTTCAAAAACTTATTATGCTCTTGTAGCAATTTATAACTGGCACCGACGAAATTTCTACCATTGTCGGAAAACATAGTTTTAGGTAGACCTCGTCGTCCAATAAAACGAATAAATGCTGTAAGGAAACAATCTGCGGATAAATCCGAGCATACTTCGAGGTGTACTGCCTTCGTTGAGAAGCAAACAAATACCGCTGCATATCCTTTGAGTAACTTTGCATTTCTTAACATTGATGACTTCAGGTGGAATGGTCCAGCAAAGTCCACTCCTGCGTAAGTGAAAGGTAAGGTGAAAATTACACGTTCAGGTGGAAGCGCTGCCATCATTTGGGTTTGGAATTTGCGTTAATAGATAGTGCAGACTTTGCATCCTCTGATGCATTTTCTTATTAAGTTTTTGAGCCTTGGAATGTAATATCCTTGCCGAATAGCACGGAGCATGATATTATATTCAGCATGCAATAAGATTTCGTGCGAGTATTGGACAAAAAGTTCAGCTAATATTGATTTTTCTGGTATAATAACAGGATGACGTTCTCCATAGTTGAGACCAGAATTGTCAAGCCGTCCACCTACTCGTAGCAGTCCATTGCTATCTAGAAAAGGATTTAGCGTTAGGATATGACTTTTTCGACTTATAGGGATCTTAGTTGTTAAACACGCGTATTCTCTAGGATAGACTTTTTGTTGAGCAAGAGTAATTAAGCGATTTTTAGCCAATGTAATTTCTTCTGTTGTGATGAATATGTTTTCAGGCTTAGGTTTCTTGCGACATGACTGGAAAAATCTGAAGATATAGGAAATTACTCGGAGTGCGCGGTTCAATGATGAAAATCTGGAGATGATATCCTCGTTAATTTCGAGATAAAACGTTGAAGCTTGCTTAGTTTCGAGATCAGTGGGATCAAACGAGCGTGGTTCTGGCCAAGTCTCTACTGGCCGTTGGAGCCAGGAAGGTCCATGCCACCAAAGGGAGTTCTGTATTAACTCTGTTGAAGGACATCCACGGGTGCACAAATCGGCGGGATTATCCTCTGTTCGAACATGTTTCCATATATTGTTACTGACAATATTCGAGATTTCTGTCACGCGATTCGCAACAAAAGTTTTTAAGGTTTGTGGTGATTTCTGTAACCATCCAAGGACGATGGAAGAATCTGTCCACAAATAAAGCTTGTAAGGTGAATCAAAAGTTTTTAAAGTGTTTTTTATCAGGTTAGATAGAAGTACAGCACCGCAGAGTTCCAGTTTTGGAATTGTCGTGCGTTTGATTGGTGCAACTCTGGTTTTGGCTACCAGCAGGTGGCTGAATATTTCACCTCTGGAGTTTTTGGTTCTAAGGTAGACTGCGCCGCAATAGGCTTTCTCCGATGCGTCACTAAAACCATGTATTTGTATTCCACGATCTGAAGAGAAGTCTACCCACCGTGGAATTTTCAAAGCGGTAATATCCGGTAAGGTTCTGAGGAACGAATTCCAATTAATCAATATATGCGGTGGGACACCCTCATCCCAACCTGCCTTTTCTTGCCATAATTTTTGCATAAACATTTTTGCAACGACGACGATGGGACCAAGCCAACCAAGTGGGTCAAAAAGTCTTGCGATGACCGAGAGAATTTGTCGTTTAGTCGCTGATGAAGTTATGTCCACAGATTCAACCTTATAGTAGAAATAGTCCGACATCGCATTCCAACGGATGCCTAAGGTTTTCACGGTACTAGAGTTGTCTATCTTTAAAAAATCTTCGTCAAGAAGATCCTCCCGGGCCACATGTTCCAGGAGTTTGTTATTATTGCCTGTGATTTTCTTCAGGGGGAAGGAAGCAGATCTTAAAACTTGCATAAGTTGGATTTGTTTCAATTTCGCTTCTGCTAAAGTGTGTCCACCTGACAACACGTCATCCACGTAAATTTCACTTCGAAGTACTTTAGAGGCTTCTGGATGTTCTAATTGACAATCTTCGCTGAGCTGCCTCAAAGTTCGTATGGCAAGGAATGGCGCACAGTTTACCCCGAAGGTAACTGTTTTCAACTGAAAAGTTTTAACCGATTCGCTTTTTTGTGGTCGAAATAGAAGATCTTAACGTAAATAAAACTCCGGGCCCGGATGGTATTTCAGCACTTGTCCTATGTAAGTGCTCTTCGACGCTAGCTCGTCCATTGCGCAATCTTTTCAACATGTCGTACCGTGATGGTATTTACCCTTCACGTTGGAAAGTTGCCAATGTTCAGCCGATCCCCAAGAAAGGTGAGGCTACTAATCCTGCGAATTACCGTCCAATTGCAATATGTTCTGCGCTCTCAAAGGTTATGGAGAGTATGGTTAACCACCATCTTGTTAAATATTTAGAGTCTAACGGCCTTCTAAATGATCGACAGTATGGCTTTCGTAGAAATCGATCTACTGGAGACCTGATGGCGTTCCTTTCGGAGCGATGGAGTCGATCTATTCACGCCCTTGGTGAAAGTAAGGTAGTGGCTCTAGATATTTCCAAGGCGTTCGATAGAGTCTGGCACGGAGCACTCATATCAAAACTTATTGCTTTTGGTGTCGGTAATATCTTCTCTCGATTCATATCGAGTTTTCTCAGAGATCGCTCTATACGAGTTGTTATAGATGGGGTCTCATCCAACGAGCATAGGCTGACCGCAGGAGTGCCACAAGGCTCTGTCCTCTCTCCTTCTCTATTTCTTATTTTCATTGACGACCTGCTGGGTCAGACTGTGAACGCGATCTACTCCTTTGCGGATGACAGCAATCTCTGTCATTCATACTCATTTGATCATCGGCCAGGTCCTATGGAGGTGGAGGACAAAAGGCGAACGATGAATGACTCACTTAACCGCGATTTGTGAGTGGGGCCAAATGAATAGAGTAGATTTTAATCCACAAAAGACCCAGTGCTGTTTGTTGTCACACAAACGTTCACCAGATCCAGCATCGTCGTCAATTTCTATGGGTGGTGTGGATATCGACGAATCAGACACTCTTGATGTTCTGGGCATGAAGATACAGGGTGATGCTCGCTGGGCTAGCCATATATTCGAAGTGTCGAAAGAAGCATTCAAGTGTTTAGGCTTTTTGAAGCGGTGCAAGAAATACTTCACTCCATCTGATCTCGTAAATATTTACACCACCTACATCCGGCCTAAAATGGAATACAACTCGCATATATGGGCAGGGGCTCCATTAACATCTTTGAAGCTTCTGGACCGTGTACAGAGGAGAGCGGTGGTGATGATAGGGGATGGTAGGGTATCCAGCTCTATTGTCTCCCTACAGCATCGCCGAAATGTGGGTTGTGTATCGCTATTCTATAGATATTTTAATGGTATCTGTTCAGAAGATATCCGTCGTCTGGTCCCTGACGTTAGAACATTTAGCCGGAATACTCGGCTATACAGGGTCTCTCATCCGTTCATTGTGAAATGGCAGTTTGACCGGACGACGCACTATAGAGAAAATTCGTTCTTTAGCCGAACCGTTCGTATGTGGAATAATCTTCCAGCAAGTGTATTTCCTGCCAGCTGCGACATATTCAAATTCAAGACTAATGTCAACAAACACTACTCCCTCTTTCCTTCACCCTTTTTTCCTATCGCTAGCACAGTGCAATGCGCTTATAGGGGGCATCCCCTGAGTGTTAGCCATAATAAAAAAAAAAAAAAAAAAATCCGCTTGCAAAATAGGACCTGGATATAAGACGTCGTTTAGGGAGAAACCGCTTTTAGTCTTTTTCGACCCGTTGAAGACAACTCTTACTTTAGTTGTCTTACTTTCCGATTTCACGACGGCATGGTGTGGTAGAAAAAACGTAAAATGTTTCTCAGCCTCGCTTTCGAAGTGATTGACTTTCTCCATGTGATCCATGTCCAAATACTCTTGTAGAACCTTATCGTACTGTATTTTTAGATCTGGAGTTTTCGCTAATGTTTTTTCCATGCGATGGTACTGAGCGAGAGCCATATTTTGGGAGGGGCCCAGAAATATATTTTCAGGAAACTCAGTTTTAAACGGGAGTCGTACGATGTATCGGCCGTCAGGTTGGCGGTACGTCGTATTTTTGTAAAACTCTTCGCAGTAAAGATCAATATCCGAGGTTAAATTCGTTCTCTCGCATTCTTCCAATTCCCAAAATTTCCGAAGTTGCTCGTAGAGCGCGACATCGTCTGAAGTGGAAACCATCGTTGAGAATGTATTTACGGTACATGCCTGTAGGGGGCCAGACAAGTACCAGCCAAATTTGGACTCTCTTGCCTCTAAACCTCTACCAATATTCGAACGTACACCATCTAAGTTGATGAATGGTAGGTAATCGCTGCCTATTATCATATCCATAGGAGCAGGCTTGAAAAAGTGTGGATCTGCCAAAGTCAAATTCGTAATGTCAGGAAAATATTCAATTTTAACACGTTTCGAAGGGAGAAAATGTGCCAGTTTTGAGACCACAATAGCATTTATCCTGAGTTTGAAGTTGGATTTTCGTGAACTAAGAGTAATGTCACAACAATTATTTGAATTTCCAACTATTGTACCACCAAGTCCAGAGATTTGTGAGTGGTGGGTACGAACTGGAAGAGCAAGAGTTTGCTGAATTCGTTTCGATACAAAACTCTTTTCCGACCCTGAATCCAAAAGCGCGCGAATACTGAACAATTCCCCAGCATGCTCAATATCAATAAGTGCCGTGGGCAATATGGTTGTTCCCTCATTCTGTGAAAAATGTGCCTGAACATTATCAACTTGTGGATTCGCCGATTTTCTAGGAGCAGGGGGCTCATGACGTGGAGTATAACTATTATCGTGGTTGTATGACTTGTGCTGACCACGATTCTGTTGTGAACTATACTTCTTCCCCTCATCTTCTAGGTGAAGCATCGTATGATGTTTCTGGTTGCATTTTGAACATGATTTGTCGCTCGTACAATTCGACTTAAAGTGTGTCGACGATAGGCAATTAGCACAATATTTATTTGAGTAGACATATTTCATCCGATCGCTTATCGAAAGTGACTTAAAATATCCGCAATGGATGATTTTGCTGACACTTTTTGCAAGTGTATTTTGATTTTTCAGATTCCAGGTGGGAATGAAATACTTGGGATTTTTGATGAGACCCATGACCATCCCTAGAACCTGATTTTCGAAAGTCAGAAATAGTTTCAATAATCTCGATTCTCTTTGATAAAAACATGTTCATCTGAGACCACGAAGGTAATTCCTTATGATTGCTCAGAGAATCTTCCCATGCTCGTAATGTTTCTTCTGGCAGCTTCGTAGAACAGAGGTGGATCAGAATAGGATCCCAATTTTCTGTTTTTATTTTATATGATTGAAAAATTGCTAAGCTGTCATTTATTCCACTTTGTATGTGTCTGATAGATTTAGGATTTTCAACCTGTGTTGATTGAATACCAAAAAGCTGTTTCATTTGCTGATGAACTAAAATTCTAGTGTTCTCGTATCGATTTTTCAGCGCCTCCCAGGCCAAATGAAAATTTTCATCTACCAAATCGAATTTCTTCACGATTTGGTATGCTTCCCCCCTTGTCTTCCCCCTCAGGTGGAAGAGTTTTTGCGCCGGCGATAATTCAGGATGAACACCGAAAACTGCCCAAAATATGTCTCGAAATGCCGGCCATCTGGAATATCCTCCCTCAAAGGGAGGGGAATCACAAGGTGGTAACTTTAATGAAGAAGAAGACTGTTGACCAATGGTTGTGTCATGCCTAAAACTTTCTTCCATCTTGGATGCATGTCTCGCTGACAACATGTCCAATATTTTCGACTTACAGCTCATATACTTCCTGTATACCTCCTTATATTTGCCCGTCGCAAATTGTAAAAGCTCGGAGTCGCTTGCTGTTTCTTCACCCGTCATAATTTCTTCGTAATGTATGGCTAATTTATCCCACCTTTTTACTAACTCGGCTTCTTCTACTTTTAACGCCGAAATTTTGCAATCATCAGGTGGTTTGAATTCTTTGCAAAATGAGACTACCTGCTCAATATCAAAAATAAATTTTCTTCGAGCTGCCATTTGGGTGCTTTTAGTTTTTTTTTTTTTTTAAAAAAATATTTCACGAAAAAACAGATTTTTGATTGTCTTTAATTTATTTAATGTTGAAATATACGATTAATTATTTATTATTTTTGTAAAATGTTTTTATTTTCTTAAAATGTTTTTATTTTGTTGGCAAAAATTTATAATTTTTTATTTGTTTTTGATTAATTTTTAAATTCTCTGACAAAAATATGTTTAAAATTAAAAATCAGGGAGATATTTATGGATCCCGGGGAAATATTTATCAATCAATCACGGTAACCCTACAAAGAAATTATTAATTCTTTGTTTACATCATTTTCGCATAGTTTGTTTTCGACAGTCAGTTATTAATTTTGGTTTGGCACACAAAAAAAAAAACAGTAGCCACACAAATTCTTCTTCTTATTTGAAACGTTCGCTGCCTGCGTCGATCAGGCGCTAGCTCGACGTCACACAACTTCTTTCTTCGTTTTCTTTTATCTTCTCTTGGTTTCGCGAGATCAATACGTCACACACACACACACTTTCATATAACCCTTTCGCTGCCTGCGTCAATTAGGCGCTCAAGTGACGTCACTCACTCCAACTCTCGTTGCCTTCGTTAAGCGCCATGGCCACACATCAAACTCGCTCATCAAACTCGCATTTTTTTGATTGTGTTAGTGAAAAAAAACTCACACGGATAGGTTGATGTGAGTTTGACGAAAATCAAAACCATTTAGATATTTGCTTCGTCGCGGCAGAGATTTGAAGTCAGTTTGAAGCCAGTTTGATGTGTGTGCGCGAAAATACTTCAATTCTCATTATTTTTTATTTTTCGAAGCGATAAGTGTTTTGTTTTGGTGACGCGAGTTTTGTACAAATGGAAGAAAAGAATTTTATTTTGGAGTTTATCGAAGTTTATCGTAGTTTGCCAGCTTTATGGCATATAAAATCGAAAGAATATAGCAACAGAAATGAAAAAAATGCGCAGTATAGCATATTGTTGGAAAAATATAAAGAAAAATACCCAAATGCAGAAAAAAAAGATGTTGCACAAAAACTAAACGTACTTCGCACTGCATATAGAAAGGAGTTAAAACGGATTAACAGGTTAGAGAGAAGTGGTGCCGGAGTAAACGACGAGTCAGAATCCAATTTGTATTATTTTGATGCAACAGATTTTCTGCGGGATAATGAACAGCCGTGTGGATCCCAAACATCAATGGATGAAGAAAATGAAACAGTGGTAAGTGAATTTTTGTATGTTTTTTTATTTACATATTGTTTGTTTTGGGGGATACAAATTTTTTTTGCCAAGAGACTTCACCCTCGTTATTGAAATAGCTGCAAAATTGATCCCTGATTAATTTAGCAGTACTTGTAGAATTTCGACATTGAGTGCCTTGCAATGGTGTAGAAGTGTAATCTTCTCTCCATAAACCTTCCGTAACACTTCCATCCATCACGTTCTCCCTATCAACTGAGGCTGTAGAAATATATTCCGTGGCCTTCTTTCTCCTCAAAAAATTGTGTAAATAGCAGCAAGTTAAGACAATCGTTTGGGAATACGGTTTCATTAAATTGCTTGTCAGCTGAAAAGCATCATCTCCAACAAAAACAAAAGGCAGTTCCTTATCGGTTGACGGCAAAATGCATGGCTTCGGCAAATTCAATGCACCTTCAGAGAATGCTCTTCCAAATGTGGTATTGGCTAATACACCGCCATCGGATACTCTTCCGTTTGTTCCAACATCAACCATAACGAATTCGTAGTTTGCATCCACTAGTGCCATAAGAACGATGCTAAAGAACTTTTTATAGTTATAATAAAAAGAACCAGAGTTCGGTGGCTTTCTGATAGCGATGTGCTTTCCATCGATGGCTCCTAAGCAGTTAGGAAAATTCCAACGGCGGTAAAAGTCGGTTGCAATTTTTTTCCACCCATCTTCGGTACAAGGGATCTGTAAATAGAAAAACATACATACATATATTTTTATTTATAGTAAATCAATAAACATTTTTGCTTTTTGTTTGCAGATTAGCGAGGAACGAAGTAAACGCAAAAAGCCGGATGCGGCTGAAGAGCTAATGATGTTGGCAGCGAAACGTCTGAAGCAGCCTCCAGACGAGTATGAGAAAATTGTTGCAAGTTGGGCTGTAAAATTTAAGAAAATGGATGAGAGGCAAAGAATGTATGCGGATAAATTTATAAATGATATTCTTTTCGAAGGACAAATGGGAACGTTGCATAGAGAGTCTATGCAGTTAAATACGTCAAGTTTGCCAAGTACTCCACAAACGCTTTTCACTGAATACAGTTCTTCGCACACTCCACCAACATTTACGTACAATAGTAATGGCAGCTTGACGAGATGCAGTACACCGACCACAAATGTTCCAGTACCACTCATTTCACCACAAATTTTGAATTCAGAAGCACATTCAAGTCATAACTCCACCGTAATAGATGCAAATGATGAAAACTCACTCACACATTATTTTTCCTCATTTCAGTGAAGTTTGTTCACTTTTAATTTACTTTTAAGCAAGGAAATTACTTCCTTTAATGAAATAAATGAGTTTTTTTATGTTTTATGGTTTTATATTTTATGTTTAAGTTTTTTTTTATGTTTTTAGTAAAGTTATACGCTAAAAATTTTATTAAATGCGATGAAAACACTGCAAATCATAAATAATTTGTTTCATTTACCTTTATATAATCCTTTAACGCCTTGTTTATTTCTGCACAAGTTTCCATAACAATGCGACCAATCGCACGTTCCGAAATAGCACTTGTAAATTTTAAGTCCGAAAATGAATTGCCTGATGCAAGATAACGCAAAGTTATAGATAGGCGTTGATTCGGCGAGATTGCATCACGCATTTGGGTATCTTGCTTTTTAATTTTCGGGGCAACCAAAGTTAAAAGTTCCTCATATATTTCTTCATCCATACGTAAAAAATTTAGGAAATCATTTGGAGAGCTTAATTTAAACTCATTCAGCAAATTCTCGTGCGTAAATTCACCCCTTTTCTTAAACCACTCTTTCATCCAAAGTCGCTTCACGCTTTTTCTTTTCTTTTTAACTGCCTGCGCCAGTGCAATAGCTATGCAACAATCAATTTCGCTCATATTTCAATAAAAAACAAAACAAAGACAAAAAAAAAATTTTTTCACAATCAACAAAATATTTTGCGTCCAAAAAAACACCGTCCTTTCGTTTTTATAACAACTTTGAAATGAAGTTTGATGCTATGAGTTTGATGTGTGGCTGTGATAAGCCAAACAAAATATTACCAATACATACAAGAGTTTGATCAACCAGTTTGACGTGTGGCCATGGCGCTTTAGGCTACCTGCACTATATGTGACACACACTTGGTTGGATCGAAATTTGTTAGGTGCCAGGAGGGTTCCAAATCACAGCAAAAAAAAACAACGGAGGGCTACTAATCTTATTTGCCCAGTTTGTCTGTCTTTTTTAATATTTTGCCAGGAGGGCCACTTCACTCTTTTTCCTTTAAATGTTTATTTATTTAAAGTTTATAATTTTATTTAACACTGTTTTTTTTTCGTTAGGACCGTACGTTCACACGTCTGCACTGTTTGAAGGCAATATCACTTTGATTTATTTCTTCTTTTTCTTCTTGTGCGTTGAGTGCGTTTGTATGTGTGTGTGTATGTACCACAATCTCTATTTCGCAATAGAAACTAGAGGAATTGCAACAATTGGTGCGCGTTTCTATGTACAAGTATGGTCGACTTGTTGGCGCGCTATTGTATATAAGCATGTAATATGGCGTTATATGCAAATGGCTTATGTATTTCTTTTTTTTTTTTGTCGAAATTCATATAATTAAGGTTTGAGGATTATGTCGCCGTATACATAACCTCAACTTTTGAACCACCGATTTCGCGATTTTACCGATTTTATTTAATTTTTTACGAGTTTTTTTTCGTGACGAAATGATCGTAATGTCAATAATGCCAATTCTCACTGTACTTACCCACTCTCTTCCTCTTACTTGTTCTTTCCACGGAATCTCTTATGGATTGTGGATTGAAGGGGAATCTTCTCTTTGGGAATGTAGTACCAGGGGGGTGAGATGGAACCACGGCGATGTGGTGTTGATGATTTGTCTCTGCTTCTTGTGGAGTTTCTTATCTTCCTCTGCTATGTGCTGTGCGGGATGACGCAACTGCCTCAGTGAATTTATTTCTCCGCAACGGAAGGCCAACAGAAATAATATTCACTTGTACCTTTTGTGCATAGGTACCGATGACGTTTTCTTAGATAGAAAACTTTCTGGAACATTTCCAATCCTAGACTCCGCTAGGGTTTTTCGAAGGACCATATGTTGGCTCCTGGTCGTGAACCGGGAGACCTATTTTTTTAAATGTGGGGGTTTTCCAAAATAAAAAGACCAAGTAGAAATTTAGAGGGAATTCAGTCTTTTATTGGTGTGGTTCTTGCAACCGTTTTCTTTGAAGTTCAGTACGGGACTTAAAACTAAAGAAACAGAGAAAACTACTTAAAGCTGTGTAGCATAAAATTCAGGTTGTAGTTTTGAAAAGAAGTAACAAAAAAAGGGCGAATTCAGAGCCACAAAATTAAGTAAATACTGAGAGAAATTAAGAGAATAAGTAAATAAAAGTAATAAAAAAAATACAAAAAAAAGAGAAACAATAATATTTAAATTGTTGAACACTGGGTTCAACAAACATGTTTTGGACAAAAACTTTTAAGTCTGCCAACTCCCCTTCTAATACCATTAGAAATCGTGTAATAATATCAATATGCCCACTGCGACTTGCCCAAATTTTGGATTTATTAAATGTATAGCAATAAAAAGTTTTGGACAAAAACTTGGAAGTCTGGCAACTCCCTTTTGGTACCTCCCATACAAATGTACCATCCCGCCCCATTAGAAATCGTGTCATAATATCTATTAGACCAACGCGACCTTGCCCAAAATTTTGCATCTATTAAACCTATAGCTAGGCAAAGTTTTGGACAAAACCTTGGATGTCTGGTAACTCCGCTTCTGGTACATCCCATACAAATGTACCATTCCGCCTCATTAGAAATCGTGTAATAATATCAATTAGCCCACCGCGATCTTGCCCAAATTTTGCATTTATTAAATCTATATCATGAAAAGTAGAGCTGATAGAGACAAACTGATTACAGATTTGAATTCAGCGCACCCAAATTAACTAGAATCAGTTAATAAATTCAAAGAAGCAAATTGAGTGTTGGCCTGTGTTATCAATATTACCAACGCGATCTTGAAATCGTGTAATAATATCAATATGCCCACCGCGATCTTTCCCAAATTTTGGGTTTAATAAAGCTATTGCAAGACAAAGTTTTGGACAAAACTTGGAAGTCTGGCAACTCCCCTTTTGGTACCTCCCATACAAATGTACCATCCCGCCCCATTACAAATCGTGTCATAATATCTATTAGCCCAACGCGACCTTGCCCAAATTTTGCATTTATTAAACCTATAGCTAGGCAAAGTTTTGGACAAAACCTTGGATGTCTGGTAACTCCGCTTCTGGTACATCCCATACAAATGTACCATTCCGCCTCATTAGAAATCGTGTAATAATATCAATATGCCCACCGCGACTTGCCCAAATTTTGCATTTATTAAATGTATACCAATAAAAAGTTTTGGACAAAAACTTGGAAGTCTGGCAACTCCCCTTCTGGTACCTTCTATACAAATACCATCCCGCTTACCTTAAAAATCGTGTAATAATATCAATATGCCCACCGCGACTTGCCCAAATTTTGCATTTATTAAATGTATACCAATTAAAAGTTTTGGACAAAAACTTGGAAGTCTGGCAACTCCCCTTCTGGTACCTCCCATACAAATGTACCATCCCGCTTACCTTAAAAATCGGGTAATAATATCAATATGCCCACCGCAACATGCCCAAATTTTGCGTTTATTAAATGTATAGCAATAAAAAGTTTTAGACAAAAACTTGGAAGTCTGGCAACTCCCCTTCTGGTATCTCCCATACAAATGTACCTTCCCGCCCATTAGAAATCGTTTAATAATATCGATTAGCCCAACGCGATCTTGCCCACATTTTGCATTTATTAAATCCATAGCTAGACAAAGTTTTGGACAAAAACTTGGAAGTCTGGTAACGCCGCTTCTGGTACCTCCCTTACAAATGTACCATCCCGTTTCCTAAAAAATCATGTAATAATATCGATATGCCCACCGCGACTTGCCCAAATTTTGCATTTATTAAATGTATAGCAATAAAAAGTTTTGGACAAAAACTTGGAAGTCTGGCAACTCCCATTTTGGTACCTCCCATACAAATGTACCATCCCGCCCCATTAGAAATCGTGTCATAATATCTATTAGCCCAACGCGACCTTGCCCAAATTTTCCATTTATTAAACCTATAGCTAGACAAAGTTTTGGACAAAAACTTGGAAGTCGGGTAACTCCGCTTCTGGTACCTCCCATACAAATGTACCATCCCGTCCCTTATAAACCGTGTAATATTATGAATATGACCGACGCGATCATGGCCAAATTCTGTAAAGCTATAACTGGAAAAAGTTTCGGACAAAAACTTGGAAGTCTGGCAACTCCCCTTCTGGTACCACCCATACAAATGTACCAATGTACCCACTTTAGAAATCGTGTAATTATATAAACTCCATTTTGTAAAAACATGTAATACAATATTTATACCCTCACACTACGGGTAGGAGGGTAAATATCATTTGATACGGCTCAAAAGTGTAACACATAGAATTATACACATTAGACCCCAGGTGTCTTTCAACCAAATTCGATTTACGGCTTTCTGAATCGTTTGAGCCATGTCCGTCTGTGTGTCCTGCTGGTACGCACGATAACTTTCGAAAGAGTTAAACAATCACTCTGAAATTGGCATCGCTTAATATCTTCCCAAAACTGCTTATGGGATTGCATATGGGCTATATGGCCACTCCCCTTCGGGTACCTCCCATACAAATCGTCTATTTCGCCCACTTTATAAATCGTGTAATAATATCAACACGCGCAAGTTCGATCTTAGCCAAATTCCGTATTTAGTAATGATATAACTAGACAAAGTTTCGCACACAATTTTCAAGGTCTGGAAACACCCCTTCTGGTACCTCCCATACAAATGTACCATCCCGCCCCATTACAAATGGTGTAATAATATTAATATGCCCAACGCGATCTTGTCCAAATTTTGTATTCAGTAAATCTATAGCTAGCCAAAGTTTTGGACAAAAAATTGGAAGTCTGGCAACTCCCCTTCTGGTACTCCCATACAATTGTACCATCCCGCCGACCTTAGAAATCGTGTAATAATACAAATATGCCCAACGCGATCTTGCCCAAATTTAGTAAACGTATAGTTAGACAACGTTTTGGACAAAAACTTGGAAGTCTGGCAACTCCCCTTCTGGTACCTGCCTACCATCCCGTCCCTTATAAACCGTGTAATACTATCTATATGACCAACGCGATCTTGTCCAATTTCCGTATTTAGTAAATGGTCAAATTCTGTAAAGCTATAGCTAGACAAAGTTTTGGACAAAAACTTGGGAGTCTGGCAACTCCTCTTCTGGGACCTCCCATAAAAATGTACCATCCCGTCCCTTATAAACCGTTTATTTAGTAAAGGAATAACTGGACAACGTTTCGTACAAAAACTTGGAAGTCTGGCAGCTCCCCTTCTGGTACATCCCATACAAATTTACCATTGCACCCACTTTAGAAAACGTGTAATTATATAAACTCGCTCAACGAATATTTCCGAAATTCAATATTTAGTAAAGCTTTAACTACATTAAATTTTCTAGTAAAAACTCTGCTTTAAAAAATATATCATTTGATACGGCTCAAAAGTGTAACACATAGAAATATCCACATTAGACTCCAGGTGTCTTTGAACCAAATTCGATTCATGACTTTCTGAATCGTTTGAGACATGTCCGTCTGACTGTCCGTCTGTCTGTCCTGCCGGTACGCACGATAACTTTCGAAGGAGTTAAACAATCACTCTGAAATTTGGCATGGCTTAATATTTTACCAAAACTGCTTATGGGATTGCATATGGGCTACATGGCCACACCCCTTCGGGTACCTCCCATACAAATCGTCTATTTCGCCAACTTTATAAATAGTGTAATAATATCAACACGCGCAAGTTCGATCTTGTCCAAATTTTGTATTCAGTAAATCTATAGCTAGCCAAAGTTTTGGACAAAAAATTGAAGTCTGGCAACTCCTATTCTGGTACCTCCCATACAAATGTACCATCCCGTCCCTTATAAACCGTTTATTTAGTAAAGGTATAACTGGACAAAGTTTCGTACAAAAACTTGAAAGTCTGGCAACTCCCCTTCTGGTACCTCCCATACAATTGTACCATCCCGCCGACCTTAGAAATCGTGTAACAATACAAATATGCCCAACGCGATCGTGCCCAAATTTAAAATTTAGTAAACTTATAGTTAGACAAAGTTTTGGACAAAAACATGGAAGTCTGGCAACTCCCCTTCTGGTACCTGCCATACAAATGTACCATCCCGTCCCTTATAAACCGTGTAATACTATCTATATGACCAACGCTATCTTGCCCAAATTCCGTATTTAGTAAAGGTATAACTGGACAAAGTTTCGGACAAAAACTTGGAAGTCTGGCAACTCCCCTTCTGGTACCTCCCATACAAATGTACCAATGTACCCACTTTAGAAATCGTGTAATTATATAAACTCCATTTTGTAAAAACATGTAATACAATATTTATACCCTCACACTACGGGTAGGAGGGTAAATATCATTTGATACGGCTAAAAAGTGTAACACATAGAAATATACACATTAGACCCCAGGTGCCTTTCAACCAAATTCGATTTACGGCTTTCTGAATCGTTTGAGCCATGTGTCTGTGTGTCTTGCTGGTACGCACGATAACTTTCGAAAGAGTTAAACAATCACTCTGAAATTGGCATCGCTTAATATTTTCCCAAAACTGCTTATGGGATTACATATGGGCTATATGGCAACTCCCCTTAGGGTACCTCCCATACAAATCGTCTATTTCGCCCACTTTATAAATCGTGTAATAATATCAACACGCGCAAGTTCGATCTTGACCAAATTCCGTATTTAGTAATGATATAACTAGACAAAGTTTCGCACACAATTTTCAAGGTCTGGCAACTCCCCTTCTGGTACCTCCCATACAATTGTACCATCCCGCCGACCTTAGAAATCGTGTAATAATACAAATATGCCCAACGCGATCTTGCCCAAATTTAGTATTTAGTAAACGTATAGTTTGACAACGTTTTGGACAAAAACTTGGAAGTCTGGCAACTCCCCTTCTGGTACCTGCCTACCATCCCTTCCCTTATAAACCGTGTAATACTATCTATATGACCAACGCGATCTTGTCCAATTTCCGTATTTAGTAAAGGGTCAAATTCTGTAAAGCTATAGCTAGACAAAGTTTTGGACAAAAACTTTGGAGTCTGGCAACTCCTCTTCTGGGACCTCCCATAAAAATGTACCATCCCGTCCCTTATAAACCGTTTATTTAGTAAAGGAATAACTGGACAACGTTTCGGACAAATACTTGGAAGTCTGGCAGCTCCCCTTCTGGTACATCCCATACAAATGTACCATTGCACCCACTTTAGAAACCGTGTAATTATATAAACTCGCTCAACGAATATTTCCGAAATTCAATATTTAGTAAACTTTAACTACATACAATTTTCTAGTAAAAACTCTGCTTTAAAAAATATATCATTTGATACGGCTCAAAAGTGTAACACATAGAAATATCCACATTAGACTCCAGGTGTCTTTGAACCAAATTCGATTCATGACTTTCTGAATCGTTTGAGACATGTCCGTCTGACTGTCCGTCTGTCTGTCCTGCTGGTACGCACTATAACGTTCGAAGGAGTTAAACAATCACTCTGAAATTTGGCATGGTTTAATATTTTACCAAAACTGCTTATGGGATTGCATATGGGCTATATGGCCACTCCCCTTCGGGTACCTCCCATACAAATCGTCTATTTCGCCAACTTTATAAATAGTGTAATAATATCAACACGCGTAAGTTCGATCTTGGCTAAATTCCGTATTTAGTAATGGTATAAGTAGACAAAGTTTCGGACAAAAACTTGGAAGTCTGGTAACTCCCCCTTCTGGTACGTCCCATACAAATGTACCATCCCGCCTACCTTAGAAATCGTGTAATAATACAAATATGCCCAACGCGATCTTGCCCAAATTTAGTATTTAGTAAACTTATAGTTAGACAAAGTTTTGGACAAAAACTTGGAAGTCTGGTAACTCCCCTACTGTACAGTTCTGTACACATTTTAAGATTGGTACTATTTGTAGTTCCAACAATATGTTTGTCTTTTTTGTTATGAGTGTTAAAGGTCATAAATATTGTCAGTTTATTATGAGTGGTTGATGTAGTTGTACTTTGTCGGTGTCCAAGTTGTGGCATAATCTAATTATAAATTCTGATTAGAAGACCGAACAATGTAATGTCGATGGCACTGTGTGTTCATGTTATGTTTATATTTATTTGGTAGAATCTAAATATAGTCCACTATTTGTGTATTTATTTAATTGTCATTCTGTCCGCGTTTGATGGAGCGGCAGATCATATAAGCATGAATGTGCGTTGGTGCATTCATATAGTTTTTATGTATTGTTCGTTGTAAGTTTGGTATGTACATGTACCCATGTACATATGTATTTTTAGTTTCTTTATTTATCTAGGTTTCAAGTTAAGATTCTATTGTAAATAAAGTTAGTTCCTGACTAAGAGCGAAACCGTGCTGTCGTTTTTATTCCTCCGCTCCCTATAAGATCTACACCTACCTTCCATTCAAATGTACCATCCCGTCCCTTATAAACCGTGTAATACTATCAATATGCCCAACGCGATCGTGCCCAAATTTAAAATTTAGTAAACTTATAGTTAGACAAAGTTTTGGACAAAAACATGGAAGTCTGGCAACTCCCCTTCTGGTACCTGCCATACAAATGTACCATCCCGTCCCTTATAAACCGTGTAATACTATCTATATGACCAACGCTATCTTGCCCAAATTCCGTATTTAGTAAAGGTATAACTGGACAAAGTTTCGGACAAAAACTTGGAAGTCTGGCAACTCCCCTTCTGGTACCTCCCATACAAATGTACCAATGTACCCACTTTAGAAATCGTGTAATTATATAAACTCCATTTTGTAAAAACATGTAATACAATATTTATACCCTCACACTACGGGTAGGAGGGTAAATATCATTTGATACGGCTAAAAAGTGTAACACATAGAAATATACACATTAGACCCCAGGTGTCTTTCAACCAAATTCGATTTACGGCTTTCTGAATCGTTTGAGCCATGTCCGTCTGTGTGTCTTGCTGGTACGCACGATAACTTTCGAAAGAGTTAAACAATCACTCTGAAATTGGCATCGCTTAATATTTTCCCAAAACTGCTTATGGGATTGCATATGGGCTATATGGCCACTCCCCTTCGGGTACCTCCCATACAAATCGTCTATTTCGCCCACTTTATAAATCGTGTAATAATATCAACACGCGCAAGTTCGATCTTGGCCAAATTCCGTATTTAGTAATGATATAACTAGACAAAGTTTCGCACACAATTTTCAAGGTCTGGCAACTCCCCTTCTGGTACCTCCCATACAAATGTACCATCCCGCCCCATTAGAAATCGTGTAATAATATTAATATGCCCAACGCGATCTTGTCCAAATTTTGTATTCAGTAAGTCTATAGCTAGCCAAAGTTATGGACAAAAAATTGGAAGTCTGGCAACTCCTATTCTGGTACCTCCCATACAAATGTACCATCCCGTCCCTTATAAACCGTGTAATATTATGAATATGACCGACGCGATCATGGCCAAATTCTGTAAAGCTATAGCTGGAAAAAGTTTTGGACAAAAACTTGGAAGTCTGGCAACTCCCCTTCTGGTACCTTCCATACAATTGTACCATCCCGCCGACCTTAGAAATCGTGTAATAATACAAATATGCCCAACGCGATCTTGCCCAAATTTAGTATTTAGTAAACGTATAGTTTGACAACGTTTTGGACAAAAACTTGGAAGTCTGGCAACTCCCCTTCTGGTACCTGCCTACCATCCCTTCCCTTATAAACCGTGTAATACTATCTATATGACCAACGCGATCTTGTCCAATTTCCGTATTTAGTAAAGGGTCAAATTCTGTAAAGCTATAGCTAGACAAAGTTTTGGACAAAAACTTTGGAGTCTGGCAACTCCTCTTCTGGGACCTCCCATAAAAATGTACCATCCCGTCCCTTATAAACCGTTTATTTAGTAAAGGAATAACTGGACAACGTTTCGGACAAATACTTGGAAGTCTGGCAACTCCCCTTCTGGTACCTCCCATACAATTGTACCATCCCGCCGACCTTAGAAATCGTGTAATAATACAAATATGCCCAACGCGATCTTGCCCAAATTTAGTATTTAGTAAACGTATAGTTTGACAACGTTTTGGACAAAAACTTGGAAGTCTGGCAACTCCCCTTCTGGTACCTGCCTACCATCCCTTCCCTTATAAACCGTGTAATACTATCTATATGACCAACGCGATCTTGTCCAATTTCCGTATTTAGTAAAGGGTCAAATTCTGTAAAGCTATAGCTAGACAAAGTTTTGGACAAAAACTTTGGAGTCTGGCAACTCCTCTTCTGGGACCTCCCATAAAAATGTACCATCCCGTCCCTTATAAACCGTTTATTTAGTAAAGGAATAACTGGACAACGTTTCGGACAAATACTTGGAAGTCTGGCAGCTCCCCTTCTGGTACATCCCATACAAATGTACCATTGCACCCACTTTAGAAACCGTGTAATTATATAAACTCGCTCAACGAATATTTCCGAAATTCAATATTTAGTAAACTTTAACTACATACAATTTTCTAGTAAAAACTCTGCTTTAAAAAATATATCATTTGATACGGCTCAAAAGTGTAACACATAGAAATATCCACATTAGACTCCAGGTGTCTTTGAACCAAATTCGATTCATGACTTTCTGAATCGTTTGAGACATGTCCGTCTGACTGTCCGTCTGTCTGTCCTGCTGGTACGCACTATAACGTTCGAAGGAGTTAAACAATCACTCTGAAATTTGGCATGGTTTAATATTTTACCAAAACTGCTTATGGGATTGCATATGGGCTATATGGCCACTCCCCTTCGGGTACCTCCCATACAAATCGTCTATTTCGCCAACTTTATAAATAGTGTAATAATATCAACACGCGTAAGTTCGATCTTGGCTAAATTCCGTATTTAGTAATGGTATAAGTAGACAAAGTTTCGGACAAAAACTTGGAAGTCTGGTAACTCCCCCTTCTGGTACGTCCCATACAAATGTACCATCCCGCCTACCTTAGAAATCGTGTAATAATACAAATATGCCCAACGCGATCTTGCCCAAATTTAGTATTTAGTAAACTTATAGTTAGACAAAGTTTTGGACAAAAACTTGGAAGTCTGGTAACTCCCCTACTGTACAGTTCTGTACACATTTTAAGATTGGTACTATTTGTAGTTCCAACAATATGTTTGTCTTTTTTGTTATGAGTGTTAAAGGTCATAAATATTGTCAGTTTATTATGAGTGGTTGATGTAGTTGTACTTTGTCGGTGTCCAAGTTGTGGCATAATCTAATTATAAATTCTGATTAGAAGACCGAACAATGTAATGTCGATGGCACTGTGTGTTCATGTTATGTTTATATTTATTTGGTAGAATCTAAATATAGTCCACTATTTGTGTATTTATTTAATTGTCATTCTGTCCGCGTTTGATGGAGCGGCAGATCATATAAGCATGAATGTGCGTTGGTGCATTCATATAGTTTTTATGTATTGTTCGTTGTAAGTTTGGTATGTACATGTACCCATGTACATATGTATTTTTAGTTTCTTTATTTATCTAGGTTTCAAGTTAAGATTCTATTGTAAATAAAGTTAGTTCCTGACTAAGAGCGAAACCGTGCTGTCGTTTTTATTCCTCCGCTCCCTATAAGATCTACACCTACCTTCCATTCAAATGTACCATCCCGTCCCTTATAAACCGTGTAATACTATCAATATGCCCAACGCGATCGTGCCCAAATTTAAAATTTAGTAAACTTATAGTTAGACAAAGTTTTGGACAAAAACATGGAAGTCTGGCAACTCCCCTTCTGGTACCTGCCATACAAATGTACCATCCCGTCCCTTATAAACCGTGTAATACTATCTATATGACCAACGCTATCTTGCCCAAATTCCGTATTTAGTAAAGGTATAACTGGACAAAGTTTCGGACAAAAACTTGGAAGTCTGGCAACTCCCCTTCTGGTACCTCCCATACAAATGTACCAATGTACCCACTTTAGAAATCGTGTAATTATATAAACTCCATTTTGTAAAAACATGTAATACAATATTTATACCCTCACACTACGGGTAGGAGGGTAAATATCATTTGATACGGCTAAAAAGTGTAACACATAGAAATATACACATTAGACCCCAGGTGTCTTTCAACCAAATTCGATTTACGGCTTTCTGAATCGTTTGAGCCATGTCCGTCTGTGTGTCTTGCTGGTACGCACGATAACTTTCGAAAGAGTTAAACAATCACTCTGAAATTGGCATCGCTTAATATTTTCCCAAAACTGCTTATGGGATTGCATATGGGCTATATGGCCACTCCCCTTCGGGTACCTCCCATACAAATCGTCTATTTCGCCCACTTTATAAATCGTGTAATAATATCAACACGCGCAAGTTCGATCTTGGCCAAATTCCGTATTTAGTAATGATATAACTAGACAAAGTTTCGCACACAATTTTCAAGGTCTGGCAACTCCCCTTCTGGTACCTCCCATACAAATGTACCATCCCGCCCCATTAGAAATCGTGTAATAATATTAATATGCCCAACGCGATCTTGTCCAAATTTTGTATTCAGTAAGTCTATAGCTAGCCAAAGTTATGGACAAAAAATTGGAAGTCTGGCAACTCCTATTCTGGTACCTCCCATACAAATGTACCATCCCGTCCCTTATAAACCGTGTAATATTATGAATATGACCGACGCGATCATGGCCAAATTCTGTAAAGCTATAGCTGGAAAAAGTTTTGGACAAAAACTTGGAAGTCTGGCAACTCCCCTTCTGGTACCTTCCATACAATTGTACCATCCCGCCGACCTTAGAAATCGTGTAATAATACAAATATGCCCAACGCGATCTTGCCCAAATTTAGTATTTAGTAAACGTATAGTTTGACAACGTTTTGGACAAAAACTTGGAAGTCTGGCAACTCCCCTTCTGGTACCTGCCTACCATCCCTTCCCTTATAAACCGTGTAATACTATCTATATGACCAACGCGATCTTGTCCAATTTCCGTATTTAGTAAAGGGTCAAATTCTGTAAAGCTATAGCTAGACAAAGTTTTGGACAAAAACTTTGGAGTCTGGCAACTCCTCTTCTGGGACCTCCCATAAAAATGTACCATCCCGTCCCTTATAAACCGTTTATTTAGTAAAGGAATAACTGGACAACGTTTCGGACAAATACTTGGAAGTCTGGCAGCTCCCCTTCTGGTACATCCCATACAAATGTACCATTGCACCCACTTTAGAAACCGTGTAATTATATAAACTCGCTCAACGAATATTTCCGAAATTCAATATTTAGTAAACTTTAACTACATACAATTTTCTAGTAAAAACTCTGCTTTAAAAAATATATCATTTGATACGGCTCAAAAGTGTAACACATAGAAATATCCACATTAGACTTCAGGTGTCTTTGAACCAAATTCGATTCATGACTTTCTGAATCGTTTGAGACATGTCCGTCTGACTGTCCGTCTGTCTGTCCTGCTGGTACGCACTATAACGTTCGAAGGAGTTAAACAATCACTCTGAAATTTGGCATGGTTTAATATTTTACCAAAACTGCTTATGGGATTGCATATGGGCTATATGGCCACTCCCCTTCGGGTACCTCCCATACAAATCGTCTATTTCGCCAACTTTATAAATAGTGTAATAATATCAACACGCGTAAGTTCGATCTTGGCTAAATTCCGTATTTAGTAATGGTATAAGTAGACAAAGTTTCGGACAAAAACTTGGAAGTCTGGTAACTCCCCCTTCTGGTACGTCCCATACAAATGTACCATCCCGCCTACCTTAGAAATCGTGTAATAATACAAATATGCCCAACGCGATCTTGCCCAAATTTAGTATTTAGTAAACTTATAGTTAGACAAAGTTTTGGACAAAAACTTGGAAGTCTGGTAACTCCCCTACTGTACAGTTCTGTACACATTTTAAGATTGGTACTATTTGTAGTTCCAACAATATGTTTGTCTTTTTTGTTATGAGTGTTAAAGGTCATAAATATTGTCAGTTTATTATGAGTGCATGCGGTATCAATCTTGGTTGATGTAGTTGTACTTTGTCGGTGTCCAAGTTGTGGCATAATCTAATTATAAATTCTGATTAGAAGACCGAACAATGTAATGTCGATGGCACTGTGTGTTCATGTTATGTTTATGTTTATTTGGTAGAATCTAAATATATTCCACTATTTGTGTATTTATTTAATTGTCATTCTGTCCGCGTTTGATGGAGCGGCAGATCATATAAGCATGAATGTGCGTTGGTGCATTCATATAGTTTTTATGTATTGTTCGTTGTAAGTTTGGTATGTACATGTACCCATGTACATATGTATTTTTAGTTTCTTTATTTATCTAGGTTTCAAGTTAAGATTCTATTGTAAATAAAGTTAGTTCCTGACTAAGAGCGAAACCGTGCTGTCGTTTTTATTCCTCCGCTCCCTATAAGATCTACACCTACCTACCATTCAAATGTACCATCCCGTCCCTTATAAACCGTGTAATACTATCAATATGCCCAACGCGATCGTGTCCAAATTTAAAATTTAGTAAACTTATAGTTAGACAAAGTTTTGGACAAAAACTTGGAAGTCTGGCAACTCCCCTTCTGGTACCTGTCATACAAATGTACCATCCCGTCCCTTGTAAACCGTGTAATACTATCTATATGACCAACGCTATCTTGCCCAAATTCCGTATTTAGTAAAGGTATAACTGGACAAAGTTTCGGACAAAAACTTGGAAGTCTGGCAACTCCCCTTCTGGTACCTCCCATACAAATGTACCAATGTACCCACTTTAGAAATCGTGTAATTATATAAACTCCATTTTGTAAAAACATGTAATACAATATTTATACCCTCACACTACGGGTAGGAGGGTAAATATCATTTGATACGGCTCAAAAGTGTAACACAGAAATATACACATTAGACCCCAGGTGTCTTTCAACCAAATTCGATTTACGACTTTCTGAATCGTTTGAGCCATGTCCGTCTGTGTGTCTTGCTGGTACGCACGATAACTTTCGAAAGAGTTAAACAATCACTCTGAAATTGGCATCGCTTAATATTTTCCCAAAACTGCTTATGGGATTGCATATGGGCTATATGGCAACTCCCCTTCTGGTACCTCCCATACAAATGTACCATCCCGCCCCATTAGAAATCGTGTAATTATATTAATATGCCCAACGCGATCTTGTCCAAATTTTGTATTCAGTAAGTCTATAGCTAGCCAAAGTTATGGACAAAAAATTGGAAGTCTGGCAACTCCTATTCTGGTACCTCCCATACAAATGTACCATCCCGCCAAATTTAGTATTTAGTAAACGTATAGTTAGACAACGTTTTGGACAAAAACTTGGAAGTCTGGCAACTCCCCTTCTGGTACCTGCCTACCATCCCTTCCCTTATAAACCGTGTAATACTATCTATATGACCAACGCTATCTTGTCCAATTTCCGTATTTAGTAAAGGGTCAAATTCTGTAAAGCTATAGCTAGACAAAGTTTTGGACAAAAACTTTGGAGTCTGGCAACTCCTCTTCTGGGACCTCCCATAAAAATGTACCATCCCGTCCCTTATAAACCGTTTATTTAGTAAAGGAATAACTGGACAACGTTTCGGACAAATACTTGGAAGTCTGGCAGCTCCCCTTCTGGTACATCCCATACAAATGTACCATTGCACCCACTTTAGAAACCGTGTAATTATATAAACTCGCTCAACGAATATTTCCGAAATTCAATATTTAGTAAACTTTAACTACATACAATGTTCTAGTAAAAACTCTGCTTTAAAAAATATATCATTTGATACGGCTCAAAAGTGTAACACATAGAAATATCCACATTAGACTCCAGGTGTCTTTGAACCAAATTCGATTCATGACTTTCTGAATCGTTTGAGACATGTCCGTCTGACTGTCCGTCTGTCTGTCCTGCTGGTACGCACTATAACGTTCGAAGGAGTTAAACAATCACTCTGAAATTTGGCATGGTTTAATATTTTACCAAAACTGCTTATGGGATTGCATATGGGCTATATGGCCACTCCCCTTCGGGTACCTCCCATACAAATCGTCTATTTCGCCAACTTTATAAATAGTGTAATAATATCAACACGCGTAAGTTCGATCTTGGCTAAATTCCGTATTTAGTAATGGTATAAGTAGACAAAGTTTCGGACAAAAACTTGGAAGTCTGGTAACTCCCCCTTCTGGTACGTCCCATACAAATGTACCATCCCGCCTACCTTAGAAATCGTGTAATAATACAAATATGCCCAACGCGATCTTGCCCAAATTTAGTATTTAGTAAACTTATAGTTAGACAAAGTTTTGGACAAAAACTTGGAAGTCTGGTAACTCCCCTACTGTACAGTTCTGTACACATTTTAAGATTGGTACTATTTGTAGTTCCAACAATATGTTTGTCTTTTTTGTTATGAGTGTTAAAGGTCATAAATATTGTCAGTTTATTATGAGTGCATGCGGTATCAATCTTGGTTGATGTAGTTGTACTTTGTCGGTGTCCAAGTTGTGGCATAATCTAATTATAAATTCTGATTAGAAGACCGAACAATGTAATGTCGATGGCACTGTGTGTTCATGTTATGTTTATGTTTATTTGGTAGAATCTAAATATATTCCACTATTTGTGTATTTATTTAATTGTCATTCTGTCCGCGTTTGATGGAGCGGCAGATCATATAAGCATGAATGTGCGTTGGTGCATTCATATAGTTTTTATGTATTGTTCGTTGTAAGTTTGGTATGTACATGTACCCATGTACATATGTATTTTTAGTTTCTTTATTTATCTAGGTTTCAAGTTAAGATTCTATTGTAAATAAAGTTAGTTCCTGACTAAGAGCGAAACCGTGCTGTCGTTTTTATTCCTCCGCTCCCTATAAGATCTACACCTACCTACCATTCAAATGTACCATCCCGTCCCTTATAAACCGTGTAATACTATCAATATGCCCAACGCGATCGTGTCCAAATTTAAAATTTAGTAAACTTATAGTTAGACAAAGTTTTGGACAAAAACTTGGAAGTCTGGCAACTCCCCTTCTGGTACCTGTCATACAAATGTACCATCCCGTCCCTTGTAAACCGTGTAATACTATCTATATGACCAACGCTATCTTGCCCAAATTCCGTATTTAGTAAAGGTATAACTGGACAAAGTTTCGGACAAAAACTTGGAAGTCTGGCAACTCCCCTTCTGGTACCTCCCATACAAATGTACCAATGTACCCACTTTAGAAATCGTGTAATTATATAAACTCCATTTTGTAAAAACATGTAATACAATATTTATACCCTCACACTACGGGTAGGAGGGTAAATATCATTTGATACGGCTCAAAAGTGTAACACAGAAATATACACATTAGACCCCAGGTGTCTATCAACCAAATTCGATTTACGACTTTCTGAATCGTTTGAGCCATGTCCGTCTGTGTGTCTTGCTGGTACGCACGATAACTTTCGAAAGAGTTAAACAATCACTCTGAAATTGGCATCGCTTAATATTTTCCCAAAACTGCTTATGGGATTGCATATGGGCTATATGGCAACTCCCCTTCTGGTACCTCCCATACAAATGTACCATCCCGCCCCATTAGAAATCGTGTAATTATATTAATATGCCCAACGCGATCTTGTCCAAATTTTGTATTCAGTAAGTCTATAGCTAGCCAAAGTTATGGACAAAAAATTGGAAGTCTGGCAACTCCTATTCTGGTACCTCCCATACAAATGTACCATCCCGCCAAATTTAGTATTTAGTAAACGTATAGTTAGACAACGTTTTGGACAAAAACTTGGAAGTCTGGCAACTCCCCTTCTGGTACCTGCCTACCATCCCTTCCCTTATAAACCGTGTAATACTATCTATATGACCAACGCTATCTTGTCCAATTTCCGTATTTAGTAAAGGGTCAAATTCTGTAAAGCTATAGCTAGACAAAGTTTTGGACAAAAACTTTGGAGTCTGGCAACTCCTCTTCTGGGACCTCCCATAAAAATGTACCATCCCGTCCCTTATAAACCGTTTATTTAGTAAAGGAATAACTGGACAACGTTTCGGACAAATACTTGGAAGTCTGGCAGCTCCCCTTCTGGTACATCCCATACAAATGTACCATTGCACCCACTTTAGAAACCGTGTAATTATATAAACTCGCTCAACGAATATTTCCGAAATTCAATATTTAGTAAACTTTAACTACATACAATGTTCTAGTAAAAACTCTGCTTTAAAAAATATATCATTTGATACGGCTCAAAAGTGTAACACATAGAAATATCCACATTAGACTCCAGGTGTCTTTGAACCAAATTCGATTCATGACTTTCTGAATCGTTTGAGACATGTCCGTCTGACTGTCCGTCTGTCTGTCCTGCTGGTACGCACTATAACGTTCGAAGGAGTTAAACAATCACTCTGAAATTTGGCATGGTTTAATATTTTACCAAAACTGCTTATGGGATTGCATATGGGCTATATGGCCACTCCCCTTCGGGTACCTCCCATACAAATCGTCTATTTCGCCAACTTTATAAATAGTGTAATAATATCAACACGCGTAAGTTCGATCTTGGCTAAATTCCGTATTTAGTAATGGTATAAGTAGACAAAGTTTCGGACAAAAACTTGGAAGTCTGGTAACTCCCCCTTCTGGTACGTCCCATACAAATGTACCATCCCGCCTACCTTAGAAATCGTGTAATAATACAAATATGCCCAACGCGATCTTGCCCAAATTTAGTATTTAGTAAACTTATAGTTAGACAAAGTTTTGGACAAAAACTTGGAAGTCTGGTAACTCCCCTACTGTACAGTTCTGTACACATTTTAAGATTGGTACTATTTGTAGTTCCAACAATATGTTTGTCTTTTTTGTTATGAGTGTTAAAGGTCATAAATATTGTCAGTTTATTATGAGTGCATGCGGTATCAATCTTGGTTGATGTAGTTGTACTTTGTCGGTGTCCAAGTTGTGGCATAATCTAATTATAAATTCTGATTAGAAGACCGAACAATGTAATGTCGATGGCACTGTGTGTTCATGTTATGTTTATGTTTATTTGGTAGAATCTAAATATATTCCACTATTTGTGTATTTATTTAATTGTCATTCTGTCCGCGTTTGATGGAGCGGCAGATCATATAAGCATGAATGTGCGTTGGTGCATTCATATAGTTTTTATGTATTGTTCGTTGTAAGTTTGGTATGTACATGTACCCATGTACATATGTATTTTTAGTTTCTTTATTTATCTAGGTTTCAAGTTAAGATTCTATTGTAAATAAAGTTAGTTCCTGACTAAGAGCGAAACCGTGCTGTCGTTTTTATTCCTCCGCTCCCTATAAGATCTACACCTACCTACCATTCAAATGTACCATCCCGTCCCTTATAAACCGTGTAATACTATCAATATGCCCAACGCGATCGTGCCCAAATTTAAAATTTAGTAAACTTATAGTTAGACAAAGTTTTGGACAAAAACTTGGAAGTCTGGCAACTCCCCTTCTGGTACCTGTCATACAAATGTACCATCCCGTCCCTTGTAAACCGTGTAATACTATCTATATGACCAACGCTATCTTGCCCAAATTCCGTATTTAGTAAAGGTATAACTGGACAAAGTTTCGGACAAAAACTTGGAAGTCTGGCAACTCCCCTTCTGGTACCTCCCATACAAATGTACCAATGTACCCACTTTAGAAATCGTGTAATTATATAAACTCCATTTTGTAAAAACATGTAATACAATATTTATACCCTCACACTACGGGTAGGAGGGTAAATATCATTTGATACGGCTCAAAAGTGTAACACAGAAATATACACATTAGACCCCAGGTGTCTTTCAACCAAATTCGATTTACGACTTTCTGAATCGTTTGAGCCATGTCCGTCTGTGTGTCTTGCTGGTACGCACGATAACTTTCGAAAGAGTTAAACAATCACTCTGAAATTGGCATCGCTTAATATTTTCCCAAAACTGCTTATGGGATTGCATATGGGCTATATGGCCACTCCCCTTCGGGTACCTCCCATACAAATCGTTTATTTCGCCCACTTTATAAATCGTGTAATAATATCAACACGCGCAAGTTCGATCTTGGCCAAATTTCGTATTTAGTAATGATATAACTAGGCAAAGTTTCGCACACAATTTTGAAGGTCTGGCAACTCCCCTTCTGGTACCTCCCATACAAATGTACCATCCCGCCCCATTAGAAATCGTGTAATAATATTAATATGCCCAACGCGATCTTGTCCAAATTTTGTATTCAGTAAGTCTATAGCTAGCCAAAGTTATGGACAAAAAATTGGAAGTCTGGCAACTCCTATTCTGGTACCTCCCATACAAATGTACCATCCCGTCCCTTATAAACCGTGTAATACTATCAATATGCCCAACGCGATCGTGCCCAAATTTAAATCTTGGAAGTCTGGCAACTCCCCTTCTGGTACCTGTCATACAAATGTACCATCCCGTCCCTTGTAAACCGTGTAATACTATCTATATGACCAACGCTATCTTGCCCAAATTCCGTATTTAGTAAAGGTATAACTGGACAAAGTTTCGGACAAAAACTTGGAAGTCTGGCAACTCCCCTTCTGGTACCTCCCATACAAATGTACCAATGTACCCACTTTAGAAATCGTGTAATTATATAAACTCCATTTTGTAAAAACATGTAATACAATATTTATACCCTCACACTACGGGTAGGAGGGTAAATATCATTTGATACGGCTAAAAAGTGTAACACATAGAAATATACACATTAGACCCCAGGTGTCTTTCAACCAAATTCGATTTACGGCTTTCTGAATCGTTTGAGCCATGTCCGTCTGTGTGTCTTGCTGGTACGCACGATAACTTTCGAAAGAGTTAAACAATCACTCTGAAATTGGCATCGCTTAATATTTTCCCAAAACTGCTTATGGGATTGCATATGGGCTATATGGCCACTCCCCTTCGGGTACCTCCCATACAAATCGTCTATTTCGCCCACTTTATAAATCGTGTAATAATATCAACACGCGCAAGTTCGATCTTGGCCAAATTCCGTATTTAGTAATGATATAACTAGACAAAGTTTCGCACACAATTTTCAAGGTCTGGCAACTCCCCTTCTGGTACCTCCCATACAAATGTACCATCCCGCCCCATTAGAAATCGTGTAATAATATTAATATGCCCAACGCGATCTTGTCCAAATTTTGTATTCAGTAAGTCTATAGCTAGCCAAAGTTATGGACAAAAAATTGGAAGTCTGGCAACTCCTATTCTGGTACCTCCCATACAAATGTACCATCCCGTCCCTTATAAACCGTGTAATACTATCTATATGACCAACGCTATCTTGCCCAAATTCCGTATTTAGTAAAGGTATAACTGGACAAAGTTTCGGACAAAAACTTGGAAGTCTGGCAACTCCCCTTCTGGTACCTCCCATACAAATGTACCAATGTACCCACTTTAGAAATCGTGTAATTATATAAACTCCATTTTGTAAAAACATGTAATACAATATTTATACCCTCACACTACGGGTAGGAGGGTAAATATCATTTGATACGGCTAAAAAGTGTAACACATAGAAATATACACATTAGACCCCAGGTGTCTTTCAACCAAATTCGATTTACGGCTTTCTGAATCGTTTGAGCCATGTCCGTCTTTGTGTCTTGCTGGTACGCACGATAACTTTCGAAAGAGTTAAACAATCACTCTGAAATTGGCATCGCTTAATATTTTCCCAAAACTGCTTATGGGATTGCATATGGGCTATATGGCCACTCCCCTTCGGGTACCTCCCATACAAATCGTCTATTTCGCCCACTTTATAAATCGTGTAATAATATCAACACGCGCAAGTTCGATCTTGGCCAAATTCCGTATTTAGTAATGATATAACTAGACAAAGTTTCGCACACAATTTTCAAGGTCTGGCAACTCCCCTTCTGGTACCTCCCATACAAATGTACCATCCCGCCCCATTAGAAATCGTGTAATTATATTAATATGCCCAACGCGATCTTGTCCAAATTTTGTATTCAGTAAGTCTATAGCTAGCCAAAGTTATGGACAAAAAATTGGAAGTCTGGCAACTCCTATTCTGGTACCTCCCATACAAATGTACCATCCCGCCAAATTTAGTATTTAGTAAACGTATAGTTAGACAACGTTTTGGACAAAAACTTGGAAGTCTGGCAACTCCCCTTCTGGTACCTGCCTACCATCCCTTCCCTTATAAACCGTGTAATACTATCTATATGACCAACGCTATCTTGTCCAATTTCCGTATTTAGTAAAGGGTCAAATTCTGTAAAGCTATAGCTAGACAAAGTTTTGGACAAAAACTTTGGAGTCTGGCAACTCCTCTTCTGGGACCTCCCATAAAAATGTACCATCCCGTCCCTTATAAACCGTTTATTTAGTAAAGGAATAACTGGACAACGTTTCGGACAAATACTTGGAAGTCTGGCAGCTCCCCTTCTGGTACATCCCATACAAATGTACCATTGCACCCACTTTAGAAACCGTGTAATTATATAAACTCGCTCAACGAATATTTCCGAAATTCAATATTTAGTAAACTTTAACTACATACAATGTTCTAGTAAAAACTCTGCTTTAAAAAATATATCATTTGATACGGCTCAAAAGTGTAACACATAGAAATATCCACATTAGACTCCAGGTGTCTTTGAACCAAATTCGATTCATGACTTTCTGAATCGTTTGAGACATGTCCGTCTGACTGTCCGTCTGTCTGTCCTGCTGGTACGCACTATAACGTTCGAAGGAGTTAAACAATCACTTTGAAATTTGGCATGGTTTAATATTTTACCAAAACTGCTTATGGGATTGCATATGGGCTATATGGCCACTCCCCTTCGGGTACCTCCCATACAAATCGTCTATTTCGCCAACTTTATAAATAGTGTAATAATATCAACACGCGTAAGTTCGATCTTGGCTAAATTCCGTATTTAGTAATGGTATAAGTAGACAAAGTTTCGGACAAAAACTTGGAAGTCTGGTAACTCCCCCTTCTGGTACGTCCCATACAAATGTACCATCCCGCCTACCTTAGAAATCGTGTAATAATACAAATATGCCCAACGCGATCTTGCCCAAATTTAGTATTTAGTAAACTTATAGTTAGACAAAGTTTTGGACAAAAACTTGGAAGTCTGGTAACTCCCCTACTGTACAGTTCTGTACACATTTTAAGATTGGTACTATTTGTAGTTCCAACAATATGTTTGTCTTTTTTGTTATGAGTGTTAAAGGTCATAAATATTGTCAGTTTATTATGAGTGTATGCGGTATCAATCTTGGTTGATGTAGTTGTACTTTGTCGGTGTCCAAGTTGTGGCATAATCTAATTATAAATTCTGATTAGAAGACCGAACAATGTAATGTCGATGGCACTGTGTGTTCATGTTATGTTTATTTGGTAGAATCTAAATATATTCCACTATTTGTGTATTTATTTAATTGTCATTCTGTCCGCGTTTGATGGAGCGACAGATCATATAAGCATGAATGTGCGTTGGTGCATTCATATAGTTTTTATGTATTGTTCGTTGTAAGTTTGGTATGTACATGTACCCATGTACATATGTATTTTTAGTTTCTTTATTTATGTAGGTTTCAAGTTAAGATTCTATTGTAAATAAAGTTAGTTCCTGACTAAGAGCGAAACCGTGCTGTCGTTTTTATTCCTCCGCTCCCTATAAGATCTACACCTACCTACCATTCAAATGTACCATCCCGTCCCTTATAAACCGTGTAATACTATCAATATGCCCAACGCGATCGTGCCCAAATTTAAAATTTAGTAAACTTATAGTTAGACAAAGTTTTGGACAAAAACTTGGAAGTCTGGCAACTCCCCTTCTGGTACCTGTCATACAAATGTACCATCCCGTCCCTTGTAAACCGTGTAATACTATCTATATGACCAACGCTATCTTGCCCAAATTCCGTATTTAGTAAAGGTATAACTGGACAAAGTTTCGGACAAAAACTTGGAAGTCTGGCAACTCCCCTTCTGGTACCTCCCATACAAATGTACCAATGTACCCACTTTAGAAATCGTGTAATTATATAAACTCCATTTTGTAAAAACATGTAATACAATATTTATACCCTCACACTACGGGTAGGAGGGTAAATATCATTTGATGCGGCTAAAAAGTGTAGCACATAGAAATATACACATTAGACCCCAGGTGTCTTTCAACCAAATTCGATTTACGGCTTTCTGAATCGTTTGAGCCATGTCCGTCTGTGTATCTTGCTGGTACGCACGATAACTTTCGAAAGAGTTAAACAATCACTCTGAAATTGGCATCGCTTAATATTTTCCCAAAACTGCTTATGGGATTGCATATGGGCTATATGGCCACTCCCCTTCGGGTACCTCCCATACAAATCGTCTATTTCGCCCACTTTATAAATCGTGTAATAATATCAACACGCGCAAGTTCGATCTTGGCCAAATTCCGTATTTAGTAATGATATAACTAGACAAAGTTTCGCACACAATTTTCAAGGTCTGGCAACTCCCCTTCTGGTACCTCCCATACAAATGTACCATCCCGCCCCATTAGAAATCGTGTAATAATATTAATATGCCCAACGCGATCTTGTCCAAATTTTGTATTCAGTAAGTCTATAGCTAGCCAAAGTTATGGACAAAAAATTGGAAGTCTGGCAACTCCTATTCTGGTACCTCCCATACAAATGTACCATCCCGCCAAATTTAGTATTTAGTAAACGTATAGTTAGACAACGTTTTGGACAAAAACTTGGAAGTCTGGCAACTCCCCTTCTGGTACCTGCCTACCATCCCTTCCCTTATAAACCGTGTAATACTATCTATATGACCAACGCGATCTTGTCCAATTTCCGTATTTAGTAAAGGGTCAAATTCTGTAAAGCTATAGCTAGACAAAGTTTTGGACAAAAACTTTGGAGTCTGGCAACTCCTCTTCTGGGACCTCCCATAAAAATGTACCATCCCGTCCCTTATAAACCGTTTATTTAGTAAAGGAATAACTGGACAACGTATCGGACAAATACTTGGAAGTCTGGCAGCTCCCCTTCTGGTACATCCCATACAAATGTACCATTGCACCCACTTTAGAAACCGTGTAATTATATAAACTCGCTCAACGAATATTTCCGAAATTCAATATTTAGTAAACTTTAACTACATACAATTTTCTAGTAAAAACTCTGCTTTAAAAAATATATCATTTGATACGGCTCAAAAGTGTAACACATAGAAATATCCACATTAGACTCCAGGTGTCTTTGAACCAAATTCGATTCATGACTTTCTGAATCGTTTGAGACATGTCCGTCTGACTGTCCGTCTGTCTGTCCTGCTGGTACGCACTATAACGTTCGAAGGAGTTAAACAATCACTCTGAAATTTGGCATGGTTTAATATTTTACCAAAACTGCTTATGGGATTGCATATGGGCTATATGGCCACACCCCTTCGGGTACCTCCCATACAAATCGTCTATTTCGCCAACTTTATAAATAGTGTAATAATATCAACACGCGTAAGTTCGATCTTGGCTAAATTCCGTATTTAGTAATGGTATAAGTAGACAAAGTTTCGGACAAAAACTTGGAAGTCTGGTAACTCCCCCTTCTGGTACGTCCCATACAAATGTACCATCCCGCCTACCTTAGAAATCGTGTAATAATACAAATATGCCCAACGCGATCTTGCCCAAATTTAGTATTTAGTAAACTTATAGTTAGACAAAGTTTTGGACAAAAACTTGGAAGTCTGGTAACTCCCCTACTGTACAGTTCTGTACACATTTTAAGATTGGTACTATTTGTAGTTCCAACAATATGTTTGTCTTTTATGTTATGAGTGTTAAAGGTCATAAATATTGTCAGTTTATTATGAGTGCATGCGGTATCAATCTTGGTTGATGTAGTTGTACTTTGTCGGTGTCCAAGTTGTGGCATAATCTAATTATAAATTCTGATTAGAAGACCGAACAATGTAATGTCGATGGCACTGTGTGTTCATGTTATGTTTATGTTTATTTGGTAGAATCTAAATATATTCCACTATTTGTGTATTTATTTAATTGTCATTCTGTCCGCGTTTGATGGAGCGGCAGATCATATAAGCATGAATGTGCGTTGGTGCATTCATATAGTTTTTATGTATTGTTCGTTGTAAGTTTGGTATGTACATGTACCCATGTACATATGTATTTTTAGTTTCTTTATTTATCTAGGTTTCAAGTTAAGATTCTATTGTAAATAAAGTTAGTTCCTGACTAAGAGCGAAACCGTGCTGTCGTTTTTATTCCTCCGCTCCCTATAAGATCTACACCTACCTACCATTCAAATGTACCATCCCGTCCCTTATAAACCGTGTAATACTATCAATATGCCCAACGCGATCGTGCCCAAATTTAAAACTTGGAAGTCTGGCAACTCCCCTTCTGGTACCTGTCATACAAATGTACCATCCCGTCCCTTGTAAACCGTGTAATACTATCTATATGACCAACGCTATCTTGCCCAAATTCCGTATTTAGTAAAGGTATAACTGGACAAAGTTTCGGACAAAAACTTGGAAGTCTGGCAACTCCCCTTCTGGTACCTCCCATACAAATGTACCAATGTACCCACTTTAGAAATCGTGTAATTATATAAACTCCATTTTGTAAAAACATGTAATACAATATTTATACCCTCACACTACGGGTAGGAGGGTAAATATCATTTGATACGGCTCAAAAGTGTAACACAGAAATATACACATTAGACCCCAGGTGTCTTTCAACCAAATTCGATTTACGGCTTTCTGAATCGTTTGAGCCATGTCCGTCTGTGTGTCTTGCTGGTACGCACGATAACTTTCGAAAGAGTTAAACAATCACTCTGAAATTGGCATCGCTTAATAATTGCCCAAAACTGCTTATGGGATTGCATATGGGCTATATGGCCAATCCCCTTCGGGTACCTCCCATACAAATCGTCTATTTCGCCCACTTTATAAATCGTGTAATAATATCAACACGCGCAAGTTCGATCTTGGCCAAATTCCGTATTTAGTAATGATATAACTAGACAAAGTTTCGCACACAATTTTCAAGGTCTGGCAACTCCCCTTCTGGTACCTCCCATACAAATGTACCATCCCGCCCCATTAGAAATCGTGTAATAATATTAATATGCCCAACGCGATCTTGTCCAAATTTTGTATTCAGTAAGTCTATAGCTAGCCAAAGTTATGGACAAAAAATTGGAAGTCTGGCAACTCCTATTCTGGTACCTCCCATACAAATGTTCCATCCCGTCCCTTATAAACCGTGTAATATTATGAATATGACCGACGCGATCATGGCCAAATTCTGTAAAGCTATAGCTGGAAAAAGTTTTGGACAAAAACTTGGAAGTCTGGCAACTCCCCTTCTGGTACCTCCCATACAATTGTACCATCCCGCCGACCTTAGAAATCGTGTAATAATACAAATATGCCCAACGCGATCTTGCCCAAATTTAGTATTTAGTAAACGTATAGTTAGACAACGTTTTGGACAAAAACTTGGAAGTCTGGCAACTCCCCTTCTGGTACCTGCCTACCATCCCTTCCCTTATAAACCGTGTAATACTATCTATATGACCAACGCGATCTTGTCCAATTTCCGTATTTAGTAAAGGGTCAAATTCTGTAAAGCTATAGCTAGACAAAGTTTTGGACAAAAACTTTGGAGTCTGGCAACTCCTCTTCTGGGACCTCCCATAAAAATGTACCATCCCGTCCCTTATAAACCGTTTATTTAGTAAAGGAATAACTGGACAACGTTTCGGACAAATACTTGGAAGTCTGGCAGCTCCCCTTCTGGTACATCCCATACAAATGTACCATTGCACCCACTTTAGAAACCGTGTAATTATATAAACTCGCTCAACGAATATTTCCGAAATTCAATATTTAGTAAACTTTAACTACATACAATTTTCTAGTAAAAACTCTGCTTTAAAAAATATATCATTTGATACGGCTCAAAAGTGTAACACATAGAAATATCCACATTAGACTCCAGGTGTCTTTGAACCAAATTCGATTCATGACTTTCTGAATCGTTTGAGACATGTCCGTCTGACTGTCCGTCTGTCTGTCCTGCTGGTACGCACTATAACGTTCGAAGGAGTTAAACAATCACTCTGAAATTTGGCATGGTTTAATATTTTACCAAAACTGCTTATGGGATTGCATATGGGCTATATGGCCACACCCCTTCGGGTACCTCCCATACAAATCGTCTATTTCGCCAACATTATAAATAGTGTAATAATATCAACACGCGTAAGTTCGATCTTGGCTAAATTCCGTATTTAGTAATGGTATAAGTAGGCAAAGTTTCGGACAAAAACTTGGAAGTCTGGTAACTCCCCCTTCTGGTACGTCCCATACAAATGTACCATCCCGCCTACCTTAGAAATCGTGTAATAATACAAATATGCCCAACGCGATCTTGCCCAAATTTAGTATTTAGTAAACTTATAGTTAGACAAAGTTTTGGACAAAAACTTGGAAGTCTGGTAACTCCCCTACTGTACAGTTCTGTACACATTTTAAGATTGGTACTATTTGTAGTTCCAACAATATGTTTGTCTTTTTTGTTATGAGTGTTAAAGGTCATAAATATTGTCAGTTTATTATGAGTGCATGCGGTATCAATCTTGGTTGATGTAGTTGTACTTTGTCGGTGTCCAAGTTGTGGCATAATCTAATTATAAATTCTGATTAGAAGACCGAACAATGTAATGTCGATGGCACTGTGTGTTCATGTTATGTTTATGTTTATTTGGTAGAATCTAAATATATTCCACTATTTGTGTATTTATTTAATTGTCATTCTGTCCGCGTTTGATGGAGCGGCAGATCATATAAGCATGAATGTGCGTTGGTGCATTCATATAGTTTTTATGTATTGTTCGTTGTAAGTTTGGTATGTACATGTACCCATGTACATATGTATTTTTAGTTTCTTTATTTATCTAGGTTTCAAGTTAAGATTCTATTGTAAATAAAGTTAGTTCCTGACTAAGAGCGAAACCGTGCTGTCGTTTTTATTCCTCCGCTCCCTATAAGATCTACACCTACCTACCATTCAAATGTACCATCCCGTCCCTTATAAACCGTGTAATACTATCAATATGCCCAACGCGATCGTGCCCAAATTTAAAATTTAGTAAACTTATAGTTAGACAAAGTTTTGGACAAAAACTTGGAAGTCTGGCAACTCCCCTTCTGGTACCTGTCATACAAATGTACCATCCCGTCCCTTGTAAACCGTGTAATACTATCTATATGACCAACGCTATCTTGCCCAAATTCCGTATTTAGTAAAGGTATAACTGGACAAAGTTTCGGACAAAAACTTGGAAGTCTGGCAACTCCCCTTCTGGTACCTCCCATACAAATGTACCAATGTACCCACTTTAGAAATCGTGTAATTATATAAACTCCATTTTGTAAAAACATGTAATACAATATTTATACCCTCACACTACGGGTAGGAGGGTAAATATCATTTGATACGGCTCAAAAGTGTAACACAGAAATATACACATTAGACCCCAGGTGTCTTCCAACCAAATTCGATTTACGGCTTTCTGAATCGTTTGAGCCATGTCCGTCTGTGTGTCCTGCTGGTACGCACGATAACTTTCGAAAGAGTTAAACAATCACTCTGAAATTGGCATCGCTTAATATTTTCCCAAAACTGCTTATGGGATTGCATATGGGCTATATGGCCACTCCCCTTCGGGTACCTCCCATGCAAATCGTCTATTTCGCCCACTTTATAAATCGTGTAATAATATCAACACGCGCAAGTTCGATGATATAACTAGGCAAAGTTTCGCACACAATTTCAAGGTCTGGCAACTCCCCTTCTGGTACCTCCCATACAAATGTACCATCCCGCCCCATTAGAAATCGTGTAATAATATTAATATGCCCAACGCGATCTTGTCCAAATTTTGTATTCAGTAAATCTATAGCGAGCCAAAGTTATGGACAAAAAATTGGAAGTCTGGCAACTCCTATTCTGGTACCTCCCATACAAATGTACCATCCCGTCCCTTATAAACCGTGTAATATTATGAATATGACCGACGCGATCATGGCCAAATTCTGTAAAGCTATAGCTGGAAAAAGTTTTGGACAAAAACTTGGAAGTCTGGCAACTCCCCTTCTGGTACCTCCCATACAATTGTACCATCCCCCCGACCTTAGAAATCGTGTAATAATACAAATATGCCCAACGCGATCTTGCCCACAATTAGTATTTAGTAAACGTATAGTTAGACAACGTTTTGGACAAAAACTTGGAAGTCTGGCAACTCCCCTTCTGGTACCTGCCTACCATCCCATCCCTTATAAACCGTGTAATACTATCTATATGAACAACGCGATCTTGTCCAATTTCCGTATTTAGTAAAGGGTCAAATTCTGTAAAGCTATAGCTAGACAAAGTTTTGGACAAAAACTCGGGAGTCTGGCAACTCCTCTTCTGGGACCTCCCATAAAAATGTACCATCCCGTCCCTTATAAACCGTTTTTTTAGTAAAGGAATAACTGGACAACGTTTCGGACAAAAACTTGGAAGTCTGGCAGCTCCCCTTCTGGTACATCCCATACAAATGTACCATTGCACCCACTTTAGAAACCGTGTAATTATATAAACTCGCTCAACGAATATTTCCGAAATTCAATATTTAGTAAAGCTTTAACTGCATACAATTTTCTAGTAAAAACTCTGCTTTAAAAAATATATCATTTGATACGGCTCAAAAGTGTAACACATAGAAATATCCACATTAGACTCCAGGTGTCTTTGAACCAAATTCGATTCATGACTTTCTGAATCGTTTGAGACATGTCCGTCTGTCTGTCCTGCTGGTACGCACGATAACTTTCGAAAGCGTTAAGCAATCACTCTGAAATTTGGCATCGCTTAATACTTTCCCACCCCTTCGGGTACCTCTCACACAAATCTGCAATTTCGCCCACTTTAGTAATCGTGTAATAATATCAATACGCCCACTCCGATCTTGGCCGATAGCTAGACAAAGTTTTGGACAAAAACTTGGAAGTCTGGCAACTTACCTTCTGGTACCTCCCATACAAATCTGCTATTTCGCCCACTGTAGAAATCGTGTAAACTTATAGTTAGACAAAGTTTTGGACAAAAACTTGGAAGTCTGGCGACTCCCCTTCTGGTACCTCCCATACACATGTGCCATCCCGCCCCCTTATAAAGCGTGTAATATTATGTATATGACTGACGCGATTATGGCCAAATTCTGTAATGCTATAGCTAGACAAAGTTTTGGACACAAACTTGGAAGTCTGGCAACTCACCTTTTGGTACTTCCCATACAAATGTACCAACCCGCCCCTTATAAGCGGTGTAATGTTGTCAATATGACCAACGAGATCTTGCCCAAATTTTGTATTTAGTAAATCTATAGCTAGACAAAGTTTTGGACAAAAACTTGGAAGTCTGCCAACTCCCCTTCTGGTACCTCCCATACAAATGTACCATTGCACCCACTTTAGAAACCGTGTAATTATATAAACTCGCTCAAAGATTCTTTTAGAAATTGTATATTTATACCCTCAGCCTACGGGTAGGAGGGTATATATCATTTAATACGGCTCAAAAGAGTAACACATAGAAATATACACATTAGACCCCAAGTGTCTTTGAACCAAATTCGATTTACGGCTTTCTGAATCGTTTGAGCTATGTCCGTATGTCTGTCCTGCTGGTAAGCACGATAACTTTCGAAAGAGTTAAACAATCACTCTGAAATTTGGCATGGCTTAATATTTTCCCAAAACTACTTACGGGATTGCATATGAGCTATATGGCCACACCCCTTCGGGTACCTCCCATACAAATGGTCTATTTCCCCCACTTTATAAATCGTGTAATAATATCAACACGCGCAAGTTCGATCTTGTCCAAATTCCGTATTTAGTAATGGTATAACTAGACAATGTTTCGGACAAACACTTGGAAGTCTGGCACCTCCCCTTCTGGTACCTGCGATACAAATGCACCATCCCGTCCCTTAGAAATCGTGTAATAATACCAATATGCCCATCTAGATCTTGCCCAAATTCTGTATTTAGTAAAGCTATAGGGAGAAAAACTTTCGGACAACAACTTCGAAGTCTGGCAACTCCCCTTATGGTACCTCCCATACATATGGACTATCCCGCCCCTTAGAAATCGTGTAATAATACCAATATGCCAATCGAGATCTTGCCCAAATTCTGTATTTAGTAAAGCTATAGGGAGAAAAACTTATGGACAACAACTTCGAAGTCTGGCAGCTCCCCTTCTGGTACCTTCAATACAAATGCACCATCCCGTCCCTTATAAACCGTGTAATTCTATCAATATGACCAACGTGATCTTCCCTAAATTCCGTATTTAGTAAAGGTGTAACTGTATAAAGATTCCAACAAAGTCTGGCAACTCCCCTTATGGTACCTTCCACACATATGTACTATCCCGCCATTTAGAAATCGTGTAATAATATCAATATGATCAACGCCAACTTGCCCAAATTCTGTATTTAGTAAAGCTATGGCTGGAAGTAGATTTGGACAAAAACTTGGAAGCCTGGCAACTTCCCTTCTGGTACCTCCCATACATATGCACCATACCACCCTTTATAAACCGTGTAATATTATCAATATGATCAACGCCATCTTGCCCAAATTCGGTGGTTAGTAAACCTATGACTGGAAGAAGTTTTGGACAAAAACTTGGAAGTCTGGCAACTCCCCTTCTGGTACCTGTCATACAAATGTACCATCTCGCCTACCTTAGAAATCGTGTAATAATATCAATATGATCAACGCCATCTTGCCCAAATTCCGTATTTAGTAAAGGTATAACTGGATAAAGATTCCAACAAAGTCTGGCAACTCCCCTTATGGTACCTTCCACACATATGTACTATCCCGCCATTTAGAAATCGTGTAATAATGTCACTATGAGCAACGCCAACGTGCCCAAATTCTGTATTTAGTAAACCTGTGGCTGGAAGTAGATTTGGACAAAAACTTGGAAGTCTGGCAACTTCCCTTCTGGTACCTCCCCCCCCTTATACACCGTGTAATATAATCAAAATGACCAACGCCATCTTGCCCAAATTCTGTATTTAGTAAAGCTATGGTTGGAAGAAGTTTTGGACAAAAACTTGGAAGTCTGGCAACTCCCCTTCTGGTACCTCCCATACATATGTACCATCCCACCACTTATAAACCGTGTAATATTATCAATATGATCAACGCCATCTTGCCCAACTTCTGTATTTAGTAAAGCTATGGCTGGAAGTAGATTTGGACAAAAACTTGGAAGTCTGGCAACTTCCCTTCTGATACCTCCCATACATATGTACCATCCCACCCCTTATAAACCGTGTAATATTATCAATATGATCAACGCCATCTTGCCCAAAATCTGCATTTAGTAAACCTATGGCTGGAAGAAGTTTTGGACACAAACTTGGAAGTCTGGCAAATCCCCTTCTGGTACCTACCATACATATGTACCATCCCACCCCTTATAAACCGTGTAATATAATCAATATGACCAACGCCATCTTGCCCAAATTCTGTATTTAGTAAAGCTATGGTTGGAAGAAGTTTTGGACAACAACTTGGAAGTCTGGCAACTCCCCTTCTGGTACCTACCATACATATGTACCATCCCACCCCTTATAAACCGAGTAATATAATCAATATGACCAACGCCATCTTGCCCAAATTCTGTATTTAGTAAAGCTATGGCTGGAAGTAGTTTTGGACAAAAACTTGGAAGTCTGGCAACTCCCCTTCTGGTACCTCCCATACACATGTACCATCCCACCCCTTATAAACCGTGTAATATTATCAATACGACCAACGCCATCTTGCCCAAATTCTTTAGTAAAGCTATGACTTGAAAAAGTTTCGGACAAAAACTTGGAAGTCTGGCAACTCCCCTTCTGATACCTTCCATACAAATGTACCATCCCACCCCTTATAAACCGTGTAATATTATCAATTTGGACAAAAACTTGGAAGTCTGGCAACTCCCCTTCTGGTATCTCCCATACACATGTACCATCCCACCCCTTATAAACCTTGTAATATTATCAATACGACCAACGCCATCTTGCCCAAATTCTGTATTTAGTAAAGCTATGACTTGAAAAAGTTTCGGACAAAAACTTGGAAGTCTGGCAACTCCCCTTCTGGTACCTTCCATACAAATGTACCATCCCACCCCTTATAAACCGTGTAATATTATCAATTTGGACAAAAACTTGGAAGTCTGGCAACTCCCCTTCTGGTACCTCCCATACACATGTACCATCCCACCCCTTATAAACCGTGTAATATTATCAATTTGGACAAAAACTTGGAAGTCTGGCAACTCCCCTTCTGGTATCTCCCATACACATGTACCATCCCACCCCTTATAAACCTTGTAATATTATCAATACGACCAACGCCATCTTGCCCAAATTCTGTATTTAGTAAAGCTATGACTTGAAAAAGTTTCGGACAAAAACTTGGAAGTCTGACAACTCCCCTTCTGGTCCTTCCATACAAATGTAACCTCCGGCCTACATTAGAAATCGTCTAATAATATCAATGCCGTCAACGCGATCTTGGATGTCTGGCAACTCTCCTTCTGGTACCTCCCATACATATGTACCATCCCACCCCTTATAAACCGTGTAATATTATCAATATGATCAACGCCATCTTGCCCAAATTCTGTATTTAGTAAAGCTATGGCTGGAAGTAGTTTTGGACAAAAACTTGGAAGTCTGGAACTCCCCTTCTGGTACCTCCCATACACATGTACCATCCCACCCCTTATAAACCGTGTAATATTATCAATTTGGACAAAAACTTGGAAGTCTGGCAACTCCCCTTCTGGTACCTCCCATACACATGTACCATCCCACCCCTTATAAACCTTGTAATATTATCAATACGACCAACGCCATCTTGCCCAAATTCTTTAGTAAAGCTATGACTTGAAAAAGTTTCGGACAAAAACTTGGAAGTCTGGCAACTCCCCTTCTGGTACCTTCCATACAAATGTACCATCCCGCCTACATTAGAAATCGTCTAATAATATCAATGCCGTCAACGCGATCTTGGATGTCTGGCAACTCTCCTTCTGGTACCTGCCATACAAATGTACCATCCCGACTACCTTAGAAATCGTGTAATATTATCAATATGATCAACGCCATCTTGCCCAAATTCTGTATTTAGTAAAGCTATGGCTGGAAGTAGTTTTGGACAAAAACTTGGAAGTCTGGCAACTCCCCTTCTGGTACCTCCCATACACATGTACCATCCCACCCCTTATAAACCTTGTAATATTATCAATACGACCAACGCCATCTTGCCCAAATTCTTTAGTAAAGCTATGACTTGAAAAAGTTTCGGACAAAAACTTGGAAGTCTGGCAACTCCCCTTCTGGTACCTTCCATACAAATGTACCATCCCGCCTACATTAGAAATCGTCTAATAATATCAATGCCGTCAACGCGATCTTGGATGTCTGGCAACTCTCCTTCTGGTACCTCCCATACATATGTACCATCCCACCCCTTATAAACCGTGTAATATTATCAATATGATCAACGCCATCTTGCCCAAATTCTGTATTTAGTAAAGCTATGGCTGGAAGTAGTTTTGGACAAAAACTTGGAAGTCTGGCAACTCCCCTTCTGGTACCTCCCATACACATGTACCATCCCACCCCTTATAAACCTTGTAATATTATCAATACGACCAACGCCATCTTGCCCAAATTCTTTAGTAAAGCTATGACTTGAAAAAGTTTCGGACAAAAACTTGGAAGTCTGGCAACTCCCCTTCTGGTACCTCCCATACACATGTACCATCCCACCCCTTATAAACCTTGTAATATTATCAATACGACCAACGCCATCTTGCCCAAATTCTTTAGTAAAGCTATGACTTGAAAAAGTTTCGGACAAAAACTTGGAAGTCTGGCAACTCCCCTTCTGGTACCTTCCATACAAATGTACCATCCCGCCTACATTAGAAATCGTCTAATAATATCAATGCGGTCATCGCGATCTTGGGCCAATTCTGTTTTTAGTAAAGCTGTAGCTAGACAAAGTTCCAGACAAAAACTTGGAAGTCTGGCAACTCCCCTTCTGGTACCCGCCTCTTATAAACAGTGTAATATTATCAATATGACCAACGTGATCTTGCCCAAATTCTGTTCTTAGTAAATCTATATCTAGACAAAGTTTTGGACGAAAACATGTAAGTCTGGCAACTCCCCTTCTAGTACTTACTTAAAATTTTCGAGAAAAAACTCTACAATATTTCTTTCTATAACATGCGGCATTTTGAATATGAGACTTGTATGTTTTTACTGAGGGTGAGGGTATATATAAGTCGGTTTACCCGTCAGCAACTTTTTCACTGGTTTTATACCCTCACCTACCTCACGGGTATATATTATTTGATACGGCTCAAAAGAGTAACACATATAAATATTCATATTAGAACCCACGTGTCTTTGAACCATATTCGATTCATGACTTTCTAAATCGGTTGAGCCATGTCCGTCTGTCCGTCTGTCTGTCTTTCGCCCACTTTAGAAATCGTGTAATAATATCAATATGCCCAAATTCTGTATTTAGCAAAGTTATAGCTTGGCAAATTTTCGGACAAAAAGTTGGAAGTCTGGCAACTCCCCTTCTGGTACCTCCCACACAAATGTACCATTCCGCCCCTTATAAGCCGTGTAATGTTGTCCATATGACCAACGAGATCTTGCCCAAATTCTTTATTTAGTAAAGATATAGCTAGACAATATTTTCAACAAAAACTTGGAAGTCTGACAACTCCCATTCTGGTACCTCCCATACAAGTGTACAATTCCACCAACTTTAGAAATCGTGCAATAATATCAAACGCGATCTTGCCCAAATTCTGTACTTAGTAAAGTTATAGCCAGGCAAAGTTTCGGACAAAAAGTTGGAAGTCTGGCAACTCCCCTTCTGCTACCTTCCATACAAATGTTCCATCCCGCACCATCAGAAATCGTGTAATAATACCAATATACCCAACGCGATCTTGTCCAAATTTTGTATTTAGTAAAGCTATAGCAAGACAAAGTTTTCAACAAAAACTTGGAAGTCTGGCAACTCCCCTTCTGGTACCTCCCATACAAATGTACCATTCCGCCCCTTATAAGCCGTGTAATGTTGTCCATATGACTAACGAGATCTTGCCCACATTTTCTATTCAGTAAATCTATAGCTAGACAAAGTTTTGGACAAAAACATGGAAGTCTGGCAACTCCCCTTTTTATTACATCCCATACAAAAGTACCATTCCGCCCCTTATAAGCCGTGTAATGTTGTCCATATGACTAACGAGATCTTGCCCACATTTTGTATTCAGTAAATCTATAGCTAGACAAAGTTTTGGACAAAAACATGGATGTCTGGCAACTCCCCTTTTTATTACATCCCATACAAAAGTACAATCCCGCCCCTTATAAGCCGTGTAATGTTGTCAATATGACCAACGAGATCTTGCCCACATTTTGTATTCAGTAAATCTATAGCTAGACAAAGTTTTGGACAAAAACATGGAAGTCTGGCAACTCCCCTTTTTATTACATCCCATACAAAAGTACCATTCCGCCCCTTATAAGCCGTGTAATGTTGTCCATATGACTAACGAGATCTTGCCCACATTTTGTATTCAGTAAATCTATAGCTAGACAAAGTTTTGGACAAAAACATGGAAGTCTGGCAACTCCCCTTTTTATTACATCCCATACAAATGTACCATCCCGCCCCTTATAAGCCGTGTAATGTTGTCAATATGACCAACGAGATCTTGCCCAAATTTTGTATTCAGTAAATCTATAGCTAGACAAAGTTTTGGACGAAAACATGTAAGTCTGGCAACTCCCCTTCTAGTACTTACTTACAATTTTCGAGAAAAAACTCTACAATATTTCTTTCTATAACATGCGGCATTTTGAATATGAGACTTGTATGTTTTTACTGAGGGTGAGGGTATATATAAGTCGGTTTACCCGACTGCAACTTTTTCACTGGTTTTATACCCTCACCTACCTCACGGGTATATATCATTTGATACGGCTCAAAAGAGTAACACATATAAATATTCATATTAGAACCCACGTGTCTTTGAACCATATTCGATTCATGACGTTCTAAATCGGTTGAGCCATGTCCGTCTGTCTGTCTTTCGCCACTTTAGAAATCGTGTAATAATATCAATATGCCCAAATTCTGTATTTAGCAAAGTTATAGCTTGGCAAATACAAATGTACCATCCCGCCCCATTACAAACCGTGTAACATTATCAATATGCCCAATGCGATCTAGCCCAAATTCTGTATTTAGTAAAGCTAGAAAAAGTTTTCGACAAAAACTTGGAAGACTGGCAACTCCTTTTCTGGTACTTACATACAATTTTCTAGAAAAACTCTACAATATTTATACCATCACCCTACGGGTAGGAGGGTATATAACATTTGATACGGCTCAAAAGTGTAACATATAGAAATATCAACATTAGACCCCAGGTGTCTTTGAACCAAATTCGATTCATGACCTTCTGAATCGTTTGAACCATGTCCGTCTGTCTGTCCTGCTGGTACGCACGATAACTTTCGAAAGAGTTCAACAATCACTCTGAAATTTGGCATGGCTTAATATTTTCCCAAAACTACTTATGAGATTGCATATGAGCTATATGGCCACACCCCTTCGGGTACCTCCCATACAAATCGTCTATTTCCCCCACTTTATAAATCGTGTAATAATATAAACACGCGCTAGTTCGATCTTGGCCAAATTCCGTATTTAGTAATGGTATAGCTATACAAAGTTTCGGACAAAAACTTGGAAGTCTGGCAACTCCCCTTCTGTTGCATTCCATATAAATGTACCATCCCGCCTACCATAGAAATCGTGTAAGAATATCTATTTTTCCATCGCGATCTTGCTCAAATTCTGTATTTAGTAAAGCTATAGGTAGACAAGGTTTCAGACAAAAACTTGGAAGTCTGACAACTCTCCTTCTGGTACCTGCCATACAAATGTAACCTCCGGCCTACATTAGAAATCATCTAATAATATCAATGCCGTCAACGCGATCTTGGATGTCTGGCAACTCTCCTTCTGGTACCTGCCATACAAATGTACCATCCCGCCTACCTTAGAAATCGTGTAATAATACCAATGCGGTCATCGCGATATTGGGCCAATTCTGTATTTAGTAAAGCTGTAGCTAGACAAAGTTCCAGACAAAAACTTGGAAGTCTGGCATCTCCCCTTCTGGTACCTGCCATTTAAATGTACCATCCCGCCCCTTATAAACAGTGTAATATTATCAATATGACCAACGCGATCTTGTCCAAATTCTGTTCTTAGTAAATCTATACCTAGACAAAGTTTTGGACGAAAACATGTAAGTCTGGCAACTCCCCTTCTAGTACTTACTTAAAATTTTCGAGAAAAAACTCTACAATATTTCTTTCTATAACATGCGGCATTTTGAATATGAGACTTGTATGTTTTTACTGAGGGTGAGTGTATATATAAGTCGGTTTACCCGACTGCAACTTTTTCACTGGTTTTATACCCTCACCTACCTCACGGGTATATATCATTTGATACGGCTCAAAAGAGTAACACATATAAATATTCATATTAGAACCCACGAGTCTTTGAACCATATTCGATTCATGACTTTCTAAATCGGTTGAGCCATGTCCGTCTGTCTGTCTTTCGCCCACTTTAGAAATCGTGTAATAATATCAATATGCCCAAATTCTGTATTTAGCAAAGTTATAGCTTGGCAAATTTTCGAACAAAAAGTTGGAAGTCTGGCAACTCCCCTTCTGGTACCTCCCACACAAATGTACCATTCCGCCCCTTATAAGCCGTGTAATGTTGTCCATATGACCAACGAGATCTTGCCCAAATTCTGTATTCAGTAAATCTATAGCTAGACAAAGTTTTGGACAAAAACATGGAAGTCTGGCAACTCCCCTTCTGGTACCTTCCATACAAGTGTACAATTCCACCAACTTTAGAAATCGTGTAATAATATCAATATGCCCAAATTCTGTACTTAGTAAAGTTATAGCCAGGTAAAGTTTCGGACAAGAAGGTGGAAGTCTGGCAACTCCCCTTCTGGTAACTCCCATACAAATGTACCATCCCGCCTACCTTAGAAATCGTGTAAGAATATCTATTTTTCCAACGCGATCTTGCCCAAATTCTGTATTTAGTAAAGCTATAGGTAGACAAAGTTTCAGACAAAAACTTGGAAGTCTGACAACTTCCCTTTTTATTACGTCCCATACAAATGTACCATCCCGCCCCATTACAAACCGTGTAATATTATCAATATGCCCAATGCGATCTAGCCCAAATTCTGTATTTAGTAAAGCTAGAAAAAGTTTTCGACAAAAACTTGGAAGACTGACAACTCCTTTTCTGGTACTTACATACAATTTTCTAGAAAAAACTCTACAATATTTATACCATCACCCTACGGGTAGGAGGGTATATACCATTTGATACGGCTCAAAAGTGTAACATATAGAAATATCCACATTAGACCCCAGGTGTCTTTGAACCAAATTCGATTCATGACTTTCTGAATCGTTTGAACCATGTCCGTCTGTCTGTCCTGTTGGTACGCACGATAACTTTCGAAAGAGTTAAACTATCACTCTGAAATTTGGCATGGCTTAATATTTTCCAAAAACTACTTATGAGATTGCATATGAGCTATATGGCCACACCTCTTCGGGTACCTCCCATACAAATCGTCTATTTCCCCCACTTTATAAATCGTGTAATAATATAAACACGCGCTAGTTCGATCTTGGCCAAATTCCGTATTTAGTAATGGTATAGCTATACAAAGTTTCAGACAAAAACTTGGAAGTCTGACAACTCCCCTTCTGGTACCTGCCATTCAAATGTACCATCCCGACATCCTTAGAAATCGTGTAATAATACCAATGCGGTCATCGCGATCTTGGGCCAATTCTGTTTTTAGTAAAGCTGTAGCTAGACAAAGTTCCAGACAAAAACTTGGAAGTCTGGCAACTCCCCTTCTGGTACCCGCCCCTTATAAACAGTGTAATATTATCAATATGACCAACGTGATCTTGCCCAAATTCTGTTCTTAGTAAATCTATATCTAGACAAAGTTTTGGACGAAAACATGTAAGTCTGGCAACTCCCCTTCTAGTACTTACTTAAAATGTTCGAGAAAAAACTCTACAATATTTCTTTCTATAACATGCGGCATTTTGAATATGAGACTTGTATGTTTTTACTGAGGGTGAGGGTATATATAAGTCGGTTTACACGACTGCAACTTTTTCACTGGTTTTATACCCTCACCTACCTCACGGGTATATATCATTTGATACGGCTCAAAAGAGTAACACATATAAATATTCATATTAGAACCCACGTGTCTTTGAACCATATTCGATTCATGACTTTCTAAATCGGTTGAGCCATGCCCGTCTGTCTGTCTTTCGCCCACTTTAGAAATCGTGTAATAATATCAATATGCCCAAATTCTGTATTTAGCAAAGTTATAGCTTGGCAAAGTTTCGGACAAAAAGTTGGAAGTCTGGCAACTCCCCTTCTGGTACCTCCCACACAAATGTACCATTCCGCCACTTATAAGCCGTGTAATGTTGTCCATATGACCAACGAGATCTTGCCCAAATTCTGTATTTAGTAAAGATATAGCTAGACAATGTTTTCAACAAAAACTTGGAAGTCTGACAACTCCCCTTCTGGTACCTTCCATACAAGTGTACAATTCCACCAACTTTAGAAATCGTGTAATAATATCAATATGCCCAAATTCTGTACTTAGTAAAGTTATAGCCAGGTAAAGTTTCGGACAAGAAGGTGGAAGTCTGGCAACTCCCCTTCTGCTACCTTCCATACAAATGTACCATCCCGCACCATCAGAAATCGTGTAATAATACCAATATACCCAACGCGATCTTGTCCAAATTTTGTATTTAGTAAAGCTATAGCAAGACAAAGTTTTCAAGAAAAACTTGGAAGTCTGGCAACTCCCCTTCTGGTACCTCCCATACAAATGTATCATTCCGCCCCTTATAATCCGTGTAATGTTGTCCATATGACTAACGAGATCTTGCCCAAATTTTGTATTCAGTAAATCTATAGCTAGACAAAGTTTTGGACAAAAACATGGAAGTCTGGCAACTCCCCTTTTTATTACGTCCCATACAAATGTACCATCCCGCCCCTTATAAGCCCTGTAATGTTGTCAATATGACCAACGAGATCTTGCCCAAATTTTGTATTCATTAAATCTATAGCTAGACAAAGTTTTGGACAAAAACATGGAAGTCTGACAACTCCCCTTTGTTTTACGTCCCACACAAATGTACCATCCCGCCCCTTATAAGCCGTGTAATGTTGTCAATATGACCAACGAGATCTTGCCCAAATTTTGTATTCAGTAAATCTATAGCTAGACAAAGTTTTGGACAAAAGCATGTACGTCTGGCAACTCCCCTTTTTATTACCTCCCATACAAATGTACCATTCCGCCCTTATAAGCCGTGTAATGTTGTCCATATGACTAACGAGATCTTGCCCAAATTTTGTATTCAGTAAATCTATAGCTAGACAAAGTTTTGGACAAAAACATGGAAGTCTGGCAACTCCCCTTTTTATTACCTCCCATACAAATGTACCATTCCGCCCCTTATAAGCCGTGTAATGTTGTCCATATGACTAACGAGATCTTGCCCAAATTTTGTATTCAGTAAATCTATAGCTAGACAAAGTTTTGGACAACAGCATATAAGTCTGGCAACTCCCCTTTTTATTACCTCCCATACAAATGTACTATCCCGCCCCTTATAAGCCGTGTAATGTTGTCAATATGAATAACGCGATCTTGTCCAAATTTTGTATTTAGTAAAGCTATAGCAAGACAAAGTTTTCAACAAAAACTTGGAAGTCTGGTAACTCCCCTTCTGGTACCTCCCATACAACTGTATCATTCCGCCCCTTATAATCCGTGTAATGTTGTCCATATGACTAACGAGATCTTGCCCAAATTTTGTATTCAGTAAATCTATAGCTAGACAAAGTTTTGGACAAAAACATGGAAGTCTGGCAACTCCCCTTTTTATTACGTCCCATACAAATGTACCATCCCGCCCCTTATAAGCCCTGTAATGTTGTCAATATGACCAACGAGATCTTGCCCAAATTTTGTATTCATTAAATCTATAGCTAGACAAAGTTTTGGACAAAAACATGGAAGTCTGACAACTTCCCTTTGTTTTACGTCCCACACAAATGTACCATCCCGCCCCTTATAAGCCGTGTAATGTTGTCCATATGACTAACGAAATCGTGCCCAAATTCTGTATTTAGTAAAGATATAGCTAGACAAAATGTTTAACAAAAACTTGGAAGTCTGACAACTACTCTTTTTATTACGTCCCATACAAATGTACTATCCCGCCCCTTATAAGCCGTGTAATGTTGTCAATATGAATAACGAGATCTTGCCCAAATTTTGAATTCAGTAAACCTATAGCTAGACAAAGTTTTGGACAAAAACATGGAAGTCTGGCACCTCCCCTTCTGGAGCTTACATACAATTTTCAAGAAAAAAACCCAACAATATTTTACCCACACCCTACGGTTAGGAGGGTATATATCATTTGATACGGCTCAAAAGTGTAACACATATAAATATCCACATTAGACCCCAGGTGTCTTTGAACCAAATTCGATTCATGACTTTCTGAATTGTTTGAGCCATGTCCGTCTGTCTGACTGTCCGTATGGTAAAGGTATAACTGGACAAAGTTTCGGACAAAAACTTGGTAGTCTGGCAACTCCCCTTCTGGTACCTCCCATACATGTGGACTATCCCGCCCCTTAGAAATCGTGTAATAATACCAATATGCCAATCGAGATCTTGCCCAAAGTCTGTATTTAGTATAGCTATAGGGAGAAAAACTTTCGGACAACAACTTCGAAGTCTGGCAACTCCCCTTCTGGTAACTACCATACATATGTACTAGGGTGATCGGCCCGGTTTTTAATAACCGGTTACAACCGGTTTTTTTGGCTTAGTCGGTTTCGGTTTTTTGAAAAGTTCACTTTTCGAATATCGAAGAAACCGGGATTAAACCATCGAATAACCGGTTTTTTTTTCTAAAACTATGTTTTTATGAGTTTATGTGTTTTAATGTATTAACAACTTTAAAAAATATCTTCTAAACATTTTCTTTAAGTGTATAATTTTGTTATATTTCAATTCATCTGGCAACCATTATACAACAGCTGTTTTAGTAAACAAATGCGCCAATTACTCATTAGAATGTGAGAAGAAAAAGCATATCTTTTTAGAAAATTACAAGGCAAAGGCGCGGTTTTTTGTTCACTACATAAAATAATACAACAAAACACAATTTTCTCGTCAAAATCTAAAAAAGTAAGTTTAAACCTAATATTATAGTGTGAAAAACAAATATAACTAAACAATTTTACTTCCAGATGTCATCGAAAGTATGGAAACATTTTGAGCGTGTCGGTAAAGATAAGGCCAGATGCCATAACTGTCCTAAAATATTGAGTTGCAAAGGCTCTTCAACATCTGGACTTCTTAGTCATGCTAAAATCGTCCACAAAATTGCCTTCCCTTCAGAAGTGTCTCAAGAAGCAATTGATTCCGTCCCAAGTTGTTCTAATGCAACACCCCGACATACTTTATTAAAGTATGCCACTAATAATGAGTCACTTGGCGAAATACTAGCCCGTTGTGTGGCTGAAGATGGGATGTCTGTCAGAGCGATTAAAAAATCTCGTGTAGTACTGGCATATCTTCATTCCAAAAACTACAATATGCCAGCAGAGTCCACAATATGGGAAAAAATTGATAATTTTTATCTTACGAAACATCAAGAATTAAAGGATAAAATTATCCAAATAAAACAAGATAATGGAAGATTCTCCATTGTGGTAGATGAGTGGTCCGACTTGTCGTATTTGAAATATGTTAATGTAATCGTACGTCACTATAATCCAGACGGCAAATTATTTGAAATATATAATCTTGGATTGGAAGAAATCAAGGTAAAAGCAACTGCAATTAACTTAGAACAAATTATTAAAAAAAAGCTGGATGAGTTCTCGTTAAATATTCAACACGATATTGTAGCATCAACACATGATGGTGCCGCAGTCATGCAAAAATATGGGGAGAATATATGGGCAGAATCTCAACTTTGCATTAATCATGCCATTCACCTTTGTGTTGTTGATACTATTTATTCAAAAAAAAATTATAACATAGATAACGATTGCAGTTCTAATGAATCTGATTTGGAAGACGAGGATCCAGAAGGCTTTATTGATTTAACCGTAGAAAACGTCAATTTAATTGGCAATATAAAGACTCTTATAGACCGCATAAGAAAATGCGTAAAAATGTTTAATAAATCTTCTGATAAACAAAAGAAGCTTCAAGTTTATGTAAAAAAACAGGAGAATAAAGAGCTTAAGCTCGTACATGACGTAAAGCATAGATGGAATTCTATGGTAAAAATGATTGCCCAATTTTTAAAGATTTATAAATGTGTAAACCATGCTCTATTGGACCTGGGGATACCACAATTTAGTGAACATGAAATACAAACATTGACAGAGCTTAATAACACTCTAAAGCCGTTAGAAATAGCTATTAATGAGCTGTCAAAAAACTCTTCTACTTTAGTTGAAGCTGAAGGCATATTTGAATTTATGTTTAAAAATCTTTCAAAAATCAAAAACCCTTTGTCACAAGATTTGCTACAATGCTTAAAGAAACGTATAACAGAACGTCGTATTAAAGTTTTAAGTACTTTGATATTATACTTAAGCACTGGCATCTTTCCTGTGGGTGATTCATTTCTTCAATATTCCACCAAAACGGAGACAAAAGAATTTGGTTCTCAATTATATTACCGTCTATTTAATGATATGGAAAATAACACTGAATCTGAATCCGAAGATATAAACAGTGATGATTCTGAGTATAATTTGGAACATGAATTAAATAATTCTATTAAAAGTATTCAAAATCCAAAAAACCCTTTGAAAACAAATACTCCAAATATTTTTGAGGACTTTATGTATTTAGACAAATGTCATAAGCGTTCTGAAAACCTTGAAAAATTACTCAATGCTTTATTAACTATATGTCCTACAAGTACACTGAGTGAAAGATCATTTTCAATGTCTAGTTTTATCAAAACAAAAGAAAGAAATCGATATACTCCTAAGCATTTAAACTGTGTTTTATTTTTAAGAGATTATTTTAAAAGAAATAATCATCATTAGATTTTAAAAAAATTTAAGCGTTTTAAAATGGCTTATTTGAGGTTATTAGAATACATGTATATTCTCATTTTTATACTTTTTATATGATCTCATTTTTGTTTTGTTATGTTTTTTAATGAATTGTTTTTGTTTAAATAACATTTATTTTAATATAGAATAAGAACACATGTATATTCTTTTAATTGTACTATTTATATAATCTCTTTTTTGTTTTGTTATGTTTTTCAATGAATTGTTTTAGTTTAAATAACATTTATTTTAATAAATAAAATAATTTTTCTCCTTATTTCGAGGCGTTTTAATATTTAAAGAAAAACCGGCTAACCGGTTATTATTAAATACCCGAAACCGAAACCGGTTTATTTTCAATTGCAATTTTTCGAAGAAACCGAAAACCGGTTTCTAAAAAATGTCGAAGAATCGATCACCCTAATATGTACCATCCCACCCCTTATAAACCGTGTAATATTATCAATATGACCAACGCCATCTTGCCCAAATTCTGTATTTAGTAAAGCTATGGTTGGAAGAAGTTTTGGACAAAAACTTGGAAGTCTGGCAACTCCCCTTCTGGTACCTACCATATATATGTACCATCCCACCCATTATAAACCGTGTAATATAATCAATATGACCAGCGCCATCTTGCCCACATTCTGTATTTAGTAAAGCTATGGTTGGAAGAAGTTTTGGACAAAAACTTGGAAGTCTGGCAACTCCCCTTCTGGTACCTGCCATTCAAATGTACCATCCCGCCCCTTATAAACAGTGTAATATAATCAATATGACCAATGCCATCTTGTCGAAATTCTGTATTTAGTAAAGCTATGGCTGGAAGAAGTTTTGGACAAAAACTTGGAAGTCTGGCAACTCCCCTTCTGGTACCTCCCATACAAATGTACCATTCCGCCCCTTATAAGCCGTGTAATGTTGTCAATATGACCAACGAGATCTTGCCCAAATTTTGTATTCAGTAAATCTATAGCTAGACAAAGTTTTGGGCAAAAACATGGAAGTCTGGCAACTCCCCTTCTGGTACCTTCCATACATATGTACCATCCCGCCCCTTATAAGCCGTGTAATATAATCAATATGACCAACGCCATCTTGCCCAAATTCTGTGTTTAGTAAAGCTATGGCTGGAAGTAGTTTTGGACAAAAACTTGGAAGTCTGGCAACTCCCCTTCTGGTACCTACCATACATATGTACCATTCCGCCCCTTATAAACAGTGTAATATAATCAATATGACCAGCGCCATCTTGCCCAAATTCTGTATTTAGTAAAGCTATGGCTGGAAGAAGTTTTGGACAAAAACTTGGAAGTCTGGCAACTCCCCTTCTGGTACCTCCCATACAAATGTACCATTCCGCCCCTTATAAGGCGTGTAATGTTGTCAATATGACCAACGAGATCTTGCCCAAATTTTGTATTCAGTAAATCTATAGCTAGACAAAGTTTTGGGCAAAAACATGGAAGTCTGGCAACTGCCCTTCTGGTACCTACCATACATATGTACCATCCCGCCCCTTATAAGCCGTGTAATATAATCAATATGACCAACGCCATCTTGCCCAAATTCTGTGTTTAGTAAAGCTATGGCTGGAAGTAGTTTTGGACAAAAACTTGGAAGTCTGGCAACTCCCCTTCTGGTACCTACCATACATATGTACCATTCCGCCCCTTATAAACCGTGTAATATAATCAATATGACCAACGCCATCTTGTCCAAATTCTGTATTTAGTAAAGCTATGGTTGGAAGAAGTTTTGGACAACAACTTGGAAGTCTGACAACTCCCCTTCTGGTACCTCCCATACAAATGTACCATTCCGCCCCTTATAAGCCGTGTAATGTTGTCAATATGACCAACGAGATCTTGCCCAAATTTTGTATTCAGTAAATCTATAGCTAGACAAAGTTTTGGGCAAAAACATGGAAGTCTGGCAACTCCCCTTCTTGTGCTTACATACAATTTTCGAGAAAAAACTCTACAATATTTTACCCTCACTCTACGGTTAGGAGGGTATATATAATTTGATACGGCTGAAAAGTGTAAAACATATAAATATCCACATTAGACCCCAGGTGTCTTAGAACCAAATTCGATTCATGACTTTCTGAATTGTTTGAGCCATGTCCGTCTGTCCGTCTGGTAAAGGTATAACTGGACAAAAACTTGGTAGTCTGGCGACTCCCCTTCTGGTACCTCCCATACAAATGTACCATTGCTCCCACTTTAGAAATCGTGTAATTATATAAACTCGCTTAACGAATCTTTCCGAAATTCTATATTTAGTAAAGCTTTAACTACATACAGTTTTCTAGTAAAAACTCTGCTTTATATTCCGTCATTTTTGTAAAAACATGTAATACATTATTTATACACTCCATCATAGGATGGTGTATATACAAAGTTTATCATTCCGTTTGCAACACCTCGAAAGAGTGATCTGCGACCCTATAAAGTATATATATTATCGGTCAGTGTAACATTCTAAGACATTCTAGCGATGTCCGTCTGTTGTCTGTTGAAATCACGAAATGCGAACGACCAACGCTAAGAAGCTGAAATTTTGTAGGAAGATGTTGTTTGCCCATAAGCAGGTTAAGTTCGAGAATGGGCAATATCGGACCAAAGGGGAAAAAGTTCCCCTTTACGGGACTAAATATATCCCGGCCATAATCAAATTTTTCAAATATTTTTTTTCACTACATCTGATTTTTTTTTGGTAAAATTGTTTTAAGTTTATATAATTTATAGATGGGGAAAAAAATCCCAAAAATGGGCGTGCTCATGGGTTCCGTGGACCCTTGGGGCCCAAAAATGGCCCATGATAAACATGCTCATATGGGTATCGAAATGCAACGAAATTTACTCACGAACCCAAATATGCCTTTATTTTCATGATTTGCCTAAATTTTTTGATCCGGTTTCTGGGACTATCGGGTCACCAGCGGCCCAAAAACCGTCCCTTGACAAACATGGACATATGGGTATCGAAATGCAACGAAATTTTCTCACGAATCTAAATATGCGGCTATTTTCATGATTTGGATAAAATTTGTGATCGGATTCCTGGGACCATAGGGTCACCAGCGGCCCAAAAACCGGCCCCTGACAAACATGGACATCCATGATGGAGGGTATATAAGATTCGGCCCGGCCGAACTTACTATTTGTCCACTTGTTTTTCTATAACATTGAGGGTATATTTAAGTTGGTTTACCCGACTGCAACTTTTCCACTGGTTTTATAGACCGATTGACTTCGGCCCAACAGAGGACTCTATGGAGAAACATGTGTACATGGAGTCACGAAACAATGGTGAAGTAAAGCAAATAAATCAAAACCAAATGATTTTTGTCAAAATTAAATCTTCTTTTTGCAGGTACCTCTATACCGATTTTTTTTTTATATAACGTAGTAATTCGTATTTCACAAAGTTGGATCTTTAAAACAGTATAAATACACACTTGTTATGAAATCTATGCTATCATTAGTTCCTAGTATTCTACGTAGCCAAATCCCCAAGAGGCACCATTTTTTTTTGTCAGATATTAGGAAAATATTAAACAAACTTTATTTTGTATGTAGTTATTTAAGAATCTTCAACGGAGTATTTTGCAATATCACTCATTTACAATCTCATAAATCCTTCCTCATTTAGTTTGACTGGTTTCAGGTTCTCCAAAACTTCCAATTAAATCATATTTGTTATATGGACAACACTTGTAATTAGTTTATTTCGCATTTTATACTATGTACATATAGGTATTGATACATAAATACAGTAAAATCCCGATAATTCGTAATGTCAAGGGACCGACCGTTTTCTACGAATTAGCGGGGTTTCGAATTAGAGGGGGGAAGAAAGAAAAAATACGAATTACCGATGTTTTTATTCAATCATGAATATATGTACATTAGAGCGACTCGCCAAAAAAAGTGTTCGATGTTCCCTCCTAAAAATTAACCTTGGACATTTTTAAGATGACATCTAAAATATTTTGGCTCCAGCTTCAACCTCTCGTGAGCTGGACCATTTTGAAAAAGGGTCTATTTTTGCATGTTTTGTTAATTTGAGAGTCTGTTGCATTAACAACATATACAATATGGATATCATAAGAAAGGTTTTTTTAGGACGCGTCCAACTATATATACAATTTGTCAAAGGACGATCACCCATGTCCTATTTTTAAGGATATTCTGCAAAAAAAAGTGGTTTTTGAATTTTTTGTTCGGAGTTGTTTGTAATAAAAATGGCAAATTAACATATTTTAATGTCTAGGCAATTTAAGTAAATACGGGTTTCACCTTTTTTTGAAATTCGTGCTAGTTCGCGTTTTGACAGAAATGCAATTGGGTGGTAACTCTACGTATTAAATAGGGCAATATGGGTATCAATTTTTTTCTTTTCTTTTTTTCTTTCTTCTTTTCTTTCTTTCTTTTCTTTCTTTCTTTCCTATCTTTCTTTTCTTTTATAAGAAAAAAACACTTGTTTAAAAGAAAAATTTTTTACAGATGATTCAAGACTCATTTATTGCGATTTTGAAAAACGTTACAAGGCGATTTTAAAAACCGTTACAACAAATCCTTGCGTGATTTTATTTTAGTATACTGCTTGCGCGACACGATCTGGTTCGCAATATAAGCCGGACGATTTTTATCGATGACCGATACTTTCGATTGACTGACAACGTGTACAAAACGCTCAGTGCTTTGTGAATGGCAAGGAAATTCTGAAATGAATTCGTTAATAAAACTTATATTTTTGTATGTTATTTTTTCACCTGGAATATTAATAATTTCATCAGAATTTTGAAGACTCAACAAGTATTCTTGTGAGTAGAACTGTGTGCAAGGTGGTTCTATACCAGTTTCAATTTCATTCCAATTAATCATGGCTTTGAGCGATTCACAATTAAAATTTATTTTAGGCACAGTAAATTGTAGAATTTGTTGGGTGGTACGTTCACGTGATTTTAAAATTATCTTGCCTTATTCGTTATGAAGGTATACGCTCCTTTTTGGTTTCTGATAAAAAGCCAGCCTCAAGCTATTAATGGAAGCCGACATTTATTTAATTACATTAAATGGATACGCGAATTACCAGAGCATATGCAAGATATAGTCCAAAGATCAGTGCAGATAAATGGATGTTTCGCCCATCCGGAAAACATAATTTTGTCAATGATAACAGATGAGAGCAAGGACATACGACTTCAAGCCTACGAGATAATTTTAAAATCACGTGAACGTACCACCCAACAAATTCTACAATTTACTGTGCCTAAAATAAATTTTAATTGTGAATCGCTCAAAGCCATGATTAATTGGAATGAAATTGAAACTGGTATAGAACCACCTTGCACACAGTTCTACTCACAAGAATACTTGTTGAGTCTTCAAAATTCTGATGAAATTATTAATATTCCAGGTGAAAAAATAACATACAAAAATATAAGTTTTATTAACGAATTCATTTCAGAATTTCCTTGCCATTCACAAAGCACTGAGCGTTTTGTACACGTTGTCAGTCAATCGAAAGTATCGGTCATCGATAAAAATCGTCCGGCTTATATTGCGAACCAGATCGTGTCGCGCAAGCAGTATACTAAAATAAAATCACGCAAGGATTTGTTGTAACGGTTTTTAAAATCGCCTTGTAACGTTTTTCAAAATCGCAATAAATGAGTCTTGAATCATCTGTAAAAAATTTTTCTTTTAAACAAGTGTTTTTTTCTTATAAAAGAAAAGAAAGATAGGAAAGAAAGAAAGAAAAGAAGAAAGAAAGAAAGAAAAGAAGAAAGAAAGAAAGAAAAGAAGAAAGAAAAAAAGAAAAGAAAAAAATTGATACCCATATTGCCCTATTTAATACGTAGAGTTACCACCCAATTGCATTTCTGTCAAAACGCGAACTAGCACGAATTTCAAAAAAAGGTGAAACCCGTATTTACTTAAATTGCCTAGACATTAAAATATGTTAATTTGCCATTTTTATTACAAACAACTCCGAACAAAAAATTCAAAAACCACTTTTTTTTGCAGAATATCCTTAAAAATAGGACATGGGTGATCGTCCTTTGACAAATTTTATATATAGTTGGACGCGTCGTAAAAAAACCTTTCTTATGATATCTATATTGTATATGTTGTTAATGCAACAGACTCTCAAATTAACAAAACATGCAAAAATAGACCCTTTTTCAAAATGGTCCAGCTCACGAGAGGTTGAAGCTGGAGCCAAAATATTTTAGATGTCACCTTAAAAAATACCAATGTTTATTTTGGAGGGGGTACACCTTGCACGAATTTTGGTTCCACATAACTTGAGTCGCTCTAATGTACATACATACATATTTATATGTATGTATGTATAAAGTTTTATTTTTTAAAAACAAAAAAGCGCCTTGTAGTGCGACTGTTTTTGTGCCATTTTAATGGCCTTTGGACAAACTGCACACATTTTTACGGAGTAAAATCACCACTTAATTCACTGAACTGCAGAAAAATGTGAAAATGCCCGATCAATGCCAGTTTACAGCAACGTAAGAACAATGAGAGTTAAAGAAAGACACACACATAAACAACAACAAATGCTTCGCCACTTGAGAGCATAGAATCACTTGTCAGTGTTTTACCGTTTCTCCTCCAAAGAACGCGTTGCCTCCGCTACATAAAAAAGCACGAAAGAGAGAATAGCAAAACAGTTGAAGTTTGCGAATTATCGAGGTTTTCAACGAAAAATTACGAATTATAAGAGGTTTTTAGGCATTTCGCTGGAAAAATTTTACGATTTATCGAGGGGACCGAAATGTATGGGATTTTTACGAATTATCGCGATTTTTTCAAGGGACCGGGATATCGTTACGAATAAGCGGGGTTTACGAATTTGAGGGGTACGAATTATCGGGATTATACTGTACCACAATACGTAGCTGGTACTCACTTCAACTACAATAATGTTACGCACAACCCTACCATAAATGAGAGTTTTTCTATGTACCTGGTTCGGAAGTTAGCTGTTTTTCAGGCATCCGGAGCATGGCTGCGCTTAGAGTTGTGGGATCAGATCTACCTTTTGAATTAAAAGCATATAGAGATAATGCGTAAACACCGCCTGGAGATAGCGTCGAGACAGTGAACCGAGGCATGGTCGATGTTATATTAGCTTTTATCTCCTAAAAATAAAAGTTCAGATTTGAGCATAAAGTTTTGTAACAAAAAAAATTGTAAAGGCACAGCAGCAAGAAAGTAAACATTTCAGTGTATACATAAAGTTAAGTACGCATGAATTTCGTTTTCTTGCGAAATGTGTGAAATAAAATAATTATAGAGCAATTCCATATGAAAGCGATCACGTTTTGGACGACCCCTCTCCGATTTTAAAATAAATAGTCTGTATCGATTGTCCATCAAAAAATAATGTACGTACATTTTTTCTTTAGTGTTGATAGTAACTGCTTTAGTGGTGGTGTAAACCACTGTCATGTGACAAAATTGAAGAATTCTTCATAAGGGACCTCATTCAAAGTTGTTTTAAAAAAAACTACTAAAGCGATCGCAACGAATTATAGCTCGTTGGAAAGGTATTGAATCAGGCTGTAAAATAATTTTTAAAATGTATTTTTAATAATAAAATAAAATAATGTTAATTAATTCAAAATACAGTCAAATTCGCTTTTAGCGACCTCGGTTATAACGACATTCCGGTTAGAGCGACGAAATTTCAAGCAAAGTTTGGTTTTGTGTGAATAAATGCAAAAAAAACTTTCGGTTACAACGACTCCGGTTATAACGACGACTTCGCTTACAGCGTCCGTAATTTGCTCAAATTTGGAAGTTTGTGTTCGCTTATAACGACGGAATGTTTAAAAAATGCAATGCCAACAATGAAATATAGAAGCAAAACATATGGATGAAAATTTACCGTTATGTCTGAGTTATTTTTGTGGAAAAATGTGTATGTGTCTATCGATATTTGTCATTCGGAGTCTAGTATCATCTTAAAGAGGTTTGAGTTTTAAAATATAAAAAGTGCGTTTATTGATCATTCGTATGAAAGGTAAGAAAAATTCTTTTTGAATTGTGAAGAGGATTACATTATTAATTTGTGTCACAATTTACACACAACAGAATAATGGCCACTAAGAAGCGTAAAGTGTTTACAATTGAAGAAAAATCGGCGATAATTTGGAGGCTTGAGGCGGGTGAATCTAATGCTGTTTTAGCAAAGGAGTTCAACGTTTCTCATTCCACAATTAGCACTATATGGAAAAACAAAGAAAGTATCCGAAAATCATTTGAAAACAACTCTTTAAAAGTTAAAAGAGTACGATCTTCACAGAATAATGACATTGAAGAGGCGCTCCTAAAGTGGTTCAAAGCACACAGAAATAACAACATCCCGATTACGGGATTAGTCTTACAGCAAAAAGCAAACGAGATTGCCAAATTGTTGGTTAAAGATTTCAATTGCACTGAAAGTTGGATTTTTCGTTTTCGAATGCGCCATAATATTGTTCTAAGCAAAATTAGCGGAGAGGCACGAAGTGTAAATACCGGACTATGTGAAGACTGGTTGACTAAGGTATGGCCAAAAATTCGGGAAGGGTACCACGAAAAAGAAATTTTTAACATGGATGAGGCTGGATTATTTTACAAACTGATGCCTGACAAAACATTTAAATTCAGAGGTGAAAAGTGCATTGGAGGAAAAATGTCGAAAGACAGAATAACGATTACGGTTGCAGCAAATATGGACGGAAGTGTTAAGCGCCAACTATTAGTTATAGGAAAGTCCAAAACACCACGTTGTTTTAAAAATGCAAATTCATTACCTGTAAGTTACGCTTCGAACAAAAAATCGTGGATGAATTCCGAAATCTTCGACAGTTATTTGAGAAAATGGGACAGGGAATTAAAACAGTCAAATAAAAAAATTTTGCTTTTGGTTGACAACTGTCCAGCACATCCAAAGGTGGATAATCTTTCATCTATAAAGCTAGTCTTTCTACCGCCTAACGCAACATCAATTTTGCAACCGATGGACCAAGGAGTTATAAGGTCCTTAAAAAGCAAATACCGAACATCTTTAGTTTTTAAGGCCACTCGCGATATAGAGGCAAATAAAGAACACAACGTTACGTTATTAGATGCTATTATCATGATCGCATCAGCATGGGACCGAGTTACGCCAACAACGATCGCCAACTGCTTTAAACATGCAGGGATAACAACTGGAACGACTGAAGCAGATTTATCGATGGATGCCAACTTCGATGAAGATGATGACATTCCTATAGCTGACTGGATACAAATATTCAATGAAAGAAACATAATTCCCGAAAATGTCACATGGGATGATTTTGTATCTTTAGATGATGATATTATAATAGCGGGCGAGCCAACGTTGAAAGAAATAGTAGATGAAGCAGTCGATGATGACGATTTAATTGAAAATTGTGCTGATCATGAAAACGACGAAAATACTTTCCAACCTCCATCCATCTCTGATGCAGTAAATGGAATGTCAATTGTAAAAAAAATTTTCATATTTAATAAAAATTCGCCAAACATTATTCAAAAAATTTTGGAAATTGAAAAGGAGATGGAAAGTGTTTTCGTCAATAAAATATTAAAGAAACAACCAACTCTTGACAAATATTTAACAAAACAATAAAAGAGTAAAATTAATTAAAACTATAATTATTCTTAATTTTTTTTAATATGCATTCGGTTTTAACGACATCCGGTTACAACGACCAAAATTCGCGGTCCCTTCAATGTCGTTATAACCGAATTTGACTGTAATTCAATAATAAAAAAATATATTAAATGATACAAAACAATGAGAATTACATTGAAAATGAATAGATGCGAAAATGCAAAATCTGGTTTTGTTTGAATAAATTGAGAATTTATGTAAAGGTGGTCTCTTAAATGATCTTCTCCTGTCCAAACAAGGATTCGGGGCCCATTTTTTTATTGCCGATTCTTAAACCAAAAATTATGAGGAATCCAAAAAAAAAAAATAGCCGGAAAATTTAGGAGCTTCTGTGGAAAATCGGAAAATTTAATTTTCATGGGAAAATTTAAAGGTAAATTTCTGAGAAAAAGCCTGATTCAATACCTTTCCAACGAGCTATCACTCGTTGCGATCGCTTTAGTAGTTTTTTTTTACACAACTTTGAATGAGGTCCCTTATGAAGAATTCTTCAATTTTGTCACATGACAGTGGTTTACACCACCACTAAAGCAGTCACTATCAACACTAAAGAAAATATGTTCGTACATTATTTTTTGATGGGCAATAGATTCAGACTATTTATTTTAAAATCGGAGAGGGGTCGTCCAAAAATTTGACAATTTTGATCGTTTTCATATGGAGTTGCTCTATATCTATACAAAGCTTTTGACGAAAACTTGGAAGTCTGGCAACTCCCTTACTGGTACCGCCCACACAAATGCACCATCCCGTCCATTTAGAAATCTTGTAATAATATCAATATGCCCAACGCGATCATGCCTAAATTCTGTATTTACTATAGCTATAACTGTATAAAGATTCAGACAAAAACTTGGAAGTCCGGCAACTCCCATTCCGGTACCTCCCATATAAATGTACCACCCCGCCAATTTAGAAATCGTGTAATTATATCAATATCCCCAACGCGATCTTGCCCAAATTCTGTACTTAGTAAACCTATAACGATCATGCTCAAATTCTGTATTTACTATAGCTATAACTGTATGAAGTTTCAGACAAAAACTTGGAAGTCCGGCAATTCCCATTCTGGTACCTCCCATACACATGTACCATCCTGCCCCGTATAATCCGTGTAATATTATCAATATTCTCAACGCGATCATGCCCAAATTCTGTATTTACTATAGCTATAACTGTACAAAGTTTCGGAGAAAAACTTGGAAGTCCGGCAACTACCATTCTGGTACCTCCCATACAAATGTACCATCCAGCCCCTTATCATCCGTGTAATATTATCAGTGTATCCAACGCGATCTTGCCCAAAGTCTGTATTTAGTAAAGCTATATCTATACAACGCATTATACAAAAACTTGCAAGTCTGACAACTCCATTTCTGGTACCTCCCACACAAATGTACCATCCTGCCCCTTATAATCTGTGCAATATTATCAATATGACCAACGGGATCTTGACCAAATTCTGTATTTAGTACAGCTATAGCTGGACAAAGTTTTGGAGAAAACTTGGACGTTGGCAACTCCCTTTCTGGTATCGCCCACACAAATGCACCATCCCGCCCATTTATAAATCGTGTAATAATATCAATGTGACCAACGCGATCTTGTCCAAATTCTGTATTTAGTAAAGCTACGAAAGCTTTTGGTCGAAAACTTGGAAGTCTGGCAACTCCCTTTCTGGTACCGCCCACACAAATGCACCATCCCGCCAATTAAGAAATCGTGTAATAATATCAATATGACCTACGCGATCTTGTGCACATTCTGTATTTAGTAAAGCTATATCTATACAAAGCTTTGGACAAAAAGTTGGAAGTCTGGCAACTCCCTTTCTGGTACCGAAAACACAAATGCACCATCCCGCCCATTTAGAAATCGTGTAATAATATCAATATGCTATACTATAGCTATACCTGTACAAAGTTTCGGAGAAAAACTTGGAAGTCCGGCAATTCCCATTCTGGTACCTCCCATACACATGTACCATCCTGTCCCGTATAATCCGTGTTTAGTAAAGCTACGAAAGCTTTTGGTCGAAAACTTGGAAGTCTGGCAACTCCCTTTCTGGTACCGCCCACACAAATGCACCATCCCGCCAATTAAGAAATCGTGTAATAATATCAATATGACCTACGCGATCTTGTGCACATTCTGTATTTAGTAAAGCTATATCTATACAAAGCTTTGGACAAAAAGTTGGAAGTCTGGCAACTCCCTTTCTGGTACCGACCACACAAATGCACCATCCCGCCCATTTAGAAATCGTGTAATAATATCAATATGCTATACTATAGCTATACCTGTACAAAGTTTCGGAGAAAAACTTGGAAGTATGGCAACTCCCTTTCTGGTACCTCCCACACAAATGTACCTCCCCGCCCATTTAGAAATCGTGTAATAATATCAATATGTACCTCCACTACAAATTAACCATCCCGCCCCTTATAAACCGTGTAATATTATCAATATGACCAACGCGATCTTGCCCAAATTCTGTATTTAGTAAAGCTGTAGCTGGACAAAGTTTTGTAGAAAAACTTGGAAGTCTGGCAACTCCCATGCTGGTACCTCCCATACAAATGTAACATCCCGCCCATTTAGAAATAGTGTAATAATATCAATATGCCCAAATTCCATACTGTACAAAGTTTCAGACAAAAACTTGGAAGTCCGGCAACTCCCATTCTGGTACCTCCCATACCAATTTACCATCCCGCCCCTTGTAAACCGTGTAATAATATCAATATGCCCAATGCAATCTTGCCCAAATTCTGTATTTAGTAAAGCTATAACTGTACAAAGTTTCAGACAAAAACTTGGAAGTCCGGCAACTTCCATTCTGGTACCTCCCATACAAATGTACCATCGTGCCCCTTAGAATCCGTGTAATATTATCAGTATGAACAACGCGATCTTGCCCAAATTCTGTATTTAGTAAAGCTATATCTATACAAAGGTTTGGACAAAAAGTTGTATAGATATAGCTTTACTAAATACAGAATTGGGGCAAGATCGCGTTGTTCACACTGATAATATTACACGGATTCTAAGGGGCACGATGGTACATTTGTATGGGAGGTACCAGAATGGAAGTTGCCGGACTTCCAAGTTTTTGTCTGAAACTTTGTATATATAACTGTATAAGTTTCAGACAAAAACTTGGAAGTCCGGCAATTCCCATTCTGGTACCTCCCATACACATGTACCATCCTGCCCCGTATAATCCGTGTAATATTATCAATATTCTCAACGCGATCATGCCCAAATTCTGTATTTACTATAGCTATAACTGTACAAAGTTTCGGAGAAAAACTTGGAAGTCCGGCAACTACCATTCTGGTACCTCCCATACAAATGTACCATCCAGCCCCTTATCATCCGTGTAATATTATCAGTGTATCCAACACGATCTTGCCCAAAGTCTGTATTTAGTAAAGCTATATCTATACAACGCATTATACAAAAACTTGGAACAGCTATAGCTGGACAAAGTTTTGGAGAAAACTTGGACGTTGGCAACTCCCTTTCTGGTACCGCCCACACAAATACACCATCCCGCCAATTAAGAAATCGTCTAATAATATCAATATGACCTACGCGATCTTGTGCACATTCTGTATTTAGTAAAGCTATATCTATACAAAGCTTTGGACAAAAAGTTGGAAGTCTGGCAACTCCCTTTCTGGTACCGACCACACAAATGCACCATCCCGCCCATTTAGAAATCGTGTAATAATATCAATATGCTATACTATAGCTATACCTGTACAAAGTTTCGGAGAAAAACTTGGAAGTATGGCAACTCCCTTTCTGGTACCTCCCACACAAATGTACCTTCCCGCCCATTTAGAAATCGTGTAATAATATCAATATGTACCTCCAATACAAATTAACCATCCCACCCCTTATAAACCGTGTAATATTATCAATATGACCAACGCGATCTTGCCCAAATTCTGTATTTAGTAAAGCTGTAGCTGGACAAAGTTTTGTAGAAAAACTTGGAAGTCTGGCAACTCCCTTTCTGGTATCGCCCACACAAATGCACCATCCCGTCCATTTAGAAATCATGTAATAATATCAATATGCCCAACGCGATCATTCCCAAATTCTGTATTTACTATAGCCATAACTGTACAAAGTTTCAGACAAAAACTTGGAAGTCCGGCAACTCCCATGCTGGTACCTCCCATACAAATGTAACGTCCCGCCCATTTAGAAATAGTGTAATAATATCAGTATGCCCAAATTCTATACTCTACAAAGTTTCAGACAAAAACTTGGAAGTCCGGCAACTCCCATTCTGGTACCTCCCATACCAATTTACCATCCCGCCCCTTGTAAACCGTGTAATAATATCAATATGCCCAACGCAATCTTGCCCAAATTCTGTATTTAGTAAAGCTATAACTGTACAAAGTTTCAGACAGCTATAACTGTACAAAGTTTTTTCAGTTTTGAAGAAAAACTTTTACATCTGGCAACTCCCTTTCTGGTACCGCCCACACAAATGCACCATCCCGTCCATTTAGAAATCGTGTAATAATATCAATACGCCCAATGCAATCTTGCCCAAATTCTGTATTTAGTAAAGCTATAACTGTACAAAGTTTCAGACAAAAACTTGGAAGTCTGGCAACTTCCATTCTGGTACCTCCCATACAAATGTACCATCGTGCCTCTTAGAATCCGTGTAATATTATCAGTGTGAACAACGCGATCTTGCCCAAATTCTGTATTTAGTAAAGCTATATCTATACAAAGGTTTGGACAAAAAGTTGTACAAAGTTTCAGACAAAATCTTGGAAGTCCGGCAACTCCCAGTCTGGTACCTCCCATACAAATTTACCGTCCCGCCCCTTATAAACCGTGTAATAATATCAATATGCCCAACGCAATCTTGCCCAAATTCTGTGTTTAGTAAAGCTATATCTATTCAAAGCTTTGGACAAAAATTTGGAAGTATGGCAACTCCCTTTCTGGTACCTCCCACACAAATGTACCATCCCGCCCATTTAGAAATCGTGTAATAATATCAATAAGCCCAACGCAATCTTGCCCAAATTCTGTGTTTACTATATCTATAACTGCACAAAGTTTCAGACAAAAACTTGGAAGTCCGGCACCTCCCAGTGTGGTACCTCCCATACAAATTTACCATCCCGCCCCTTATAAACCGTGTAATGTTATCAATATGACCAACGCAATCTTGCCCAAATTCTGCATTTAGTAAAGCTATATCTATACAACGGTTTGGACAAAAAGTTGTACAAAGTTTCAGACAAAATCTTGGAAGTCCGGCAACTCCCAGTCTGGTACCTCCCATACAAATTTACCGTCCCGCCCCTTATAAACCGTGTAATAATATCAATATGCCCAACGCAATCTTGCCCAAATTCTGTATTTAGTAAAGCTATATCTATTCAAAGCTTTGGACAAAGAGTTGGAAGTCTGGCAACTCCCTTTCTGATATCTCCCAAATGTACCATCCTGCCCCTTAGAATCCGTGTAATATTATCAATATGACCAACGCAATCTTGCCCAAATTCTGCATTTAGTAAAGCTATATCTATACAACGGTTTGGACAAAAAGTTGTACAAAGTTTCAGACAAAATCTTGGAAGTCCGGCAACTCCCTTTCTGGTACCTCCCACACAAATGTACCATCCCGCCCATTTAGAAATCGTGTAATAATATCAATAAGCCCAACGCAATCTTGCCCAAATTCTGTGTTTACTATATCTATAACTGCACAAAGTTTCAGACAAAATCTTGGAAGTCCGGCAACTCCCAGTCTGGTACCTCCCATACAAATTTACCGTCCCGCCCCTTATAAACCGTGTAATAATATCAATATGCCCAACGCGATCTTGCCCAAATTCTGTATTTAGTAAAGCTATATATATTCAAAGCTTTGGACAAAAAGTTGGAAGTCTGGCAACTCCCTTTCTGATATCTCCCAAATGTACCATTCTGCCCCTTATAAACCGTGTATGACGAACGCAATCTTGCCAAAATTCTGTATTTAGTATAGGTATATCTATACAAAGCTTTGGGCATAAACTTGGAAGTCTGGCAACTCCCTTTCTGGTACCTCCCACACAAATGTACCATCCTGCCCCTTATAAACCGTGTAATATTATCAGTGTGAACAACGCGATCTTTCCCAAATTCTGTCTTTAGTAAAGCTATATCTATACAAAGCTTTGGACAAAAAGGTGGAAGTCTGGCAACTCCCTTTCTGGTACCTCCCACACAAATGTACCATCCTGCCCCTTACAAACCGTGTAATATTATCAATATGACCAACGCGATCTTGCCCAAATTCTGTATTTAGTAAAGCTATATATATTCAAAGCTTTGGACAAAAAGTTGGAAGTCTGGCAACTCCCTTTCTAATATCTCCCAAATGTACCATTCTGCCCCTCATAAACCGTGTATGACGAACGCGATCTTCCCCAAATTCTGTATTTAGTAAAGCTGTATCTAGACAAAGCTTTGGACAAAAACTAAGAAGTCTGGCATCTCCCTTTCTGGTACCGCCCACACAAATGCACCACCCCGCCAATATTGAAATCGTGTAATAATATCAATATCCCCGACGCGATCTTGCCCAAATTCTGTATATACTATATCTATAACTGTACAAAGTTTCAGACAAAAATTTGGAAGTCCGGCAACTCCCATTCTGGTACCTCCCATACAAATGTAACATCCCCCCTTTCTGGTACCGCCCACACAAATGCACCATCCCGTCCATTTAGAAATCGTGTAATAATATCAATATGCCCAATGCAATCTTGCCCAAATTCTGTATTTAGTAAAGCTATAACTGTACAAAGTTTCAGACAAAAACTTGGAAGTTCGGCAACTTCCATTCTGGTACCTCCCATACAAATGTACCATCGTGCCCCTTAGAATCCGTGTAATATTATCAGTGTGAAGAACGCGATCTTGCCCAAATTCTGACAACTCCCTTTCTGGTACCTCCCACACAAATGTACAATCCCGCCCATTTAGAAATCGTGTAATAATATCAATAAGCCCAACGCAATCTTGCCCAAATTCTGTTTTTACTATATCTATAACTGCACAAAGTTTCAGACAAAAACTTGGAAGTCCGGCACCTCCCAGTCTGGTACCTCCCATACAAATTTACCATCCCGCCCCTTATAAACCGTATAATGTTATCGATATGACCAACGCAATCTTGCCCAAATTCTGCAATTAGTAAAGCTATATCTATACAAAGTTTTGGCCAAAAAGTTGTAGAAAGTTTCAGACAAAATCTTGGAAGTCCGGCAACTCCCAGTCTGGTACCTCCCATACAAATTTACCGTCCTGCCCCTTATAAACCGTGTAATAATATCAATATGCCCAACGCAATCTTGCCCAAATTCTGTATTTAGTAAAGCTATAACTGTACAAAGTTTCAGACAAAAAATTGGAAGTCCGGCAACTCCCATTCCGATACCTACCATATAAATGTACCACCACGCCAATTTAGAAATCGTGTAATAATATTGATATGCCCAACGCAATCTTACCAAATTCTGTGTTTAGTAAAGCTATATCTATTCAAAGCTTTGGACAAAAAGTTGGAAGTCTGGCAACTCCCTTTCTGATATCTCCCAAATGTACCATCCTGCCCCTTAGAATCCGTGTAATATTATCAGTGTGAACAACGCGATCTTTCCCAAATTCTGTCTTTAGTAAAGCTATATCTATACCAAGCTTTGGACAAAAAGGTGGAAGTCTGGCAACTCCCTTTCTGGTACCTACCACACAAATGTACCATCCTGCCCCTTATAAACCGTTTAATATTATCAATATGACCAACGCGATCTAGCCCAAATTCTGTATTTAGTAAAGCTATATATATTCAAAGCTTTGGACAAAAAGTTGGAAGTCTGGCAACTCCCTTTCTGATATCTCCCAAATGTACCATTCTGCCCCTTATAAACCGTGTTATATTATCAATATGACGAACGCGATCATGCCCAAATTCTGTATTTAGTAAAGCTGTATCTAGACAAAGCTTTGGACAAAAACTAAGAAGTCTGGCATCTCCCTTTCTGGTACCGCCAACACAAATGCACCATCCCGTCCATTTAGAAATCGTGTAATAATATCAATATGCCCAACGCAATCTTAGCTAAATTCTGTATTTAGTAAAGCTATAACTGTACAAAGTTTCAGACAAAACATGGAAGTCCTTCATCTCCCAGTCTGGTACCTCCCATACAAATGTAACATCCCGCACCTTATAAACCGTGTAATGTTATCAATATGACCAACGCGATCTTGCCCAAATTCTGTATTTAGTATAGGTATATCTATACAAAGCTTTGGACATAAACTTGGAAGTCTGGAAACTCCCTTTCTGGTACCTCCCACACAAATGTACCATCCAGCCACTTATAAACCGTGTAATATTATCAATATGACCAACGCGATCTTGCCCAAATTCTGTATTTAGTAAAGCTATAGCTGGACAAAGTTTTGTAGAAAAACTTGGAAGTCTGGCAACTCCCTTTCTGGTATCGCCCAAACAAATGCACCATCCCGCCAATTTAGAAATCATGTAATAATATCAATATGCCCAACGCGATCATTCCCAAATACTGAATTTACTGTAGCCATAACTGTACAAAGTTTCAGACAAAAACTTAGAAGTCCGGCAACTCCCATACTGGTACCTCCCATACAAATGTAACATCCCGCCCATTTAGAAATAGTGTAATAATATCAATATGCCCAAATTCTGTACTGTACAAAGTTTCAGACAAAAACTTGGAAGTCCGGCAACTCCCATTCTGGTACCTCCCATACAAATTTACCATCCCGCCCCTTGTAAACCGTGTAATAATATCAATATGCCCAACGCAATCTTGCCCAAATTCTGTATTTAGTAAAGCTATAACTGTACAAAGTTTCAGACAGCTATAACTGTACAAAGTTTTTTCAGTTTTGAAGAAAAACTTTGACACCTGGCAACTCCCTTTCTGGTACCGCCCACACAAATGCACCATCCCGTCCATTTAGAAATCGTGTAATAATATCAATATGCCCAATGCAATCTTGCCCAAATTCTGTATTTAGTAAAGCTATAACTGTACAAAGTTTCGGACAAAAACTTGGAAGTTCGGCAACTTCCATTCTGGTACCTCCCATACAAATGTACCATCGTGCCCCTTAGAATCCGTGTAATATTATCAGTGTGAACATCGCGATCTTGCCCAAATTCTGGCAACTCCCTTTCTGGTACCTCCCACAAAAATGTACCATCCCGCCCATTTAGAAATCGTGTAATAATATCAATAAGCCCAACGCAATCTTGCCCAAATTCTGTTTTTACTATATCTATAACTGCACAAAGTTTCAGACAAAAACTTGGAAGTCCGGCACCTCCCAGTCTGGTACCTCCCATACAAATTTACCATCCCGCCCCTTATAAACCGTGTAATAATATCAATATGCCCAACGCAATCTTGCCCAAATTCTGTATTTAGTAAAGCTATAACTGTACAAAGTTTCAGACAGCTATAACTGTACAAAGTTTTTTCAGTTTTGAAGAAAAACTTTGACACCTGGCAACTCCCTTTCTGGTACCGCCCACACAAATGCACCATCCCGTCCATTTAGAAATCGTGTAATAATATCAATATGCCCAATGCAATCTTGCCCAAATTCTGTATTTAGTAAAGCTATAACTGTACAAAGTTTCGGACAAAAACTTGGAAGTTCGGCAACTTCCATTCTGGTACCTCCCATACAAATGTACCATCGTGCCCCTTAGAATCCGTGTAATATTATCAGTGTGAACATCGCGATCTTGCCCAAATTCTGGCAACTCCCTTTCTGGTACCGCCCACACAAATGTACCATCCCGCCCATTTAGAAATCGTGTAATAATATCAATAAGCCCAACGCAATCTTGCCCAAATTCTGTTTTTACTATATCTATAACTGCACAAAGTTTCAGACAAAAACTTGGAAGTCCGGCACCTCCCAGTCTGGTACCTCCCATACAAATTTACCATCCCGCCCCTTATAAACCGTGTAATAATATCAATATGCCCAACGCAATCTTGCCCAAATTCTGTATTTAGTAAAGCTATAACTGTACAAAGTTTCAGACAAAAAATTGGAAGTCCGGCAACTCCCATTCCGATACCTCCCATATAAATGTACCACCACGCCAATTTAGAAATCGTGTAATAATATCAATATCCCCAACGCGATCTTGCCCAAATTCTGTATTTAGTAAAGATATAGCTGGAAATAGTTTTGGAGAAAAATTTTGACATCTGGCAACTCCCTTTCTGGTACCGCCCACACAAATGCACCATCCCGTCCATTTAGAAATCGTGTAATAATATTGAGATGCCCAACGCAATCTTACCAAATTCTGTGTTTAGTAAAGCTATATCTATTCAAAGCTTTGGACAAAAAGTTGGAAGTCTGGCAACTCCCTTTCTGATATCTCCCAAATGTACCATCCTGCCCTTTGGAATCCGTGTAATATTATCAATATGACCAACGCGATCTTGTCCAAATTCTGTATTTAGTAAAGCTATAGCTGGACAAAGTTTTGTAGAAAAACTTGGAAGTCTGGCAACTCCCTTTCTGGTATCGCCCACACAAATGCACCATCCCGCCAATTTAGAAATCATGTAATAATATCAATATGCCCAACGCGATCATTCACAAATTCTGTATTTACTGTAGCCATAACTGTACAAAGTTTCGGACAAAAACTTGGAAGTCCGGCAACTCCCATACTGGTACCACCCATACAAATGTAACATCCCGCCCCTTGTAAACCGTATAATAATATCAATATGCCTAACGCAATCTTGCCCAAATTCTGTATTTAGTAAAGCTATAACTGTACAAAGTTTCAGACAGCTATAACTGTACAAAGTTTTTTCAGTTTTGAAGAAAAACTTTGACATCTGGCAACTCCCTTTCTGGTACCGCCCACACAAATGCACCATCCCGTCCATTTAGAAATCGTGTAATAATATCAATATGCCCAATGCAATCTTGCCCAAATTCTGTATTTAGTAAAGCTATAACTGTACAAAGTTTCAGACAAAAACTTGGAAGTCCGGCAACATCCATTCTGGTACCTCCCATACAAATGTACCATCGTGCCCCTTAGAATCCGTGTAAGATTATCAGTGTGAACAACGCGATCTTGCCCAAATTCTGTATTTAGTAAAGCTATGTCTATTCAAAGCTTTGGACAAAAATTTGGAAGTATGGTAACTCCCTTTCTGGTACCTCCCACACAAATGTACCATCCCGCCCATTTAAAAATCGTGTAATAATATCAATAAGCCCAACGCAATCTTGCCCAAATTCTGTTTTTACTATATCTATAACTGCACAAAGTTTCAGACAACAAGTGGAGATTCGGCCGGGCCATCATGGATCCTTAAAAAGTCAATAAATAAGAAAACTATGAAGAAAGTAAGTGCTTTGAAAGTGTTGCCAGGGGCCGGTTTTTGGGCCGCAGGTGACCCGATGGTCCCAGGAACCCGATCCCAAATTTTATCCAAATCATGAAAATGGACGCATATTCGGATTCGTGAAAAAATTTCGTTGCATTTCGATACCCATATGACCATGTTTGTCAGGGGGCGGTTTTTGGGCCGCTCGTGACCCGATAGTCCCAGGAACCCGATCACAAATTTTATCCAAATCATGAAAATAAATGCATATCTGGGTTCGCGAGAAAATTTCGTTGCATTTCGATACCCATATGTCCATGTTTGTCAGGGGGCGGTTTTTGGGCCGCTCGTGACCCGATAGTCCCAGGAACCCGATCACAAATTTTATCCAAATCATGAAAATAAATGCATATTTGGGTTCGCGAGAAAATTTCGTTGCATTTCGATACCCATATGTCCATGTTTTTTCAAGCGACGGTTTTTGGGCCGCTGGTGACCCGATAGTCCCAGAAACCGGATCAAAAAATGTAGGCAAATCATGAAAATAAAGGCATATTTGGGTTCGTGAGTAAATTTCGTTGCACTTCGATACCCATATGCGCATGTTTATCATGGGCCCTTTTTTGGGCCCCAAGGGTCCGCGAAACCCATGAGCACGCCCATTTTTGGGATTTTTTTCCCCATCTATAAATTATATAAACTTAGAACAATTTTACCAAAAAAAATCAGATGTAGTGAAAAAAAATATTTGAAAAATTTGATTATGGCCGGGATATATTTAGTCCCGTAAAGGGGAACTTTTTCCCCTTTGGTCCATTCTCGAACTTCGAAAACATCTTCCTACAAAATTTCAGCTTCTTACCGTTGGTCGTTCGCACTCTATCGTGATTTCAACAGACAACAGACGGACATCGCTAGAATGTCTTAGAATGTTACACTGACCGATAATATATATACTTTATAGGGTCGCAGATCACTCTTTCGAGGTGTTGCAAACGGAATGACAAACTGAGTATATACTCCATCCCGCCCCTTACCAACCGTGTAATGTTATCAATATGACCAACGCAATCTAGCCCAAATTCTGCATTTAGTAAAGCTATATCTATACAAAGTTTTGGACAAAAAGTTGTACAAAGTTTCAGACAAAATCTTGGAAGTCCGGCAACTCCCAGCCTGGTACCTCCCATACAAATGTAACATCCCGCCCCTTATAAACCGTGTAATGTTATCAATATGACCAACGCGATCTTGCCCAAATTCTGTATTTAGTAAAGCTATAACTGTACAAAGTTTCAGACAGCTATAACTGTACAAAGTTTTTTCAGTTTTGAAGAAAAACTTTGACATCTGGCAACTCCCTTTCTGATATCTCCCAAATGTACCATCCTGCCCCTTAGAATCCGTGTAATATTATCAGTGTGAACAACGCGATCTTTCCCAAATTCTGTCTTTAGTAAAGCTATATCTATACAAAGCTTTGGACAAAAAGTTGGAAGTCTGGCAACTCCCTTTCTGGTACCTCCCACACAAATGTACCATCCTGCCCCTTATAAAGCGTTTAATATTATCAATATGACCAACGCGATCTTGCCCAAATTCGGTATTTAGTAAAGCTGTATCTAGACAAAGCTTTGGACAAAAACTAAGAAGTCTGGCATCTCCCTTTCTGGTACCGCCCACACAAATGCACCATCCCGTCCATTTAGAAATCGTGTAATAATATCAATATGCCCAACGCAATCTTGGCTAAATTCTGTATTTAGTAAAGCTATAACTGTACAAAGTTTCAGACAAAAAATTGGAAGTCCGGCAACTCCCATTCCGATACCTACCATATAAATGTACCACCACGCCAATTTAGAAATCGTGTAATAATATTGATATGCCCAACGCAATCTTACCAAATTCTGTGTTTAGTAAAGCTATATCTATTCAAAGCTTTGGACAAAAAGTTGGAAGTCTGGCAACTCCCTTTCTGATATCTCCCAAATGTACCATCCTGCCCCTTAGAATCCGTGTAATATTATCAGTGTGAACAACGCGATCTTTCCCAAATTCTGTCTTTAGTAAAGCTATATCTATACAAAGCTTTGGACAAAAAGGTGGAAGTCTGGCAACTCCCTTTCTGGTACCTACCACACAAATGTACCATCCTGCCCCTTATAAACCGTTTAATATTATCAATATGACCAACGCGATCTAGCCCAAATTCTGTATTTAGTAAAGCTATATATATTCAAAGCTTTGGACAAAAAGTTGGAAGTCTGGCAACTCCCTTTCTGATATCTCCCAAATGTACCATTCTGCCCCTTATAAACCGTGTTATATTATCAATATGACGAACGCGATCATGCCCAAATTCTGTATTTAGTAAAGCTGTATCTAGACAAAGCTTTGGACAAAAACTAAGAAGTCTGGCATCTCCCTTTCTGGTACCGCCAACACAAATGCACCATCCCGTCCATTTAGAAATCGTGTAATAATATCAATATGCCCAACGCAATCTTAGCTAAATTCTGTATTTAGTAAAGCTATAACTGTACAAAGTTTCAGACAAAACATGGAAGTCCTTCATCTCCCAGTCTGGTACCTCCCATACAAATGTAACATCCCGCACCTTATAAACCGTGTAATGTTATCAATATGACCAACGCGATCTATACAAAGCTTTGGACATAAACTTGGAAGTCTGGAAACTCCCTTTCTGGTACCTCCCACCCAAATGTACCATCCAGCCACTTATAAACCGTGTAATATTATCAATATGACCAACGCGATCTTGCCCAAATTCTGTATTTAGTAAAGCTATAGCTGGACAAAGTTTTGTAGAAAAACTTGGAAGTCTGGCAACTCCCTTTCTGGTATCGCCCAAACAAATGCACCATCCCGCCAATTTAGAAATCATGTAATAATATCAATATGCCCAACGCGATCATTCCCAAATACTGAATTTACTGTAGCCATAACTGTACAAAGTTTCAGACAAAAACTTAGAAGTCCGGCAACTCCCATACTGGTACCTCCCATACAAATGTAACATCCCGCCCATTTAGAAATAGTGTAATAATATCAATATGCCCAAATTCTGTACTGTACAAAGTTTCAGACAAAAACTTGGAAGTCCGGCAACTCCCATTCTGGTACCTCCCATACAAATTTACCATCCCGCCCCTTGTAAACCGTGTAATAATATCAATATGCCCAACGCAATCTTGCCCAAATTCTGTATTTAGTAAAGCTATAACTGTACAAAGTTTCAGACAGCTATAACTGTACAAAGTTTTTTCAGTTTTGAAGAAAAACTTTGACACCTGGCAACTCCCTTTCTGGTACCGCCCACACAAATGCACCATCCCGTCCATTTAGAAATCGTGTAATAATATCAATATGCCCAATGCAATCTTGCCCAAATTCTGTATTTAGTAAAGCTATAACTGTACAAAGTTTCGGACAAAAACTTGGAAGTTCGGCAACTTCCATTCTGGTACCTCCCATACAAATGTACCATCGTGCCCCTTAGAATCCGTGTAATATTATCAGTGTGAACATCGCGATCTTGCCCAAATTCTGGCAACTCCCTTTCTGGTACCTCCCACAAAAATGTACCATCCCGCCCATTTAGAAATCGTGTAATAATATCAATAAGCCCAACGCAATCTTGCCCAAATTCTGTTTTTACTATATCTATAACTGCACAAAGTTTCAGACAAAAACTTGGAAGTCCGGCACCTCCCAGTCTGGTACCTCCCATACAAATTTACCATCCCGCCCCTTATAAACCGTGTAATAATATCAATATGCCCAACGCAATCTTGCCCAAATTCTGTATTTAGTAAAGCTATAACTGTACAAAGTTTCAGACAGCTATAACTGTACAAAGTTTTTTCAGTTTTGAAGAAAAACTTTGACACCTGGCAACTCCCTTTCTGGTACCGCCCACACAAATGCACCATCCCGTCCATTTAGAAATCGTGTAATAATATCAATATGCCCAATGCAATCTTGCCCAAATTCTGTATTTAGTAAAGCTATAACTGTACAAAGTTTCGGACAAAAACTTGGAAGTTCGGCAACTTCCATTCTGGTACCTCCCATACAAATGTACCATCGTGCCCCTTAGAATCCGTGTAATATTATCAGTGTGAACATCGCGATCTTGCCCAAATTCTGGCAACTCCCTTTCTGGTACCGCCCACACAAATGTACCATCCCGCCCATTTAGAAATCGTGTAATAATATCAATAAGCCCAACGCAATCTTGCCCAAATTCTGTTTTTACTATATCTATAACTGCACAAAGTTTCAGACAAAAACTTGGAAGTCCGGCACCTCCCAGTCTGGTACCTCCCATACAAATTTACCATCCCGCCCCTTATAAACCGTGTAATAATATCAATATGCCCAACGCAATCTTGCCCAAATTCTGTATTTAGTAAAGCTATAACTGTACAAAGTTTCAGACAAAAAATTGGAAGTCCGGCAACTCCCATTCCGATACCTCCCATATAAATGTACCACCACGCCAATTTAGAAATCGTGTAATAATATCAATATCCCCAACGCGATCTTGCCCAAATTCTGTATTTAGTAAAGATATAGCTGGAAATAGTTTTGGAGAAAAATTTTGACATCTGGCAACTCCCTTTCTGGTACCGCCCACACAAATGCACCATCCCGTCCATTTAGAAATCGTGTAATAATATTGAGATGCCCAACGCAATCTTACCAAATTCTGTGTTTAGTAAAGCTATATCTATTCAAAGCTTTGGACAAAAAGTTGGAAGTCTGGCAACTCCCTTTCTGATATCTCCCAAATGTACCATCCTGCCCTTTGGAATCCGTGTAATATTATCAATATGACCAACGCGATCTTGTCCAAATTCTGTATTTAGTAAAGCTATAGCTGGACAAAGTTTTGTAGAAAAACTTGGAAGTCTGGCAACTCCCTTTCTGGTATCGCCCACACAAATGCACCATCCCGCCAATTTAGAAATCATGTAATAATATCAATATGCCCAACGCGATCATTCCCAAATTCTGTATTTACTGTAGCCATAACTGTACAAAGTTTCGGACAAAAACTTGGAAGTCCGGCAACTCCCATACTGGTACCACCCATACAAATGTAACATCCCGCCCCTTGTAAACCGTATAATAATATCAATATGCCTAACGCAATCTTGCCCAAATTCTGTATTTAGTAAAGCTATAACTGTACAAAGTTTCAGACAGCTATAACTGTACAAAGTTTTTTCAGTTTTGAAGAAAAACTTTGACATCTGGCAACTCCCTTTCTGGTACCGCCCACACAAATGCACCATCCCGTCCATTTAGAAATCGTGTAATAATATCAATATGCCCAATGCAATCTTGCCCAAATTCTGTATTTAGTAAAGCTATAACTGTACAAAGTTTCAGACAAAAACTTGGAAGTCCGGCAACATCCATTCTGGTACCTCCCATACAAATGTACCATCGTGCCCCTTAGAATCCGTGTAAGATTATCAGTGTGAACAACGCGATCTTGCCCAAATTCTGTATTTAGTAAAGCTATGTCTATTCAAAGCTTTGGACAAAAATTTGGAAGTATGGTAACTCCCTTTCTGGTACCTCCCACACAAATGTACCATCCCGCCCATTTAAAAATCGTGTAATAATATCAATAAGCCCAACGCAATCTTGCCCAAATTCTGTTTTTACTATATCTATAACTGCACAAAGTTTCAGACAACAAGTGGAGATTCGGCCGGGCCATCATGGATCCTTAAAAAGTCAATAAATAAGAAAACTATGAAGAAAGTAAGTGCTTTGAAAGTGTTGCCAGGGGCCGGTTTTTGGGCCGCAGGTGACCCGATGGTCCCAGGAACCCGATCCCAAATTTTATCCAAATCATGAAAATGGACGCATATTCGGATTCGTGAAAAAATTTCGTTGCATTTCGATACCCATATGCCCATGTTTGTCAGGGGGCGGTTTTTGGGCCGCTCGTGACCCGATAGTCCCAGGAACCCGATCACAAATTTTATCCAAATCATGAAAATAAATGCATATCTGGGTTCGCGAGAAAATTTCGTTGCATTTCGATACCCATATGTCCATGTTTGTCAGGGGGCGGTTTTTGGGCCGCTCGTGACCCGATAGTCCCAGGAACCCGATCACAAATTTTATCCAAATCATGAAAATAAATGCATATTTGGGTTCGCGAGAAAATTTCGTTGCATTTCGATACCCATATGTCCATGTTTTTTCAAGCGACGGTTTTTGGGCCGCTGGTGACCCGATAGTCCCAGAAACCGGATCAAAAAATGTAGGCAAATCATGAAAATAAAGGCATATTTGGGTTCGTGAGTAAATTTCGTTGCACTTCGATACCCATATGCGCATGTTTATCATGGGCCCTTTTTTGGGCCCCAAGGGTCCGCGAAACCCATGAGCACGCCCATTTTTGGGATTTTTTTCCCCATCTATAAATTATATAAACTTAGAACAATTTTACCAAAAAAAATCAGATGTAGTGAAAAAAAATATTTGAAAAATTTGATTATGGCCGGGATATATTTAGTCCCGTAAAGGGGAACTTTTTCCCCTTTGGTCCATTCTCGAACTTCGAAAACATCTTCCTACAAAATTTCAGCTTCTTACCGTTGGTCGTTCGCACTCTATCGTGATTTCAACAGACAACAGACGGACATCGCTAGAATGTCTTAGAATGTTACACTGACCGATAATATATATACTTTATAGGGTCGCAGATCACTCTTTCGAGGTGTTGCAAACGGAATGACAAACTGAGTATATACTCCATCCCGCCCCTTACCAACCGTGTAATGTTATCAATATGACCAACGCAATCTAGCCCAAATTCTGCATTTAGTAAAGCTATATCTATACAAAGTTTTGGACAAAAAGTTGTACAAAGTTTCAGACAAAATCTTGGAAGTCCGGCAACTCCCAGCCTGGTACCTCCCATACAAATGTAACATCCCGCCCCTTATAAACCGTGTAATGTTATCAATATGACCAACGCGATCTTGCCCAAATTCTGTATTTAGTAAAGCTATAACTGTACAAAGTTTCAGACAGCTATAACTGTACAAAGTTTTTTCAGTTTTGAAGAAAAACTTTGACATCTGGCAACTCCCTTTCTGATATCTCCCAAATGTACCATCCTGCCCCTTAGAATCCGTGTAATATTATCAGTGTGAACAACGCGATCTTTCCCAAATTCTGTCTTTAGTAAAGCTATATCTATACAAAGCTTTGGACAAAAAGTTGGAAGTCTGGCAACTCCCTTTCTGGTACCTCCCACACAAATGTACCATCCTGCCCCTTATAAAGCGTTTAATATTATCAATATGACCAACGCGATCTTGCCCAAATTCGGTATTTAGTAAAGCTGTATCTAGACAAAGCTTTGGACAAAAACTAAGAAGTCTGGCATCTCCCTTTCTGGTACCGCCCACACAAATGCACCATCCCGTCCATTTAGAAATCGTGTAATAATATCAATATGCCCAACGCAATCTTGGCTAAATTCTGTATTTAGTAAAGCTATAACTGTACAAAGTTTCAGACAAAATATGGAAGTCCGGCAACTCCCAGCCTGGTACCTCCCATACAAATGTAACATCCCGCCCCTTATAAACCGTGTAATGTTATCAATATGACCAACGCGATCTTGCCCAAATTCTGTATTTAGTAAAGCTATAACTGTACAAAGTTTCAGACAGCTATAACTGTACAAAGTTTTTTCAGTTTTGAAGAAAAACTTTGACATCTGGCAACTCCCTTTCTGGTACCGCCCACACAAATGCACCATCCCTTCCATTTAGAAATCGTGTAATAATATCAATATGCCCAATGCAATCTTGCCCAAATTCTGTATTTAGTAAAGCTATAACTGTACAAAGTTTCAGACAAAAACTTGGAAGTCCGGCAACTTCCATTCTGGTACCTCCCATACAAATGTACCATCGTGCCCCTTACAAACCGTGTAATGTTATCAATATGACCAACGCAATCTTGCCCAAATTCTGCATTTAGTAAAGCTATATCTATACAAAGTTTTGGACAAAAAGTTGTACAAAGTTTCAGACAAAAACTTGGAAGTCCGGCAACTTCCATTCTGGTACCTCCCACACAAATGTACCATCCTGCCCCTTATAAACCGTTTAATATTATCAATATGACCAACGCGATCTTGCCCAAATTCGGTATTTAGTAAAGCTGTATCTAGACAAAGCTTTGGACAAAAACTAAGAAGTCTGGCATCTCCCTTTCTGGTACCGCCCACACAAATGCACCATCCCGTCCATTTAGAAATCGTGTAATAATATCAATATGCCCAACGCAATCTTGGCTAAATTCTGTATTTAGTAAAGCTTTAACTGTACAAAGTTTCAGACAAAACATGGAAGTCCGGCAACTCCCAGTCTGGTACCTCCCAGACAAATTTACCACCCCGCCAATTTAGAAATCGTGTAATAATATCAATATCCCCGACGCGATCTTGCCCAAATTCTGTATTTACTGTAGCCATAACTGTAGAAAGTTTCAGACAAAAACTTGGAAGTCCGGCAACTCCCATTCTGGTACCCCCCACACAAATGTACCATCCTGCCCCTTATAAACCGTGTAATATTATCAATATGACCAACGCGATCTTGCCGAAATTCTGTATTTACTATAGCTATTACTGTACAAAGTTTCAGACAAAAACTTGGAAGTCCGGCAACTTCCGTTCTGGTACCTCCCATACAAATTTAACATCCCGCCCCTTATAAAACGTGAAATGTTATCAATATGACCAACGCGATCTTGCCGAAATTCTGTATTTACTATAGCTATTACTGTACAAAGTTGCAGACAAAAACTTGGAAGTCTGGCAACTCCCTTTCTGGTATCGCCCACACAAATGCACCATCCCGCCCATTTAGAAATCATGTAATAATATCAATTGGGAGTTCATGGGGGTGTATGTTATAAGGTAAAGTTACTGATCGGTTCAACTTGGTGAACCCAGTGCGATCCTTATCGACTACATCTCAAGTCGTCTTCACAGACCTCCACGTGGTAACTCCTAGGCAACGGCGTTTTTGGCAACCGCCAAGACGACGGCTAACGTGTGAGGGCGAACCTTTCCTCAGGTTATGAGGTTGGAGTTGGGCTTGTAACCCGCTTCCCAAAAAAAAACCAACAATGAAAGCTAACAAAAATGATAAAATACGGACTCCCCCTAATGTTGACGACCACCGCAAACGTTTAAAGGACCATGATTTACGGATATGCACTTGGAATGTACGAACACTTCTTAGACCAGGTGCCTCTATCCAACTGGCGGATGTCCTCGAAGAATACAGAGCTGACATCACCGCAATTCAGGAAATAAGATGGAAAGGGCACGGCGTAAATAAAATGAGAAACTGCGATATTTATTACAGCTGCCGTGAAAGCAAGCACCAGTTTGGATGCGGATTTGTTGTGAACAAAAGACTATGTCACCTTGTCGCCGGTTTCACACCAGTGGATAAACGGCTGCCCACAATCCGCATCAAGGCTAAGTTTTTCTTTATTAGCCTGATTTGTGCTCACGCGCCGACGGAAGAGAAAGACGAAGAGACCAAAGATACATTTTACGAGCGCATAGAGCAAGCATACGACTGCTGTCCCGGCCATGACATTAAAATTGTTCTCGGGGTTTTTAATGGCAAAGTAGGCAGGGAAAACATCTTTGGTCCCACCATCGGTAATTTCAGCCTCCACGATGACACCTCCGATAACGGAATGAGGCTGATCGATTTCGCCGCAGCAAGGAATATGGTTATCAGCAGCACCAGGTTTAAGCATTGCGAAACCCATAAGGCAACATGGCTGTCACCTGATGGAAAGACGAAAAACCAAATCGATCATGTTGTGATAGACGGAAGGCATGCATCGAGCGTGCTGGACGTACGGACTTTCCGAACTGCCAATATTGATTCGGACCACTACCTTGTAGCAGCCAAGGTACGCACTCGTTTAAGTGCAGCAAAACCCGTACGTAACAGCACCAAACGAAAGCTAGACGTCGAAAAGCTGCAATCACAACCGACAGCACAAGCCTACTCCACGAAGCTATCACATCTCCTCCTGCTAAACCCTCCTCCTCCCGATGATATCAGCGAACAATGGCAACACATATACAACTCCATGACGAAGGCCGCCGAAGAAGAAATTGGTTACCGAAAGCGGCAACAAAGAAACCAATGGTACGATGAGGAGTGTAAAGCATATAGGATGAGGAGTGTAAAGCATATAGGGCGACACTCGCGCCGATGGCAACGCGAGCTGTGTTGGAGCGATACCGAGAGTTGAGGAGGGAGGAAAATCGTCTATTCCGAAGAAAGAAAAAAGAGATGGAAAGACGGAAATGTGAGGAGATTGTGTTCTATGGAAATAGAAATGATGCCAGAAAATTCTACCAACGAGTAAAACATCAAAGCCAAGACTCGTCTACTGGCATAACTTCGTGTAGAGATGAAAATGGGAACCTGGTGACAGACACGTCGAGTGTGCTGAGGATTTGGAAGAAACATTTCGCCAGCATGTTAGCGGCTGAAGAATCCGGCGAAGAAAACATCCCGCAACCAATCTTAGATGATGGTGTTGAATGTCCACCCCCTAACCCAGATGAGGTCAAAGCAGCAATATCCCGGCTTAAGAACAACAAGGCCGCAGGTGCTGATGGAATTCCAGCAGAGCTGTATAAGACCGGAGGAGAACAGCTGATAAGGTGCATGCATCAGCTAGTCTGCACCATCTGGGAGAACGAATGCATGCCTAATGATTGGAACCTCAGCGTACTATGCCCAATTCACAAGAAAGGAGACAAATCCGTTTGCGCCAACTACCGCGGAATAAGTCTCTTATCCATCTCATATAAAATACTATCTAGCATATTGTGTGAAAGATTGAAGCCAAAACTCGAAGAACTGATTCAGCCCTATCAGTGTGGCTTCAGGCCGAATAAATCCACCGTCGACCAAATCTTCACACTTCGCCAGATCCTGGAAAAGACCCATGAAATGCAAAGCGATACATACCATCTATTCATCGACTATAAAGCCGCCTTCGACACGCCGATAAGAGAAAAATTGTTTGAAACCTTGTCTGCATATGAGATCCCATCGAAACTTGTACGGCATTGTAGAATGACTCTGAGTGACACTAGATCCTCAGTAAAAATAGGAAGCGACCTCTCCGAACCATTCACTACAACAAGAGGTCTTCGACAAGGTGACAGCTTATCGTGCAACTTCTTCAATATATTAATGGAGAAAATATTGGAAAAAGCCGAAGTTAACAAAACAGGCACAGTGAACACCAAAGGCCACATACTACTCGCGTATGCAGACGACATTGACATCGTCGGTAAGATAGAGCGAGATGTAACTGGTGCTTTTTCCAGAATTGAGAAGGAATCAGCGAAGATGGGTCTAATTGTGAACGAGGACAAAACTAAATTTATGCTTGCCACTGCTAGGCAAACGTCGCGGCGAAAGAAAGGCCGGCAATTGCAACGTCGAGGTAGTGGAAGAATTTGTATACCTCGGCTCCGCCATTAATAGAAATAATAATGTCAGCATCGAAATAAAGCGAAGGATCGTGCTGGCAAATATATGTTATTTCGGGCTCAACAAACAATTCAGGAACAGAGCCCTCTCTCGTCGAACTAAAATAACACTGTACAACACTCTTATTCTGCCTGTGCTTCTTTATGGCGCTGAATCATGGGTACTTGCGAAAGCAGATGAAGCTGTGGTGGGTGTTTTTGAGAGAAAAATCCTTCGAAAAATCTATGGCCCGATCTGTGTTAACGAGGAGTATAGACGTCGAACGAACCGTGAACTGTATGAGCTATATCCCGACATGAACGTAGTCAAGCGCATCAAAATACAGCGATTGCGCTGGCTGGGTCATGTCGGTCGAATGAATACAAACGCTCCAGCCAGAAAGGCGTTGGACGACAACTACCACGGAAAGCGCAGACAGGGAAGACCGAGACTCCGGTGGAGGGACCAAGTGGAAGAAGACATGAAAATCCTTGGTATCACGAACTGGAGAAGACAAGCAGAAGACCGAAATGCTTGGAAATCATTTATTAAGCAGGCCAAGACTAACAACAGGTTGTAGAGCCAACTTAAGTAAGTAAGTAAGTAAGTAATAACATCAATATGCCTAACGCGATCATTCCCAAATTCTGTATTTACTGTAGCCATAACTGTAGAAAGTTTCAGACAAAAACTTGGAGGTCCGGCAACTCCCATGCTGGTACCTCCTATACAAATGTAACATCCCGCCCATTTAGAAATAGTGTAATAATATCAATATGCCCAAATTCTGTACTGTACAAAGTTTCAGACAAAAACTTGGAAGTCCGGCAACTCCCATTCTGGTACCTTCCATACAAATTTACCATCCCGCCCCTTGTAAACCGTGTAATAATATCAATATGCCCAACGCAATCTTGCCCAAATTCTGTATTTAGTATAGCTATAACTGTATAAAGTTTCAGACAAAAACTTGGAAGTCCGCCAACTTCCATTCTGGTACCTCCCATACAAATGTACCATCGTGCCCCTTAGAATCCGTGTAATATTATCAGTGTGAACAACGCGATCTTGCCCAAATTCTGTATTTAGTAAAGCTATATCTATTCAAAGCTTTGGACAAAAATTTGGAAGTATGGCAACTCCCTTTCTGGTACCTCCCACACAAATGTACCATCCCGCCCATTTAAAATCGTGTAATAATATCAATATGCCCAACGCAATCTTACCCAAATTCTATTTTTACTATATCTATAACTGCACAAAGTTTCAGACAACAAGTGGTCAAATAGTAAGTTCGGCCGGGCCGAATCTTATATACCCTCCATCATGGATCCTTAAAAAGTCAATAAATAAGAAAACTATGAAGAAAGTAAGTGCTTTGAAAGTGTTGTCAGGGGCCGGTTTTTGGGCCGCTGGTGACCCTATGGTCCCAGGAATCCGATCACAAATTTGATCCAAATCATGAAAATGGGCGCATATTCGGATTCGTGAGAAATTTCGTTGCATTTCGATACCCATATGTCCATGTTTGTCAGGGGGCGCTTTTTGAGCCGCAGGTGACCCGATGGTCCCAGGAACCCGATCCCAAATTTTATCCAAATCATGAAAATGGACGCATATTCGGATTCGTGAAAAAATTTCGTTGCATTTCGATACCCATATGCCCATGTTTGTCAGGGGCCGGTTTTTGGGCCGCTCGTGACCCGATAGTCCCAGGAACCCGATCACAAATTTTATCCAAATCATGAAAATAAATGCATATTTGGGTTCGCGAGAAAATTTCGTTGCATTTCGATACCCATATGTCCATGTTTTTTCAAGGGACGGTTTTTGGGCCGCTGGTGACCCGATAGACCCAGAAACCGGATCAAAAAATTTAGGCAAATCATGAAAATAAAGGCATATTTGGTTTCGTGAGTAAATTTCGTTGCACTTCGATACCCATATGCGCATGTTTATCATGGGCCCTTTTTTGGGCCCCAAGGGTCCACGGAACCCATGAGCACGCCCATTTTTGGGATTGTTTTCCCCATCTATAAATTATATAAACTTAGAACAATTTTACCAAAAAAAATCAGATGTAGTGAAAAAAAATATTTGAAAAATTTGATTATGGCCGGGATATATTTAGTCCCGTAAAGGGCAACTTTTTCCCCTTTGGTCCGATATTGCCCATTCTCGAACTTAACCTGCTTATGGGCAAAAAACATCTTCCTACAAAATTTCAGCTTCTTACCGTTGGTCGTTCGCACTCTATCGTGATTTCAACAGACAACAGACGGACAGACGGACATCGCTAGATTGTCTTAGAATGTTACACTGACCGATAATATATATACTTTATAAGGTCGCAGATCACTCTTTCGAGGTGTTGCAAATGGAATGACAAACTTAGTATATACTCCATCCTATGATGGAGTGTATAAAAACTTGGAAGTCCGGCACGTCCCAGACTGGTACCTCCCATACAAATTTACCATCCCGCCCCTTACAAACCGTGTAATGTTATCAATATGACCAACGCAATCTTGCCCAAATTGTGCGTTTAGTAAAGCTATATCTATACAAAGTTTTGGACAAAAAGTTGTACAAAGTTTCAGACAAAATCTTGGAAGTCCGGCAACTCCCTTTCTGATATCTCCCAAATGTACCATCCTGCCCCTTAGAATCCGTGTAATATTATCAGTGTGAACAACGCGATCTTTCCCAAATTCTGTCTTTAGTAAAGCTGTATCTAGACAAAGCTTTGGACAAAAACTAAGAAGTCTGGCATCTCCCTTTCTGGTACCGCCCACACAAATGCACCATCCCGTCCATTTAGAAATCGTGTAATAATATCAATATGTCCAACGCAATCTTGGCTAAATTCTGTATTTAGTAAAGCTATAACTGTACAAAGTTTCAGACAAAACATGGAAGTCCGGCAACTCCCAGTCTGGTACCTCCCATACAAATTTAACATCCCGCCTATTATAAAACGTGAAATGTTATCAATATGACCAACGCGATCTTGCCGAAATTCTGCATTTACTATAGCTATTACTGTACAAAGTTGCAGACAAAAACTTGGAAGTCCGGCAACTCCCATTCTGGTACCTCCCATACAAATGTAACATTCCGCCCCTTATAAACCGTGTAATGTTATCAATATGACCAACGCGATATTGCCCAAATTCTGTATTTAGTGTAGGTATATCCAAGGTTTATGTATAGAAGGTTACGCCATCCCAGCCCCCTTCCCTTTTCTGTTTTTGACGTTTGTCACCAATGACGTCACGCAAACTTTGTTCCTATTGGCTAAAAATTTCGATCTAACAGCTGATAATATTTGTGTATTCATAACAGTGGGACAATTGACTATTTTTGCCATCAATTTATTTATTAGCGAAAAACGAACAATTTTTTGTATATTAAGTTAAAGTTTTATTTAATTTTCTTTTTTTGGTATAAATATTTTTGGTAATGTCGGCATTTAATATTCTTAACCTAAAGTACATTCTGCACCGGAAAAACATTGTTTTTACATTTTTACATACTCACATATTTTTTACTGTTGGTTTTCATACATTTGCCCACTGCACACTTAATGTTTACGTTTCGATTTGTTGTTTTATTTCTTCACATATCTGACAAAGTGATTTCAGCTGTAGGGTTGCCAACTCACTGCAATATGTACATTTTTCACATGAAATCTTAGCTTTGTTAACTAAAAGTAGGCAGACATAGAGCTGGCAACCCACTTCTTTTTGACGTTTGTCACCAACTACGTCACCTAACGGCAATTTTTGCTGATGGCGTAACCTTCTATACATAAATCTTGGGTATATCTATACAAAGCTTTGGACATAAACGTGGAAGTCTGGAAACTCCCTTTCTGGTACCTCCCACACAAATGTACCATCCTGCCCCTTATAAACCGTGTAATATTATCAATATGACCAACGCGATCTTGCCGAAATTCTGTATTTACTATAGCTATTACTGTACAAAGTTTCAGACAAAAACTTGGAAGTCCGGCAACTTCCGTTCTGGTACCTCCCATAAAAAATTTAACATCCCGCCCCTTATAAAACGTGAAATGTTATCAATATGACCAACGCGATCTTGCCGAAATTCTGTATTTACTATAGCTATTACTGTACAAAGTTGCAGACAAAACCTTGGAAGTCTGGCAACTCCCTTTCTGGTATCGCCCACACAAATGCACCATCCCGCCCATTTAGAAATCATGTAATAATATCAATATCCCCAACGCGATCATTCCCAAATTCTGTATTTACTGTAGCCATAACTGTACAAAGTTTCAGACAAAAACTTGGAAGTCCGGCAACTCCCATGCTGGTACCTCCCATACAAATGTAACATCCCGCCCATTTAGAAATGGTGTAATAATATCAATATGCCCAAATTCTGTACTGTACAAAGTTTCAGACAAAAACTTGGAAGTCCGGCAACTCCCATTTTGGTACCTCCTATATAAATGTACCACCCCGGCAATTTAGAAATCGTGTAATAATATCAATATCCATATAGCTGGACAAAGTTTTGGAGAGAAACTTTGACATCTGGCAACACCCTTTCTGGTACCGCCTACACAAATGCACCATCCCACCGATTTTGAAATCGTGTAATAATATCAATATGCCCAACGCGATCATGCCCAAATTCTGTATTTAGTAAAGCTATATCTAGACAAAGCTTTGGACAAAAACTTGGAAGTCTGGCAACTCCCTTTCTGGTACCTCCCACACAAATGCACCATCCCGCCCATTTAGAAATCATGTAATAATGTCAATATGCCCAACGCAATCTTGCCCAAATTCTGTATTTAGTAAACATATAGCTGGACAAAGTTTTGGAGAGAAACTTTGACATCTGGCAACACCCTTTCTGGTACCGCCTACACAAATGCACCATCCCGTCCATTTAGAAATCGTGTAATAATATCAATATGCCCAATGCAATCTTGCCCAAATTCTGTTTTTACTATATCTATAACTGCACAAAGTTTCAGACAAAAAGTTGGAAGTCCGGCACATCCCAGTCTGGTACCTCCCATACAAATTTACCATCCCGCCCCTTATAAACCGTGTAATGTTATCAATATGACCAACGCAATCTTGCCCAAATTCTGCATTTAGTAAAGCTATATCTATATAAAGTTTTGGACAAAAAGTTGTACATAGTTTCACACAAAATCTTGGAAGTCCGGCAACTCCCAGTCGGGTACCTCCCATACAAATTTACCGTCCCGCCCCTTATAAACCGTGTAAGAATATCAATATGCCCAACGCAATCTTGCCCAAATTCTGTATTTAGTAAAGCAGACAAAAAATTGGAAGTCCGGCAACTCCCATTCCGATACCTCCCAAATAAATGTACCACCACGCCAATTTAGAAATCGTGTAATAATATCAATATTCCCAACGCGATCTTGCCCAAATTCTGTATTTAGTAAAGATATAGCTGGAAATAGTTTTGGAGAACAATTTTGACATCTGGCAACTCCTTTTCTGGTACCGCCCACACAAATGCACCATCCCGTCCATTTAGAAATCGTGTAATAATATTGATATGCCCAACGCAATCTTACCAAATTCTGTGTTTAGTAAAGCTATATCTATTCAAAGCTTTGGACAAAAAGTTGGAAGTCTGGCAACTCCCTTTCTGATATCTCCCAAATGTACCATCCTGCCCCTTAGAATCCGTGTAATATTTTCAGTGTGAAAAACGCGATCTTTCCCAAATTCTGTCTTTAGTAAAGCTATATCTATACAAAGCTTTGGACAAAAGCTTTGCCCCTTATAAACCGTTTAATATTATCAATATGACCAACGCGATCTAGCCCAAATTCTGTATTTAGTAAAGCTATATATATTCAAAGCTTTGGACAAAAAGTTGGAAGTCTGGCAACTCCCTTTCTGATATCTCCCAAATGTACCATTCTGCCCCTTATAAACCGTGTTATATTATCAATATGACGAACGCGATCTTGCCCAAATTCTGTATTTAGTAAAGCTATAACTGTACAAAGTTTCAGACAGCTCTAAATGTACAAAGTTTTTTCAGTTTTGAAGAAAAACTTTGACATCTGGCAACTCTCTTTCTGGTACCGCCCACACAAATGCACCATCCCGTCCATTTATAAATCGTGTAATAATATCAATATGCCCAATGCAATCTTGCCCAAATTCTGTATTTGGTAAAGCTATAACTGTACAAAGTTTCAGACAAAAACTTGGAAGTCCGCCAACGTCCATTCTGGTACCTCCCATACAAATGTACCATCGTGCCCCTTAGAATCCGTGTAATATTATCAGTGTGAACAACGCGATCTTGCCCAAATTCTGTATTTGGTAAAGCTATATCTATTCAAAGCTTTGGACAAAAATTTGGAAGTATGGCAACTCCCTTTCTGGTACCTCCCACACAAATGTACCATCCCGCCCATTTAGAAATCGTGTAATAATATCAATATGCCCAACGCGATCATTCCCAAATTCTGTATTTACTGTAGCCATAACTGTACAAAGTTTCAGACAAAAACTTGGAAGTCCGGCAACTCCCATGCTGGTACCTCCCATACAAATGTAACATCCCGCCCATTTAGAAATGGTGTAATAATATCAATATGCCCAAATTCTGTACTGTACAAAGTTTCAGACAAAAACTTGGAAGTCCGCCAACGTCCATTCTGGTACCTCCCATACAAATGTACCATCGTGCCCCTTAGAATCCGTGTAATATTATCAGTGTGAACAACGCGATCATGCCCAAATTCTGTATTTAGTAAAGCTATATCTAGACAAAGCTTTGGACAAAAACTTGGAAGTCTGGCAACTCCCTTTCTGGTACCTCCCACACAAATGCACCATCCCGCCCATTTAGAAATCATGTAATAATGTCAATATGCCCAACGCAATCTTGCCCAAATTCTGTATTTAGTAAACATATAGCTGGACAAAGTTTTGGAGAGAAACTTTGACATCTGGCAACACCCTTTCTGGTACCGCCTACACAAATGCACCATCCCGTCCATTTAGAAATCGTGTAATAATATCAATATGCCCAATGCAATCTTGCCCAAATTCTGTTTTTACTATATCTATAACTGCACAAAGTTTCAGACAAAAAGTTGGAAGTCCGGCACCTCCCAGTCTGGTACCTGCCATACAAATTTACCATCCCGCCCCTTATAAACCGTGTAATGTTATCAATATGACCAACGCAATCTTGCCCAAATTCTGCATTTAGTAAAGCTATATCTATACAAAGTTTTGGACAAAAAGTTGTACATAGTTTCACACAAAATCTTGGAAGTCCGGCAACTCCCAGTCGGGTACCTCCCATACAAATTTACCGTCCCGCCCCTTATAAACCGTGTAATAATATCAATATGCCCAACGCAATCTTGCCCAAATTCTGTATTTAGTAAAGCAGACAAAAAATTGGAAGTCCGGCAACTCCCATTCCGATACCTCCCATATAAATGTACCACCACGCAAATTTAGAAATCGTGTAATAATATCAATATCCCCAACGCGATCTTGTCCAAATTCTGTATTTAGTAAAGATATAGCTGGAAATAGTTTTGGAGAACAATTTTGACATCTGGCAACTCCTTTTCTGGTACCGCCCACACAAATGCACCATCCCGTCCATTTAGAAATCGTGTAATAATATTGATATGCCCAACGCAATCTTACCAAATTCTGTGTTTAGTAAAGCTATATCTATTCAAAGCTTTGGACAAAAAGTTGGAAGTTTGGCAACTCCCTTTCTGATATCTCCCAAATGTACCATCCTGCCCCTTAGAATCCGTGTAATATTATCAGTGTGAAAAACGCGATCATTCCCAAATTCTGTCTTTAGTAAAGCTATATCTATACAAAGCTTTGGACAAAAAGGTGGAACTCTGGCAACTCCCTTTCTGGTACCTACCACACATATGTACCATCCTGCCCCTTATAAACCGTTTAATATTATCAATATGACCAACGCGATCTAGCCCAAATTCTGTATTTAGTAAAGCTATATATATTCAAAGCTTTGGACAAAAAGTTGGAAGTCAGGCAACTCCCTTTCTGATATCTCCCAAATGTACCATTCTGCCCCTTATAAACCGTGTTATATTATCAATATGACGAACGCGATCTTGCCCAAATTCTGTATTTAGTAAAGCTATAACTGTACAAAGTTTCAGACAGCTCTAAATGTACAAAGTTTTTTCAGTTTTGAAGAAAAACTTTGACATCTGGCAACTCCCTTTCTGGTACCGCCCACACAAATGCACCATCCCGTCCATTTATAAATCGTGTAATAATATCAATATGCCCAATGCAATCTTGCCCAAATTCTGTATTTAGTAAAGCTATAACTGTACAAAGTTTCAGACAAAAACTTGGAAGTCCGCCAACGTCCATTCTGGTACCTCCCATACAAATGTACCATCGTGCCCCTTAGAATCCGTGTAATATTATCAGTGTGAACAACGCGATCTTGCCGAAATTCTGTATTTGGTAAAGCTATATCTATTCAAAGCTTTGGACAAAAATTTGGAAGTATGGCAACTCCCTTTCTGGTACCTCCCACACAAATGTACCATCCCGCCCATTTAGAAATCGTGTAATAATATCAATATGCCCAACGCAATCTTGCCCAAATTCTGTTTTTACTATATGTATAACTGCACAAAGTTTCAGACAACAAGTGGTCAAATAGTAAGTTCGGCCGGGCCGAATCTTATATACCCTCCAGCATGGATCCTTAAAAAGTCAATAAATAAGAAAACTATGAAGAAAGTAAGTGCTTTGAAAGTGTTGTCAGGGGCCGGTTTTTGGGCCGCTGGTGACCCTATGGTCCCAGGAACCCGATCACAAATTTTATCCAAATCATGAAAATAAATGCATATTTGGGTTCGCGAGAAAATTTCGTTGCATTTCGATACCCATATGTCCATGTTTTTTCAAGCGACGGTTTTTGGGCCGCTGGTGACCCGATAGTCCCAGAAACCGGATCAAAAAATGTAGGAAATCATGAAAATAAAGGCATATTTGGGTTCGTGAGTAAATTTCGTTGCACTTCGATACCCATATGCGCATGTTTATCATGGGCCCTTTTTTGGGCCCCAAGGGTCCGCGAAACCCATGAGCACGCCCATTTTTGGGATTTTTTTCCCCATCTATAAATTATATAAACTTAGAACAATTTTACCAAAAAAAATCAGATGTAGTGAAAAAAAATATTTGAAAAATTTGATTATGGCCGGGATATATTTAGTCCCGTAAAGGGCAACTTTTTCCCCTTTGGTCCGATACTGCCCATTCTCGAACTTAACCTGCTTATGGGCAAAAAACATCTTCCTACAAATGGTCGTTCGCACTCTATCGTGATTTCAACAGACAACAGACGGACATCGCTAGAATGTCTTAGAATGTTACACTGACCGATAATATATATACTTTATAAGGTCGCAGATCACTCTTTCGAGGTGTTGCAAACGGAATGACAAACTTAGTATATACTCCATCCTATGATGGAGTGTATAAAAACTTGGAAGTCCGGCACGTCCCAGTCTGGTACCTCCCATACAAATTTACCATCCCGCCCCTTACAAACCGTGTAATGTTATCAATATGACCAACGCAATCTTGCCCAAATTGTGCATTTAGTAAAGCTATATCTATACAAAGTTTTGGACAAAAAGTTGTACAAAGTTTCAGACAAAATCTTGGAAGTCCGGCAACTCCCTTTCTGATATCTCCCAAATGTACCATCCTGCCCCTTAGAATCCGTGTAATATTATCAATATGACGAACGCGATCTTGCCCAAATTCTGTATTTAGTAAAGCTATATATATTCAAAGCTTTGGACAAAAAGTTGGAAGTCAGGCAACTCCCTTTCTGATATCTCCCAAATGTACCATTCTGCCCCTTATAAACCGTGTTATATTATCAATATGACGAACGCGATCTTGCCCAAATTCTGTATTTAGTAAAGCTATAACTGTACAAAGTTTCAGACAGCTCTAAATGTACAAAGTTTTTTTCAGTTTTGAAGAAAAACTTTGACATCTGGCAACTCCCTTTCTGGTACCGCCCACACAAATGCACCATCCCGTCCATTTATAAATCGTGTAATAATATCAATATGCCCAATGCAATCTTGCCCAAATTCTGTATTTAGTAAAGCTATAACTGTACAAAGTTTCAGACAAAAACTTGGAAGTCCGCCAACGTCCATTCTGGTACCTCCCATACAAATGTACCATCGTGCCCCTTAGAATCCGTGTAATATTATCAGTGTGAACAACGCGATCTTGCCGAAATTCTGTATTTGGTAAAGCTATATCTATTCAAAGCTTTGGACAAAAATTTGGAAGTATGGCAACTCCCTTTCTGGTACCTCCCACACATATGTACCATCCTGCCCCTTATAAACCGTTTAATATTATCAATATGACCAACGCGATCTAGCCCAAATTCTGTATTTAGTAAAGCTATATATATTCAAAGCTTTGGACAAAAAGTTGGAAGTCAGGCAACTCCCTTTCTGATATCTCCCAAATGTACCATTCTGCCCCTTATAAACCGTGTTATATTATCAATATGACGAACGCGATCTTGCCCAAATTCTGTATTTAGTAAAGCTATAACTGTACAAAGTTTCAGACAGCTCTAAATGTACAAAGTTTTTTCAGTTTTGAAGAAAAACTTTGACATCTGGCAACTCCCTTTCTGGTACCGCCCACACAAATGCACCATCCCGTCCATTTATAAATCGTGTAATAATATCAATATGCCCAATGCAATCTTGCCCAAATTCTGTATTTAGTAAAGCTATAACTGTACAAAGTTTCAGACAAAAACTTGGAAGCCCGCCAACGTCCATTCTGGTACCTCCCATACAAATGTACCATCGTGCCCCTTAGAATCCGTGTAATATTATCAGTGTGAACAACGCGATCTTGCCGAAATTCTGTATTTGGTAAAGCTATATCTATTCAAAGCTTTGGACAAAAATTTGGAAGTATGGCAACTCCCTTTCTGGTACCTCCCACACAAATGTACCATCCCGCCCATTTAGAAATCGTGTAATAATATCAATATGCCCAACGCAATCTTGCCCAAATTCTGTTTTTACTATATGTATAACTGCACAAAGTTTCAGACAACAAGTGGTCAAATAGTAAGTTCGGCCGGGCCGAATCTTATATACCCTCCAGCATGGATCCTTAAAAAGTCAATAAATAAGAAAACTATGAAGAAAGTAAGTGCTTTGAAAGTGTTGTCAGGGGCCGGTTTTTGGGCCGCTGGTGACCCTATGGTCCCAGGAACCCGATCACAAATTTTATCCAAATCATGAAAATAAATGCATATTTGGGTTCGCGAGAAAATTTCGTTGCATTTCGATACCCATATGTCCATGTTTTTTCAAGCGACGGTTTTTGGGCCGCTGGTGACCCGATAGTCCCAGAAACCGGATCAAAAAATGTAGGAAATCATGAAAATAAAGGCATATTTGGGTTCGTGAGTAAATTTCGTTGCACTTCGATACCCATATGCGCATGTTTATCATGGGCCCTTTTTTGGGCCCCAAGGGTCCGCGAAACCCATGAGCACGCCCATTTTTGGGATTTTTTTCCCCATCTATAAATTATATAAACTTAGAACAATTTTACCAAAAAAAATCAGATGTAGTGAAAAAAAATATTTGAAAAATTTGATTATGGCCGGGATATATTTAGTCCCGTAAAGGGCAACTTTTTCCCCTTTGGTCCGATACTGCCCATTCTCGAACTTAACCTGCTTATGGGCAAAAAACATCTTCCTACAAATGGTCGTTCGCACTCTATCGTGATTTCAACAGACAACAGACGGACATCGCTAGAATGTCTTAGAATGTTACACTGACCGATAATATATATACTTTATAAGGTCGCAGATCACTCTTTCGAGGTGTTGCAAACGGAATGACAAACTTAGTATATACTCCATCCTATGATGGAGTGTATAAAAACTTGGAAGTCCGGCACGTCCCAGTCTGGTACCTCCCATACAAATTTACCATCCCGCCCCTTACAAACCGTGTAATGTTATCAATATGACCAACGCAATCTTGCCCAAATTGTGCATTTAGTAAAGCTATATCTATACAAAGTTTTGGACAAAAAGTTGTACAAAGTTTCAGACAAAATCTTGGAAGTCCGGCAACTCCCTTTCTGATATCTCCCAAATGTACCATCCTGCCCCTTAGAATCCGTGTAATATTATCAGTGTGAACAACGCGATCTTTCCCAAATTCTGTCTTTAGTAAAGCTATATCTATACAAAGCTTTGGACAAAAAGTTGGAAGTCTGGCAACTCCCTTTCTGGTACCTCCCACACAAATGTACCATCCTGCCCCTTATAAACCGTTTAATATTATCAATATGACCAACGCGATCTTGCCCAAATTCTGTATTTAGTAAAGCTATATCTATTCAAAGCTTTGGACAAAAAGTTGGAAGTCTGGCAACTCCCTTTCTGATATCTCCCACATGTACCATTCTACCCCTTATAAACCGTGTTATATTATCAATATGACGAACGCGATCTTGCCCAAATTCTGTATTTAGTAAAGCTGTATCTGGACAAAGCTTTGGACAAAAACTAAGAAGTCTGGCATCTCCCTTTCTGGTACCGCCCACACAAATGCACCATCCCGTCCATTTAGAAATCGTGTAATAATATCAATATGCCCAACGCAATCTTGGCTAAATTCTGTATTTAGTAAAGCTTTAACTGTACAAAGTTTCAGACAAAACATGGAAGTCCGGCAACTCCCAGTCTGGTACCTCCCATACAAATTTACCACCCCGCCAATTTAGAAATCGTGTAATAATATCAATATCCCCGACGCGATCTTGCCCAAATTCTGTACTTAGTAAACCTATAACTGTACAAAGTTTCAGACAAAAACTTGGAAGTCCGGCAACTTCCGTTCTGGTACCTCCCATACAAATTTAACATCCCGCCCCTTATAAAACGTGAAATGTTATCAATATGACCAACGCGATCTTGCCGAAATTCTATATTTACTATAGCTATTACTGTACAAAGTTGCAGACAAAAACTTGGAAGTCCGGCAACTCCCATTCTGGTACCTCCCATACAAATGTAACATCCCGCCCATTTAGAAATAGTGTAATAATATCAATATGCCCAAATTCTGTACTGTACAAAGTTTCAGACAAAAACTTGGAAGTCCGGCAACTCCCATTTTGGTACCTCCTATATAAATGTACCACCCCGGCAATTTAGAAATCGTGTAATAATATCAATATCCCTAACGCGATCTTGCCCAAATTCTGTATTTAGTAAACATATAGCTGGATAAAGTTTTGGACAAAAACTTGGAAGTCTGGCAACTCCATTTCTGGTACCGTCCACACAAATGAACTATTCCGCCCATTTAGAAATCGTATAATAATATCAATATGCCCAAGGCGATCATGCCCAAATTCGGTATATAGTAAAGCTATATCTATACAAAGCTTTGGACAAAAACTTGAAAGTCTGGCAACTCCCTTTCTGGTACCTCCCACACAAATGCACCATCCCGTCCATTTAGAAATCGTATAATAATATCAATATGCCCAAGGCGATCATGCCCAAATTCGGTATATAGTAAAGCTATATCTAGACAAAGCTTTGGACAAAAACTTGGAAGTCTGGAAACTCCCTTTCTAGTACCTCCCACACAAATGTACCATCCTGCCCCTTATAAACCGTTTAATATTATCAATATGACCAACGCGATCTTGCCGAAATTCTGTATTTACTATAGCTATTACTGTACAAAGTTTCAGACAAAAACTTGGAAGTCCGGCAACTTCCGTTCTGGTACCTCCCATAGAAATTTAACATCCCGCCCCTTATAAAACGTGAAATGTTATCAATATGACCAACGCGATCTTGCCGAAATTCTGTATTTTCTATAGCTATTACTGTACAAAGATGCAGACAAAAACTTGGAAGACTGGCAACTCCCTTTCTGGTATCGCCCGCACAAATGCACCATCCCGCCCATTTAGAAATCATGTAATAATATCAATATGCCCAACGCGATCATTCCCAAATTCTGTATTTACTGTAGCCATAACTGTACAAAGTTTCAGACAAAAACTTGGAAGTCCGGCAACTCCCATGCTGGTACCTCCCATACAAATGTAACATCCCGCCCATTTAGAAATAGTGTAATAATATCAATATGCCCAAATTCTGTACTGTACAAAGTTTCAGACAAAAACTTGGAAGTCCGGCAACTCCCATTTTCGTACCTCCTATATAAATGTACCACCCCGGCAATTTAGAAATCGTGTAATAATATCAATATCCCTAACGCGATCTTGCCCAAATTCTGTATTTAGTAAACATATAGCTGGACAAAGTTTTGGACAAAAACTTGGAAGTCTGGCAACTCCATTTCTGGTACCGTCCACACAAATGAACTATCCCGCCTGTTCAGATTTCTGTAAATCCTCACATGGTGTTTTTTTCCTTTTCTGCTGAAGGTATAAAATTGTGTTGGATTCGGTAATTGAATGTATTCAAAACAATGTGTAAAACTGTACTGTAGTTTGTATGTATTCAAATAATGTATACAATTGTAATTTGGATATATTCAATGCATGTGCGTATGTTGTAGCTTGGGTTTTTTAAGATAAGCAGGCAGTACAACATGCGTGTGTGGTATAGAGCGGCGGGCTATTTTTAGAATAAGGGACGAGCATGATAACGAGTGGAATTTTCCACAAGATGTTATGCGTGCGTGGGTTGACAAAACAACCCCACGCATGCGTCTATCGCGTTCTCGTTCATTCTTTAGGATTAGTTTAGTTTAAGAAAATGTATGGTAGATTAAGAAAATATTATGAAATAAAAATCAGTATCTAACAAGTACTCAAGGAGTGACTGTCTTTTCAACATTCGTCCGTGCGGGTCAGATTTACATCTCTCGCTTGTACATTTTGGTCGTTCGAACCAGAGATATTTGATTATTCGAACTTTTGAACATTAATCCTACGAAACTTTGCACGTGCCAAAGAGGATAATGAAAGGTCGAACAAATAAAATAGAGCCCACATCCAAGGAGGTACCGGAACTGATGGATATACACAAATCCACCGAGGCCTTGTATGAAGGGGCTAAAGGAATGATAGCAGAATACAGGATTGACGCTATCGAAGAGAAGCTGTCGTTGGAAGCAGAGCCAAACAGAATTGGCGAAGACGGAAAGGAAAATACAGTCCACAATAGCGACATACAACCTTCTCAACCACAAAGTATAATGGTTGAAAGGTTTGGAAGAGAAGTTCGGGAATTGGCGACAATTATGAGTACGACAAGAGATACCATACTGAGTCTCAGTTCCGAACGGCTGCAGGTACAACAACAATTGGTAGAGGACCAATTTCAAGAAGTTGTCCAGGCATACAGGAGGATTTTCGCTGAAAATCTCGACGACGACGATATTTATGACGCGTACACGAAAATATGGAGGCAGTACCGTGAAGTGCGATATGAAATCGCGGGTCAAACAGAAAACTTCAAGAGGGATAAGGAGTTTTCTAAAGCAACCATAAGTGCACGCCTGGCATATAACCGGTATGCTGAAACGCAAAAGGCCCAGCTGTGGCCCAGACGAGCTCCTGCTAATGAGAAGGATGACCGGTTTAAAGCTAAAACCGATGCTGAAAAACATAAGGGTGAGCTGTGGGCCAGACGAGTTCCCGAGTTAAAGAAGAAAACTGAAAGCGATGATGAAGTCAACAAAGAGCTGTGGGTTACCCGAAGATCCACACACTGTAATGATGACCAACGCTGGGTATCGAGGTTACCGCTTAAGAAGAAAGCTGGTCAAGAGACTGGTGTTGATCCGAAGGAAGATCTCGCGCATGTTCCGATTGATGTCATCGAACAGAATTTTCAAGCGAGTGGCTTGAAAATCCATTGTGCTGGCGAAGATCCAAAAATTTAAGACAATTTTCAATTGGAAAAAACGAAGGCGGCTTCTGCTCAAGCGCAGAAGTCTGGTCCATATGAAAGGTTGGAGCCGATCACCACAATGGTGAAGGCTGTGGGTTCCCCGGGAGCTCCACACTTCGGTGGATTGCAGGTGGCTGCGGTTAAGTCAGCGTTTGGAGATGGCGCGGTATTAAAGAACCTATCATCGGCCCAACCTGATAACAATTTAATGGTGAATATGTCTACATGGAATAATTATTGTTTGGCAGATCCATTATTCTATAGAGCGGATAGAGTCGACCTCATTGGAGCTGGCTTACATCACGGAATTGAAAAGGACGTGGCTAAGGCGATTAGAGAGGCCTCAACAAGTTCCGCGGACGTGCTGTCCTCCGAAAATATATCTTGGCACTTTATTCCCCCGGGAGCTCCACACTTCGGTGGATTGTGGGAGGCTGCGGTAAAGTCAGTGAAGTACCATCTGAGGCGTGTTATCGGCGAGAACAAGCTGACCTTTGAAGAGATGGCGACGTTGCTGGCGGTATTGAACTCTCGACCATTATGTGAAATGGGGAATAATGCCGATGAGATAAATGTCTTAACACCTGGACATTTTCTGACTGGAAGGCCGTTGCTGGAACTTCCCGATGGACATAAAGAATCTGATGGGATGGGGTCGCTTAACAGATGGAAGCTTATCCAAAAAATGAAGACTGATTTCTGGAATCAGTGGAAGAATAATAACCTGGTCACTTTGCAGCAAAGAAGAAAATGGAAGAAAGAAATGCCAAATGAATGAAAGAGAAGAATCAGTGACTGGACATGAAGCTACGTTTGGATTACTGTCATCTGGTGTGCTGTTGTTACCTGATGGGTGTAAAGAAGCTGATGTAATGCAGAGGAGGCACGTGTGGATTAATCCTTATGGTTTCACATCAAGGGAACTGCATAAGTGGAATGGTCCTGAATGGCTGAAGGATGTCGACAAATGGCCACATATAATAGAATTAATAGATTTAAATTTGTCATAAAATATTGATATACATATGTAAAACAAATAATTGTAGTTCGCCGGCCGCAGAATGTTCAGATTTCTGTAAATCCTCACATGGTGTTTTTTTCCTTTTCTGCTGAAGGTATAAAATTGTGTTGGATTCGGTAATTGAATGTATTCAAAACAATGTGTAAAACTGTACTGTAGTTTGTATGTATTCAAATAATGTATACAATTGTAATTTGGATATATTCAATGCCTGTGCGTTATTGTAGCTTGGGTTTTTTAAGATAAGCAGGCAGTACAACATGCGTGTGTGGTATAGAGCGGCGGGCTATTTTTAGAATAAGGGACGAGCATGCTAACGAGTGGAATTTTCCACAAGATGTTATGCGTGCGTGGGTTGACAAAACAACCCCACGCATGCGTCTATCGCGTTCTCGTTCATTCTTTAGGATTAGTTTAGTTTAAGAAAATGTATGGTAGATTAAGAAAATATTATGAAATAAAAATCAGTATCTTACAAGTACTCAATGAGTGAGTGTCTTACAAACATTCATCCGTGCGGGTCAGCTTTACATCTCTCGATCGTACATTTCGGTCGTTCGAACCAGATTATTAAATCCAGTTTTGAACAGACAAAAGAAAGTTCTCATCCAAGGAGGTACCGGAACTGATGGATACACATAAATCCACCGAGGCCTTGTATGAAGGAACTAGAGGAGCAAAGGAATAACAGAATCTGTCGCTGAGAGTATCTAACAAGTACTCAGTGTCTTACAAACATTCATCCGTGCGGGTCAGCTTTACATCTCTCGCTCGTACACCGCCCATTTAGAAATCGTATAATAATATCAATATGCCCAAGGCGATCATGCCCAAATTCGGTATATAGTAAAGCAATATCTAGACAAAGCTTTGGACAAAAACTTGGAAGTCTGGCAACTCCCTTTCTGGTACCTCCCACACAAATGCACCATCCCGCCCATTTTGAAATCGTGTAATAATATCAATATGCCCAAAGCGATCATGCCCAAATTCGGTATATAGTAAAGCTATATCTAGACAAAGCTTTGGACAAAAACTTGGAAGTCTGACAACTCCATTTCTGGTACCTCCCACACAAATGTACCATCCTGCCCCTTATAACCCGTGTAATATTATCAATATGCCCAACGAGATCTTGCTCAAAAGCTGTATTTAGTAAAGATATTGCTGGACAAAGTTTTGGAGAAAAACTTTGACATCTGGCAACTCCCTTTCTGGTACCGCCCACACAAATGCAAAACCCCGCCAATTTAGAAATCGTGTAATAATATCAATATGCCCAACGCAATCTTGTACAAATTCTGTATTTAGCAAAGATATTGCTGGACAAAGTTTTGGACAAAAACTTGGAAGTCTGGCAACTCCATTTCTGGTACCGTCCACACAAATGAACTATCCCGCCCATTTAGAAATCGTATAATAATATCAATATGCCCAAGGCGATCATGCCCAAATTCGGTATATAGTAAAGCAATATCTAGACAAAGCTTTGGACAAAAACTTGGAAGTCTGGCAACTCCCTTTCTGGTACCTCCCACACAAATGAACTATCCCGCCCATTTAGAAATCGTATAATAATATCAATATGCCCAAGGCGATCATGCCCAAATTCGGTATATAGTAAAGCAATATCTATACAAAGCTTTGGACAAAAAGTTGGAAGTCTGGCAATTCCCTTTCTGGTACCTCCCACACACCAACATGCCAATTTAGAAATCGTGTAATAATATCAATATGCCCAACGCAATCTTGTACAAATTCTGTATTTAGCATAGCTATAGCTGGACAAAGTTTTGGAGAAATACTTGGAATTCCGGCAACTCCCTTTCTGGTACCTCCCACACAAATGTACCATCCAAAAAGTCTGACAACTCCGTTTCTGGTACAGCCCACACAAATGAAACATCCCGCCCATTTTGAAATCGTGTAATAATATCAATATGCCCAACGCGATCATGCCCAAATTCTGTATTTAGTAAAGCTATATCTAGACAAAGTTTTGAAGAAAAACTTTAACATCTGGCAACTCCGTTTCTGGTACCGCCCACACAAATGCACCACCCCGCCATTTAGAAATCGTGTAATAATATTAATATGCCCAACGCAATCTTGTACAAATTCTGTATTTAGCAAAGCTATAGCTGGACAAAGTTTTGGAGAAAAACTTGGACGTCTGGAAACTCCCTTTCTGGTACCTGCCACACAAATGTACCATCCTGCACCTTATAAACCGTGTAATATTATCAATATGACCAACGCGATCTTGCCCAAATTTTGTATTTAGTAAAGCTATATCTGGACAAAGTTTTGTAGGAAAACTTGGAAGTCTGGCAACTCCCTTTCTGGTATCGCCCACACAAATGCACCATCCCGTCCATTTAGAAATCATGTAATAATATCAATATGCCCAACGCGATCATTCCCAAATTCTGTATTTACTATAGCCATAACTGTACAAAGTTTCAGACAAAAACTTGGAAGTCCGGCAACTCCCATGCTGGTACCTCCCATACAAATGTAACATCCCGCCCCTTGTAAACCGTGTAATAATATCAATATGCCCAAATTCTGTACTGTACAAAGTTTCAGACAAAAACTTGGAAGTCCGGCAACTCCCATTCTGGTACATCCCATACCAATTTACCATCCCGCCCCTTGTAAACCGTGTAATAATATCAATATGCCCAACGCAATCTTGCCCAAATTCTGTATTTAGTAAAGCTATAACTGTACAAAGTTTCAGACAGCTATAACTGTACAAAGATTTTTCAGTTTTGAAGAAAAACTTTGACATCTGGCAACTCCCTTTCTGGTACCGCCCACACAAATGCACCATCCCGTCCATTTAGAAATCGTGTAATAATATCAATATGCCCAACGCAATCTTGGCTAAATTCTGTATTTAGTAAAGCTATAACTGTACAATGTTTCAGACAAAACATGGAAGTCCGGCAACTCCCAGTCTGGTACCTCCCATACAAATTTACCACCCCGCCAATTTAGAAATCGTGTAATAATATCAATATCCCCGACGCGATCTTGCCCAAATTCTGTACTTAGTAAAGCTATAACTGTACAAAGTTTCAGACAAAAACTTGGAAGTCCGGCAACTTCCGTTCTGGTACCTCCCATACAAATTTAACATCCCGCCCCTTATAAAACGTGAAATGTTATCAATATGACCAACGCGATCTTGCCGAAATTCTGTATTTACTATAGCTATTACTGTACAAAGTTGCAGACAAAAACTTGGATGTCCGGCAACTCCCATTCTGGTACCTCCCTTACAAATGTAACATCCCGCCCCTTATAAACCGTGTAATGTTATCAATATGACCAACGCGATCTTGCCCAAATTCTGTATTTAGTATAGGTATATCTATACATAGCTTTGGACATAAACTTGGAAGTCTGGAAACTCCCTTTCTGGTACCTCCCACACAAATGTACCATCCTGCCCCTTATAAACCGTGTAATATTATCAATATGACCAACGCGATCTTGCCGAAATTCTGTATTTACTATAGCTATTACTGTACAAAGTTTCAGACAAAAACTTGGAAGTCCGGCAACTTCCGTTCTGGTACCTCCCATAGAAATTTAACATCCCGCCCCTTATAAAACGTGAAATGTTATCAATATGACCAACGCGATCTTGCCCAAATTCTGTATTTAGTATAGGTATATCTATACAAAGCTTTGGGCATAAACTTGGAAGTCTGGAAACTCCCTTTCTGGTACCTCCCACACAAATGTACCATCCTGCCCCTTATAAACCGTGTAATATTATCAATATGACCAACGCGATCTTGCCGAAATTCTGTATTTACTATAGCTATTACTGTACAAAGATGCAGAGAAAAACTTGGAAGTCTGGCAACTCCCTTTCTGGTATCGCCCACACAAATGCACCATCCCGCCCATTTAGAAATCATGTAATATTATCAATATGCCCAACGCGATCATGCCCAAATTCGGTATATAGTAAAGCTATATCTAGACAAAGCTTTGGACAAAAACTTGGAAGTCTGACAACTCCATTTCTGGTACCTCCCACACAAATGTACCATCCTGCCCCTTATAACCCGTGTAATATTATCAATATGCCCAACGAGATCTTGCTCAAAAGCTGTATTTAGTAAAGATATTGCTGGACAAAGTTTTGGAGAAAAACTTTGACATCTGGCAACTCCCTTTCTGGTACCGCCCACACAAATGCAAAACCCCGCCAATTTAGAAATCGTGTAATAATATCAATATGCCCAACGCAATCTTGTACAAATTCTGTATTTAGCAAAGATATTGCTGGACAAAGTTTTGGACAAAAACTTGGAAGTGTGGCAACTCCATTTCTGGTACCGTCCACACAAATGAACTATCCCGCCCATTTAGAAATCGTATAATAATATCAATATGCCCAAGGCGATCATGCCCAAATTCGGTATATAGTAAAGCAATATCTAGACAAAGCTTTGGACAAAAACTTGGAAGTCTGGCAACTCCCTTTCTGGTACCTCCCACACAAATGAACTATCCCGCCCATTTAGAAATCGTATAATAATATCAATATGCCCAAGGCGATCATGCCCAAATTCGGTATATAGTAAAGCAATATCTATACAAAGCTTTGGACAAAAAGTTGGAAGTCTGGCAATTCCCTTTCTGGTACCTCCCACACACCAACATGCCAATTTAGAAATCGTGTAATAATATCAATATGCCCAACGCAATCTTGTACAAATTCTGTATTTAGCATAGCTATAGCTGGACAAAGTTTTGGAGAAATACTTGGAATTCCGGCAACTCCCTTTCTGGTACCTCCCACACAAATGTACCATCCAAAAAGTCTGACAACTCCGTTTCTGGTACAGCCCACACAAATGAAACATCCCGCCCATTTTGAAATCGTGTAATAATATCAATATGCCCAAGGCGATCATGCCCAAATTCGGTATATAGTAAAGCAATATCTAGACAAAGCTTTGGACAAAAACTTGGAAGTCTGGCAACTCCCTTTCTGGTACCGCCCACACAAATGCAAAACCCCGCCAATTTAGAAATCGTGTAATATTATCAATATGCCCAACGCGATCATGCCCAAATTCGGTATATAGTAAAGCTATATCTAGACAAAGCTTTGGACAAAAACTTGGAAGTCTGACAACTCCATTTCTGGTACCTCCCACACAAATGTACCATCCTGCCCCTTATAACCCGTGTAATATTATCAATATGCCCAACGAGATCTTGCTCAAAAGCTGTATTTAGTAAAGATATTGCTGGACAAAGTTTTGGAGAAAAACTTTGACATCTGGCAACTCCCTTTCTGGTACCGCCCACACAAATGCAAAACCCCGCCAATTTAGAAATCGTGTAATAATATCAATATGCCCAACGCAATCTTGTACAAATTCTGTATTTAGCAAAGATATTGCTGGACAAAGTTTTGGACAAAAACTTGGAAGTCTGGCAACTCCATTTCTGGTACCGTCCACACAAATGAACTATCCCGCCCATTTAGAAATCGTATAATAATATCAATATGCCCAAGGCGATCATGCCCAAATTCGGTATATAGTAAAGCAATATCTAGACAAAGCTTTGGACAAAAACTTGGAAGTCTGGCAACTCCCTTTCTGGTACCTCCCACACAAATGAACTATCCCGCCCATTTAGAAATCGTATAATAATATCAATATGCCCAAGGCGATCATGCCCAAATTCGGTATATAGTAAAGCAATATCTATACAAAGCTTTGGACAAAAAGTTGGAAGTCTGGCAATTCCCTTTCTGGTACCTCCCACACACCAACATGCCAATTTAGAAATCGTGTAATAATATCAATATGCCCAACGCAATCTTGTACAAATTCTGTATTTAGCATAGCTATAGCTGGACAAAGTTTTGGAGAAATACTTGGAATTCCGGCAACTCCCTTTCTGGTACCTCCCACACAAATGTACCATCCAAAAAGTCTGACAACTCCGTTTCTGGTACAGCCCACACAAATGAAACATCCCGCCCATTTTGAAATCGTGTAATAATATCAATATGCCCAACGCGATCATGCCCAAATTCTGTATTTAGTAAAGCTATATCTAGACAAAGTTTTGAAGAAAAACTTTAACATCTGGCAACTCCGTTTCTGGTACCGCCCACACAAATGCACCACCCCGCCATTTAGAAATCATGTAATAATATTAATATGCCCAACGCAATCTTGTACAAATTCTGTATTTAGCAAAGCTATAGCTGGACAAAGTTTTGGAGAAAAACTTGGACGTATGGAAACTCCCTTTCTGGTACCTGTCACACAAATGTACCATCCTGCACCTTATAAACCGTGTAATATTATCAATATGACCAACGCGATCTTGCCCAAATTTTGTATTTAGTAAAGCTATATCTGGACAAAGTTTTGTAGGAAAACTTGGAAGTCTGGCAACTCCCTTTCTGGTATCGCCCACACAAATGCACCATCCCGTCCATTTAGAAATCATGTAATAATATCAATATGCCCAACGCGATCATTCCCAAATTCTGTATTTACTATAGCCATAACTGTACAAAGTTTCAGACAAAAACTTGGAAGTCCGGCAACTCCCATGCTGGTACCTCCCATACAAATGTAACATCCCGCCCCTTGTAAACCGTGTAATAATATCAATATGCCCAAATTCTGTACTGTACAAAGTTTCAGACAAAAACTTGGAAGTCCAGCACTCCCATTCTGGTACATCCCATACCAATTTACCATCCCGCCCCTTGTAAACCGTGTAATAATATCAATATGCCCAACGCAATCTTGCCCAAATTCTGTATTTAGTAAAGCTATAACTGTACAAAGTTTCAGACAGTTATAACTGTACAAAGATTTTTCAGTTTTGAAGAAAAACTTTGACATCTGGCAACTCCCTTTCTGGTACCGCCCACACAAATGCACCATCCCGTCCATTTAGAAATCGTGTAATAATATCAATATGCCCAACGCAATCTTGTACAAATTCTGTATTTAGTAAAGATATTGCTGGACAAAGTTTTGGAGAAAAACTTTGACATCTGGCAACTCCCTTTCTGGTACCGCCCACACAAATGCAAAACCCCGCCAATTTAGAAATCGTGTAATAATATCAATATGCCCAACGCAATCTTGTACAAATTCTGTATTTAGCAAAGATATTGCTGGACAAAGTTTTGGACAAAAACTTGGAAGTCTGGCAACTCCATTTCTGGTACCGTCCACACAAATGAACTATCCCGCCCATTTAGAAATCGTATAATAATATCAATATGCCCAAGGCGATCATGCCCAAATTCGGTATATAGTAAAGCAATATCTAGGCAAAGCTTTGGACAAAAACTTGGAAGTCTGGCAACTCCCTTTCTGGTACCTCCCACACAAATGAACTATCCCGCCCATTTAGAAATCGTATAATAATATCAATATGCCCAAGGCGATCATGCCCAAATTCGGTATATAGTAAAGCAATATCTATACAAAGCTTTGGACAAAAAGTTGGAAGTCTGGCAATGCCCTTTCTGGTACCTCCCACACACCAACATGCCAATTTAGAAATCGTGTAATAATATCAATATGCCCAACGCAATCTTGTACAAATTCTGTATTTAGCATAGCTATAGCTGGACAAAGTTTTGGAGAAATACTTGGAATTCCGGCAACTCCCTTTCTGGTACCTCCCACACAAATGTACCATCCAAAAAGTCTGACAACTCCGTTTCTGGTACAGCCCACACAAATGAAACATCCCGCCCATTTTGAAATCGTGTAATAATATCAATATGCCCAAGGCGATCATGCCCAAATTCGGTATATAGTAAAGCAATATCTAGACAAAGCTTTGGACAAAAACTTGGAAGTCTGGCAACTCCCTTTCTGGTACCGCCCACACAAATGCAAAACCCCGCCAATTTAGAAATCGTGTAATATTATCAATATGCCCAACGCGATCATGCCCAAATTCGGTATATAGTAAAGCTATATCTAGACAAAGCTTTGGACAAAAACTTGGAAGTCTGACAACTCCATTTCTGGTACCTCCCACACAAATGTACCATCCTGCCCCTTATAACCCGTGTAATATTATCAATATGCCCAACGAGATCTTGCTCAAAAGCTGTATTTAGTAAAGATATTGCTGGACAAAGTTTTGGAGAAAAACTTTGACATCTGGCAACTCCCTTTCTGGTACCGCCCACACAAATGCAAAACCCCGCCAATTTAGAAATCGTGTAATAATATCAATATGCCCAACGCAATCTTGTACAAATTCTGTATTTAGCAAAGATATTGCTGGACAAAGTTTTGGACAAAAACTTGGAAGTCTGGCAACTCCATTTCTGGTACCGTCCACACAAATGAACTATCCCGCCCATTTAGAAATCGTATAATAATATCAATATGCCCAAGGCGATCATGCCCAAATTCGGTATATAGTAAAGCAATATCTAGACAAAGCTTTGGACAAAAACTTGGAAGTCTGGCAACTCCCTTTCTGGTACCTCCCACACAAATGAACTATCCCGCCCATTTAGAAATCGTATAATAATATCAATATGCCCAAGGCGATCATGCCCAAATTCGGTATATAGTAAAGCAATATCTATACAAAGCTTTGGACAAAAAGTTGGAAGTCTGGCAATTCCCTTTCTGGTACCTCCCACACACCAACATGCCAATTTAGAAATCGTGTAATAATATCAATATGCCCAACGCAATCTTGTACAAATTCTGTATTTAGCATAGCTATAGCTGGACAAAGTTTTGGAGAAATACTTGGAATTCCGGCAACTCCCTTTCTGGTACCTCCCACACAAATGTACCATCCAAAAAATCTGACAACTCCGTTTCTGGTACAGCCCACACAAATGAAACATCCCGCCCATTTTGAAATCGTGTAATAATATCAATATGCCCAACGCGATCATGCCCAAATTCTGTATTTAGTAAAGCTATATCTAGACAAAGTTTTGAAGAAAAACTTTAACATCTGGCAACTCCGTTTCTGGTACCGCCCACACAAATGCACCACCCCGCCATTTAGAAATCATGTAATAATATTAATATGCCCAACGCAATCTTGTACAAATTCTGTATTTAGCAAAGCTATAGCTGGACAAAGTTTTGGAGAAAAACTTGGACGTCTGGAAACTCCCTTTCTGGTACCTGTCACACAAATGTACCATCCTGCACCTTATAAACCGTGTAATATTATCAATATGACCAACGCGATCTTGCCCAAATTTTGTATTTAGTAAAGCTATATCTGGACAAAGTTTTGTAGGAAAACTTGGAAGTCTGGCAACTCCCTTTCTGGTATCGCCCACACAAATGCACCATCCCGTCCATTTAGAAATCATGTAATAATATCAATATGCCCAACGCGATCATTCCCAAATTCTGTATTTACTATAGCCATAACTGTACAAAGTTTCAGACAAAAACTTGGAAGTCCGGCAACTCCCATGCTGGTACCTCCCATACAAATGTAACATCCCGCCCCTTGTAAACCGTGTAATAATATCAATATGCCCAAATTCTGTACTGTACAAAGTTTCAGACAAAAACTTGGAAGTCCAGCACTCCCATTCTGGTACATCCCATACCAATTTACCATCCCGCCCCTTGTAAACCGTGTAATAATATCAATATGCCCAACGCAATCTTGCCCAAATTCTGTATTTAGTAAAGCTATAACTGTACAAAGTTTCAGACAGTTATAACTGTACAAAGATTTTTCAGTTTTGAAGAAAAACTTTGACATCTGGCAACTCCCTTTCTGGTACCGCCCACACAAATGCACCATCCCGTCCATTTAGAAATCGTGTAATAATATCAATATGCCCAACGCAATCTTGGCTAAATTCTGTATTTAGTAAAGCTATAACTGTACAATGTTTCAGACAAAACATGGAAGTCCGGCAACTCCCAGTCTGGTACCTCCCATACAAATTTACCACCCCGCCAATTTAGAAATCGTGTAATAATATCAATATCCCCGACGCGATCTTGCCCAAATTCTGTACTTAGTAAAGCTATAACTGTACAAAGTTTCAGACAAAAACTTGGAAGTCCGGCAACTTCCGTTCTGGTACCTCACATACAAATTTAACATCCCGCCCCTTATAAACGCGATCTTGCCGAAATTCTGTATTTACTATAGCTATTACTGTACAAAGTTGCAGACAAAAACTTGGATGTCCGGCAACTCCCATTCTGGTACCTCCCTTACAAATGTAACATCCCGCCCCTTATAAACCGTGTAATGTTATCAATATGACAACGCGATCTTGCCCAAATTCTGTATTTAGTATAGGTATATCTATACAAAGCTTTGGACATAAACTTGGAAGTCTGGAAACTCCCTTTCTGGTACCTCCCACACAAATGTACCATCCTGCCCCTTATAAACCGTGTAATATTATCAATATGACCAACGCGATCTTGCCGAAATTCTGTATTTACTATAGCTATTACTGTACAAAGTTTCAGACAAAAACTTGGAAGTCCGGCAACTTCCGTTCTGGTACCTCCCATAGAAATTTAACATCCCGCCCATTTAGAAATCATGTAATAATATCAATATGCCCAAGGCGATCATGCCCAAATTCGGTATATAGTAAAGCAATATCTAGACAAAGCTTTGGACAAAAACTTGGAAGTCTGGCAACTCCCTTTCTGGTACCGCCCACACAAATGCAAAACCCCGCCAATTTAGAAATCGTGTAATATTATCAATATGCCCAACGAGATCTTGCTCAAAAGCTGTATTTAGTAAAGATATTGCTGGACAAAGTTTTGGACAAAAACTTGGAAGTCTGGCAACTCCATTTCTAGTACCGTCCACACAAATGAACTATCCCGCCCATTTAGAAATCGTATAATAATATCAATATGCCCAAGGCGATCATGCCCAAATTCGGTATATAGTAAAGCAATATCTATACAAAGCTTTGGACAAAAAGTTGGAAGTCTGGCAATTCCCTTTCTGGTACCTCCCACACACCAACCCGCCAATTTAGAAATCGTGTAATAATATCAATATGCCCAACGCAATCTTGTACAAATTCTGTATTTAGCATAGCTATAGCTGGACAAAGTTTTGGAGAAAAAGTTTAACATCTGGCAACTCCGTTTCTGGTACCGCCCACACAAATGCACCACTCCGCCAATTTAGAAATCGTGTAATAATATTAATATGCCCAACGCAATCTTGTACAAATTCTGTATTTAGCAAAGCTATAGCTGGACAAAGTTTTGGAAAAATACTTGGAATTCCGGCAACTTCCACTCTGGTACCTCCCATACAAATGTACCATCCTGCCCCTTATAATCCGTGTAATATTATCAATATGACCAACGCGATCTTGCCCGAATTCTGTATTTAGTAAAGCTATATCTATACAAAGCTTTGGACAAAAACTCGGAAGTCTGGCAACTCCCTTTCTGGTACCTTCCACACAAGTGCAACATCCCGCCCATTTAGAAATCATGTAATAATATCAATATGACCCACGCGATCTTGCCCAAATTCTGTATTTTGTAAAGCTATAACTGGATAACGTTTTGGAGAAAAACTTGGACGTCTGGAAACTCCCTTTCTGGTACCTCCCACACAAATGTACCATCCTGCACCTTATAAACCGTGTAATATTATCAATATGACCAACGCGATCTTGCCCAAATTCTGTATTTAGTAAAGCTATAGCTGGACAAAGTTTTGTAGGAAAACTTGGAAGTCTGGCAACTCCCTTTCTGGTATCGCCCACACAAATGCACCATCCCGCCCATTTAGAAATCATGTAATAATATCAATATGCCCAACGCGATCATTCCCAAATTCTGTATTTACTATAGCCATAACTGTACAAAGTTTCAGACAAAAACTTGGAAGTCCGGCAACTCCCATGCTGGTACCTCCCATACAAGTGCACCATCCCGCAAATTTAGAAATCATGTAATAATATCAATATGACCCACGCGATCTTGCCCAAATTCTGTATTTTGTAAAGCTATAACTGGATAACGTTTTGGAGAAAAACTTGGACGTCTGGCAACTCCGTTTCTGGTACCGCCCACACAAATGCACCACTCCGCCAATTTAGAAATCGTGTAATAATATTAATATGCCCAACGCAATCTTGCCCAAATTCTGTATTTAGTAAAGCTATAACTGTACAAAGTTTCAGACAGCTATAACTGTACAAAGATTTTTCAGTTTTGAAGAAAAACTTTGACATCTGGCAACTCCCTTTCTGGTACCGCCCACACAAATGCACCATCCCGTCCATTCAGAAATCGTGTAATAATATCAATATGCCCAATGCAATCTTGCCCAACTTCTGTATTTAGTAAAGCTATAACTGTACAAAGTTTCAGACAAAAACTTGGAAGTCCGGCAACTTCCATTCTGGTACCTCCCATATAAATGTACCACCACGCCAATTTAGAAATCGTGTAATAATATCAATATTCCTAACGCGATCTCGCCCAAATTCTGTATTTAGTAAAGCTATGTCTATTCAAAGCTTTGGACAAAAATTTGGAAGTATGGCAACTCCCTTTCTGGTACCTCCCACACAAATGTACCACCCTGCCCATTTAGAAATCGTGTAGTAATATCAATAAGCCCAACGCAATCTTGCCCAAATTCTGTTTTTACTATATCTATAACTGCACAAAGTCTCACACAAAAACTTGGAAGTCCGGCACCTCCCAGTCTGGTACCTCCCATACAAATTTACCATCCCGCCCCTTATAAACCGTGTAATGTTATCAATATCCCCAACGCGATCTTGCCCAAATTCTGTATTTAGTAAAGATATAGCTGGAAATAGTTTTGGAGAAAAATTTTGACATCTGGCAACCCCCCTTTGTGGTACCGCCCTCACAAATGCACCATCCCGTCCATTTAGAAATCGTGTAATAATATTGATATGCCCAACGCAATCTTGCCAAATTCTGTGTTTAGTAAAGCTATATCTATTCAAAGCTTTGGACAAAAAGTTGGAAGTCTGGCAACTCCCTTTCTGATATCTCCCAAATGTACCATCCTGCCCCTTAGAATCTGTGTAAAAGTATCAGTGTGAACAACGCGATCTTTCTCAAATTCTGTCTTTAGTAAAGCTATATCTATACAAAGCTTTGGACAAAAAGGTCTGGCAACTCCCTTTCTGGTACCTCCCACACAAATGTACCATCCTGCCCCTTATAAACCGTTTAATATTATCAATATGACCAACGCGATCTTGCCCAAATTCTGTATTTAGTAAAGCTATATATATTCAAAGCTTTGGACAAAAAGTTGGAAGTCTGGCAACTCCCTTTCTGATATCTCCCAAATGTACCATTCTGACCCTTATAAACCGTGTATGACGAACGCGACCTTTCCCAAATTCTGTATTTAGTAAAGCTGTATCTAGACAAAGCTTTGGACAAAAACTAAGAAGTCTGGCATCTCCCTTTCTGGTACCGCCCACACAAATGCACCATCCCGTCCATTTAGAAATCGTGTAATAATATCAATATGTCCAACGCAATCTTGGCTAAATTCTGTATTTAGTAAAGCTATAACTGTACAAAGTTTCAGACAAAAAGTTGGAAGTCTGGCAACTCCCTTTCTGATATCTCCCAAATGTACCATTCTGCCCCTTAGAATCTGTGTAAAAGTATCAGTGTGAACAACGCGATCTTTCCCAAATTCTGTCTTTAGTAAAGCTATATCTATACAAAGCTTTGGACAAAAAGGTGGAAGTCTGGCAACTCCCTTTCTGGTACCTCCCACACAAATGTACCATCCTGCCCCTTATAAACCGTTTAATATTATCAATATGACCAACGCGATCTTGCCCAAATTCTGTATTTAGTAAAGCTATATATATTCAAAGCTTTGGACAAAAAGTTGGAAGTCTGGCAACTCCCTTTCTGATATCTCCCAAATGTACCATTCTGACCCTTATAAACCGTGTATGACGAACGCGACCTTTCCCAAATTCTGTATTTAGTAAAGCTGTATCTAGACAAAGCTTTGGACAAAAACTAAGAAGTCTGGCATCTCCCTTTCTGGTACCGCCCACACAAATGCACCATCCCGTCCATTTAGAAATCGTGTAATAATATCAATATGTCCAACGCAATCTTGGCTAAATTCTGTATTTAGTAAAGCTATAACTGTACAAAGTTTCAGACAAAAAGTTGGAAGTCTGGCAACTCCCTTTCTGATATCTCCCAAATGTACCATTCTGCCCCTTAGAATCTGTGTAAAAGTATCAGTGTGAACAACGCGATCTTTCCCAAATTCTGTCTTTAGTAAAGCTATATCTATACAAAGCTTTGGACAAAAAGGTGGAAGTCTGGCAACTCCCTTTCTGGTACCTCCCACACAAATGTACCATCCTGCCCCTTATAAACCGTTTAATATTATCAATATGACCAACGCGATCTTGCCCAAATTCTGTATTTAGTAAAGCTATATATATTCAAAGCTTTGGACAAAAAGTTGGAAGTCTGGCAACTCCCTTTCTGATATCTCCCAAATGTACCATTCTGCCCCTTATAAACCGTGTATGACGAACGCGACCTTTCCCAAATTCTGTATTTAGTAAAGCTGTATCTAGACAAAGCTTTGGACAAAAAGTTGGAAGTCTGGCATCTCCCTTTCTGGTACCGCCCACACAAATGCACCATCCCGTCCATTTAGAAATCGTGTAATAATATCAATATGTCCAACGCAATCTTGGCTAAATTCTGTATTTAGTAAAGCTATAACTGTACAAAGTTTCAGACAAAAACTTGGAAGTTCGGCAACTTCCATTCTGGTACCTCCCATACAAATGTACCATCGTGCCCCTTAGAATCCGTGTAATATTATTAGTGTGAACAACGCGATCTTGCCCAAATTCTGGCAACTCCCTTTCTGGTACCTCCCACACAAATGTACCATCCCGCCCATTTAGAAATCGTGTAATAATATCAATAAGCCCAACGCAATCTTGCCCAAATTCTGTTTTTACCATATCTATAACTGCACAAAGTTTCAGACAAAAACTTGGAAGTCCGGCACCTCACAGTCTGGTACCTCCCACACAAATTTACCATCCCGCCCCTTATAAACCGTGTAATGTTATCAATATGACCAACGCAATCTTGCCCAAATTCTGCATTTAGTAAAGCTATAACTGTACAAAGTTTTAGACAAAAAATTGGAAGTCCGGCAACTCCCATTCCGATACCTCCCATATAAATGTACCACCACGCCAATTTAGAAATCGTGTAATAATATCAATATCCCCAACGCGATCTTGCCCAAATTCTGTATTTAGTAAAGATATAGCTGGAAATAGTTTTGGAGAAAAAATTTGACATCTGGCAACTCCCTTTCTGGTACCGCCCACACAAATGAACCATCCCGTCCATTTAGAAATCGTGTAATAATATCAATATGCCCAACGCAATCTTGGCTAAATTCTGTATTTAGTAAAGCTATAACTGTACAAAGTTTCAGACAAAATATGGAAGTCCGGCAACTCCCAGTCTGGTACCTCCCATTCAAATGTAACATCCCGCCCCTTATAAACCGTGTAATGTTATCAATATGACCAACGCGATCTTGCCCAAATTCTGTATTTAGTAAAGCTATAACTGTACAAAGTTTCAGACAGCTATAACTGTACAAAGTTTTTTCAGTTTTGAAGAAAAACTTTGACATCTGGCAACTCCCTTTCTGGTACCGCCCACACAAATGCACCATCCCTTCCATTTAGAAATCGTGTAATAATATCAATATGCCCAATGCAATCTTACCCAAATTCTGTATTTAGTAAAGCTATAACTGTACAAAGTTTCAGACAAAAACTTCGAAGTCCGGCAACTTCCATTCTGGTACCTCACATACAAATGTACCATCGTGCCCCTTACAAACCGTGTAATGTTATCAATATGACCAACGCAATCTTGCCCAAATTCTGCATTTAGTAAAGCTATATCTATACAAAGTTTTGGACAAAAAGTTGTACAAAGTTTCAGACAAAATCTTGGAACTCCGGCAACTCCCTTTCTGATATCTCCCAAATGTACCAATCTGCCCCTTAGAATCCGTGTAATATTATCAGTGTGAAAAACGCGATCTTTCCCAAATTCTGTCTTTAGTAAAGCTATATCTATACAAAGCTTTGGACAAAAAGTTGGAAGTCTGGCAACTCCCTTTCTGGTACCTACCACACAAATGTACCATCCTGCCCCTTATAAACCGTTTAATATTATCAATATAACCAACGCGATCTTGCCCAAATTCTGTATTTAGTAAAGCTATATCTATTCAAAGCTTTGGACAAAAAGTTGGAAGTCTGGCAACTCCCTTTACGATATCTCCCACATGTACCATTCTGCCCCTTATAAACCGTGTTATATTATCAATATAACGAACGCGATCTTGCCCAAATTCTGTATTTAGTAAAGCTGTATCTAGACAAAGCTTTGGACAAAAACTAAGAAGTCTGGCATCTCCCTTTCTGGTACCGCCCACACAAATGCACCATCCCGTCCATTTAGAAATCGTGTAATAATATCAATATGCCCAACGCAATCTTGGCTAAATTCTGTATTTAGTAAAGCTATAACTGTACAAAGTTTCAGACAAAATATGGAAGTCCGGCAACTCCCAGTCTGGTACCTCCCATACAAATGTAACATCCCGCCCCTTATAAACCGTGTAATGTTATCAATATGACCAACGCGATCTTGCCCAAATTCTGTATTTAGTAAAGCTATAACTGTACAAAGTTTCAGACAGCTATAACTGTACAAAGTTTTTTCAGTTTTGAAGAAAAACTTTGACATCTGGCAACTCCCTTTCTGGCACCGCCCACACAAATGCACCATCCCTTCCATTTAGAAATCGTGTAATAATATCAATATGCCCAACGCAAGCTTGGCTAAATTCTGTATTTAGTAAAGTTTTAACTGTACAAAGTTTCAGACAAAACATGGAAGTCCGGCAACTCCCATTCCGATACCTCCCATATAAATGTACCACCACGCCAATTTAGAAATCGAGAAATAATATCAATATCCCCAACGCGATCTTGCCCAAATTCTGTATTTAGTAGAGATATAGCTGGAAATAGTTTTGGAGAAAAAATTTGACATCTGGCAACTCCCTTTCTGGTACCGCCCACACAAATGCACCATACCGTCCATTTAGAAATCGTGTAATAATATTGATATGCCCAACGCAATCTTACCAAATTCTGTGTTTAGTAAAGCAATATCTATTCAAAGCTTTGGACAAAAAGTTGGAAGTCTGGCAACTCCCTTTCTGATTTCTCCCAAATGTACCATCCTGCCCCTTAGAATCCGTGTAATATTATCAGTGTGAACAACGCGATCTTTCCCAAATTCTGTCTTTAGTAAAGCTATATATATTCAAAGCTTTGGACAAAAAGTTGGAAGTCTGGCAACTCCCTTTCTGATATCTCCCAAATAAACCATTCTGCCCCTTATAAACCGTGTTATATTATCAATATGACGAACGCGATCCCAAATTCTGTATTTAGTAAAGCTGTATCTAGACAAAGCTTTGGACAAAAACTAAGAAGTCTGGCATCTCCCTTTCTGGTACCGCCAACACAAATGCACCATCCCGTCCATTTAGAAATCGTGTAATAATATCAATATGCCCAACGCCATCTTGGCTAAATTCTGTATTTAGTAAAGCTATAACTGTACAAAGTATCAGACAAAATATGGAAGTCCGGCAACTCCCTGCCCCTTATAAACCGTGTAATGTTATCAATATGACCAACGCGATCTTGCCCAAATTCTGTATTTAGTAAAGCTATAACTGTACAAAGTTTCAGACAGCTATAACTGTACAAAGTTTTTTCAGTTTTGAAGAAAAACTTTGACATCTGGCAACTCCCTTTCTGGCACCGCCCACACAAATGCACCATCCCTTCCATTTAGAAATCGTGTAATAATATCAATATGCCCAATGCAATCTTACCCAAATTCTGTATTTAGTAAAGCTATAACTGTACAAAGTTTAAGACAAAAACTTGGAAGTCCGGCAACTTCCATTCTGGTACCTCCCATACAAATGTACCATCGTGCCCCTTACAAACCGTGTAATGTTATCAATATGACCAACGCAATCTTGCCCAAATTCTGCATTTAGTAAAGCTATATCTATACAAAGTTTTGGACAAAAAGTTGTACAAAGTTTCAGACAAAATCTTGGAACTCCGGCAACTCCCTTTCTGATATCTCCCAAATGTACCAATCTGCCCCTTACAATCCGTGTAATATTATCAGTGTGAACAACGCGATCTTTCCCAAATTCTGTCTTTAGTAAAGCTATATCTATTCAAAGCTTTGGACAAAAAGTTGGAAGTCTGGCAACTCCCTTTCTGATATCTCCCACATGTACCATTCTGCCCCTTATAAACCGTGTTATATTATCAATATAACGAACGCGATCTTGCCCAAATTCTGTATTTAGTAAAGCTGTATCTAGACAAAGCTTTGGACAAAAACTAAGAAGTCTGGCATCTCCCTTTCTGGTACCGCCCACACAAATGCACCATCCCGTCCATTTAGAAATCGTGTAATAATATCAATATGCCCAACGCAATCTTGGCTAAATTCTGTATTTAGTAAAGCTATAACTGTACAAAGTTTCAGACAAAATATGGAAGTCCGGCAACTCCCAGTCTGGTACCTCCTATACAAATGTAACATCCCGCCCCTTATAAACCGTGTAATGTTATCAATATGACCAACGCGATCTTGCCCAAATTCTGTATTTAGTAAAGCTATAACTGTACAAAGTTTCAGACAGCTATAACTGTACAAAGTTTTTTCAGTTTTGAAGAAAAACTTTGACATCTGGCAACTCCCTTTCTGGCACCGCCCACACAAATGCACCATCCCTTCCATTTAGAAATCGTGTAATAATATCAATATGCCCAACGCAATCTTGGCTAAATTCTGTATTTAGTAAAGCTTTAACTGTACAAAGTTTCAGACAAAACATGGAAGTCCGGCAACTCCCAGTCTGGTACCTCCCAGACAAATTTACCACCCCGCCAATTTAGAAATCGTGTAATAATATCAATATCCCCGACGCGATCTTGCCCAAATTCTGTATTTACTGTAACCATAACTGTAGAAAGTTTCAAACAAAAACTTGGAAGTCCGGCAACTCCCATTCTGGTACCTCCCACACAAATGTACCATCCTGCCCCTTATAAACCGTGTAATATTATCAATATGACCAACGCGATCTTGCCGAAATTCTGTATTTACTATAGCTATTACTGTACAAAGTTTTAGACAAAAACTTGGAAGTCCGGCAACTTCCGTTCTGGTACCTCCCATACAAATTTAACATCCCGCCCCTTATAAAACGTGAAATGTTATCAATATGACCAACGCGATCTTGCCGAAATTCTGTATTTACTATAGCTATTACTGTACAAAGTTGCAGACAAAAACTTGGAAGTCTGGCAACTCCCTTTCTGGTATCGCCCACACAAATGCACCATCCCGCCCATTTAGAAATCATGTAATAATATCAATTGGGAGTTCATGGGGGTGTATGTTATAAGGTAAAGTTACTGATCGGTTCAACTTGGTGAACCCAGTGCGATCCTTATCGACTACATCTCAAGTCGTCTTCACAGACCTCCACGTGGTAACTCCTAGGCAACGGCGTTTTTGGCAACCGCCAAGACGACGGCTAACGTGTGAGGGCGAACCTTTCCTCAGGTTATGAGGTTGGAGTTGGGCTTGTAACCCGCTTCCCAAAAAAAAACCAACAATGAAAGCTAACAAAAATGATAAAATACGGACTCCCCCTAATGTTGACGACCACCGCAAACGTTTAAAGGACCATGATTTACGGATATGCACTTGGAATGTACGAACACTTCTCAGACCAGGTGCCTCTATCCAACTGGCGGATGTCCTCGAAGAATACAGAGCTGACATCACCGCAATTCAGGAAATAAGATGGAAAGGGCACGGCGTAAATAAAATGAGAAACTGCGATATTTATTACAGCTGCCATGAAAGCAAGCACCAGTTTGGATGCGGATTTGTTGTGAACAAAAGACTACGTCACCTTGTCGCCGGTTTCACACCAGTGGATGAACGGCTGGCCACAATCCGCATCAAGGCTAAGTTTTTCTTTATTAGCCTGATTTGTGCTCACGCGCCGACGGAAGAGAAAGACGAAGAGACCAAAGATACATTTTACGAGCGCCTAGAGCAAGCATACGACCGCTGTCCCGGCCATGACATTAAAATTGTTCTCGGGGATTTTAATGGCAAAGTAGGCAGGGAAAACATCTTTGGTCCCACCGTCGGTAATTTCAGCCTCCACGATGACACCTCCGATAACGGAATGAGGCTGATCGATTTCGCCGCAGCAAGGAATATGGTTATCAGCAGCACCATGTTTAAGCATCGCGAAACCCATAAGGCAACATGGCTGTCACCTGATGGAAAATCAAATCGATCATGTTGTGATAGACGGAAGGCATGCATCGAGCGTGCTGGACGTACGGACTTTCCGAACTGCCAATATTGATTCGGACCACTACCTTGTAGCAGCCAAGGTACGCACTCGTTTAAGTGCAGCAAAACCCGTACGTAACAGCACCAAACGAAAGCTAGACGTCGAAAAGCTGCAATCACAACCGACAGCACAAGCCTACTCCACGAAGCTATCACATCTCCTCCTGCTAAACCCTCCTCCTCCCGATGATATCAGTGAACAATGGCAACACATATACAACTCCATGACGAAGGCCGCCGAAGAAGAAATTGGTTACCGAAAGCGGCAACAAAGGAACCAATGGTACGATGAGGAGTGTAAAGCATATAGGATGAGGAGTGTAAAGCATATAGGGCGACACTCGCGCCGATGGCAACGCGAGCTGTGTTGGAGCGATACCGAGAGTTGAGGAGGGAGGAAAATCGTCTATTCCGAAGAAAGAAAAAAGAGATGGAAAGACGGAAATGTGAGGAGATTGAGTTCTATGGAAATAGAAATGATGCCAGAAAATTCTACCAACGAGTAAAACATCAAAGCCAAGACTCGTCTACTGTCATAACTTCGTGTAGAGATGAAAATGGGAACCTGGTGACAGACACGTCGAGTGTGCTGAGGATTTGGAAGAAACATTTCGCCAGCCTGTTAGCGGCTGAAGAATCCGGCGAAGAAAACATCCCGCAACCAATCTTAGATGATGGTGTTGAATGTCCACCCCCTAACCCAGATGAGGTCAAAGCAGCAATATCCCGGCTTAAGAACAACAAGGCCGCAGGTGCTGATGGAATTCCAGCAGAGCTGTATAAGACCGGAGGAGAACAGCTGATAAGGTGCATGCATCAGCTAGTCTGCACCATCTGGGAGAACGAATGCATGCCTAATGATTGGAACCTCAGCGTACTATGCCCAATTCACAAGAAAGGAGACAAATCCGTTTGCGCCAACTACCGCGGAATAAGTCTCTTATCCATCTCATATAAAATACTATCTAGCATATTGTGTGAAAGATTGAAGCCAAAACTCGAAGAACTGATTCAGACCTATCAGTGTGGCTTCAGGCCGAATAAATCCACCGTCGACCAAATCTTCACACTTCGCCAGATCCTGGAAAAGACCCATGAAATGCAAAGCGATACATACCATCTATTCATCGACTATAAAGCCGCCTTCGACACGCCGATAAGAGAAAAATTGTTTGAAACCTTGTCTGCATATGAGATCCCATCGAAACTTGTACGGCATTGTAGAATGACTCTGAGTGACACTAGATCCTCAGTAAAAATAGGAAGCGACCTCTCCGAACCATTCACTACAACAAGAGGTCTTCGACAAGGTGACAGCTTATCGTGCAACTTCTTCAATATATTAATGGAGAAAATATTGGAAAAAGCCGAAGTTAACAAAACAGGCACAGTGAACACCAAAGGCCACATACTACTCGCGTATGCAGACGACATTGACATCGGTAAGATAGAGCGAGATGTAACTGGTGCTTTTTCCAGAATTGAGAAGGAATCAGCGAATATGGGTCTAATTGTGAACGAGGACAAAAAATTTATGCTTGCCACCGCTAGGCAAACGTCGCGGCGAAAGAAAGGCGACATAGTGAAGGCCGGCAATTGCAACGTCGAGGTAGTGGAAGAATTTGTATACCTCGGCTCCGCCATTAATAGAAATAATAATGTCAGCATCGAACTAAAGCGAAGGATCGTGCTGGCAAATAGATGTTATTTCGGGCTCAACAAACAATTCAGGAACAGAGCCCTCTCTCGTCGAACTAAAATAACACTGTACAACACTCTTATTCTGCCTGTGCTTCTTTATGGCGCTGAAGCATGGGTACTTGCGAAAGCAGATGAAGCTGTGGTGGGTGTTTTTGAGAGAAAAATCCTTCGAAAAATCTATGGCCCGATCTGTGTTAACGAGGAGTATAGACGTCGAACGAACCGTGAACTGTATGAGCTATATCCCGACATGAACGTAGTCAAGCGCATCAAAATACAGCGATTGCGCTGGCTGGGTCATGTCGGTCGAATGAATACAAACGCTCCAGCCAGAAAGGCGTTGGACGACAACTACCACGGAAAGCGCAGACAGGTAAGACCGAGACTCCGGTGGAGGGACCAAGTGGAAGAAGACATGAAAATCCTTGGTATCACGAACTGGAGAAGACAAGCAGAAGACCGAAATGCTTGGAAATCATTTATTAAGCAGGCCAAAACTAACAACAGGTTGTAGAGCCAACTTAAGTAAGTAAGTAAGTAATAATATCAATATGCCCAACGCAAATTCTGTATTTACTGTAGCCATAACTGTAGAAAGTTTCAGACAAAAACTTGGAAGTCCGGCAACTCCCATGCTGGTACCTCCCATACAAATGTAACATCCCGCCCATTTAGAAATAGTGTAATAATATCAATATGCCCAAATTCTGTACTGTACAAAGTTTCAGACAAAAACTTGGAAGTCCGGCAACTCCCATTCTGGTACCTCCCATACAAATTTACCATCCCGCCCCTTGTAAACCGTGTAATAATATCAATATGCCCAACGCAATCTTGCCCAAATTCTGTATTTAGTAAAGCTATATCTATTCAAAGTTTGGACAAAAAGTTGGAAGTCTGGCAACTCCCTTTCTGATATCTCCCACATGTACCATTCTACCCCTTGTAAACCGTGTTATATTATCAATATGACGAACGCGATCTTGCCCAAATTCTGTATTTAGTAAAGCTGTATCTAGACAAAGCTTTGGACAAAAACTAAGAAGTCTGGCAACTCCCTTTCTGGTACCGCCCACACAAATGCACCATCCCGTCCATTTATAAATCGTGTAATAATATCAATATGCCCAATGCAATCTTGCCCAAATTCTGTATTTAGTAAAGCTATAACTGTACAAGTTTCAGACAAAAACTTGGAAGTCCGCCAACTTCCATTCTGGTACCTCCCATACAAATGTACCATCGTGCCCCTTAGAATCCGTGTAATATTATCAGTGTGAACAACGCGATCTTGCCCAAATTCTGTATTTAGTAAAGCTATATCTATTCAAAGCTTTGGACAAAAATTTTGAAGTATGGCAACTCCCTTTCTGGTACCTCCCAAACAAATGTACCATCCTGCCCATTATAAACCGTTTAATATTATCAATATGACCAACGCGATCTTGCCCAAATTCTGTATTTAGTAAAGCTATATCTATTCAAAGTTTGGACAAAAAGTTGGAAGTCTGGCAACTCCCTTTCTGATATCTCCCACACAAATGTACCAACCCGCCCATTTAGAAATCGTGTAATAATATCAATATGCCCAACGCAATCTTGCCCAAATTCTGTTTTTACTATATCTATAACTGCACAAAGTTTCAGACAACAAGTGGTGAAATAGTAAGTTCGGCCGGGCCGAATCTTATATACCCTCCATCATGGATCCTTAAAAAGTCAATAAATAAGAAAACTATGAAGAAAGTAAGCGCTTTGAAAGTGTTGTCAGGGGCCGGTTTTTGGGCCGCTGGTGACCCTATGGTCCAGGAATCCGATCACAAATTTGATCCAAATCATAAAAATGGGCGCATATTCGGATTCGTGAGAAAATTTCGTTGCATTTCGATACCCATAGTTCCATGTTTGTCAGGGGCCGCTTTTTGGACCGCAGGTGACCCGATGGTCCCAAGAACCCGATCCCAAATTTTATCCAAATCATGAAAATGGACGCATATTCGGATTCGTGAAAAAATTTCGTTGCAATTCGATACCCATATGCCCATGTTTGTCAGGGGCCGGTTTTTGGGCCGCTCGTGACCCGATAGTCCCAGCAACCCGATCACAAATTTTACCCAAATCATGAAAATAAATGCATATTTGGGTTCGCGAGAAAATTTCGTTGCATTTTGATACCCATATGTCCATGTTTTTTCAAGGGACGGTTTTTGGGCCGCTGGTGACCCGATAGTCCCAGAAACCGGATCAAAAAATTTAGGCAAATCATGAAAATAAAGGCATATTTGGGTTCGTGAGTAAATTTCGTTGCACTTCGATACCCATATGCGCATGTTTATCATGGGCCCTTTTTTGGGCCCCAAGGGTCCACGGAACCCATGAGCACGCCCATTTTTGGGATTTTTTTCCCCATCTATAAATTATATAAACTTAGAACAATTTTACCAAAAAAAATCAGATGTAGTGAAAAAAAATATTTGAAAAATTTGATTATGCCCGGGATATATTTAGTCCCGTAAAGGGGAACTTTTTCCCCTTTGGTCCGATATTGCCCATTCTCGAACTTAACCTGCTTATGGGCAAAAAACATCTTCCTACAAAATTTCAGCTTCTTAGCGTAGGTATCGTGATTTCAACAGACAACAGACGGACATCGCTAGAATGTCTTAGAATGTTACACTGACCGATAATATATATACTTTATAGGGTCGCAGATCACTCTTTCGAGGTGTTGCAAACGGAATGACAAACTTAGTATATACTCCATCCTATGATGGAGGGTATAAAAACTTGGAAGTCCGGCACCTCCCAGTCTGGTACCTCCCATACAAATTTACCATCCCGCCCCTTACAAACCGTGTAATGTTATCAATATGACCAACGCAATCTTGCCCAAATTCTGCATTTAGTAAAGCTATATCTATACAAAGTTTTGGACAAAAAGTTGTACAAAGTTTCAGACAAAATCTTGGAAGTCCGGCAACTACCTTTCTGATATCTCCCAAATGTACCATCCTGCCCCTTAGAATCCGTGTAATATTATCAGTGTGAACAACGCGATCTTTCCCAAATTCTGTCTTTAGTAAAGCTATATCTATACAAAGCTTTGGACAAAAAGTTGGAAGTCTAGCAAATCCCTTTCTGGTACCTCCCTAACAAATGTACCATCCTGCCCATTATAAACCGTTTAATATTATCAATATGACCAACGCGATCTTGCCCAAATTCTGTATTTAGTAAAGCTATATCTATTCAAAGTTTGGACAAAAAGTTGGAAGTCTGGCAACTCCCTTTCTGATATCTCCCACATGTACCATTCTACCCCTTGTAAACCGTGTTATATTATCAATATGACGAACGCGATCTTGCCCAAATTCTGTATTTAGTAAAGCTATATCTAGACAAAGCTTTGGACAAAAACTAAGAAGTCTGGCATCTCCCTTTCTGGTACTGCCCACACAAATGCACCATCCCGTCCATTTAGAAATCGTGTAATAATATCAATATGCCCAACGCAATCTTGGCTAAATTCTGTATTTAGTAAAGCTTTAACTGTACAAAGTTTCAGACAAAACATGGAAGTCCGGCAACTCCCAGTCTGGTACCTCCCAGACAAATTTACCACCCCGCCAATTTAGAAATCGTGTAATAATATCAATATGACCAACGCGATCTTGCCGAAATTCTGTATTTACTATAGCTATTTCTGGTACCTCCCATACAAATTTAACATCCCGCCCCTTATAAAACGTGAAATGTTATCAATATGACCAACGCGATCTTGCCGAAATTCTGTATTTATTATAGCTATTACTGTACAAAGTTGCAGACAAAAACTTGGAAGTCTGGCAACTCCCTTTCTGGTATCGCCCACACAAATGCACCATCCCGCCCATTTAGAAATCATGTAATAATATCAATATGCCCAACGCGATCATTCCCAAATTCTGTATTTACTGTAGCCATAACTGTACAAAATTTCAGACAAAAACTTGGAAGTCCGGCAACTCCCATGCTGGTACCTCCCATACAAATGTAACATCCCGCCCATTTAGAAATAGTGTAATAATATCAATATGCCCAAATTCTGTACTGTACAAAGTTTCAGACAAAAACTTGGAAGTCCGGCAACTTCCATTTTGGTACCTCCTATATAAATGTACCACCCCGGCAATTTAGAAATCGTGTAATAATATCAATATCCCTAACGCGATCTTGCCCAAATTCTGTATTTAGGATAGCTATATCTATACAAAGCTTTGGACAAAAACTTGGAAGTCTGGAAACTCCATTTCTGGTACCTCCCACACAAATGTACCATCCTGCCCCTGATAAACCGTGTAATATTAGCAATATGCCCAACGCAATCTTGCCGAAATTCTGTATTTGGTAAATCTATATCTGGACAAAGCTTTTTACAAAAACTTGGAAGTCTGGCAACCCCCTTTCTGGTACCTCCCACACAAATGCACCATCCCGCCCATTTAGAAATCATGTAATAATGTCAATATGCCCAACGCAATCTTGCCCAAATTCGGTATTTAGTAAACATATAGCTGGACAAAGTTTTGGAGAGAAACTTTGACATCTGGCAACACCCTTTCTGGTACCGCCTACACAAATGCACCATCCCGCCCATTTTGAAATCGTGTAATAATATCAATATGCCCAACGCGATCATGCCCAAATTCTGTATTTAGTAAAGCTATATCTAGACAAAGCTTTGGACAAAAACTTGGAAGTCTGGCAACTCCATTTCTGGTACCGTCCACACAAATGAACTATCCCGCCCATTTAGAAATCGTATAATAATATCAATATGCCCAAGGCGATCATGCCCAAATTCGGTGTATAGTAAAGCTATATCTAGACAAAGCTTTGGGCAAAAACTTGGAAGTCTGACAACTCCATTTCTGGTACCTCCCACACAAATGTACCATCCTGCCCCTTATAACCCGTGTAATATTATCAATATGCCCAACGAGATCTTGCTCAAAAGCTGTATTTAGTAAAGATATTGCTGGACAAAGTTTTGGAGAACAACTTTGACATCTGGCAACTCCCTTTCTGGTACCGCCCACACAAATGCAAAACCCCGCCAATTTAGAAATCGTGTAATAATATCAATATGCCCAACGCAATCTTGTACAAATTCTGTATTTAGCAAAGCTATAGCTGGACAAACTTTTGGAGAAATACTTGGAATTCCGGCATCTTCCATTCTGGTACCTCCCATACAAATGTACCATCCAAAAAGTCTGACAACTCCGTTTCTGGTACAGCCCACACAAATGAAACATCCCGCCCATTTTCAAATCGTGTAATAATATCAATATGCCCAACGCGATCATGCCCAAATTCTGTATTTAGTAAAGCTATATCTATACAAAGCTTTGGACAAAAAGTTGGAAGTCTGGCAATTCCCTTTCTGGTACCTCCCATACACCAACCCGCCAATTTAGAAATCGTGTAATAATATCAATATGCCCAACGCAATCTTGTACAAATTCTGTATTTAGCATAGCTATAGCTGGACAAAGTTTTGGAGAAATACTTGGAATTCCGGCAACTCCCTTTCTGGTACCTCCCACATAAATGTACCATCCAAAAAGTCTGACCACTCCGTTTCTGGTACAGCCCACACAAATGAAACATCCCGCCCATTTTGAAATCGTGTAATAATATCAATATGCCCAACACATTCATGCTCAAATTCGGTAAATAGTAAAGCTATATCTAGACAAAGCTTTGGACAAAAACTTGGAAGTCTGGCAACTCCCTTTCTGGTACCTCCCACACAAATGTACCATCCAAAAAGTTTGACAACTCCGTTTCTGGTACAGCCCACACAAATGAAACATCCCGCCCATTTTGAAATCGTGTAATAATATCAATATGCCCAACGCGATCATGCCCAAATTCTGTATTTAGTAAAGCTATATCTATACAAAGCTTTGGACAAAAAGTTGGAAGTCTGGCAACTCCCTTTCTGGTACCTCTTACACAAATGTACCATCCTGCCCCTTATAACCCGTGTAATAATATCAACATGCCCAAGGCGATCATGCTCAAATTCGGTATATAGTAAAGCTATATCTAGACAAAGCTTTGGACAAAAACTTGGAAGTCTGGCAACTCCCTTTCTGGTACCTCCCACACAAATGTACCATCCTGACCCTTATAACCCGTGTAATATTATCAATATGCCCAACGCGATCTTACTCAAATTCTGTATTTAGTAAAGACATAGCTGGACAAAGTTTTGGAAAAAAACTTTGACATCTGGCAACTCCCTTTCTGGTACCTCCCATACAAATGTACCATCCTGCCCCTTATAATCCGTGTAATATTATCAATATGCCCAACGCCATCATGCCCAAATTCTGTATTTAGTAAAGCCATATCTAGACAAAGCTTTGGACAAAAACTTGGAAGTCCGGGAACTCCCATGCTGGTACCTCCCATACAAATGTAACATCAAATTCTGTATTTGGTAAATCTATATCTAGACAAAGCTTTGGAGAAAAACTTTGACATCTGGCAACTTCCTTTTTGGTACCTCCCACACAAATGTACCATCCTGCCCCTTATAAACCGTGTAATATTATCAATATGACTAACGCGATCTTGCCCAAATTCTGTATTTAGTAAAGGTATATATAGACAAAGCTTTGGACAAAAACTTGGAAGTCTGGCAACTCCATTTCTGGTACCGCCCACATAAATGAAACATCCCGCCTATTTAGAAATCGTGTAATAATATCAATATGCCCAAAGCAAACGTGCCCAAATTCTGTATTTGGTAAATCTATATCTAGACAAAGCTTTGGAGAAAAACTTTGACATCTGGCAACTCCCTTTTTGGTACCGCCCACACAAATGAAACATCCCGCCTATTTAGAAATCGTGTAATAATATCAATATGCCCAACGCAAACGTGCCCAAATTCTGTATTTAGCAAAGCTATAGCTGGACAAAGTTTTGGAGAAATACTTGGAAGTCTGGAAACTCCCTTTCTGGTACCTCTCACACAAATGTACCATCCTGCCCCTTATAAACCGTGTAATATTATCAATATGACCAACGCGATCTTTCCAAAATTCTGTATTTTTCAGTCAGTGTTCTGTGCTTCGTCCATTGTGCACGCACAATTTTTTTGTTCCGTCCGTGTCGCGTTTGTCTTGTCCGTCTCTGTCTAACAAATGAAAACAACAACAAAAAAAGAAAATAAATAAATAAAAAAAACAAAATCAATAACTTCAAAATAAGAAACAATAGACTGAAATACAATACAAAGAGAAATAATAAAAAACAACAATTATATCAACAGTGCAATAACAAAACTAAGTGAAACATAACAAAACAGACATCAATAACAAACTAAAATCAATACACAACACAACAATCAACAACAACAACATAAACCGGACCATCTCCCTCGCTCATCACAACAACAACCACTCTCGCATCAACACAAAACAGACAACACTAAGGGCTTTTTTATGCCCTCCTCGTTGTCTTGCACAAGTGTTCCCCCTTCCCTAATCCCTTTCGCATATCACAAATAATTCTGCATTCTTCTTGTCGCTGTTCTGTTAGTTGTTGTAGGCATAACACTGAAAAACTAACAGAAATAACAGTGGCCGGAGGGGTGCAGAGTTATTTGTGATTTGCTTTGATGTTGTTTTGTTTTTGGGTAGTGTTATGGTAGGTAGATTTCAAATTCACTTTGCGAACATTCGCGGGTTGAGAACGAATTTTTTTGCGGTATACGCACACATAAATTTCCATAGGCCGGATGTCCTCGCTCTATGTGAGACCCAGGTATGTGAGGATTCCGATCCACACGATTTTCACATTCCTGGTTATCACACGCTATTCTCTTTTTTTTCTCACAGAGGTCTTGTGGTTTATATTCGTAATGGTGTGGTTTTTCAGAGTCATCAACATTTAGACTCACAAGATCCAGAATTTAACTCCCTTTGGGTTAAATTCAGGATTGAATCACACACTTTGCATTTCGGGTTTCTTTACAGAAGCCCAAGTTTGGAAAGGGAGGCTACCCTAAATGGCTTCGACTCCATTTCCGACTCCATTTCAAAAATTTTAGATGATTATCCGGATAGTGAAATTGCAGTTGCTGGCGATTTCAATGTCCACAATAATTCTTGGCTTTCCCATTCGAGCCATACATCTCCGGAGGGTCAGTACGCTGAGTTATTTGCCGCGAACAATGACTTGGCGCAATTAGTGAATGAACCAACACACATTCCGCGTGTTGAAGGGCAACATCAAAATATTCTTGACCTTTTCTTAACCTCTCACCCTGAAAAGTATGAGGTTAACATTCTTGCACCTCTTGTTAACTCGGATCATTGCACCATTTCAGCATCCTTTTCGTTCTCCGATCTTCGAGCCACTTCAAAACCAGTCACGAAGCGGACAATGTATATATACGAAAAGGCACGTTGGGCCGAGCTCAACAGTTTTTACCAGCAATTTAACTGAAATTATGTTTCCTAGACAACAATGTCGATGCTGCTGCTGAAATGGTCGAGAAAATAATTCTTCTTGGTATAAATACATTTATTCCCTCGAAGACTACTTCGATTAAACCTCCAAAAAATTGTTAAATCAGACATGCAAAGAAGCTGTCAGATCCAAAGAGGAAGCATTCAGAAACTGGCGTTTAAATAATTCACTACTGAGCTGCTACGTAAGCAGGCAAGATTTAATTGTGCAGGGTGCTTAGGCGCGAAAAACTTCTTCACGAACAGCGCCTTCGTGCTAAAGTTCTTTCTTCTCCCAGGGGAAGTAAGAGCTTTTGGTCATTCGTTAAAAGGGTAAGGAACAATTCTTCATCTTCTATTTCAACCCTTGTTGACGATGATCAGATATGCACTGACCCGGTTGACAAAGTTAACCTTATGGCTGAAATATTTGCAAAGAATTCATCTTTGCCAGAAAGCAGTCAACCACTCCCCGTGATCGAGAACGTATCTAGTTCGATGCCTCAGATATTTTTTCGAACACGTGGCGTTAAAAGGGTTCTTACAGATCTCAACGTAAATAAAACTCCGGGCCCGGATGGTATTTCAGCACTTGTCCTATGTAAGTGCTCTTCGACGCTAGCTCGTCCATTGCGCAATCTTTTCAACATGTCGTACCGTGCTGGTATTTACCCTTCACGTTGGAAAGTTGCCAATGTTCAGCCGATCCCCAAGAAAGGTGAGGCTACTAATCCTGCGAATTACCGTCCAATTGCAATATGTTCTGCGCTCTCAAAGGTTATGGAGAGCATGGTTAACCACCATCTTGTCAAATATTTAGAGTCTAACGGCCTACTGAATGATCGACAGTATGGCTTCCGTAGAAATCGATCTACTGGAGACCTGATGGCGTTCCTTACGGAGCGATAGAGTCGATCCATTCACCGCCTTGGTGAAAGTAAGGTCGTGGCTCTGGATATTTCCAAGGCGTTCGATAGGGTCTGGCACGGATCACTCATATCAAAACTTATTGCATTTGGTGTCGGTAATACCTTCTCTCGATTCATATCGAGTTTTCTCAGGGATCGCTCTATACGAGTTGTTATAGATGGCGTCTCATCCAACGAGCATAGGTTGACCGCAGGAGTGCCACAAGGCTCTGTACTCTCTCCTTCTCTATTTCTTATTTTCATTGACGACCTTTTGGGGCAGACTGTGAACCCAATCTACTCCTTTGCGGATGACAGCAACCTCTGTCATTCGTACTCATTTGATCATCGGCCAGGTCCTCTAGAAGTCGAGGAAAAAATGCGAACGATGAACGACTCACTTAACCGCGATTTGGCGACGATTTGTGAGTGGCGCCAAATGAACAGAATAGATTTTAATGCACAAAAGACCCAGTGCTGTTTGTTGTCACACAAACGTTCCACTGATCCAGCATCGCCGTCAATATGTATGGGTGGTGTGGATATCGACGAATCAGACACTCTCGATGTTCTGTGCATGAAGATACAGGGTGGTGCTCGCTGGGCTAGCCATATATTCGAAGTGTCGAAAGAAGCATTCAAGTGTTTAGGCTTTTTAAAGCGGTGCAAGAAATACCCCATCTGACCTCGTAAATATTTACACCACATACATCCGGCCTAAAATGGAATACAACTCGCATATATGGGCAGGGGCTCCATTAACATCTTTGAAGCTTCTGGACCGTGTACAGAGGAGAGCGGTGGTGATGATAGGGGATGGTAGGGTATCCAGCTCTATTGTCTCCCTACAGCATCGCCGAAATGTGGGTTGTGTATCACTATTCTATAGATATTTTAATGGTATCTGTTCAGAAGATATCCGTCGTCTAGTCCCTGACGTTAGAACATTTAGCCGGAATACTCGGCTATCCAGGGTCTCTCATCCGTTCATTGTCAAATGGCCGGTTGACCGGACGACGCACTATAGAGAAAATTCGTTCTTCAGCCGGACTGTTCGTTTGTGGAATAATCTTCCTGCAAGTGTTTTTCCTGCCTGCTATGACATTACCAAATTCAAGGCCAACGTCAACAAACACTACTCCCTCTTTCCTCCCTCCAATACCCTTATTTCCCATCGCTAACACAGTGCATTGCATTTATAGGGGGCATCCCCTGAGTGTTAGTCAACAAAAAAAAAAAAAATTGCACAAAAACATGGAAGTCTGGCAACTCCCTTTCTGTTACCGCTCACACAAATGCTCCATCCCGCCCATCTAGAAAACGTGTAATAATATCAATATGCTCAACGCCATCATGCCCAATTTTGTATTTAGTAAAGCTATATCTAGACAAAGCTTTGGACAAAAACTTGGAAGTCTGGCAACTCCGTGTCTGGTACCGCCCATACAAATGTACCATCCTGCCCCTTATAACCCGTGTAATATTATAAATATGCCCAACGCGATCTTGCTCAAATTCTGTATTTAGTAAAGATATGAGTCGCGTTCAACTATTCAAAGTGATCAGTCGTGTTCTGTTCAACTTATTTTTTGACTACACACAACAATCATAAAAAAAACAATAACAATTCAAGTGGTTTAGTGCATACTCCACATCTCGTTAACATAGAGATTAAAAAACAAATAAACACCAATAGTTATTTACGCAACAACAAAAGACTTAGCTGCACAAGCAACAAGAATGCCTTCGTCGGTCGATGGCAACGAAAATGAAAGTGAAGAGAGTGATGATAGTTCACTGATCTGGCAGAATGTCGCCTCTAAACGAAAGAAGGTCGCGAAATTAACAAGTGTACAAAAAAGACAACGAAATAATGATGTAACAAGTACTTCTAACAACAACAAGTTTGCTGATCTAAGTATGGATGAAGAAGAAACTGAAAATAATGAAGTGGTAGCAAAACCACCACCAATATTTTGCCCTAATGTTTCCGATGTTACTAAAATGATTAATAGTTTAAGTAAAGTTATTTCTAAATCTGAATTCAATTACAAATCATTAAATGATGGTCAAATTAAGCTTAATTTTAAAACTGTTGAATCGTATCGTAGTGTAGTAAAATTCTTAGAAACTAACAAATTTAGCTACCATACATACCAAATTAAAGCCGAACGTGCATTTCGTTTTGTTATAAAAGGTCTTCATCATACTACGCCACCCGAAACTATAAAAGCTGAGATGTTATTAAAAGGTCACCAAGTTAGGTATATTAACAATATTAAGAGTAGGTACTCTAAGGAACCATTGCCTTTTTTTATGTAGATCTTGACCCTAGTCCAGATAACAAGAAAGTATTTAATATACGGCACATTAACCAATGTATAGTCCAAATTGAGGCTCCTAAAATATACTCAGATATTGTACAATGTCATCGCTGTCAGCAATATGGACACACAAAATCATATTGCAGGAGACCTTTCGTCTGCGTCAAATGTGGTCTTGGGCATCCTACATCAAACTGTCCAAATGATAAGAACGTTTTACCAAGATGCATTCATTGCCTTCAAAGACACACAGCCAACTACAAGGGATGTGAAGTATATAAAAAGTTAGCACAGAAAACGCTTCCTCGACCTACTACCCATCAGTTCCCTCAGTTTTCGTTGAATAATAATGAATTTCCTGGAATCAGGGGAAATTTTGTCAACAAAAATAATCAAAATTACAACACTGGAAGAGATGAAACCTATGCCAATATTTGTAGTCAAAACCATCAAGAACCATACGACAACAACATTATGAAAAAAATAGAAAACTTATTGAACACACAGATTGAGCTAACTAATACACTCATGAACATGATGTCTCTATTAATTAACAAACTATGCAATTAGACTTAAGAATAGCAGTCTGGAATGCAAACGGTCTTCAAAATAAATTAAATGAAGTTACCTTATTTTTGAGCACAAAACATATCGACATTTTCTTAGTCTCTGAAACCCATGTAACAAGCAGATCCCATGTAAAGATTAGGGGTTATGATTTTATAGCTGCTAATCATCCCGATGGTACGGCCCATGGTGATGCTGGATTATTTATTAAATCTTCAATTCGCTACGAAATTGCTACAGAGGTTCAAAAACCGTTTTTACAAGCAGCTGGTATTAAAATCATTTGCAATAACAGATTAGTCAGTATCTATGCAATATATTTTCCACCTAGACATAGTGTGTCAAGCGAAGCGTATTCGAATTTTTTCACAAATTTGGGTTCTCGATTTATTGTCGCTGGCGACTTCAATGCGAATCATCCTTGGTGGGGCTCTCGTCTAACAAACCCAAGAGGAAGAAATTTATATCACTGTATAACCAATAACAACTACAATACACTATCGGGTGGAAGTCCAACGTATTGGCCTACTGATCCACGGAAAATACCTGATCTGCTCGATTTTGTGGTTTACAGCGGTATCTGCAGAACTTCCCTTGATATAGCAAACAATGATGACTTAACGTCAGACCATACTCCGATTCTTCTTAATTATAACACAAATGTTGCACTGTCCCCAAGAAATATAAAATTAATCTCGCGTAAAACAAATTTGGAATTGTTTGGTGAATGGATAGACAAGAACCTAGATCTGAGAACTGTTATCAAATCAGGAGAGGAATTAGATGATACAGTTGAAGCTTTTACGTCATTAATTCACGAATCTGCAGTTCTATCCACTCCTTCTACTGAAAGATCTTACCCCACAGGTCTAAAAGTAAAATTTTCTGCACATATCAGGCAATTTATAAAATACAAGAGACGACAAGGAATCCCTCTGACAAAACCAATTGGAATCTTGCGTGTAAATTATGTACGGAGCTAATTGAAAAGGAAAGAAACGATAACACTGGTCACTACCTAAGAAAGCTAAACATTCGAAACCCCAATCAGGAAGAATATATTTTTAATGCCACAATATATCTTAAAAAGCCTGCCAAAAGAAATGTCCCTATTAAAAATACTTCCGGTTCCTGGTGTCGAACGGATTCAGAAAAAGCAACGGATTCAGAAAAAGCAAAGTGCGGAGATTATTATGGTCCCTAAACCAAACAAGCCAGAAAATATGGTGTCTTCATATAGACCAATTAGTTTACTGGTGATTCTCTCCAAGATTTTTGAGAGACTCCTTCTGAAGCGCTTAATCCCAGTACTAAACAGCCACAACATTTTTCCAGAATACCAATTCGGCTTTAGACAAAACCACGGTACTCCAGAGCAATGTCATAGGATAATTCAAGTTATAACGGACTCTTTTGAAAGGAAAATGTATTGTTCAACAGTCTTTCTGGACATACAACAAGCTTTCGACAAAGTATGGCATAGTGGTCTTTTGTATAAAAAAAAAAAAATACTTCCATCCCCATTTTACATGTTCTTCAAATCCTATCTAGAAGAACGAAGCTTTTATGTTAAAATTAATAACAATCCGACATAAAACTTATAGTTGCCGGAGTACCCCAAGGCAGTGTACTTGCCCTAGTACTGTACACTATATTCACGTACGATATGCCAATAATCGAAGAAGTCACAGTAGCAACTTATGCGGATGATACTGCATTTGTCTGCACAAATAATGTCGCAATGGACGCATCAAGAACGTTACAAAAACAACTAAATAGTTTAAATGTATGGCTCAATAAATGGAAAATAAAAGTTAATGCTCAAAAGTCCAATCACATAACATTTACTTTAAGGCGGGAAACGTGCCCACCAGTTTACTTAAATGGAGTTGAAATACCAATTAAAACAGACGTTAAATATCTTGGATTACATCTGGATAGACGACTAACGTGGAAAAATCATGTTAAATCAAAGAGAACAAAGTTAAACATCAAATTTAAGAAAATGTACTGGCTACTGGGCCGTAAATCACAACTTTCCCTGGAAAATAAAATACTGTTGTATAAGATTATTTTAAAGCCTGTTTGGACATATGGCATAGAACTGTGGGGTACCACCAGCAATTCGAACATTGAAATCCTCCAACGCTTTCAATCGAAGACGTTACGATGTATGGCGAATGCTCCATGGTTCATAACTACTAAAATGTTACATAACGATCTAAATGTTCCTTATATCAAAAATGAAATTAATAGACACACCAGTAGTTATCACGAAAGGCTTAGTAATCACATTAATCCGTTGGCAATTGCTTTGTTAGATGATTCGGACGAAATCAGAAGATTGAAGAGAAATCACGTTTTAGATCTCCCTTTTAGACGCTAAGTCTTTAGCCGCACAAAGTAATTTGTATCTATAATTTTTTTTTTTATTATTGATAATCTAAATGTCATTCCTAATAAAGAGTGATTTGTTAAGAGCTTGATAACTTTTTTTTTAAAAAAAAACGCATAAAATTTGCAAAATCTCATCGGTTCTTTATTTGAAACGTTAGATTGGTCCATGACATTTACTTTTTGAAGATAATTTCATTTAAATGTTGACCGCGGCTGCGGCTTAGGTGGTCCATTCGGAAAGTCCAATTTTGGGCAACTTTTTCGAGCATTTCGGCCGGAATAGCCCGAATTTCTTCGGAAATGTTGTCTTCCAAAGCTGGAATAGTTGCTGGCTTATTTCTGTAGACTTTAGACTTGACGTAGCCCCACAAAAAATAGTCTAAAGGCGTCAAATCGCATGATCTTGGTGGCCAACTTACCGGTCCATTTCTTGAGATGAATTGTTCTCCGAAGGTTTCCCTCAAAATGGCCATAGAATCGCGAGCTGTGTGGCATGTAGCGCCATCTTGTTGAAACCACATGTCAACCAAGTTCAGTTCTTCCATTTTTGGCAACAAAAAGTTTGTTAGCATCGAACGATAGCGATCGCCATTCACCGTAACGTTGCGTCCAACAGCATCTTTGAAAAAATACGGTCCAATGATTCCACCAGCGTACAAACCACACCAAACAGTGCATTTTTCGGGATGCATGGGCAGTTCTTGAACGGCTTCTGGTTGCTCTTCACTCCAAATGCGGCAATTTTGCTTATTTACGTAGCCATTCAACCAGAAATGAGCCTCATCGCTGAACAAAATTTGTCGATAAAAAAGCGGATTTTCTGCCAACTTTTCTAGGGCCCATTCACTGAAAATTCGACGTTGTGGCAGATCGTTCGGCTTCAGTTCTTGCACGAGCTGTATTTTATACGGTTTTACACCAAGATCTTTGCGTAAAATCTTCCATGTGGTCGAATAACACAAACCCAATTGCTGCGAACGGCGACGAATCGACATTTCACGGTCTTCAGCAACACTCTCAGAAACAGATGCAATATTCTCTTCTGTACGCACTGTACGCATTCGTGTGGTTGGTTTCATGTCCAATAAAGTAAACTGAGTGCGAAACTTGGTCACAATCGCATTAATTGTTTGCTCACTTGGTCGATTATGTAGACCATAAATCGGACGTAAAGCGCGAAACACATTTCGAACCGAACACTGATTTTGGTAATAAAATTCAATGATTTGCAAGCGTTGCACGTTAGTAAGTCTATTCATGATGAAATGTCAAAGCATACTGAGCATCTTTCTCTTTGACACCATGTCTGAAATCCCACGTGATCTGTCAAATACTAATGCATGAAAATCCTAACCTCAAAAAAATCACCCTTTACTATGTTAATTTAGCAATACAATTGTTTGTATACCTAGTTTACTGTTTCAGATGTGAAACAGCAACTTATGTTATATTTTTATCTTATCAAATTTGCTTATTATTGTAAAATAGATTGCAAATAAAATGAATAGAAAAAAAAAAGTAAAGATATAGCTGGACAAAGTTTTGGAGAAAAACTTGGACGTTCGGCAACTCCCTTTCTGGTACCGCCCACACAAATGAAACATCCCGCCCATTTAGAAATCGTGTAATAATACCAATATGCCCAACGCAATCTTGCCCAAATTCTGTATTTAGCAAAGCCTAAGCTGGACAAAGTTTTGGAGAAATACTTGGAAGTCCGGCAACTTCCATTCTGGTACCTCCCATACAAATGTACCATCCTGCCCCTTATAAACCGTGTAATGTTATCAATATGACCAACGCGATCTTGCCCAAATTCAGTATTTAGTAAAGCTATATCTATACAAAGCTTTGGACAAAAACTTGGAAGTCTGGCAACTCCCTTTCTGGTACCTCCCACACAAGTGCACAATCCCGAAAAAAACAGCTGAAAGAAGTTTCTGACGTTTACATGCGCGACGACATAAGCATCCAAGCAGCTGGTAGAAAGGATACTGTGATTACACTGTACAACACTAATTTTAACACATGAGCAAGACCTTATACACATGAAACTAGAGGCTCTCTGGAGTAAAACTGCGTTTACAGTCTTTCATTCTCTGGTCATTTGTCCTTTTTAGAGGACTTTAAAGTTTTAAAGGACATTTAAATAGAAAAAAATATTTTATATATTTCTACTCATCCTACGATGCTGAGATAAAAAGCAAATGAAAGAGGAGACTCCCCTCGATTTGGCAAAAATATTTGTGTTGTTATATCAGGACAAAAGGACCTTATTCAAGTCCTTTCAAAAAAATTTCCTTTAATATCCTTGAGAATTTCCAACCATTTCATCCAGAAAAAATATATGTTAAGGACATTAATATACGCTAACACGTTGCTGAATTTCATTGTACTCACTTTGTTAGTCTCCTTTTAAAAGCACTTTAAAGTTTTAAGGGACATACAAAATTCAAAAACTTTTAATATACATACAATGTATATGGAGTCAAAGACAAGAATTTCAGATGCAGTTTTACGGCTGTCACATTTCTAATTATGTGTAAGACAACAATATTTATTTATTAATCCATTAATTTTTTTTCTTTTAATATTAAACATGTACAAAATTAAAATTTAACTTGACCAAATTCATGACTACATTGTCCTTTAATGTGATAGAAGTTTATGTAACTACATAAGTATATAAGTATAAAAAACTTTTTAAAAATTTCGATATTAGCGTCCTTCTCAGGTAAACCGTATACATTTCTGTTGGCGCTTATGAATAGTATTGGTATCGCGACAAAGTGTCCAACAATACTCTGCCAACATATGGCAAGTATTTTTTCCTTGGAAGCGATTTTCAATTGTGGTAAGATCTTGTTGAAATCGTTCACCATGCTCGTCACTAAAATCACCTAAGTTGCTTGGGAAAAAATCAATGTGACTATCCAAAAAATGTATTTTAAGTGACATGTTGACACCATACTCTGCCAACATATGGCAAGTATTTTTTCCTTAGAAGCGATTTTCAATTGTGGTAAGATCTTGGTGAAATCGTTCACCATGCACGTCACTAAAATCACCTAAGTTGCTTGGGAAAAAATCAAAATTTTTTGTTACATCCTTGAAGAAATACCACGCTTTTTTTTCCACTTTTGTTAGAAAATTCGGAAACTCCTTACAATTTATCAATTTCTTTAATTGTGGTCCGTTAAGTACAACTAAAAAATAAGTATTTTTCGCTTATAAGTTTATATGTACATAACTATTTAACTTACCAGCATCAATTATGGCATTGCTTAATTTTGGGAAAATTGTCTTAAGATGATGCACCTTCTCCTTCACGAGGCAGAGCGCGAATAAAATTTCGAATAAGCCCCAATTTTATATGAAGGGGTGGGAGAATAACCTTCGACGAAGGCACTAGAGGCATATGATCAATGCAATTTTCTCCAAGCTTATGGGTTATGCGAGGCTGCCATTCGTGATCAGTATAGTGTAATTCACGATGTCTACCTTCCCAGAGACACAAGAAACATTGATGCTTTGAAAATCCTTTTTTAAGCCCTGTTATAATAGCAACCACTTTGAGATCACAACAAATCACCCATCCATGGAGGTCATAATTAATTAATTTAAGAATATTGCGCATATTTGCATATGTTTCCTTTACATCGGTACCATAAACGATAGGCACTGATGGAAAGGCGTTACCGTTATGTAGTAAAACGCCTTTAAGACTCTTCACAGAACCATCTATAAAAAGGCGCCACTCATCCGGATTATAGGGGTGACCGATAATTTCAAAAAGATTTTCAATATCTACTGCATACGTAATCCCACTTTAAAGCATTCATCAAAAGACAGTTGTTTTGAGCGCTTTCGGGAAGAAGTTACGCGAAAATCTTCAGAAACCACTCTCCATTGTTGTAAACAGGATGCTAAAATTTCGGAATTGGTTTTTGTTAAACCAATATCACGCACGAGATCATCAAAATCGGCCTGTGTTATGAAATGACGAGGAGCAAAGCCGAACTCGCTGTTTATCGGTTGATATTCCGAGATATCTTGAATATCATTGTCGGCACACAATGAGTGCTCTTCAACGGCATCTGGAATTTGCTCTTCAGATGGAGCGCTTGGGTTTGTTCTAGACCGTAACACAGCTGGCTTCACTGAATCACAACTATGGTATTGGATTTTATGCCTGAATTTGTATTTTAAATTTGTAGTAAGCGGCTGCGATTGGCAAAAGTAGCACGATTCCACAGCATGTATACTTCGATTCATCCAAATCACTGGGTAAACATATTTCATCGGATGCTGGTGTCGGATAACGGAATTCGAACCTAGTATACCACGATAACAATAGCCACACACAACTTCAGGCTGATACCACACTTTTGGTACAAAATTAATTAAAAAGTATTGTTCGTAACATTCCACAAAGGTTTTTGTAATTTTTCGCGATTTTTGATTCGGTACAAATAGTCCGCAGACAACACAAAATTTATTGCGATTGGGGCACTCCATAATTTGTTTTACTTTTACTCACTTTTTATTATTTTTTAATTTCTCACGTTAAAAAGAACAAAAAAAAATCACTTTTTATTTGCATAAAAGTTTTAGAACAGACAATTCTTCTGTGGCCTGCTTTATAAATCTGAATTTTTTTAAAGAGAACGAAAACGATGTAAGAATTTTAGTACAATTTCGGGATCACTAACGATTTTCATCCGTCATTAGTGGAAGCACAAATTTCAAAAACACTTTGTAACTGAAATGCGCTCTTAAGGGGAGACCGGATCACCGAATGAAAAACTGTGACCGTACTTTTAATTCACGGGGGTTCCAGTTTTATGTGTATATCCATTTGTTCATGTGTTAGATTTTATTTAAAAAAAAAATTGGTTAATATTAGGGAGTTACGTATATATATTTTTTTTATAGTACATTTTGAAATTATTTGTACACTAAACTAACAACGTGAGTAAAATGAAATTCAGCAACGTGTTAGCGTATATTAATGTCCTTAACATATATGTTTTCTGGATGAAATGGTTGGAAATTCTCAAGGATATTAAAGGACAAAATTTTGAAATTTGAATAAGGTCCTTTTGTCCTGATATAACAACACAAATATTTTTGCCAAATCGAGGGGAGTCTCCTCTTACATTTGCTTTTTATCTCATCATCGTAGGATGAGTTAAAAGTACAAATGACCAGAGAATGAAAAACTGTAAACGCAGTTTTACTCCAGAGAGCCTCTAGTTTCACGTGTATAAGGTCTTGCTCATGTGTTAAACAAAAAATTGATATTTGTCTTACGGTGTTATTGGTGGTCAAATCGTTGCGAAGAGTTTCATGCTCATGATCGTTTCTGAAGCCTACGAACTTTATAAAACTGAGTATTTTGATAGATACGTGAGTAAGTCAATTTTTTACCAATATCGGCCACGTAATGTACAATTATCGAGCAAAATACCTCATAATATGTGCGTATGCATGTATTTACCACACGAATTTTCTTTTCTTGCTGGAAGGTTTTGCCAAAATTATAAAGAATTGGTGTGCTGCAATATTCGCAATGAAAAATGCATGACAAATGATTGTACAAAGTGCACATACGATATAAGGCACGATTTAATTCCTGTAAAGTATTTGGCAAAAATTTAGGAAAATATAAGCTGGAAACACTGGCGAAAAGTGGGTGATAGAATTTCATTAACCCAAACTGTTGCTCCTTTTTGTGATTTTATTCATGAATTAGAAACTGAACTTCCCCTCTTCAAAAAACATTTTTTTGTTAATCGTGCGCAACAAAACTACTTTCAAGAGAAAAAACAAAGCGTAAATTCTGAAGATTTAGTAATTCAAATTGACTTTGCAGAAAATTACAGATTAGTATCCCAGAATGAAATACAAAGTGCGCATTTTAATTACCGTCAAGTTACCATTTTTACGTGCACCGAGCCAAAAGTACAACGATTTTTTTAACCATGTGTCTGGTTAATTTTTTCATGGTAAATATTTGATGACAAAGTCAAAATAACGTTATATAAGGTCAAATTTACATGAAAAATAGTTGAGTTAACATTATATAAGGTTGATTTTTTCGAGAGAGAGGCTGAAAAATGTGCGAAATAAACAACAATTCAAATATCATTCGGCTCTGTTGTGTCGAAGTTCTTGAACTGCTTTGTTTTAGACGAAGTTCATTATTATTTTACACGAAGTTGCAACAAATGCGATTATCTCCCCCCACTCTTTTTCCACTCTTCCTTTCAAAATGTGAGCACTAATCTCGCTCTTCCAAAAAACCACCACCAAATGCTATCTTCACTGCTTGTTGAGCTGTTGCTTTGCAATGCACGTGTTTGTTTTACTGCCTGATTTTTTGGGGATATGCGCTACTAAACAGTAGTTCTCGTTCACTCGCATTGAGTTAGGACACTCATTATACCAAAAATTGCTGCAGAAATTATTGCAAATGGGTAACGATGAAGAACTGTAACAGCTTCCGAAACCTTGCCTGCAATCAAACCAAACACAATTCGTGAAGCTTTTTTGGAAAATTTGTATTTCTGCAAAGAAATAGAAATAAATCAACGATCTCGAACAACAGAAACAAACACTGTAGTATTTAATAATATTAATGATTTCGTTGTTAAATTGAGCATGCATTGTTTCAATAAATTAACAATGAAATTTTTATATTAAAAATTTTCATGGTTAAAAAATTCAACCAGAGAGTAGTTAAATTAACTATTATTATTGCTAAATTCCAGTCAACAAGAAGTTGTTCAAATTAACCATATATAACGTAGACTCCAAATCATGTTTATTTATGGTTAAGTTAACTTTATATAAGGTTAATTTTTCCCTCTGTGTGTGTTGCTTGGTTCAATGGGAAAACCAAATCTTTTGCTGCCATCAGTGACAAATTAAGCCACAATAAATTTGATGTATGCTGCTTCTTAACAAAAATAGTGCACAAAATACAAATACGATTGAGCAAGTTCTCAATTTAAAAATAAATACATTGTTCGCAGTTTACCGGAGTTATTGATTAAATGCGGGTGTAAAAACATAGAATGGAATTATTTTGCAAGCTCCCATAGAAAAGGAGCCGTAGTTGGAGTAGGAGCTGTTATAAAATGGAAAATTTGGCAGATAACAAAGCCTAGACATATTATAATAGATAGTGCGTTATCCTGTTTTTAATATGCTCGGGACAACATAATTGGCATCCATTTAATTTACATATCTTCGGTTCAGGTTGAAGAATTTTCTCCACAATTTAATGAAAAATGGAAGGAGGTTCCAAATATTCCAGGAATCCAAAAAATTCATTGGATATCATGTAATGAAAATCATGAAATAAAGATAGCTCTAACAACGTATTCCGTTAACAAAAGTATTTAAAGCAATGTTAATTTAAACATTTCCCCTAATATTTGAATTTTTCTACATAAATCTATGTATGTATGTGTTCAGAATTGAACATGAGTCTTTTTCTCTTTCCCTTTGTATGTACAGGCGATAGGGTTATGACACTTCAAGTGTGTCACTATCAGCAGCCTGAGCTGCACTCGCGTATACATGCAATTGGAAATCGACGATCGAACCCTTCAAGTGGTTCACTATTAATAGCATAAGCCACACACACACGCACATTCAGTCGATTGAATATCGATATTCTAATACTGCATGGGAATGCAATGCGCAGATGTTTGCGTCTGTTCAATCTTTATGTATTCTTGGAAACTGTATTAGTCTGTAGTGTATTTGTATAAATGTATATAGTTTATTGCTTCTTTGTTTAGGAGCATTCGATGTATGTGGAATATGTACTGCCAGTGTCATGTACTAGACGTATTGTCAAATTCTGTATTATTTAAGTGAGTGTTTCGATTTGGATAATAAAATCAGTGTCTTACAAGCACTCAACAAGTAAAGACTTTTAGTTCGGATTAGCTTTACATTTGGTTCTACGAACCGAATTAATGTCTTTACATTTGGTCCTTCGAAAAGTGATTTTTTTAAATTTTCCCCCACCAGTGGTAAGAGATTTAAAAAAGAACCAAAAAGAACATTTTAAGGAAGAAAAATAATTTCCTTGAAATAAGCGTGCTCGAGGCTGACATCGAGCTTAACTCAAAGGAGAAATATCGTTTCTCCAACACGAAAGTAATTTTTTAAATTTTCCCCCACCAGTGGTAAGAGATTTAAAAAAGAACCAGAGTGAACATTTTAAGGAAAAACAAAAATTTCCTTGAAATAAGCGTGCTCGAGGCTGACATCGAGCTTAACACAAGAGAGAAATATCGTTTCTCCATACACAAAAAGTGTTAAAAATTTGATTAAAGGGAAACTATCGGTTTCTGAAAAAGAAAAATTATGAAGACAGTGTTAGAAGAAACACTGCAAGTACAAGGAAATGTACCAGAAGACATCAGAGAAACAAGTCAGCCAAGGCCTCCAAGTCCAGCTGACAGCATTATAGAGATGCTAGAGTCAAAGATGACTAAGGCATCGAAGATACTAGATGAGGCAGAACGACGTCTGCCAGGCAGTGATACCACTGACATGAGGATGTTCCATAATAAAATTAAGGACATCTGGTCAGTAATATCGCAAGTGAGGTAGAAGCCAAGTACCGACGGCATACGTCTGATTCAGAAGCATATGAGGCTCTGGAAGACAGGATGTACCGTATGCAGGCAAAACTGGAAGAAGGAATTAATGGAGTTCAGAAGAAAGAGAACTTCAATACAGGGTTTCCGTTGCCAGTGACGAAGCTACCAATATTTGACGGAAGCGAGCAGGAATGGCCTTCATTTTGCTCAGAGTATAAAAGTCTGGTACACCAGAGAGATGACTTTACGGATGCAGTAAAGTTCCATTATTTAAAATCATCGCTTCGAGGTGAAGCAAAATCAATGGTGCAACATTTGCTGCTCGGATCGGAATCCGAGTACAATGAAACCTGGAGCTTATTGGTGGATAAATATGAAAATAAGAGAAAAATATTTTCGTCAGCGTTTGACCGCATATTAGACCTGCCGAATCTGGATGCTGAGAACCATCAAAGTGTCAAGAAGTTCATCAGTACGATAAATGAAAGTTCATTTATCATTAGAGAGAAAGCAGAGGTTGGCAATGATGTTGAGATTTTGTTGGCGCACATCATTTTGAGGAAGTTTGATGGAAACACCCGCCAACAGTATGAACATCACACAAAGAGGACAAAAGAAGTTCAAAAACTCCGAGATGTGAAGACATTCTTGGATCAAATTTGCATCAGTTTGGCATCCTTTCCGATCAAGAAGAAAAGTCCATATACCAGTTACTCACAGACAACAGAAAGTTCAGGACCAGTTTGCGAATGTTGCCGAAGAATTGGGCACAATATAATAAATTGTCGGAAGTTCACAGCAATGACTCCGGAGGAGCGAAAACAGTTTATAAACGCTGCTAAACTATGCTATAAATGTTTGCAGCATAATTTTACAACAAGGTGTATGAAGGACTTCCGGGGTGCCATATGCAATCGGAATAATCACCATACATTAATACATCAAGAATACAACACACCGGGCGAAAAGGTGACATCGAATATGGTCCAGCAACAAAGCAAGGACACACTATTAGCAACAGCAATAGTGAAGGTAAAGACACCGGATGGACGAGTTCAACTTCTAAGGGCGCTTCCGCACAGCTGCTAAGACTTCCACGCATAAGAGCGCCAACTAAAGTTACTGGCATATCGTCGGATCGAGTGGAGTCGGCAAGACAGAAAGTTGTGTTTGAAATGAGTCCACGTTTCTGCAACGATTTTTCAATTATGACGAAAGCAATAGTGCTCCCGAAGCTTCACAAAACGTTGCCGAATAAATCATTTGATGCGAATCTAAGGGATTGGGACAACTATGTATTGGCGGATCCCAATTACAACAAAATTGGGAGGATAGACATCGTTCTGGGAGCAGACGTGTATCCAGAAATCCTTAAGACGAGAAACCTGAAAGCTAATGGTATGCTAGCTCAGGAAACAAAACTCGGTTGGATACTTACAGGTAATACCCAAAAAATAACGAAGAAAAACAATATAATTGCAGCAAGTGATACACGCAAAAGGTTTCACAAAGAGAAAGCTGCACGATCCATCAAAGTCGGACGATCCAGCCATTTGGATCCCAAGCCATCACAAATATCTTCTCGTACACGACATGGAAGCAAACGCAGAAGGATGGCTCAAACTTATAAGGACGAAGACCCACTACCTTTAGCATCGGTTGTAGAAAAGGCTAAACGACCGTACTATATTGATGAAGATGCGAAGTATGCGCCTACAGTGACCGCCTACGCTAGAGGTGGATATGAAATGCCACCATGTACCAATGAATGGTTTAATCCGTCGACTCAAAACGCAGAGAAGTTGCGTACAGAAGCGTTTGAAAATGCTGCAGTCACCACATTGGAACAACAGAAACGACCTTTACGTAATAAAAAGGGAAACGTTTCGCCCAGGTCTACAAAAACAACAATTGATGGTAATCTACCAGCTTGTGTGCGTGGTCGATTACTTACACCAACTCAAAGTTCGAATCGCACATCGGTCTGCAGAGTTACCCAGAAAGTGCACACGAATCTATCGAAGGTGATACCTTTAACTAATGTTGTCAGGGCTACTAGCGGTAGCACGGTATCAACGAAAACCTACAGTGCCGAAGACTTCGGCAAGGGATTGCATAATATGACGGAAGAACGCAGAACTCACCGCGACAAAAAGCATCTGATGGTCGCTCAGCATCGTGAGAGAGAAACACGGGTGGACAACGTATCCAAGAGAAGGAAGAAGAGACACCCGCAGAGACAACAGGAAGGTGAAGTGGTTGTATGCAACGTATGTTACGCTTACAACTACAAGAAGAAGAGGATGCCCGACTCAAGGCTGCCAAGGAATGCAGAATATATTGTATTAAGAAAATTATTTTAAAAAACGCTAGTTTACTGTTCTTTTTGTTAGCCCCGCGCAGAATGTTCAGAATTGAACATGAGTCTTTTTCTCTTTCCCTTTGTATGTACAGGCGATAGGGTTATGACACTTCAAGTGTGTCACTATCAGCAGCCTGAGCTGCACTCGCGTATACATGCAATTGGAAATCGACGATCGAACCCTTCAAGTGGTTCACTATTAATAGCATAAGCCACACACACACGCACATTCAGTCGATTGAATATCGATATTCTAATACTGCATGGGAATGCAATGCGCAGATGTTTGCGTCTGTTCAATCTTTATGTATTCTTGGAAACTGTATTAGTCTGTAGTGTATTTGTATAAATGTATATAGTTTATTGCTTCTTTGTTTAGGAGCATTCGATGTATGTGGAATATGTACTGCCAGTGTCATGTACTAGACGTATTGCCAAATTCTGTATTATTTAAGTGAGTGTTTCGATTTGGATAATAAAATCAGTGTCTTACAAGCACTCAACAAGTAAAGACTTTTAGTTCGGATTAGCTCTTTACATTTGGTTCTACGAACCGAATTAATGTCTTTACAGTATGTGTATACATATATTAAAACAATGAATTCAAATAAAAAAAATTTTCACACCTAAAATATCTCAAATGCTATTACTTGTAATTTCTTCATTATCGTCATAGCTAAGAAAAATATGTCACATAACGTCAGTAACGTAACGTCATGTTTATTTAGCTTGTAGTTAAAAAACTAGAGGAACATTTTTTCCAAACAAAAACGTATTTTTAAAGCTACATTAATCTATTTTTATAAAAAAATTTAGGCATGTTAAAAATCTGACACACTTCGCAGACTTTTGAAATTTTAATAATTAACATGAAACTCACTTCCATCTGGCGTAACATAACGAATGTATTTGTTTCTCTAATATCTTAGGAGGTACCTTTCAGATCAAAGCACTTTTTATATATAGTGTAGAGCTACCGGAAAGCTATTCAAAAAATATTATAAAGGCAAACAAATAATAACATTTAATATAGTTTAATTCTATTTAATTGTACGAACGTAACATTCGTCAGGCTGGAAATACCCATATACAGATTAATTATTATGAATACTTACTTTAGAACTTGTTTCAACCACTTCCAATACAAAAAATTGCGGTAGTCCACCGTTAAATCCATCAGAACACGTTACGGTTAGTGATGTCATTGATATATTTGTTAAAGTACAATTATGCACATGGTCCGGTCGACCTAGAAAGTATAAATGTAGCTATAGTTATATGCAACCACTGGATAAATAAGTAATGAAATTGGAGCAATTGGAAAACCCCACTCATAATAACATGAATTGTCGACATGACTTATTATAGTTGCGGTACTAATATAAAAAATCCACTGACTAGGGGTCAAGACTTTTCTGGACAACTTTTTATATTTACATATTTATAATATGCGGAATTTGGGTCAGATCGGTCAACGCGTAGTATTATTATTGCATGATTTAAAAAGTAGGGGTGGTACCAGAAGGGGCGAGGCCAGACTACCAAGTTGTTATCGGAATCTTTGTCCAGTTATACCTTTACTAAATACAGAAATTGACAGAAGATCGAGCTGGGTATTAATAGGATTACACCATTTCTAAAGAGGGCGAAATAGAAGAATTTTATGGGAGGTACCCGAAGGGGTGTGGCCATATAGCCAATATGCATTCTCATATATACTTTTGGGAAATTATTAACCCATGCCAAATTTCAAAGCGATTGTTTAACTCTTTCGAAAGTTATCGTGCGTACCAGCATGACATGTATCAAACACCTTAGAAAGTCATGAATGGAATTTGGTTCAAAGAAACCTAGGGTCCAAAGTGAATATTTATATGTGTTACACTTTTGGGTTGCATCAAATGATATATACCCTCCTACACGTGGGGTGGGGGTATAAAATAGACCGTTGTCACACAAAACAACAAAACAATATTCAAAGAAAGGAAAAACCATTTAAAACCAGTGAAAAAGTTGCAGTCGGGAAAACCGACTTATATACACACTCACCCTCAGTAAAAACATACAGGTCTCATATTCCACGATATCTAATGTGGTTATTACACGATTTCTAAAATGGTTGTAATGGTACATTTGTATGGAAGGTCCCAGAAGGGGAATTGTAAGACTTCCAGTTTTTGTTCGAAAGTTTTTCTCTCCTTAGCTTTACTAATTTGGGCAAAACTTGGGCAAGATCGCGATGGTTATATTGATAATATACGGTTTATAAGGGGCAGGATGATACATTTGTATGGGAGGTACCAGAAGGGGAAATGCCAGACTTCCAAGTTTTTGTCCGAAAATTTATCTAGCAATAGCTGTACTAAATACAGACTAATCGAGTTGGTTATATTGATATTATTACACGATTTCTAATCGGGCGGGATGGTACATTTGTATGGGACGTATCAGAAGGGGAGTTGCCAGACTTCCAAGTTTTTGTCCGAAACTTTGTCCAGTTATACCTCTACCAGACGGACATGGCTCAAACGATTAGAAAGTCATGAATCGAATTTGGTTCAAAGACACCTGGGGTGTAATGTGAATATTTATATGTGTTACACTTTTGAGCCGTATCAAATGATATATACCCTCCTACCCGTAGGGTGAGGGTATACATATTGTAGTTTTTTCTTGAAAATTTTATGTAAGCATCAGAAAGGGAGTTGCCAGACTTGCATGTTTTTGTCCAAAACTTTGTCTAGCTAAATACAAAATTTGGGCAAGGTTTCGTTGCTCATATTGACAACATTACACGGCTTATAAGGGGCGGACTGGAACATTTGTATAGGAGGTACCAGAAGGGGAGTTGCCAGACTTCCAAATTTGTGTAAAAACTTTGTCTAGCTATAGCTTCACTAAATATAGAATTTGGGCAAGATCGCGTTTGGCCATATTGATAGTATTACACATTTTATAAGGGGCGGGATGGTACATTTGTATGGGAGTTACCAGACGGGGAGTTGCCAGAGTTCCAAGTTTTTGTCAGTAACTTTGTACAAAAATTGGTTTACTAAATACAGAATTTGGGCAAGATCGCGTTGGTCATATTGATAGTATTACACGGTATACGAGGGGCGGGATTTTACATTTGTATTGGAGTTGCCACACTTCCATGTTTTTGTCTAAAACTTTGTATAACTACGGTTTTTACATAATTTGGGCAAGATCGAATAGGGTATATTGATATTATTACACGATTTCTAATGGGGTGGGATTGTACATTTGTATGGGAGGTACCAGACGGGGAGCTGCCAGAGTTCCAAGTTTTTATCCGAAACTTTGTACAAATATAGCTTTACTAAATACTGAATTTAGGCAAGATCGCGTTGTTATAGGTTTACTACAATATCGCGTTGGTCATATTGATGGTCTTACACGATTTATAAGAGGCGGGATGGTACATTTGTAAGGGAGGTACCAGAAGGGTATTTGCCAGAGTTCCAAGTTTTTGTCAGTAACTTTGTACAAATATAGGTTTACTATATTTCGAATTTGGGCAAGATCGCGTTTGGCCATATTGATAGTATTACAAGTTTTATAAGGGGCGGGATTGTACATTTGTATAGGAGGTACCAGAAGGGGATTTGCCAGACTTCCAAGTTTTTGTCCGAAACTTTGTACAGTTATAGGTTTACTACAAGATCGCGTTGGTCATATTGATAGTCTTACACGGTTTATAAGAGGCGGGATGGTACATTTGTAAGGGAGGTACCAGACTTCCAATTTTTTGTCAAAAGTTTGTGAAATACAAAATTTGGGCAAGATCACATTGGTCATATTGATAGTATTACCCGGTTTATAATGGACGGGATTGTACATTTGTATTGGAGTTGCCACACTTCCATGTTTTTGTCTAAAACTTGTCTATCTACGGTTTTTACAATATTTGGGCAAGATAGAATGTGTCATATTGATATTATTACACGATTTCTAATGGGGCGGAATGATACATTTGTATGGGAGGTACCAGACGGGGAGTTGCCAGAGTTCCAAGATTTTGTCAATAACTTTGCACAAATATAGATTTACGAAATACAAATTTATGTCAAGATCGCGTTGGTCATATTGATAGTATTACACGGTTTATAATGGGCGGGATTGTACATTTGTATGGGAGGTACCAGACGGGGAGTTGCCAGAGTTCCAAGTTTTTGTCAGTAACATTGTACAAAAATAGGTTTACTATATACAGAATTTGGGCAAGGTCGCGTTTGGCATATTGATATTATTACACGATGTCTGAAGTAGGCGGGATGGTACATTTGTATGGGAGGTACCAGACGGAGTATTGCCAGAGTTCCAAGTTTTTATCCGAAACATTGTACAAATATAGCTTTACTAAATACAGAATTTGGGCAACATCGAATGGGGCATATTGATGTTATTATACGATTTCTAATGGGGCGGAATGGTACATTTGTATGGGAGGTACCAGACGGGGAGTTGCCGGAGTTCCAAGATTTTGTCAGTAACTTTGCACAAATAAAGGTTTACTAAATACAGAAGTTGGGCAAGATCGCGTTGGTCATATTGATAGTATTACACGGTTTATAAGCGGCGGGATGGTACATTTGTATGGGAGGTACCAGACGGGAAGTTGCCCAAGTTCCAAGTTTTTGTCAGTAACTTTGTACAAAAATAGGTTTCTTAAATACAAAATTTGGGCAACATCGAATGGGGCATATTGATGTTATTACACGATTTCTAATGGGGCGGAATGGTACATTTGTATGGGTGGTACCAGACGGGGAGTTGTCAGAGTTCCAAGTTTTTGTCAGTAACTTTGTACAAATAGAGGTTTACTATATTCAGAATTTGGGCAAGATCGCGTTGGCCATATTGATAGTATTACACGGTTTATAAGGTTTATTTGTATAGGAGGTTCCAGAAGGGGAGTTTCCAGACTTGCAAGTTTTAGTCCGAAACTTTTTCCAGCCATAGCTTTACTAAATACAGAATTTGGGCATGATCGCGGTGGTCATAGTGATAGTATTACACGGTTTATAAAGGGCGGGATGGTACATTTGTGTGGGAGTAACCAGAAGGCGAGTTGCCAGGCTTCCCAGTTTTATTTCGAAACTTTGTACAGTTATAGGTTTACTAAATACAGAATTTGGACAAGATGGCGTTGGCCATATTGACATTATTACACATTTGTATGGGAGGAACCAGAAGGGGAGTTGCCAGAGTTCCAAGTTTTTGTCCAAAAAAGTGTCTATATTTACGTAATACAAAATTAGCGAAAGATCGCGTTGGTCATATTGATAGTATTACACGGTTTATAAGGGGCGGGATGGTACATTTGTATGGGTGGTACTAGAAGGGGAGTTGCCAGACTTGCAAGTTTTTATCCGAAACTTTCTACAGATATAGGTTTACTATATGGTACAATTGTATTGGAGTTGCCACACTTCCATGTTTTTGTCTAAAACTTTGTCTAGATTTACGAAATACAGATTTTGGGCAAGATCGCGTTGGCCATATTGATAGTATTACACGGTTTATAAGGGGCGGGATTAGAGCTCGACCGAAGGCTGTTTTTTTGGCCGATGCCGAAGCCGAAGCCGAACTTCGGCCAAAATCCTAAAATTCGGTCGAAGCCGAATGTTTTTTAGATTAATAATTAAAATAACGTAATTTTTGGTTGAGATCATAAAATAAAGCTTTATTTATTTTCTCTTTATTTTTGATTTTGTTTTGATTTGATTTGATACTTATGTTAAGAACTTGAATTTACTTCTTGAAAAATAAACATGAAATTTGATTTTATCAAAAAAGAGGATGTTTTACCTTTTTTGTATATTATTTTTTGTGACCTTTTTACCTTATTTTGGAAGTATGTAGATACAGTTTCGCTTTAAATGACTATGTATAACACATATCAACAATTTCCATATGAATTAAGACCCCATGATTAGGTATACATAGATTAGGTATATAGCCATATGTCTATTATAGTCATGTGGTCTGGCCAGACCAAGAGGTCAATTTAGTGATCGAAAGCTTATCGCCTATCCTAGGGTTAAAGTGGCAGAATAGGATCTTTTCGGCGTTTATTCCATGTAAGCTGGATCTTCTTTCTGCTTATAGCCGCCCAGCGGCACTGAAAAGCTGTTCACTGGCAACACTACTAGGTGGAGCACTCAAATATTTCATAGCAGCTTTTTTTAATATAGGAAAAGGACAAGACTGCCAATATTCGTATATATTACAATTGCGCAGTTTTGGCGGTTCTTGGAGATATAATTCTATTTCTTTATCAAGAGCGTCTTTGCTTGGTATTTCTGTTGTTGAAGTAGGCATATTGTCATGATTTTCCCAAAGTGATTTTTTTGTCATATCTCTTCGCATTGAGATGGAAGAGTTATTATTGCAATCATCTACACCGGATCCAAAACATTCCTTTTCTTTTGTCATTTCTCTTGGCATTGAGATGGAAGAGTTATTATTGCAATCATCTACATCGGATGCAAAACATTCCTTTAATTCATCGATGGAAAGTTTTACCTGAAAGAGAATATAAATTGTCAGTCAATTATAATTTAAGTATACATATTTATATCTTATAGCTTACCTGAAATTCATCTAAGTATTTATTTTTAAATCTTGGGTGAAGAAATGTTGCAATAATCAAACATGATGTGTTTGATAGATATGCAAATCTATGTATCAACGATTTCATTAAATCCTCCTTGAAATCTGTTAGAATTGTTGTTGAGAGTTCCAAATTCGATTTTAATAATTTATTTAACGGAATTACTACAGAAGCACATGACTGATCAGCTGACATATCCAACGTTGCTTCGTAAAAACTCTCTAGCAATGAAATTAATGCTGTTATATTACCCCAATCCTTAGCAACTAACAATGGGATTCCTCCTGGCTGAACAGCATAAAGGGTTACGGCAGTACGTTGCTCCAAAAGCCTTTCCATCATGATGTATGTGCTGTTCCATCTTGTGTTGATGTCCTGCAACAATTTATGGTGTACTGCTCCACAATCTTTCTGAATTTGTTTAAAGTATCGTGAGGCTTTTTCCGATTTTTTAAAATGCGTTACTATTTTACGACATTTATTTATAAGGCTTTTAAGCATGTCGTTTTTATTTATAGCATCCTTAATTACAAGTTGTAGGGAATGGGAAACGCATCCAAAATATTGGATATTACCAAGTCGCATCGCCGCTCCCATATTTCCGGCATTATCGCATACACCAACATGAATACGGTCTTCTATTTCAAAGTGTTGCATTATTTCAGATAATTTGTTATATAAGTATAGTGCTAAAAATAAAGTTGGATTAGTCAAAGTGACTTTACATATTTAAAAATAAACATACATTTATGGTCTTCACTCATATCAACTGCTCCAAGAATAATTTTTTCTTTAGTCCCACCCGTTATAAAGTGTGCCGTAAAACTCAACAGCGAGCAAGTCTTGCCTCGGCTTGACCAAATATCGGTTGTAAAACTTATCCAGTCCGATTTTAATATTTTCAATTTAACCTTTTGCTTAACTTGGTCACACGTGTCCAACATTAGGTCTCGATAAAATTTTTCCGATTTTAAGTTATATCGTCTTTTCACATTGGGGTCATTAAAATTCAACCTCTGAAAGGCAGCTCCTTTCACAACATTAAATGGTAGCATATCCACCAGTATTAAATCCATTACAGATTTATCAATACGTTTAGAAATTGGATCGTCATTGAACCATTGCGTCATTTTGTCCACCAAACTTTTAATAGTTGCTTGCTTTTGTTTTGGACTAGATGGTTTCTCAGCCTTCTTCCCTTCACTCTGCAGTATCTTAAAACTTTTCCACTGAACGATGTGCATTTTTTCCAAATGATTTCGTAAGTTAGTAACAGTTTGCTTCTTTGGAATTTTGCTTCCAAGTGAAAGAAATTTTTTACACGTATTACATTTTGCCTTATCTTCACTTCTTTCGAAGAATCTCCATATTGGATTAATTGCAATCATTCTAAAGTTGAAAATTAAAGTTAGTATGTACTGACAAAAATAAACAGTAATGGTAAATACCTTTTAATTGTTTAATCTGAAATTTTTCTCACAAATTTAAGTTCGCGACCATATTTTGTAAAATTTTGTGTTCGCAGAATTGTTCTTCTAACTTGCCAATCACAGCTGTGTCAAACCAAAATACAATAAAACAGCGTTGTATTTCAGGATGAAATAGAGATAGACGAAACACAATTGATGTCGACAGCGATGGACGACTTTATGTGCAAAAATCTAAAAAATTTGTATGAATAAATTGATTCCTAAAAAAATTTGTTCGGCTTCGGCTAATCGGCCTTTTTTCGCCGAAGGCCGAATGTGGGCCGATCATTGACTTTTGGCCGAAGGTGGAAGCCGAAGCCGATTAATCGGTCGAGCTCTAGGCGGGATGGTACAACTGTATGGGAGGTACCTGGAGGGGAATTGCCAGACTTCCAAGTTTTTGTCCAAAACTTTATCTAGCTAAAGCTTTACTAAATACAGAATTGATATTATTGCACGATTTATAATGTGGCGGAATGGTACATTTGTATGGGAGGTAACAGACGGGGAGTTGCCAGAGTTCCAAGTATTTGTCCGAAACTTTGTACAAATATAGGTCTACTAACTACAGAATTTGGGCAAGATCGAGTTGGCCATATTGATAGTATTACACGGTTTATAATGGGCGGAATGGTACATTTGTATGGTAGGTACCAGACGGGGAGTTGCCAGAGTTCCAATTTTTTGTCAGTAACTTTGTACAGATATAGGTTTACTAAATACAGAATTTGGGCAAGATGGCGTTGGGTATATTGACATTATTACACGATTTCTAAGGTAGGAGGAATGGTACATTTGTATGGGAGGAACCAGAAGGGGAGTTGCCAGAGTTCCAAGTTTTTGGCCAAAAAAGTGTCTATATTAGGAAATACAAAATTAGCGAAAGATCGCGTTGGTCATATTGATAGTATTACACGGTTTATAAGGGGCGGGATGGTACATTTGTATGGGTGGTACCAGAAGGGGAGTTGCCAGACTTGCAAGTTTTTATCCAAAACTTTGCCTAGATTTGCGAAATACAGAATTTGGGCAAGATCACGTTGGTCATATTGATAGTCTTAAACGTTTTATAAGGGGCGGGATGGTACATTTGTATAGGAGGTACCAGACGGGGAGTTGCCAGAGTTCCAAGTTTTTGTCAGTAACTTTGTACAGATATAGGTTTACTAAATACAGAATTTGGGCAAGATCGCGTTGCTCATATTGATAATATTACACGGCGGGATGGTACATTTGTATTGGAGTTGCCACACTTCCATGTTTTTGTCTAAAACTTTGTCTAGATTTACGAAATACAGATTTTGGGCAAGATCGCGTTGGTCATATTGATAGTATTACACGGTTTATAAGGGGCGGGATGGTACAACTGTATGGGAGGTACCTGGAGGGGAATTGCCAGACTTCCAAGTTTTTGTCCAAAACTTTATCTAGCTAAAGCTTTACTAAATACAGAATTGATATTATAGCACGATATATAATGGGGCGGAATGGTACATTTGTATGGGAGGTACCAGAGGGGAGTTGCCAGAGTTCCAAGTTTATGTCCGAAACTTTGTACAAATATAGGTCTACTAAATACATAATTTGGGCAAGATCGCGTTTGGCCATATTGATAGTATTACACAGTTTATAAGGGGCGGGATGGTGCATTTGTATAGGAGGTACCAGAAGGGGAGTTGCCAGACTTCCAAGTTTTCGTCTAAAACTTTATCTAGATATAGCTTTACTAAATACAGAATTTGGGCAAGATCGCGTTGGCCATATTGGTAGTTTTACACGGTTTATAAGGGGCGGGATGGTACAACTCTATGGGAGGTACCTGGAGGGGAATTGCCAGACTTCCAAGTTTTTGTCCAAAACTTTATCTAGCTAAAGCTTTACTAAATACAGAATTGATATTATAGCACGATATATAATGGGGCGGAATGGTACATTTGTATGGGAGGTACCAGAGGGGAGTTGCCAGAGTTCCAAGTTTATGTCCGAAACTTTGTGCAAATATAGGTCTACTAAATACAGAATTTGGGCAAGATCGAGTTGGTCATGTTGACATTATTACACGATTTCTAAGATAGGAGGAATGATGCATTTGTATGGGAGGAACCAGAAGGGGAGTTGCCAGAGTTCCAAGTTTTTGTCCAAAAAAGTGTCTATATTTACGAAATACAAAATTAGCGAAAGATCGCGTTGGTCATATTAATAGTATTACACGGTTTATAAGGGGCGGGATGGTACATTTGTATAGGTTGTGCCAGAAGGGCACAAAACATTGCCTAGATTTGCGAAATACAGAATTTGGGCAAGATCGCGTTGGTCATATTGATAGTCTTACACATTTTATAAGGGGCGCGATGGTACAGTTGTATAGGAGGTACCAGACGGGGAGTTGCCAGAGTTCCAAGTTTTTGTCAGTAACTTTGTACAGATATAGGTTTACGAAATACAGAATTTGGGCAAGATCGCGTTGGTCATATTGATAGTCTTACACATTTTATAAGGGGCGCGATGGTACAGTTGTATAGGAGGTACCAGACGGGGAGTTGCCAGAGTTCCAAGTTTTTGTCAGTAACTTTGTACAAATATAGTTTACTAAATACATAATTTGGACAAGATCGCGTTTGGCCATATTGACAGTATTACACAGTTTATATGGGGCGGGATGGTGCCGTTGTATAGGAGGTACCAGAAGGGGAGTTGCCAGACTTCCAAGTTTTAGTCTAAAACTTTATCTAGCTATAGCTATACTAAATACAGAATTTGGGCAAGATCGCGTTGGCCATATTGGTAGTTTTACACGGTTAATAAGGGGCGGGATGGTACATTTGTATGGGAGGTACCGGACGGGGAGTTGCCAGAGTTCCAAGTTTTTGTCCGAAACTTTGTACAAATATAGGTCTACTAAATACAGAATTTGGGCAAGATCGAGTTTGGCCATATTGACAGTATTACACAGTTTATAAGGGGCGGGATGGTGCCGTTGTATAGGAGGTACCAGAAGGGGAATTGCCAGACTTCCAAGTTTTAGTCAAAAACTTTATCTAGCTATAGCTTTACTAAATACAGAATTTGGGCAAGATCGCGTTGGCCATATTGGTAGTTTTACACAGTTTATAAGGGGCGGGATGGTGCCGTTGTATAGGAGGTACCAGAAGGGGAGTTGCCAGACTTCCAAGTTTTAGTCTAAAACTTTATCTATAGCTTTACTAAATACAGAATTTGGGCAAGATCGCGTTTGGCCATATTGATAGTATTACACGGTTTATAAGGGGCGGGATAGTGCATTTGTATAGGAGGTACCAGACAGGGAGTTGCCAGACTTCCAAGTTTTCGTCTAAAACTTTATCTAGATATAGCTTTTCTAAATACAGAATTTGGGCAAGATCGCGTTGGCCATAGTGGTAGTTTTACACGGTTTATAAGGGGCGGGATGGTACAACTGTATGGGAGGTACTTGGAGGGGAATTGCCAGACTTCCAAGTTTTTGTCCAAAACTTTATCTAGCTAAAGCTTTACTAAATACAGAATTGATATTATAGCACGATATATAATGGGGCGGAATGGTACATTTGTATGGGAGGTACCAGAGGGGAGTTGCCAGAGTTCCAAGTTTATGTCCGAAACTTTGTACAAATATAGGTCTACTAAATACAGAATTTGGGGAAGATCGAGTTGGGCATGTTGACATTATTACACGATTTCTAAGGTAGGAGGAATGATGCATTTGTATGGGAGGAACCAGAAGGGGAGTTGCCAGAATTCCAAGTTTTTGTCCAAAAAAGTGTCTATATTTACGAAATACAAAATTAGCGAAAGATCGCGTTGGTCATATTAATAGTATTACACGGTTTATAAGGGGCGGGATGGTACAGTTGTATAGGAGGTACCAGACGGGGAGTTGCCAGAGTTCCAAGTTTTTGTCAGTAACTTTGTACAGATATAGGTTTACGAAATACAGAATTTGGGCAAGATCGCGTTGTTCATATTGATAATATTACACGGCGGGATGGTACATTTGTATTGGAGTTGCCACACTTCCATGTTTTTGTCTAAAACTTTGTCTAGATTTACGAAATACAGATTTTGGGCAAGATCGCGTTGGTCATATTGATAGTATTACACGGTTTATAAGGGGCGGGATGGTACAACTGTATGGGAGGTACCTGGAGGGGAATTGCTAGACTTCCAAGTTTTTGTCCAAAACTTTATCTAGCTAAAGCTTTACTAAATACAGAATTGATATTATAGCACGATATATAATGGGGCGGAATGGTACATTTGTATGGGAGGTACCAGACGGGGAGTTGCCAGTGTTCCAAGTTTATATCCGAAACTTTGTACAAATATAGGTCTACTAAATACAGAATTTGGGCAAGATCGAGTTGGCCATATTGATAGTATAACACGGTTTATAATGGGCGGAATGGTACATTTGTATGGTAGGTACCAGACGGGCAGTTGCCAGAGTTCCAAGTTTTTGTCAGTAACTTTGTACAGATATAGGTTTACTAAATACAGAATTTGGGCAAGATCGCGTTATTCATATTGATAATGTTACACGGTTTATAAGGGGCGGGATGGTACATATGTATTGAGTTGCCACACTTCCATGTTTTTGTCTAAAACTTTGTCTAGATTTACGAAATACAGAATTTGGGCAAGATCGCGTTGGCCATATTGATAGTATTATACGGTTTATAAGGGGCGGGATGGTACATTTGTATTGGAGTTGCCACACTTCCATGTTTTTGTCTAAAACTTTATCTAGCTAAAGCTTTACTAAATACAGAATTGATATTATTACACGATTTCTAATGGGGCGGAATGGTACATTTGTATTGGAGTTGCCACACTTCCATGTTTTTTCTAAAACTTTGTCTAGATTTACGAAATACAGAATTTGGGCAAGATCGCGTTAGCCATATTGATAGCATTACACGGTTTATAAGTGGCGGGATGGTAAAACTGTATGGGAGGTACCTCGAGGGGAATTGCCACACTTCCATGTTTTTGTCCAAAACTTTATCTAGCTAAAGCTTTACTAAATACAGGATTAATATTATAGCACGATATATAATGGGGCGGAATGGTACATTTGTATGGGAGTTACCAGACGTGGAGTTGCCAGAGTTCCAAGTTTATGTCAGTAACTTTGTACAAATATAGGTTTACTAAATACATAATTTGGGCAAGATCGCGTTTGGCTATATTGATAGTATTACACGGTTTATAAGGGGCGGGATGGTGCATTTGTATAGGAGGTACCAGAAGGGGAGTTGCCAGACTTCCAAGTTTTAGTCTAAAACTTTATCTAGCTATAGATTTACTAAATACAGAATTTGGGAAAGATGGCGTTGGGAATATTAACTTTTTCCAGCCATAGCTTTACTAAATACAAAATTGGGGCATGATCGCGTTGGTCATAGTGATAATATTACACGGTTTATAAGGGGCGGGATAGTACATTTGTGTGGGAGTAACCAGAAGGCGAGTTGCCAGACTTGCAAGTTTTTATCCAAAACTTTGCCTAGATTTGCGAAATACAGAATTTGGGCAAGATCGCGTTGGTCATATTGATAGAATTACACGGTGTATAAAGAGCGGGATGGTGCATTTGTATAGGAGGTTCCAGAAGGGTAGTTTCCAGACTTGCAAGTTTTAGTCCGAAACTTTTTCCAGCCATAGCTTTACTAAATACAGAATTTGGGCATGATCGCGGTGGTCATAGTGATAGTATTACACGGTTTTTAAGGGGCGGGATGGTACATTTGTGTGGGAGTAACCAGAAGGCGAGTTACCAGGCTTCCAAGTTTTTATCCAAAACTTTGCCTAGATTTGCGAAATACAAAATTTGGGCATGATCGCGTTGGTCATAGTGATAATATTACACGGTTTATAAGGGGCGGGATGGTACATTTGTGTGGGAGTAACCAGAAGGCGAGTTGCCAGACTTGCAAGTTTTTATCCAAAACTTTGCCTAGATTTGCGAAATACAGAATACAGAATTTGGGCAATATTGATAGTATCACACAGTTTATAAGGGGCAGGATGGTGCATTTGTATAGGAGGTACCAGAAGGGGAGTTGCCAGACTTCCAAGTTTTCGTCTAAAACTTTATCTAGATATAGCTTTCCTAAATACAGAATTTGGGCATGATCGCGGTGGTCATAGTGATAGTATTACACGGTTTTTAAGGGGCGGGATGGTACATTTGTGTGGGAGTAACCAGAAGGCGAGTTACCAGGCTTCCAAGTTTTTATCCAAAACTTTGCCTAGATTTGCGAAATACAAAATTTGGGCATGATCGCGTTGGTCATAGTGATAATATTACACGGTTTATAAGGGGCGGGATGGTACATTTGTGTGGGAGTAACCAGAAGGCGAGTTGCCAGACTTGCAAGTTTTTATCCAAAACTTTGCCTAGATTTGCGAAATACAGAATACAGAATTTGGGCAAGATCGCGTTGGTCATATTGATAGTCTTACACATTTTATAAGGGGCGCGATGGTACAGTTGTATAGGAGGTACCAGACGGGGAGTTGCCAGAGTTCCAAGTTTTTGTCAGTAACTTTGTACAGATATAGGTTTACGAAATACAGAATTTGGGCAAGATCGCGTTGTTCATATTGATAATATTACACGGCGGGATGGTACATTTGTATTAGAGTTGCCTCACTTCCATGTTTTTGTCTAAAACTTTGTCTAGATTTACGAAATACAGAATTTGGGCAAGATCGCGTTGGCCATATTGATAGTATTACACGGTTTATAAGGGGCGGGATGGTACTTTTGTATTGGAGTTGCAACTCTTCCATGTTTTTGTCTAAAACTTTATCTAGCTAAAGCTTTACTAAATACAGAATTGATATTATTACACGATTTCTAATGGGGCGGAATGGTACATTTGTATAGGAGGTACCAGACGGGGAGTTGCCAGAGTTCCAAGTTTTTGTCAGTAACTTTGTACAAATATAGGTTTACTAAATACAGAATTTGGGCAAGATCGCGTTGTTCATATTGATAATATTACACGGCGGGATGGTACATTTGTATTGGAGTTGCCACACTTCCATGTTTTTGTCTAAAACTTTGTCTAGATTTACGAAATACAGATTTTGGGCAAGATCGCGTTGGTCATATTGATAGTATTACACGGTTTATAAGGGGCGGGATGGTACAACTGTATGGGAGGTACCTGGAGGGGAATTGCCAGACTTCCAAGTTTTTGTCCAAAACTTTATCTAGCTAAAGCTTTACTAAATACAGAATTGATATTATAGCACGATATATAATGGGGCGGAATGGTACATTTGTATGGGAGGTACCAGACGGTGAGTTGCCAGTGTTCCAAGTTTATATCCGAAACTTTGTACAAATATAGGTCTACTAAATACATAATTTGGGCAAGATCGCGTTTGGCCATATTGATAGTATCACACAGTTTATAAGGGGCAGGATGGTGCATTTGTATAGGAGGTACCAGAAGGGGAGTTGCCAGACTTCCAAGTTTTCGTCTAAAACTTTATCTAGATATAGCTTTACTAAATACAGAATTTGGGCAAGATCGCGTTGGCCATATTGGTAGTTTTACACGGTTTATAAGGGGCGGGATGGTACATTTGTATGGGAGGTACCGGACGGAGAGTTGCCAGAGTTCCAAGTTTTTGTCCGAAACTTTGTACAAATATAGGTATACTAAATACAGAATTTGGTCAAGATCGAGTTGGCCATATTGATAGTATTACACGGTTTATAATGGGCGGAATGGTACATTTGTATGGTAAGTACCAGACGGGCAGTTGCCAGAGTTCCAAGTTTTTGTCAGTAACTTTGTACAGATATAGGTTTACTAAATACAGAATTTGGGCAAGATCGCGTTATTCATGTTGATAATGTTACACGGTTTATAAGGGGCGGGATGGTACATATGTATTGAGTTGCCACACTTCCATGTTTTTGTCTAAAACTTTGTCTAGATTTACGAAATACAGAATTTGGGCAAGATCGCGTTGGCCATATTGATAGTATTATACGGTTTATAAGGGGCGGGATGGTACATTTGTATTGGAGTTGCCACACTTCCATGTTTTTGTCTAAAACTTTATCTAGCTAAAGCTTTACTAAATACAGAATTGATATTATTACACGATTTCTAATGGGGCGGAATGATACATTTGTATTGGAGTTGCCACACTTCCATGTTTTTTTCTAAAACTTTGTCTAGATTAACGAAATACAGAATTTGGGCAAGATCGCGTTAGCCATATTGATAGTATTACACGGTTTATAAGGGGCGGGATGGTAAAACTGTATGGGAGGTACCTGGAGGGGAATTGCCACACTTCCATGTTGTTGTCCAAAACTGTATCTAGCTAAAGCTTTACTAAACACAGAATTAATATTATAGCACGATATATAATGGTGCGGAATGGTACATTTGTATGGGAGGTACCAGACGGGGAGTTGCCAGAGTTCCAAGTTTATGTCAGTAACTTTGTACAAATATAGGTTTACTAAATACATAATTTGGGCAAGATCGCGTTTGGCTATATTGATAGTATTACACGGTTTATAAGGGGCGGGATGGTGCATTTGTATAGGAGGTACCAGAAGGGGAGTTGCCAGACTTTCAAGTTTTAGTCTAAAACTTTATCTAGCTATAGATTTACTAAATACTGAATTTGGGAAAGATGGCGTTGGGAATATTTACTTTTTCCAGCCATAGCTTTACTAAATACAGAATTTGGGCATGATCGCGGTGGTCATAGTGATAGTATTACACGTTTTTTAAGGGGCGGGACGGTACATTTGTGTGGGAGTAACCAGAAGGCGAGTTGCCAGGCTTCCAAGTTTTGTTTCGAAACTTTGTACAGTTATAGCTTTACTAAATACAGAATTTGGACAAGATGGAGTTGGGCATGTTGACATTATTACACGATTTCTAAGGTAGGAGGAATGGTGCATTTGTATGGGAGGAACCAGAAGGGTAGTTGCCAGAGTTCCAAGTTTTTGTCCAAAAAAGTGTCTATATTTACGAAATACAAAATTAGCGAAAGATCGCGTTGGTCATATTGATAGTATTACACGGTTTATAAGGGGCGGGATGGTACATTTGTATGGGTTGTGTAAGAAGAGGAGTTGCCAGACTTGCAAGTTTTTATCCAGAACTTTGCCTAGATTTGCGAAATACAGAATACAGAATTTGGGCAAGATCGCGTTGGTCATATTGATAGTCTTACACGTTTTATAAGGGGCGGGATGGTACAGTTGTATAGGAGGTACCAGACGGGGAGTTGCCAGAGTTCCAAGTTTTTGTCAGTAACTTTGTACAGATATAGGTTTACGAAATACAGAATTTGGGCAAGATCGCGTTGTTCATATTGATAATATTACACGGCGGGATGGTACATTTGTATTAGAGTTGCCACACTTCCATGTTTTTGTCTAAAACTTTGTCTAGATTTACGAAATACATTTGGGCAAGATCGCGTCGGCCATATTGATAGTATTACACGGTTAATAAGGGGCGGGATGGTACTATTGTATTGGAGTTGCCACACTTCCATGTTTTTGTCTAAAACTTTATCTAGCTAAAGCTTTACTTAATACAGAATTGATATTATTACACGATTTCTAATGGGGCGGAATGGTACATTTGTATAGGAGGTACCAGACGGGGAGTTGCCAGAGTTCCAAGTTTTTGTCAGTAACTTTGTACAGATATAGGTTTACTAAATACATAATTTGGGCAAGATCGCTTTTGGCTATATTGATAGTATTACACGGTTTATAAGGGGCGGGATGGTGCATTTGTATGGTAGGTACCAGACGGGCAGTTGCCAGAGTTCCAAGTTTTTGTCCGAAACTTTGTACAAATATAGGTATACTAAATACAGAATTTGGGCAAGATCGAGTTGGCCATATTGATAGTATTACACGGTTTATAATGGGCGGAATGGTACATTTGTATGGTAGGTACCAGACGGGCAGTTGCCAGAGTTCCAAGTTTTTGTCAGTAACTTTGTACAGATATAGGTTTACTAAATACAGAATTTGGGCAAGATAGCGTTATTCATATTGATAATGTTACACGGTTTATAAGGGGCGGGATGGTACATATGTATTGAGTTACCACACTTCCATGTTTTTGTCTAAAACTTTGTCTAGATTTACGAAATACAGAATTTGGGCAAGATCGCGTTGGCCATATTGATAGTATTATACGGTTTATAAGGGGCGGGATGGTACATTTGTATTGGAGTTGCCACACTTCCATGTTTTTGTCTAAAACTTTATCTAGCTAATGCTTTACTAAATACAGAATTGATATTATTACACGATTTCTAATGGGGCGGAATGATACATTTGTATTGGAGTTGCCACACTTCCATGTTTTTTTCTAAAACTTTGTCTAGATTAACGAAATACAGAATTTGGGCAAGATCGCGTTAGCCATATTGATAGTATTACACGGTTTATAAGGGGCGGGATGGTAAAACTGTATGGGAGGTACCTGGAGGGGAATTGCCACACTTCCATGTTTTTGTCCAAAACTTTATCTAGCTAAAGCTTTACTAAATACAGAATTAATATTATAGCACGATATATAATGGTGCGGAATGGTACATTTGTATGGGAGGTACCAGACGGGGAGTTGCCAGAGTTCCAAGTTTATGTCAGTAACTTTGTACAAATATAGGTTTACTAAATACATAATTTGGGCAAGATCGCGTTTGGCTATATTGATAGTATTACACGGTTTATAAGGGGCGGGATGGTGCATTTGTATAGGAGGTTCCAGAAGGGGAGTTTCCAGACTTGCAAGTTTTAGTCCGAAACTTTTTCCAGCCATAGCTTTACTAAATACAGAATTTGGGCATGATCGCGTTGGTCATAGTGATAATATTACACGGTTTATAAGGGGCGGGATGGTACATTTGTGTGGGAGTAACCAGAAGGCGAGTTGCCAGACTTGCAAGTTGTTATCCAAAACTTTGCCTAGATTTGCGAAATACAGAATTTGGGCAAGATCGCGTTGGTCATATTGATAGAATTACACGGTTTTTAAGGGGCGGGATGGTACATTTGTTTGGGAGTAACCAGAAGGCGAGTTGCCAGGCTTCCAAGTTTTGTTTCGAAACTTTGTACAGTTATAGCTTTACTAAATACAGAATTTGGACAAGATGGAGTTGGGCATGTTGACATTATTACACGATTTCTAAGGTAGGAGGAATGGTGCATTTGTATGGGAGGAACCAGAAGGGTAGTTGCCAGAGTTCCAAGTTTTTGTCCAAAAAAGTGTCTATATTTACGAAATACAAAATTAGCGAAAGATCGCGTTGGTCATATTGATAGTATTACACGGTTTATAAGGGGCGGGATGGTACATTTGTATGGGTTGTGTCAGAAGAGGAGTTGCCAGACTTGCAAGTTTTTATCCAGAACTTTGCCTAGATTTGCGAATTACAGAATACAGAATTTGGGCAAGATCGCGTTGGTCATATTGATAGTCTTACACGTTTTATAAGGGGCGGGATGGTACAGTTGTATAGGAGGTACCAGACGGGGAGTTGCCAGAGTTCCAAGTTTTTGTCAGTAACTTTGTACAGATATAGGTTTACGAAATACAGAATTTGGGCAAGATCGCGTTGTTCATATTGATAATATTACACGGCGGGATGGTACATTTGTATTAGAGTTGCCACACTTCCATGTTTTTGTCTAAAACTTTGTCTAGATTTACGAAATACATTTGGGCAAGATCGCGTTGGCCATATTGATAGTATTACACGGTTAATAAGGGGCGGGATGGTACTATTGTATTGGAGTTGCCACACTTCCATGTTTTTGTCTAAAACTTTATCTAGCTAAAGCTTTACTTAATACAGAATTGATATTATTACACGATTTCTAATGGGGCGGAATGGTACATTTGTATAGGAGGTACCAGACGGGGAGTTGCCAGAGTTCCAAGTTTTTGTCAGTAACTTTGTACAGATATAGGTTTACGAAATACAGAATTTGGGCAAGATCGCGTTGTTCATATTGATAATATTACACGGCGGGATGGTACATTTGTATTAGAGTTGCCACACTTCCATGTTTTTGTCTAAAACTTTGTCTAGATTTACGAAATACATTTGGGCAAGATCGCGTTGGCCATATTGATAGTATTACACGGTTAATAAAGGGCGGGATGGTACTATTGTATTGGAGTTGCCACACTTCCATGTTTTTGTCTAAAACTTTATCTAGCTAAAGCTTTACTTAATACAGAATTGATATTATTACACGATTTCTAATGGGGCGGAATGGTACATTTGTATGGTAGGTACCAGACGGGCAGTTGCCAGAGTTCCAAGTTTTTGTCAGTAACTTTGTACAGATATAGGTTTACTAAATACAGAATTTTGGGCAAGATAGCGTTATTCATATTGATAATGTTACACGGTTTATAAGGGCGGGATGGTACATATGTATTGAGTTACCACACTTCCATGTTTTTGTCTAAAACTTTGTCTAGATTTACGAAATACAGAATTTGGGCAAGATCGCGTTGGCCATATTGATAGTATTATACGGTTTATAAGGGGCGGGATGGTACATTTGTATTGGAGTTGCCACACTTCCATGTTTTTGTCTAAAACTTTATCTAGCTAAAGCTTTACTAAATACAGAATTGATATTATTACACGATTTCTAATGGGGCGGAATGGTACATTTGTATTGGAGTTGCCACACTTCCATGTTTTTTTCTAAAACTTTGTCTAGATTTACAAAATACAGAATTTGGGCAAGATCGCGTTGGTCATATTGATAGTCTTACACGTTTTATAAGGGGCGGGATGGTACAGTTGTATAGGAGGTACCAGACGGGGAGTTGCCAGAGTTCCAAGTTTTTGTCAGTAACTTTGTACAGATATAGGTTTACGAAATACAGAATTTGGGCAAGATCGCGTTGTTCATATTGATAATATTACACGGCGGGATGGTACATTTGTATTAGAGTTGCCACACTTCCATGTTTTTGTCTAAAACTTTATCTAGATTTACGAAATTTAGAATTTGGGAAAGATCGCGTTGGCTATATTGTAGTATTACACGGTTTATAAGGGGCGGGATGGTACAACTGTATGGGAAGTACCTGGAGGGGAATTGCCAGAGTTCCAAGTTTATATCAGTAACTTTGTACAAATATAGGTTTACTAAATACATAATTTGGGCAAGATCGCTTTTGGCTATATTGATAGTATTACACGGTTTATAAGGGGCGGGATGGTGCATTTGTATAGGAGGTACCAGAAGGGGAGTTGCCAGACTTTCAAGTTTTAGTCTAAAACTTTATCTAGCTATAGATTTACTAAATACAGAATTTGGGAAAGATGGCGTTGGGAATATTAACTTTTTCCAGCCATAGCTTTACTAAATACAAAATTTGGGCATGATCGCGTTGGTCATAGTGATAATATTACACGGTTTATAAGGGGCGGGATGGTACATTTGTATGGGAGGTACCGGACGGAGAGTTGCCAGAGTTCCAAGTTTTTGTCCGAAACTTTGTACAAATATAGGTATACTAAATACAGAATTTGGGCAAGATCGAGTTGGCCATATTGATAGTATTACACGGTTTATAATGGGCGGAATGGTACATTTGTATGGTAGGTACCAGACGGGCAGTTGCCAGAGTTCCAAGTTTTTGTCAGTAACTTTGTACAGATATAGGTTTACTAAATACAGAATTTGGGCAAGATAGCGTTATTCATATTGATAATGTTACACGGTTTATAAGGGGCGGGATGGTACATATGTATTTAGTTACCACACTTCCATGTTTTTGTCTAAAACTTTGTCTAGATTTACGAAATACAGAATTTGGACAAGATCGCGTTGGCCATATTGATAGTATTATACGGTTTATAAGGGGCGGGATGGTACATTTGTATTGGAGTTGCCACACTTCCATGTTTTTGTCTAAAACTTTATCTAGCTAAAGCTTTACTTAATACAGAATTGATATTATTACACGATTTCTAATGGGGCGGAATGGTACATTTGTATAGGAGGTACCAGACGGGGAGTTGCCAGAGTTCCAAGTTTTTGTCAGTAACTTTGTACAGATATAGGTTTACTAAATACAGAATTTGGGCAAGATCGCGTTGTTCATATTGATAATGTTACACGGTTTATAAGGGGCGGGATGGTACATTTGTATTGAGTTGCCGCACTTCCATGTTTTTGTCTAAAACTTTGTCTAGATTTACGAAATACAGAATTTGGGCAAGATCGCGTTGGCCATATTGATAGTATTACACGGTTTATAAGGGACGGGATGGTACTTTTGTATTGGAGTTGTCACACTTCCATATTTTTGAATAAAACTTTATCTAGCTAAAGCTTTACTAAATACAGAATTGATATTATTACACGATTTCGAATGGTTCGGAATAGTACATTTGTATGGGAGGTACCAGACGGGGAGTTGCCAGAGTTCCAAGTTTATGTCAGTAACTTTGTACAAATATAGGTTTACTAAATACAAAATTTGGGCAAGATCGCGTTTGGCTATATTGATAGTATTACACGGTTTATAAGGGGCGGGATGGTGCATTTGTATAGGAGGTACCAGAAGGGGAGTTGCCAGACTTCCAAGTTTTAGTCTAAAACTTTATCTAGCTATAGATTTACTAAATACAGAATTTGGGAAAGATGGCGTTGGGAATATTAACTTTTTCCAGCCATAGCTTTACTAAATACAAAATTTGGGCATAATCGCGTTGGTCATAGTCATAATATTACACGGTTTATAAGGGGCGGGATGGTACATTTGTGTGGGAGTAACCAGAAGGCGAGTTGCCGGAATTGCAAGTTTTTATCCAAAACTTTGCCTAGATTTGCGAAATACAGAATTTGGGCAAGATCGCGTTGGTCATATTGATAGAATTACACGGTTTATAAGGGGCGGGATGGTGCATTTGTATAGGAGGTTCCAGAAGGGGAGTTTCCAGACTTGCAAGTTTTAGTCCGAAACTTTTTCCAGCCATAGCTTTACTAAATACAGAATTTGGGCATGATCGCGTTGGTCATAGTGATAATATTACACGGTTTATAAGGGGCGGGATGGTACATTTGTGTGGGAGTAACCAGAAGGCGAGTTGCCAGACTTGCAAGTTGTTATCCAAAACTTTGCCTAGATTTGCGAAATACAGAATTTGGGCAAGATCGCGTTGGTCATATTGATAGAATTACACGGTTTTTAAGGGGCGGGATGGTACATTTGTTTGGGAGTAACCAGAAGGCGAGTTGCCAGGCTTCCAAGTTTTGTTTCGAAACTTTGTACAGTTATAGCTTTACTAAATACAGAATTTGGACAAGATGGAGTTGGGCATGTTGACATTATTACACGATTTTTAAGGTAGGAGGAATGGTGCATTTGTATGGGAGGAACCAGAAGGGGAGTTGCCAGAGTTCCAAGTTTTTGTCCAAAAAAGTGTCTATATTTACGAAATACAAAATTAGCGAAAGATCGCGTTGGTCATATTGGTAGTATTACACGGTTTATAAGGGGCGGGTTGTGCCAGAAGGGAAGTTGCCAGACTTGCAAGTTTTTATCCAAAACTTTGCCTAGATTTGCGAAATACAGAATACAGAATTTGGGCAAGATCGCGTTGGTCATATTGATAGTCTTACACGTTTTATAAGGGGCGGGATGGTACAGTTGTATAGGAGGTACCAGACGGGGAGTTGCCAGAGTTCCAAGTTTTTGTCAGTAACTTTGTACAGATATAGGTTTACGAAATACAGAATTTGGGCAAGATCGCGTTGTTCATATTGATAATATTACACGGCGGGATGGTACATTTGTATTAGAGTTGCCACACTTCCATGTTTTTGTCTAATACTTTGTCTAGATTTACGAAATACAGAATTTGGGAAAGATCGCGTTGGCTATATTGATAGTATTACACGGTTTATAAGGGGCGGGATGGTACAACTGTATAGGAAGTACCTGGAGGGGAATTGCCAGAGTTCCAAGTTTATGTCAGTAACTTTGTACAAATATAGGTTTACTAAATACATAATTTGGGCAAGATGGCGTTGGGAATATTAACTTTTTCCAGCCATAGCTTTACTAAATACAAAATTTGGGCATGATCGCGTTGGTCGTAATGATAATATTACACGGTTTATAAGGGGCGGGATGGTACAACTGTATGGGAAGTACCTGGAGGGGAATTGCCAGAGTTCCAAGTTTATATCAGTAACTTTGTACAAATATAGGTTTACTAAATACATAATTTGGGCAAGATCGCGTTTGGCCATATTGATAGTATTACACGGTTTATAAGGGGCGGGATGGTACATTTGTAAGGGAGGTACCAGACTTCCAAGTTTTTTTTCCAAAAGTTTGTGTAGCTATAGATTTACGAAATACAAAATTTGGGCAAGATCACGTTGGTCATATTGATAGTATTACACGGTTTATAAGGGGCGGGATGGTACAACTGTATGGGAAGTACCTGGAGGGGAGTTGCCAGACTTCCAAGTTTTTGTCCAAAACTTTGTCTTTCTATAGATTTACTAAATACAGAATTTGGACAAGATGGCGTTGGGAATATTAACATTATTACACGATTTCTAAGGTAGGCGGGATGGTGCATTTGAATAGGGGGTACCAGAAGGGGAGTTGCCAGAGTTGCAAGTTTTTATTCAAAACTATGCCTAGATGTGCGAAATACAGAATTTCTGCAAGATCGCGTTGGTTATATTGATAGTCTTACACGGTTTATAAGGGGCAGGATGGTACATTTGTATGGGAGCTACCAGACGGGGAGTTGCCAGAGTTCCAAGTTTTTGTCAGTAACTTTGTACAAATATAGGTTTAAATACAGAATTTGGGCAAGATCGCGTTTGGCCATATTGATAGTATTATACGGTTTATTACACGGTTTATAAGGGGCGGGATGGTACATTTGTATGGGTGGTACCAGAAGGGGAGTTGCCAGACTTCCAAGTTTTGTTTCGAAACTTTGTACAGTTATAGGTTTACTAAATACAGAGTTTGGAAAATATGGCGTTGGACATATTGACATTATTACACGGTTTATAATGTTCGGGATGGTACATTTGTATGGGAGGTACCAGACGGGGAGTTGCCAGAGTTCCAAGTTTTTGTCTGTAACTTTGTACAGATATAGGTTTAAATACAGAATACGCGTTTGGCCATATTGATAGTATTACACGGTTTATAAGGGGCGGGATGGTACATTTCCACTTCCACGTTTTTGTCTAAAACTTTGTCTAGACTTACGAAATACAGAATTTTGAAAGATCGCGTTGGTCATATTGATAGTATTACACGGTTTATAAGGGGCGGGATGGTACATTTGTATTGGAGTTGCCACACTTCCATGTTTTTGTCTAAAACTTTGTCTAGATTTACGAAATACAGAATTTGGGCAAGATCGCGTTGGCAATATTAATAGTATTACACGGTTTATAAGGGGCGGGATGGTGCATTTGTATTGGAGTTGCAACACTTCCATGTTTTTGTCTAAAACTTTGTCTAGATTTACGAAATACATAATTTGGGCAAGGTCGCGTTTGGCCATATTGATATTATTACACGGTTTATAAGGGGCGGGATGGTACATTTCCACTTCCACGTTTCTGTCTAAAACTTTGTCTAGATTTACGAAATACAGAATTTTGCAAGATCGCGTTGGCCATATCGATAGTATTACACGGTTTATAAGGGGCGGGATGGTACATTTGTATTGGAGTTGCCACACTTCCATGTTTTTGTCTAAAACTTTGTCTAGATTTACGAAATACAGAATTTGGGCAAGATCGCTTTGGCAATATTAATAGTATTACACGGTTTATAAGGGGCGGGATGGTGCATTTGTATTGGAGTTGCCACACTTCCATGTTTTTGTCTAAAACTTTGTCTAGATTTACGAAATACATAATTTGGGCAAGGTCGCGTTTTTCCATATTGATATTATTACACGGTTTATAAGGGGCGGGATGGTACATTTCCACTTCCACGTTTCTGTCTAAAACTTTGTCTAGATTTACGAAATACAGAATTTTGCAAGATCGCGTTGGCCATATCGATAGTATTACACGGTTTATAAGGGGCGGGATGGTACATTTGTATTGGAGTTGCCACACTTCCATGTTTTTGTCTAAAACTTTGTCTAGATTTACGAAATACAGAATTTGGGCAAGATCGCTTTGGCAATATTAATAGTATTACACTTTTTATAAGGGGCGGGATGGTGCATTTGATAAGAGGTACCAGACGGAGAGTTGCCAGACTTGCAAGTTTTAGTCCGAAACTTTTTCCAGCCATAGCTTTACTAAATACAGAATTTGGGCATGATCGCGGTGGTCATAGTGATAGTATTACACGGTTTATAAGGGGCGGGATGGTACATTTGTGTGGGAGGAACCAGAAGGGGAGTTGCCAGAGTTCCAAGTTTTTGTCCAAAAAAGTCTCTATATTTACGAAATACAAAATTAGCGAAAGATCGCGTTGGTCATATTGATAGTATTACACGGTTTATAAGGGGCGGGATGGTGCATTTGTATAAGAGGTACCAGACGGAGAGTTGCCAGACTTGCAAGTTTTAGTCCGAAACTTTTTCCAGCCATAGCTTTACTAAATACAGAATTTGGGCATGATCGCGGTGGTCATAGTGATAGTATTACACGGTTTATAAGGGGCGGGATGGTGCATTTGTATAAGAGGTACCAGACGGAGAGTTGCCAGACTTGCAAGTTTTAGTCCGAAACTTTTTCCAGCCATAGCTTTACTAAATACAGAATTTGGGCATGATCGCGGTGGTCATAGTGATAGTATTACACGGTTTATAAGGGGCGGGATGGTACATTTGTGTGGGAGGAACCAGAAGGGGAGTTGCCAGACTTCCAAGTTTTGTTTCGAAACTTTGTACAGTTATAGGTTTACTAAATACAGAGTTTGGACTATATGGCGTTGAGCATATTGACATTATTACACGGTTTATAATGTTCGGGATGGTACATTTGTATGGGAGGTACCAGACGGGGAGTTGCCAGAGTTCCAAGTTTTTGTCTGTAACTTTGTACAGATATAGGTTTACTAAATACAGAATTTGGGCTAGATCGCGTTGTTCATGTTGCGGGATGGTACTTTTGTATTGGAGTTGCCACACTTCCATGTTTTTGTCTAAAACTTTGTCTAGATTTACGAAATACAGAATTTTGCAAGATCGCGTTGGTCATATTGATAGTATTACTCGGTTTATAAGGGGCGGGATGGTACATTTGTATTGGAGTTGCCAAACTTCCATGTTTTTGTCTAAAACTTTGTCTAGATTTACGAAATACAGAATTTGGACAAGATCGCGTTGGCAATATTAATAGTATTACACGGTTTATAAGGGGAGGGATGGTGCATTTGTATTGGAGTTGCCACACTTCCATGTTTTTGTCTAAAACTTTGTCTAGCTAAAGCTTTACTAAATACGGAATTGATATTATTACACGATTTCTAATGGGGCGGAATGGTACATTTGTATGGGAGGTACCAGACGGGGAGTTGCCAGACTTGCACGTTTTAGTCCGAAACTTTTTCCAGCCATAGCTTTACTAAATACAGAATTTGGGCATGATCGCGGTGGTCATAGTGATAGTATTACACGGTTTATAAGGGGCGGGATGGTACATTTGTATGGGTGGTACCAGAAGGGGAGTTGCCAGACTTCCAAGTTTTGTTTCGAAACTTTGTACAGTTATAGGTTTACTAAATACAGAGTTTGGACAATATGGCGTTGGACATATTGACATTATTACACGGTTTATAATGTTCGGGATGGTACATTTGTATGGGAAGTACCAGACGGGGAGTTGCCAGAGTTCCAAGTTTTTGTCTGTAACTTTGTACAGATATAGGTTTAAATACAGAATTTGGGCAAGATCGCGTTTGGCCATATTGATAGTATTACACGGTTTATAAGGGGCGGGATGGTACATTTCCACTTCCACGTTTTTGTCTAAAACTTTGTCTAGACTTACGAAATACAGAATTTTGAAAGATCGCGTTGGTCATATTGATAGTATTACACGGTTTATAAGGGGCGGGATGGTACATTTGTATTGGAGTTGCCACACTTCCATGTTTTTGTCTAAAACTTTGTCTAGATTTACGAAATACAGAATTTGGGCAAGATCGCGTTGGCAATATTAATAGTATTACACGGTTTATAAGGGGCGGGATGGTGCATTTGTATTGGAGTTGCCACACTTCCATGTTTTTGTCTAAAACTTTGTCTAGATTTACGAAATACATAATTTGGGCAAGGTCGCGTTTGGCCATATTGATATTATTACACGGTTTATAAGGGGCGGGATGGTACATTTCCACTTCCACGTTTCTGTCTAAAACTTTGTCTAGATTTACGAAATACAGAATTTTGCAAGATCGCGTTGGCCATATCGATAGTATTACACGGTTTATAAGGGGCGGGATGGTACATTTGTATTGGAGTTGCCACACTTCCATGTTTTTGTCTAAAACTTTGTCTAGATTTACGAAATACAGAATTTGGGCAAGATCGCTTTGGCAATATTAATAGTATTACACTTTTTATAAGGGGCGGGATGGTGCATTTGTATAAGAGGTACCAGAAGGGGAGTTGCCAGACTTCCAAGTTTTAGTCTAAAACTTTATCTAGCTATAGCTTTGTTAAATACAGAATTTGGGCAAGATCGCGTTGGCCATATTGATAGTATTAGACGGTTTATAATGTTCGTAATGGTACATTTGTATGGAAGGTACCAGACGGGGAGTTGCCAGAGTTCCAAGTTTTTGTCAGTAACTTTGTACAGATATAGCTTTACTAAATACAGAATTTGGACAAGATCGCGTTGGCAATATTGATAGTATTACACGGTTTATAATGTTCGGGATGGTACATTTGTATGAGAGGTACCAGACGGGGAGTTGCCAGAGTTCCAAGTTTTTGTCAGTAACTTTGAACAGATATAGGTTTACTAATTACAGAATTTCGGCAAGATCGCGTTGTTCAAGCTGATAATATTACACGGTTTATAAGTGGCGGGATGGTACATTTGTATTCAGTTGCCACACTTCCATGACTTTGTCTAAAACTTTGTCTAGATTTACGAAATACATAATTTGGGCAAGGTCGCGTTTGGCCATATTGATATTATTACACGGTTTATAAGGGGCGGGATGGTACATTTCCACTTCCACGTTTCTGTCTAAAACTTTGTCTAGATTTACGAAATACAGAATTTTGCAAGATCGCGTTGGCCATATCGATAGTATTACACGGTTTATAAGGGGCGGGATGGTACATTTGTATTGGAGTTGCCACAGTTCCATGTTTTTGTCTAAAACTTTGTCTAGATTTACGAAATACAGAATTTGGGCAAGATCGCGTTGGCAATATTAATAGTATTACACGGTTTATAAGGGGCGGGATGGTGCATTTGTATTGGAGTTGCCACACTTCCATGTTTTTGTCTAAAACTTTGTCTAGATTTACGAAATACATAATTTGGGCAAGGTCGCGTTTTTCCATATTGATATTATTACACGGTTTATAAGGGGCGGGATGGTACATTTCCACTTCCACGTTTCTGTCTAAAACTTTGTCTAGATTTACGAAATACAGAATTTTGCAAGATCGCGTTGGCCATATCGATAGTATTACACGGTTTATAAGGGGCGGGATGGTACATTTGTATTGGAGTTGCCACACTTCCATGTTTTTGTCTAAAACTTTGTCTAGATTTACGAAATCCAGAATTTGGGCAAGATCGCTTTGGCAATATTAATAGTATTACACTTTTTATAAGGGGCGGGATGGTGCATTTGTATAAGAGGTACCAGACGGAGAGTTGCCAGACTTGCAAGTTTTAGTCCGAAACTTTTTCCAGCCATAGCTTTACTAAATACAGAATTTGGGCATGATCGCGGTGGTCATAGTGATAGTATTACACGGTTTATAAGGGGCGGGATGGTACATTTGTGTGGGAGGAACCAGAAGGGGAGTTGCCAGAGTTCCAAGTTTTTGTCCAAAAAAGTCTCTATATTTACGAAATACAAAATTAGCGAAAGATCGCGTTGGTCATATTGATAGCATTACACGGTTTATAAGGGGCGGGATGGTACATTTGTATGGGTGGTACCAGAAGGGGAGTTGCCAGACTTCCAAGTTTTGGTTCGAAACTTTGTACAGTTATAGGTTTACTAAATACAGAGTTTGGACTATATGGCGTTGAGCATATTGACATTATTACACGGTTTATAATGTTCGGGATGGTACATTTGTATGGGAGGTACCAGACGGGAAGTTGCCAGAGTTCCAAGTTTTTGTCTGTAACTTTGTACAGATATAGGTTTACTAAATACAGAATTTGGGCTAGATCGCGTTGTTCATGTTGCGGGATGGTACTTTTGTATTGGAGTTGCCACACTTCCATGTTTTTGTCTAAAACTTTATCTAGCTAAAGCTTTACTAAATACAGAATTGATATTATTACACGATTTCTAATGGGGCGGAATGGTACATGTGTATGGGAGGTACCAGACGGTGAGTTGCCAGAGTTCCAAGTTTATGTCAGTAACTTTGTACAAATATAGGTTTACTAAATACAGATTTTGGGCAAGATCGCGTTGGTCATATTGATAGTATTACACGGTTTATAAGGGGCGGGATGGAACATTTGTATGAGAGGTTCCAGACGGGGAGTTCCCAGAGTTCCACGTTTTTGTCCGAAACTTTATAGAAATATAGGTTTACTAAATACAGAATTTGGGCAAGATCGCGTTGGCCATATTGATAGTATTACACGGTTTATAAGGGGCGGGATGGAACATTTGTATGAGAGGTACCACACGGGGAGTTCCCAGAGTTCCACGTTTTTGTCCGAAACTTTATAGAAATATAGGTTTACTTAATACAGAATTTGGGCAAGATCGCGTTGGCCATATTGATAGTATTACACGGTTTATAAGGGGCGGGATGGTACTTTTGTATTGGAGTTGCCACACTTCCATGTTTTTGTCTAAAACTGTATCTAGCTAAAGCTTTACTAAATACGGAATTGATATTATTACACGATTTCTAATGGGGCGGAATGGTACATTTGTATGGGAGGTACCAGAGTTCCAAGTTTATGTCAGTAACTTTGTACAAATATAGGTTTACTAAATACATAATTTGGGCAAGATCGCGTTTGGCCATATTGATACTATTACACGGTTTATAAGGGGCGGGATGGTGCATTTGTATAAGAGGTACCAGAAGGGGAGTTTTAGTCTAAAACTTTATCTAGCTATAGTTTTATTAAATACAGAATTTGGGCAAGATCGCGTTGGCAATATTGATACTATTACACGGTTTATAAGGGGCGGGATGGTGCATTTGTATGGGAGGTACCAGAAGGGGTGTTGCCAGACTTCCAAGTTTCAGTCTAAAACTTTATCTAGCTATAGCTTTATTAAATACAGAATTTGGGCAAGATCGCGTTGACCATATTGATAGTATTACACGGTTTTTAAGTGGCGGGATGGAACATTTGTATTGGAGTTGCCACACTTCCATGTTTTTGTCTAAAACTTTGTCTAGATTTACGAAATACAGAATTTGGGCAAGATGGCGTTGACCATATTGATAGTATTACACGGTTAGCGATGGGAAATAAGGGTATTGGAGGGAGGAAAGAGGGAGTAGTGTTTGTTGACGTTGGCCTTGAATTTGGTAATGTCATAGCAGGCAGAAAAAACACTCTCAGGAAGATTATTCCACAAACGAACAGTCCGGCTAAAGAACGAATTTTCTCTATAGTGCGTCGTCCGGTCAACCGGCCATTTGACAATGAACGGATGAGATTCCCTGGATAGCCGAGTATTCCGGCTAAATGTTCTAACGTCAGGGACCAGACGACGGATATCTTCTGAACAGATACCATTAAAATATCTATAGAATAGCAATACACAACCCACATTTCGGCGATGCTGTAGGGAGACAATAGAGCTGGATACCCTACCATCCCCTATCATCACCACCGCTCTCCTCTGTACACGGTCCAGAAGCTTCAAAGATGTTAATGGAGCCCCTGCCCATATATGCGAGTTGTATTCCCTTTTAGGCCGGATGTAAGTGGTGTAAATATTTACGAGATCAGATGGGGTGAAGTATTTCTTGCACCGCTTTAAAAAGCCTAAACACTTGAATGCTTCTTTCGACACTTCGAATATATGGCTAGCCCAACGAGCATCACCCTGTATCTTCATGCCCAGAACATCAAGAGTGTCTGATTTGTCGATATCCACACCACCCATACATATTGACGGCGATGCTGGATCTGGTGAACATTTGTGTGACAACAAACAGCACTGGGTCTTTTGTGCATTAAAATCTACTCTGTTCATTTGGCCCCACTCACAAATCGTCGCCAAATCGCGGTTAAGTGAGTCGTTCATCGTTCGCCTTTTTTCCTCGACTTCCAGACGACCTGGCCGATGATCAAATGAGTACGAATGACAGAGGTTGCTGTCATCTGCAAAGTAGTAGATTGGGTTCACAGTCTGACCCAACAGATCGTCAATGAAAATAAGAAACAGAGAAGGAGAGAGGACAGAGCCTTGTGGCACTCCTGCGGTCAACCTATGCTCGTTGGATGAGACCCCATCTATAACAACTCGTATAGAGCGATCCCTGAGAAAACTCGATATGAATCGAGAGAAGGTATTACCGACACCAAATGCAATAAGTTTTGATATGAGTGCTCCGTGCCAGACCCTATCGAACGCCTTGGAAATATCCAGAGCCACGACCTTGCTTTCGCCAAGTCGGTGAATTGATCGACTCCATTGTTCCGAAAGGAACGCCATCAGGTCTCCAGTAGATCGATTTCTGTACTGTCGATCATTGAGAAGGCCGTTAGACTCTAAATATTTGACAAGATGGTGGTTAACCATGCTCTCCATAACCTTCGAGAGCGCAGAACATATTGCAATTGGACGGTAATTCGCGGGATTGGTAGCCTCACCTTTCTTGGGGATCGGCTGAACATTGGCAACTTTCCAACGTGAAGGGTAAATACCAGCACGGTACGACATGTTGAAAAGATTGCGCAATGGACGAGCTAGCGTCGAAGAGCACTTACATAGGACAAGTGCTGAGATACCATCCGGGCCCGGAGTTTTGTTTACATTGAGATCTGCAAGAACCCTTTTGACTCCACGTGTTCGAAAAAATATCTGAGGCATCGAACTAGATACGTTCTCGATCACGGGGAGTGGTTGACTGCTGTCTGGCAAAGATGAATTCTTTGCAAATATTTCAGCCATAAGATTAGCTTTGTCAACCGGGTCAGTGAATATCTGGTCACCGTTAACAAGGGTTGAAATAGAAGATGAAGAATTGTTCCTTACCCTTTTAACGAATGACCAAAAGCTCTTACTTCCCCTGGGAGAAGAAAGAACTTTAGCACGAAGACGCTGTTCGTGAAGAAGTTTTTCGCGCCTAAGTACTCTGGCACAATTTGATCTTGCCTGCTTGCGTAGCAGTTCAGTAGTGGTATTTTTATTTAAACGCCATTTTCTGAATGCTTCCTCTTTGGATCTGACAGCTTCTTTGCATGTCTGATTAAACCAACAATTTTTTGGAGGTTTAATCGAAGTAGTCTTCGAGAGAATAAACATGTTTATGCCAAGAAGAATTATTTTCTCAACCATTTCAGCAGCAGCATCGACATTATTGTCTAGGAAACATAATTTCCAGTTAAATTGCTGATAAAAATTGTTGAGCTCGGCCCAACGTGCCTTTTCGTATATATACATTGTCCGCTTCGTGACTGGTTTTGAAGTGGCTCGAAGATCGGAGAACGAAAAGGTGGTGCAGTGATCCGCTGAAATGGTGCAGTGATCCGAGTTACCAAGAGGTGCAAGAATGTTAACCTCATACTTTCCAGGGTGGGAGGTTAAAAAAAGGTCAAGAATATTTTGTTGTTGCCCTTCAACACGCGGAATGTGTGTTGGTTCATTCACTAATTGCGCCAAGTCATTGTGCGCGGCAAAAAGCTCAGCGTACTGGCCCTCCGGAGATGTATGGCTCGAATGGGAAAGCCAAGAATTATTGTGGACATTGAAATCCCCAGCAACTACAATTTCACTGTCCGGATAATCTTCTAAGACTTTAGAAATAGAGTCGGAAAGGGCGTCGAAGCCATTTAGGGTAGCCTCCCTTTCCAAGTTTGGACTTCTATAAAGAAACCCGAAGTGTAATAGATGTGTTCCAATCCTGAATTTAACCCAGAGAGAGTTAAATTCTGGATCTTGTGAGTTCAAATGTTGCTGACTCTGGAATACAACACCATTACGTATATATATCACAAGGCCTCTGTGAGAAGAGAAAGAGGAGAGAGTGGGATAACCAGGAATGTGAAAATCCTGTGGATCAGAATCCTCACACACCTGGGTCTCACATAGAGCAAGCACATCCGGCCTATGGAAATTAGTGTGTGCGTATACCGCAAAAAAATTCGTTCTTAACCCGCGAATGTTCGCAAAGTGAATTTTAAATCTACCTACCATAACACTACCAAAAACAAAACAACATCAAAGCAAAACACAAATAACTCTGCACCCCTCCCGCCGCTGTTATTTCTGTTAGTTGTTCAGTGTTATACCTACAACAACTAACAGAACAGCGACAAGAAGAATGCAGACCTCTTTGTGATATGCGAAGGGATTAGGGAAGGGGGAACACTTGTGCAAGACAATGAGGGGGCATAAAAAAGCCATGGGGGCATGATAGTATTACACGGTTTATAAGGGGCGGGATGGTGCATTTGTATGAGAGGTACCTGACGGGGAGTTGCAAGACTTCCAAGTTTTAGTCCAAAACTTTATCTAGCTATAGCTTTATTAAATAAAGAATTTGGGCAAGATCGCGTTGACCATATTGATAGTATTACACGGTTTATAAGGGGCGGGACGGTGCATTTGTATAGGAGGTACCAGAAGGGGTGTTGCCAGACTTCCAAGTTTCAGTCTAAAACTTTATCTAGCTATAGCTTTATTAAATACAGAATTTGGGCAAGATCGCGTTGACCATATTGATAGTATTACACGGTTTTTAAGTGGCGGGATGGAACATTTGTATGAGAGGTACCAGACGGGGAGTTGCCAGAGTTCCACGTTTTTGTCTGAAACTTTGTAGAAATATAGGTTTACTAAATACAGAATTTGGGCAAGATCGCGTTTGGCCATATTGATAGTATTACACGGTTTATAAGGGGCGGGATGGTACTTTTGTATGAGAGGTACCTGACGGGGAGTTGCAAGACTTCCAAGTTTTAGTCCAAAACTGTATCTAGCTATACCTTTACTAAATACAGAATTTGGGCAAGATCGCGTTGGCCATATTGATAGTTTTACACAGTTTATAAGGGGCGGGATGGTACTTTTGTATGAGAGGTACCTGACGGGGAGTTGCAAGACTTCCATGTTTTTGTCTAAAACTTTATCTAGCTAAAGCTTTACTAAATACAGAATTGATATTATTACACGATTTCTAATGGGGCGGAATGGTACATTTGTATGTGAGGTACCAGACGGTGAGTTGCCAGAGTTCCAAGTTTATGTCAGTAACTTTGTACAAATATAGGTTTACTAAATACATAATTTGGGCAAGATCGCGTTTGGCCATATTGATAGTACTACACGGTTTATAAGGGGCGGGATGGTGCATTTGTATAGGAGGTACCAGACGGGGAGTTGCCAGAGTTCCACGTTTTTGTCCGAAACTTTGTAGAAATATAGGTTTACTAAATACAGAATTTGGGCAAGATCGCGTTGGCAATATTGATAGTACCACACGGTTTACAATGTTCGGGATGGTACATTTGTATGGGAGGTACCAGACGGTGAGTTGCCAGAGGTCCGAGTTTTTGTCAGTAACTTTGTACAGATATAGGTTTACTAAATACATAATTTGGGCAAGATCGCGTTTGGCCATATTGATAGTATTACATGGTTTATAAGGGGCCGCATGGTGCATTTGTATTGGTGGTACCAGAAGGGGAGTTGCAAGACTTCCAAGTTTTAGTCCAAAACTTTATCTAGCTATAGCTTTACTAAATACAGAATTTGGGCAAGATCGCGTTGGCCATATTGATAGTATTACACGGTTTATAAGGGGCGGAATGGTACATTTGTATTGGAGGTACCAGAAGGGGAGTTGTCAGACTTCCAAGTTTTAGTCTAAAACTTTATCTAGCTATAGCTTTATTAAATACAGAATTTGGGCAAAGATCGCGTTGGCCATATTGATAGTATTACACGGTTTATAAGGGGCGGGATGGTGCATTTATATAGGAGGTACCAGAAGGGGTGTTGCCAGACTTCCAAGTTTTAGTCTAAAACTTTATCTAGCAATAGCTTTATTAAATACAGAATTTGGGCAAGATCGCGTTGACCATATTGATAGTATTACACGGTTTATAAGTGGCGGGATGGAACATTTGTATGAGAGGTACCAGACGGGGAGTTGCCAGAGTTCCACGTTTTTGTCCGAAACTTTGTAGAAATATAGGTTTACTAAATACAGAATTTGGGCAAGATCGCGTTGACCATATTGATAGTATTACACGGTTTATAAGTGGCGGGATGGAACATTTGTATGAGAGGTACCAGACGGTGAGTTGCCAGAGTTCCAAGTTTATGTCAGTAACTTTGTACAAATATAGATTTACTAAATACATAATTTGGGCAAGATCGCGTTGACCATATTGATAGTATTACACGGTTTATAAGTGGCGGGATGGAACATTTGTATGAGAGGTACCAGACGGTGAGTTGCGAGAGTTCCAAGTTTATGTCAGTAACTTTGGACAAATATAGGTTTACTAAATACATAATTTGGGCAAGATCGCGTTTGGCCATATTGATAGTATTACACGGTTTATAAGGGGCGGGATGGTGCATTTGTATAGGAGGTACCAGAAGGGGAGTTGCCAGACTTCCAAGTTTTAGTCCAAAACTTTATCTAGCTATAGCTTTACTAAATACAGAATTTGGGCAAGATCGCGTTGGCCATATTGATAGTATTACACGGTTTATAAGGGGCGGGATGGTGCATTTGTATAGGAGGTACCAGAAGGGGTGTTGCCAGACTTCCAAGTTTTAGTCTAAAACTTTATCTAGCTATAGCTTTATTAAATACAGAATTTGGGCAAGATCGCGTTGACCATATTGATAGTATTACACGGTTTATAAGTGGCGGGATGGAACATTTGTATGAGAGGTACCAGACGGGGAGTTGCCAGAGTTCCACGTTTTTGTCCGAAACTTTGTAGAAATATAGGTTTACTAAATACAGAATTTGGGCAAGATCGCGTTGACCATATTGATAGTATTACACGGTTTATAAGTGGCGGGATGGAACATTTGTATGAGAGGTACCAGACGGTGAGTTGCCAGAGTTCCAAGTTTATGTCAGTAACTTTGTACAAATATAGGTTTACTAAATACAGAATTTGGGCAAGATCGCGTTGGTCATATTGATAGTATTAAAAGGTTTATAAGGTCCGGGATGGTACATTTGTATTGCAGTTGCCACACTTCCATGTTCTTGTCTAAAACTTTGTCTAGATGTACGAAATACAGAATTTGGGCAAGATCGCGTTGGCCATATTGATAGTATTACACGGTTTATAAGGGGCGGGATGGTACAACTGTATGGGAGGGGAATTGCCAGACTTCCAAGTTTTTGGTCAAAACTTTATCTAGCTAAAGCTTTACTAAATACAGAATTGATATTATTACAAGAGTTCGCTCGCGACCGTGATGAGAGTAAGACGTGTTATACCCATCAAGTGTGTGCTAAACAAACCAGATATATCTTTGGATATTAAAAACATTTCCCACGTAGAATACTCTACGTATTTGGTGTCAAATTACAGTGTCAAAATTTTTTCTAAATACAAAATAAATAAATAAAACTAATTAAACATTATTTGTAATGACAGAGCAGAGTGCTCTTGCTAAAGAATTGAACAATGTAAAAACCAAACCCAAATTTATAGAAGAAAGAAAAAGAAAAAATAGCAACAACATGCATGATGCTATTGATTCAAAACAAACTAAAGGCAATTACTACGCCCTCCTCTCCGACGACGATTGTGATTATGACAAAGAAATAATGCAAAATTTCGAAAAGCATGTGCTTAACTATAAAGACATGCACAATCATGCTAGCACATCAACAACAACAAACGAAAATAAGCAACAACAAAACAAACAAGTACATAAAGAGAATAGTGAAGAATCAAATGCCAATGTTATCTTAATATATATTTACCCTCGACACTGATTCACTGATACACTGATTCCCTGATTCCCTGATTCACTGACTCTGTCACGCTGTACGTAGGAATTTAAATAGGCATTCTATAATAATTCTATAAATAATAATAATAAAAAAAATAATATTTTTTTTTGTACAGAAATTGTGTTTTCTCCAAATTTTTTTTTTACCAAAATTTTTTTTTCCAAAATTTTTTTTTCTTACAAATTTTTTTTTACAAAAATTTTTTTTTTCCAAAATTTTTTTTTTCAAGAAATTTTTTTTTTGGAATTTTTTTTTTCAAGAAATTTTTTTTTTCAAAAAAATTTTTTTTTTCCACAAAATTTTTTTTTTCCACAAAAATTTTTTTTTCAACAAAAATTTTTTTGGAAAAAAAAATTTTTTTTTAAACAAAATTTTTTTTTTCAACAAAATTTTTTTTTTTCCACAAAAATTTTTTTTTCAACAAAAATTTTTTTTTAAACAAAATTTTTTTTTTTCAACAACATTTTTTTTTCATCAAAAATGTTTTTTCCACAAATTTTATTTTTTTTCAACAAAATTTTTTTTTTCCACAAAATTTTTTTTTTTCAACAAAAATTTTTTTTTCACCAAAAATTTTTTTTTCAACAAAATTTTTTTTTTCAACAAAATTTTTTTTTTCAACAAAAATTTTTTTTTCAACAAAAATTTTTTTTCTACAAATTTTATTTTTTTTCGAAATTTTTTTTTACAAAATAGTTTTCTCAAAATATTTTTTACAAAATTTTTAAAATTAAGTAACAAATACTTTCTCAAGCAAATTAACGGGCGCCATAGGCGCATTACAACTTACTAGTTTTGAATAATAATAAAAAAATTCCGCCCATCAACATATGTGAAATCGAAACAAAAGAACTAAATTCTTTTTTAAAAGATGGATAAAAATTAAAGAATTTAGTATTAAAGAATTTCGATATAAAAAATCTCTTTTTGTAAATTCTATGAACGACTACATTAAAGTTAGAAGTAACCTTGAAAAAATCAAAGCAAAATTCTTTACCTTTACCCCAAAGAGTTTTAAAAATAAAACATTCCTACTGAAAGGTTTAGATGCCGACACCAATATGAAAGAAATCTTCCATGAACTCTGTAAACATGAATGTGAAGATCTCAAATTTACAAAGATAAGTCAGTTTAGCACAAAAAACTCTGTTGAAAAAGGTTACAAACTACCAATATTTATGATACAAATGAGCCCAGAAAGTGATACAAACAGACTTAAACAAATCAGAACACTTATTTATCGTGTCGTTGAATGGGAAATATTACGTCGACCTGAAATAACACAATGTAGAAACTGTCAGGGGTTCTTTCACAGCGCCTCAAACTGTTTTCTAGCAACAAAATGTGTAAAATGCAACAACAGTCATGAAAAAGGAAAGTGCCTACTAAAAGAAGTACGTAAAGAGGAACTATTTTGCGTTTTATGCAAAAAATATGGGCATCCAGCGTCATATAAGGGGTGTGAAGTCTACAGAAAGCTGCAAGAAAAACTTAAAGTAAAAAAAACAAGTAATAACCGAGAATAAAAATAATAAACTGACGGAGCGTTACCGTTGTGCGACTTAAGTGGCAATTTGACCCTTTTTTGAGGCCGTGCGACTTTTGCTGCCCCCTTCTAAAAAATCCCCTTTTTTGCCACTTTTTGATATTTTTTGCAACTTTTTACAACTCGTAATGTTTGTATGCCTTTGATTTACATAGAAGTTCGCGCTTACGCTTTTGTTTAGATGTATTCGTTGTATTATATCAGAACAACAAGCTTTGATATAGATGTTAATTTGTTTCTGGCGCACACACACACACTAGCCTTGCGTTTATTTAGCAAACAACAAATCAAAAACGGTGCTATGGATAAGTAAGTACATTTTTATTCAAAGAAATTTACATATTAATGGTTTGAATCTTTAGATTTGTTATCAGAAAGAAAAAAACGACGGCTGAGGATTTGCCTAGCACCAGGCACTGGAAAGAAATTTGCAGACCCTGTTGCAAACGAGCTGCTCGGAATCAGACATTTCACTTAATTCAGAGCCAGAATTTGTTGGTAGTCAGCAATCAACTGGGTCCGCAAAACGACAAAAGATTTGCCGCAACTACTCAAAGGAATGGGAGCTACAGTACAAGTGGCTTAAACCAAACATCCGATTTGTGTTCCTTGCAAGCAACTTTTGATAAAACAAAAAAACCACCTGGATCGTCATCAAAATACAAAAAAACATATTAATAATGTCTGAAAATGCCAATATTAAGCTGAATGATTTTTTGCCAAAGAAAAACTCGCACTTTCGGAAAAATGTAGCTACTGCAGAAATAAAATTAGTTTTACGAATGTTAAGTGCCAATCATTCATTTAAGTCGTTGGACAACTTGGCAAAATTCAATTCAACAATATATCCAGATTCGAATATAGCTAAGTCGGTGAGTATTAATGTTTGTCACAAAAAAAAAATCCATAAGCTAACTAAACATTATTTACTTTTTTTGTAGGTATCTTGTAGCCGTACGAAATAAAAAAAAATAGCGATGTTCCTAGGAAAGGAAGGCCAAACTGCAATGATAACAAAAATGAAGAAGCAAACCTTTAGCCTAATTATTGACGAGACGACGGACATATCCACCGAAAAATGTCTGGTAATCGTTGCAAGGCAATTCCAAATGGATACAGGCAGAACTGCAGACAACTTCTTCAGGTTAGTACAGCCAAAAGACTGATCCGGCCAAACAATTTGCAATACGGTCCTCGAAACATTGGAGAGTGAAGGCATCCCTTTTACAAATTTTATTGGATTTGCGACGGACAATGCGTCTAGTATGGTTGGGAAAAAATCTGGAGTGTCGACACTATTAAAAAGAAGAGTTCCTCATTTGTTCCACATTGGGTGTGTTTGTCACTCGGTGAATTTAATGAACATTTCCGCTTTATCGTGTTTACCGGAAGAAGTGGAAAATTGGCACAAAAATATTTAAAATTTTTTTAAAAGCTCAAAAAGACAAATGGACTTTAAGGAATTACAAACCATCTTTGATGTCCCAGAGCATAGACTGCTACGTCTTAGTGGAACCAGATGGCTGTCATTCGAGTCTGTAGACAATAGAACAGTGGACGGTCTTGCAACACTACTTCATACGGGCTCAGTTTGAAGAAAAAAATGCGAAATCTTTGGAGACAATAAAAGATATACAAAATGGTTTGACTATTACAAACAAAGTTTATTTGAAATTTTTGGTGTACATTCTCAATATTATGAATAATATGAATAAAAAATTCCAAAGTGAATCATCTCAAATAATTTATTTAATACCATTAACAAAGGACATTCTACTCCAAATTTTCAAAAACTTTATAAAAAAAAGAATACTTGCCGCTTACCGATCTTGAAAGTGTAGAATATAAAAATGTGATAAATCTAAAAAATGTAGCTAGGGCATGAAGCCGAAGAAATAATAAGAACTCAAGAGATCTCAGTAACTGAAACTATAGCTATTAAGGGTAATATATTAAATTTTTACCAAAAATTATGTGATGAAATACTACTCAGAATTGATATTAATAATAAAAGGCTGATAGCTTTAAGGTATTTAGACCCTATTTTTATTAAATCTAGTGAAGACATAAATTATTATGACCTAGTGTCTGAATATAGTCATAAAAAAAGTAACCCTGAGGCATTCATAAATGAATTTAAGTTATTAGAATCTAAGGCTATTGACAAATCATATGAACACCTCTTTGATATAACTGACGTTGAAGTTTTCTGGTTCAAAATTGGCAATTTAAAAAATAATTTGAATGAACGTTTATATCAGAATTTATATGAATTTGTAGCATATATATTAACATTGCCACACAGCAGCGCTTGCGCTGAGCGCATATTATCAAAATTGGCCCTAATGAAAAATAAACTAACTAATAGGTTAAATGTGAAGACCTGTGAATCCATGCTTTCCGCTTTGAATTTGTTGGACAAGAAAATAGAAGAATGGACTCCAGATACAGAACTTGTATATAAATATCGAAACAAGGTTTCGAAAAAATAAGAAATTTAACTCGAAACATAAACTTTTGCCATAAACTACGTTTTTGTGTATAATTCGTATTTTAAACGAGTACAAAAATCATCAATGTATGAATATAAAATATTTATTTACATCTATGAATGTGCCTTATAATGAATTGTTTTTTAGTTCTTAATGTTTTTTTTTGTCTTTTTTGATGAACTGTTTTGATTTTGTTTTTTTTTACTTAATTTTAATGTTTTGATTAAATAAAATACATTTATCAAAATGTTGCGACTTTTATTTAAAAAATCCCCTTTTTGTGATACTTTATATATATAGGGCATGAAGCCGAAGAAATAATAAGAACTCAAGAGATCTCAGTAACTGAAACAATAGCTATTAAGGGTAATATATTAAATTTTTACCAAAAATTATGTGATGAAATACTACTCAGAATTGATATTAATAATAAAAGGCTGATAGCTTTAAGGTATTTAGACCCTATTTTTATTAAATCTAGTGAAGACATAAATTATTATGACCTAGTGTCTGAATATAGTCATAAAAAAAGTAACCCTGAGGCATTCATAAATGAATTTAAGTTATTAGAATCTAAGGCTATTGACAAATCATATGAACACCTCTTTGATATAACTGACGTTGAAGTTTTCTGGTTCAAAATTGGCAATTTAAAAAATAATTTGAATGAACGTTTATATCAGAATTTATATGAATTTGTAGCATATATATTAACATTGCCACACAGCAGCGCTTGCGCTGAGCGCATATTATCAAAATTGGCCCTAATGAAAAATAAACTAACTAATAGGTTAAATGTGAAGACCTGTGAATCCATGCTTTCCGCTTTGAATTTGTTGGACAAGAAAATAGAAGAATGGACTCCAGATAAAGAACTTGTATATAAATATCGAAACAAGGTTTCGAAAAAATAAGAAATTTAACTCGAAACATAAACTTTTGCCATAAACTACGTTTTTGTGTATAATTCGTATTTTAAACGAGTACAAAAATCATCAATGTATGAATATAAAATATTTATTTACATCTATGAATGTGCCTTATAATGAATTGTTTTTTAGTTCTTAATGTTTTTTTTTGTCTTTTTTGATGAACTGTTTTGATTTTGTTTTTTTTTACTTAATTTTAATGTTTTGATTAAATAAAATACATTTATCAAAATGTTGCGACTTTTATTTAAAAAATCCCCTTTTTGTGATACTTTTTTCAAAAAAAACCCCTTTTTGTGCCCCTTTCTGAAATTTCTCGACGGTAACGCTGAACTGATGTATAAATCCTTTTCCAATCAAGGAGTAAGCTATTCTAACGTTGTAAGGAATGATAATGCGCAGCCAAACTTGAATGGTGACACAAATAGTACATTACTTCATGAAATAAAAAATATTATGACAAACCTAACAACACACCTGGTTAACTTACAGCAACAATTGCAAATACAAACGTCCCGCATTGACACACTATTTAATCTAATACAAATATAATTATGTCTAACACCACTGTTAACACCATATCGAAAAAACTAAAAATTTGTCATATTAATGTAAACTCTTTAATACTTTTAAGTCGTAGATATACACTTAATGAATTTATTAAAACAAATAAGCCAGATATTCTCCTCCTTAATGAAACGAAGTTAAATAAAAGACACAAGCTAGATTTCGACCACTATAATGTTGTCAGAAGGGACAGGCCTAATTCAAAAAGAAGTGGGGGAACTGCAATTTTGTTAAAGAATCGCATTAAATACAAGCCATATACAAATAATACTATAAGATCTTTCAGATTTCTTGAAACTACTATTATTAAAATCCCAATGAGAGATAACAAAACGTTGTATATAGTATCAGCCTACTACCCCTCTGGAAACAACGACTGTTACTTTAAAGTGGAAATGCATCAACTATTTCAATCTATCAATATCCAAAATCTAGATAATTACTATATACTTGTCGGTGATTTGAATAGCAAGAGAGTGGAATGAGGGAATAGGGAGAATAACACGAAAGGCAATATGTTATTAGACTGGCTTCGGAAAATGAAATGGTATTTAGAACCAAGCTCTATGCTTCGTCTAGGCCATCTTATCCAAGATCGGGATCTTTCATAAACGTATGTATATCTGATACCAGAATAGATTTACAATCGGAGAACAATACTCTAAACTGTATTAAAACTTTAGACTATGACAGCGACCATAGTGCACTGGAAATAATTGCTTCAATGCACAGTGAGCAAATTTTTACCTTATTTGAAGAACCAAAAAATATCAAATATAATTTTAAGGTTACCGATTGGAATAAATTCAAATCAAAGGTTCTGATAAAAATGAATAATGAAAACATTGTCCCAAATAATTTCAACTTGCACAATGACGAAATAGAATCATATTTAAACACAATTAACAATTTGATCAACAGCGTTATAGATGATGTAGTTCCAAAGTACAAGAAGAACAACAATCGGATTCCGACGAACCAGGTTATTAGAAAGTTACACTCAGAAAAAAGTAGATTACTTACCATAATTAAACGACATAACAGATTAGAGATCGCAATCTCTCCAAACAGATTGTCTCAGTTAAAATAAATATTGAAACAAATTAGAAAGCTTATTAATGAAAACATTTTCCTGGCCATAAATAATAATTTGAAAAGTAGAGTATCAAGCATTAGGTCTACGCAATCTCTAGATATGTTTGACAAAATAAGACAAAATTTCAGCAAATTTGAAACAATCAACTTAGATACTTTAACTATCCAACCACAGTTATCACACATTATACATAACGCAGACAATTGAAAGGAACTCAGGTCAAAATTTTAATGACGAAGATCAGGTTGTAAATATAATCGGCACATATTTCGAGAACATACATTCTCGCAAGGATATAGATGACGACAACAGGGTACATACTCACGTCGATCGAACATTCAATGAATTTTTGGAGACAAAAGCATCATTTGAGCGTAATCGGACAGTTCTGACTATGTTCACCGAGACCAGAAGGGCAAATTCCTTATCTGACACAGATGCAGGAAATTTGTTAGTAACACAATACACAATAAAATATATTTTTCAAAACTTGAGGAACAAAACTTCGACCGGTTTAGATAATATACCGAATCTAGTGTTAAAAAATATCCCAGAAAAATTGATTCTAGATTATTGCACCCTATTCAATAATATAATTAATAACTCATATTACCCACAAGATTGGAAAAAGGCGAAAGTCGTCATTCTGCCAAAGAAGGACAAGGACTCTTCTAAACTGGAAAACCTCCGTCCTATTAGCCTACTACCAAATATCAGTAAAATTTTTGAGATGTGCGTTAATAATAGTATTAACAAATTTTGCATAGGCAATAATTTGGTAAACGATAAGCAATTTGGATTCAAACATAAACACTCCACTATCAATGCGATAAATAAACTGGTATCTGATATTAATTGGAACTGGAACAGACACTTATGCACAGGAGCATGTTTAATAGATATGGAGAAAGCATTTGATAGTATTTGGATTCAAGGTCTGATATGCAAACTAGTCGATTGCAAGTTCCCCATAAGTTTAGTGATTTTATTGTTTAACATTATAACTGGTAAATCATTCATCGTTCATCACAGAAATAGAATCAGTAATACATATAGCATGATCAATGGTCTTGAACAGGGAACTGTCAATGCACCAATCTTATTTAATATCTATATGCTTGATTTAGTCAACAAAATAGATAACATTATATCATTTGCAGATGATATTGTAATTTACCACGCAGGGGACAATATAAAAGATATAAATCAGAACCTCCAGTCAACCTTTAACTTGGTTGAAACATTCGCAGTGAACTGGCACATGAAAATTAATATTCAAAAATGTGAAACAATTCTATTTCGTCCAACTGTAGATAAATGTAATTATAATATTAGAACTAATTGGAAGTCTTTTGGAATAATGTCAAATATATCTAACATCGGGATACCAAACAAGGAGACAGTCAAGTATCTTGGAATTTATTTGGACAAATTTTTATATTATGACAAGCATGTGGTCAATGCAATAAATAAAGCTAGAAATGCCTTTTTTGCATATAAAAAATTGTTCTATTCTAAGTTTCTGGAAAAAAGGGTTAAAGTTATTATGTACCAATTGTTAATTAGGCCAATAATTACATACGGCTGCTCAATATGGTTCAACATCTCACCTTCCTTAATGGAAAATATACGCATATTCGAAAGAAAATGTCTGAGAGTATGTACGTCTGTGAACAGATCCCACCAAAGCAATTACCAGAAATATGTATCAAACTTAAAACTCTACAATACCGCAAATATTAGTAGAATAGACAATTTTATTATACACCTCATAAGAAAACATATATTGAGATGCACACAGTGCAAAGATTTTAATTTGATCATGGCACCATATTATACCAATGAGGAGTATATAGGAAACACCATACTAAAAGGTTTTGTGCCACCGGAATCTTTTCTATTTCTAGATAGCAAACACGTTATTCAAAATGATTTAGGTGTGTCGATTTTCTATCATTTGTATAGACGGGCCAATGTCAAAGCTATTGACTACAATAGGGTGGATTTGGATAATTGTAGGTTTGATGCATCAATTCCTCAGAAGGACAGAAATTTCGCACTGCATTGGTGGCTGCGCCCAGAATAATTTTTTTCGTTTTTTTTTTACCTACTACTTCCTGACATTATTTTTATTCTAGATAATAACACATATAATGTTTTTACGAATTTTCATTATAAAATAAAAAATCACCAATTCTCATGTGGAAAATTTAATGGTAATTTAAGTTTATTAATAATAATATTGTAATTGAATATAAGACTTTACTAGAGTACCCCCTGGGGGTCGTTGTAAATATATAATTATTTATGAACTATTGTTTATTGTGGTATTGTAAAACATATGAATTGAAAATAAATAAACAAAAAAAAAAATTTATATTATTACACGATTTCTAATGGGGCGGAATGGTACATTTGTATGGGAGGTACCAGACGGGGAGTTGCCAGAGTTCCAAGTTTATGTCAGTAACTTTGTTCAAATATAGGTTTACTAAATACATAATTTGGGCAAGATCGCGTTTGGCCATATTGATAGTATTACACGGTTTATAAGGGGCGGGATGGTGCATTTGTATAAGAGGTACCAGAAGGGGAGTTGCCAGACTTCCAAGTTTTAGTCTAAAACTTTATCTAGCTATAGCTTTATTAAATACAGAATTTGGGCAAGATCGCGTTGGCCATATTGATAGTATTTATTTAGTTAATCTATATCTAGACAAAAATTTTGTATTTAGTAAACCTATAGCTAGACAAAGTTTTGGACAAAAACATGGACGTCTGTCAACTTCGCTTCTGGTACCACCCACACAAATGTACCATCCAGCCCCATACAAACCGTGTAATATTATCAATATATTCAACGAGATCTTGCCTCAATTTTGTATTTAGTTAACCTATAGCTAAGAAAAATTTTGGACAAAAACACGGAAGTCTGGCAACTCCACTTATGGTACCTCCCATACATATGTACCATCTCCCCCTTAGAAATGTGTAGTAATAACAATGCGACCTACGTGATCTTGCCAAAATTTTGTATTTAGTAAACCTATAGCTAGACAAAGTTTTGGACAAAAACATGGACGTCTGTCAACTTCGCTTCTGGTACCACCCACACAAATGTACCATCCAGCCCCATACAAACCGTGTAATATTATCAATATATTCAACGAGATCTTGCCCCAATTTTGTATTTAGTTAACCTATAGCTAGGCAAAATTTTGGACAAAAACACGGAAGTCTGGCAACTTCACTTATGGTACCTCCCATACATATGTACCATCTCCCCCTTAGAAATGTGTAGTAATAACAATGCGACCTACGCGATCTTGCCAAAATTCTGTATTTAGTAAACTTATAACTGTACAAAGTTACGGAGAAAAACTTGGAAGTCTGGCAACTCCCCTTCTGGTACCTCCACACATATGGGACAATCCCGCCCCAAACAAACCGTGTAATATTATCAATATATCCAACGAGATCTTGCCCCAATTTTGTATTTAGTTAACCTATAGTTGCCATACATCCGTGTTTTTGTCCAAAACTTTGTCTCGATATTGATTAACTAAATACAAAATTGGGGCCAGATCTCGTTGGATATATTGATAATATTACACGGTTTGTATGGGGCGGGATTATCCCATTTGTGTGGGAGATACCAGAAAGGGAGTTGCCAGACTTCCAAGTTTTGTTCCATACGTTGTACAGTTATAGGTTTACTAAATACAGAATTTGGACAAGATGGCGTTGGGGCGGAATGGTACATTTGCATGGGAGGTAGCAGAAGGAGAGTTGCCAAGATTTTCTCCGAAAGTTTTTCTCTATATAGGTTTACTAAATGCAGTATTTGGGCAAGGTCTCGTTGGTCGTATTAATAATATTACACGGGTTAAAATGGTGGGATGGTACATATGTATGGGAGGTACCAGCAGGGGAGTTGCCAGACTTCCAAGTTTTTGTCCAAACATTGTATAGCTATAGCTTTACGACGTACGGAATTTGGTCAAGAGCGGGTTGGTCATATTAATATTGTTACACGATTTCTAATGGGGCGGGATGGTACATTTGTGTGGGTGGCACCAGACGGTGAGTCGCCAGAGTTCCATGTTTTTGTCCGAAACTTTGAACAGTTATAGGTTTACTAAATACAAAATTGGGGCAAGATCTCCTTGGATATATTGATAATATTACACGGTTTGTATGGGGCGAGATTGTCCCATTTGTGTGGAGGTACCAGAAGGGAAGTTGTCAGACTTCCAAGTTTTTGTCCGTAGCTTTGTACAGTTATAGGTTTACTAAATACAGAATTTGGACAAAATGGCATTGGGCATATTGACATTATTACACGATTTCTAAGGGGCGGGATTGACCCATTTGTGTGGAGGTACCATTAGTGGAGTTGCCAGACTTCCGTGTTTTTTTTTCCAAAATTTTGCCTAGCTATAGGTTAACTAAATACAAAATTGGGACACGATCTCGTTGGATATATTGATAATATTACATGGTTTGTATGGGGCGGGATTGTCCCATTTGTATGGGAGGTTCCAGAAGGGGAGTTGCCAGACTTACAAGTTTTTGTCCGTAGCTTTGTACAGTTATAGGTTTACTAAATACAGAATTTGGACAAGATGGCATTGGGCATATTGACATTATTACACGATTTCTAAGGGGCGGGATTGTCCCATTTGTGTGGAGGTACCATTAGTGGAGTTGCCAGACTTCCGTGTTTTTGTCCAAAATTTTGCCTAGCTATAGGTTAACTAAATACAAAATTGGGACAAGATCTCGTTGGATATATTGATAATATTACATGGTTTGTATGGGGCGGGATTGTCCCATTTGTATGGGAGGTTCCAGAAGGGGAGTTGCCAGACTTCCAAGATTTTGTCCGTAGCTTTGTACAGTGATAGTTTTACTAAATACAGAATTTGGACAAGATGGAATTGGGAATATTGACATTATTACACGATTTCTAAGTGGCGGGATGGTACATATGTATGGGAGGTACCATAAGTGGAGTTGCCAGACTTCTGTGTTTTTGTCCAAAATTTTGCCTAGCTATAGGTTAACTAAATACAAAATTGGGGCAAGATCTCGTTGGATATATTGATAATATTACACGGTTTGTATGGGGCGAGATTGTCCCATTTGTGTGGAGGTACCAGAAGGGAAGTTGTCAGACTTCCAAGTTTTTGTCCGTAGCTTTGTACAGTTATAGGTTTAGTAAATACAGAATTTGGACAAGATGGCATTGGGCATATTGACATTATTACACGATTTCTAAGGGGCGGGATTGTCCCATTTGTGTGGAGGTACCATTAGTGGAGTTGCCAGACTTCCGTGTTTTTGTCAAAAATTTTGTCTAGCTATAGGTTAACTAAATACAAAATTGGGGCAAGATCTCGTTGGATATATTGATAATATTACACGGTTTGTATGGGGCGGGATTGTCCCATTTGTGTGGAGGTACCAGAAGGGGAGTTGCCAGACTTCCAAGTTTTTGTCCGTAACTTTGTACAGTTATAAGTTTACTAAATACAGAATTTGGACAACATGGCATTGGGCATATTGTCATTATTACACGATTTCTAAGTGGCGGGATGGTACATATGTATGGGAGGTACCATAAGTGAAGTTGCCAGACTTCCAAGTTTTTGTCTGTAACTTTGTACAGTTATAAGTTTTCTTAATACAAAATTTGGACAACATGGCATTGGGCATATTGTCAGTATTACACGATTTCTAAGGGGCGGGATGGTATATATGTATGGGAGGTACCATAAGTGAAGTTGCCAGACTTCCGTGTTTTTGTCCAAAATTTTGCCTAGCTATAGGTTAACTAAATACAAAATTTGGGCAAGATCTCGTTGGATATATTGATAATATTACACGGTTTGTATGGGGCGGGATTGTCCCATTTGTGTGGAGGTACCAGAAGGGGAGTTGCCAGACTTCCAAGTTTTTGTCCGTAACTTTGTACAGTTATAAGTTTACTAAATACAGAATTTGGACAACATGGCATTGGGCATATTGTCATTATTACACGATTTCTAAGTGGCGGGATGGTACATATGTATGGGACGTACCATAAGTGAAGTTGCCAGACTTCCGTGTTTCTGTCCAAAATCTTGCCTAGCTATAGGTTAACTAAATACAAAATTGGGGCAAGATCTCGTTGGATATATTGATAATATTACACGGTTTGTATGGGGCGGGATTGTCCCATTTGTGTGGAGGTACCAGAAGGGAAGTTGTCAGACTTCCAAGTTTTTGTCCGTAGTTTTGTACAGTTATAGGTTTACTAAATACAGAATTTGGACAAGATGGCATTGGGCATATTGACATTATTACACGATTTCTAAGGAACGGGATTGTCCCATTTGTGTGGAGGTACCATTAGTGGAGTTGCCAGACTTCCGTGTTTTTGTCCAAAATTTTGCCTAGCTATAGGTTAACTAAATACAAAATTGGGACAAGATCTCGTTGGATATATTGATAATATTACATGGTTTGTATGGGGCGGGATTGTCCCATTTGTATGGGAGGTTCCAGAAGGGGAGTTGCCAGACTTCCAAGTTTTTGTCCGTAACTTTGTACAGTGATAGTTTTACTAAATACAGAATTTGGACAAGATGGCATTGGACATTTTGACATTATTACACGATTCTAGAAGGGGAGTTGCCAGACTTCCAAGTTTTTGTCCGTAACTTTGTACAGTGATAGTTTTACTAAATACAGAATTTGGACAAGATGACATTGGACATTTTGACATTATTACACGATTCTAAGGTAGACGAGATGGTACATTTGTGTGGGACGTACCACGTACGTACGTATTACACGATTTCTAAGTGGCGGGATGGTACATATGTATGGGAGGTACCATAAGTGGAGTTGCCAGACTTCCGTGTTTTTGTCCAAAACTTTGTCTAGATATAGATTAACTAAATAAAAAATGTGGGCAAGATCTCGTTGGTCATATTGATAACAATACACGGTTTATATGGGGCGGGATTGTCCCATTTGTGTGGAGGTACCAGAAGGGAAGTTGTCAGGCTTCCAAGTTTTTGTCCGTAACTTTGTACAGATATAGGTTTACTAAATACAGAATTTATACAAGATGGCATTGGGCATATTGACATTATTACACGATTTCTAAGGGGCGGGATTGTCCCATTTGTGTGGAGGTACCATAAGTGGAGTTGCCAGACTTCCGTGTTTTTGTCCGAAACTTTGTCTAGATATAGATTAACTAAATACAAAATTGGGGCAAGATCTCGTTGGACATATTGATAATATTACACGGTTTGTATGGGGCGGGATTGTCCCATTTGTGTGGAGGTACCAGAAGGGGAGTTGTCAGACTTCCAAGTTTTTGTCCGTAACTTTGTACAGTTATAGGTTTACTAAATACAGCATTTGGACAAGATGGCGTTGGGCATATTGACATTATTACACGATTTCCAAGGTAGGCGGGATGGTACATTTGTGTGGGACGTACCAGACGGGGAGTTGTTAGAGTTCCATGTTTTGGTCCGAAACTTTGTCTAGCTATAGGGTTACTAAATAGAACATTTCGGCAAGAACGCGTGTGTCGCATTGTTATTACTACACATTTCTAAGGGGCGAGATGGTACATATGTATGTATGGGAGGTACCATAAGTGGAGTTGCCATACATCCGTGTTTTTGTGCAAAACTTTGTCTCGATATTGATAAACTAAATGCAAAATTTGGGCAAGATTTCGTTGGTCATATTGATAACAATACACGGTTTATATGGGGCGGGATGGTACATTTGTGTGGGAGATACCAGAAAGGGAGTTGCCAGACTTCCAAGTTTTGCTCCTATACTTTGTACAGTTATACGTTTGACATTGACGTTATTACACGATTTCTAAAGTAGACGGGATGGTACATTTGTATGGGAGGTACCATAAGTGGAGTTGCCATACATCCGTGTTTTTGTCGAAAACTTTGTCTCGATATTGATTAACTAAATACAAAATTGGGGCCAGATCTCGTTGGATATATTGAAAATATTACACGGTTTGTATGGGGCTGGATGGTACATTTGTGTGGGTGGTACCAGAAGCGAAGTTGACAGACGTCCATGTTTTTGTCCAAAACTTTGTCTAGCTATAGGTTTACTAAATACAAAATTTTGGCAAGATCACGTAGGTCGCATTGTTATTACTACACATTTCTAAGGGGGAGATAGTACATATGTATGGGAGGTACCATAAGTGAAGTTGCCAGACTTCCAAGTTTTTGTCCGTAGCTTTGTACAGTTATAGGTTTACTAAATACAGAATTTGGACAAGATGGCATTGGGCATTTTGACATTATTACACGATTTCTAAGTGGGTGGATGGTACATATGTATGGGAGGTACCATAAGTGGAGTTGCCAGACTTCCGTGTTTTTGTCCAAAACTTTGTCTAGATATAGATTAACTAAATAAAAAATTTGGGCAAGATCTCGTTGGTCATATTGATAACAAACACGGTTTATATGGGGCGTGATGGTACATTTGTATGGGAGGTACCAGAAGGGGACTTGCCAGACTTCCAACTTTTGTCCGTAACTTTGTACAGTTATAGGTTTACTAAATACAGAATTTGGACAAGATGGCGTTGGGCATATTGACATTATTACACGATTTCTAAGGTAGGCGGGATGGTACATTTGTGTGGGACGTACCAGACGGGGAGTTGCCAGAGTTCAATGTTTTTGTTACAATCTTTGTCTAGATATAGATTAACTAAATAACAAATTTGGGCAATATGTCGTTGGATATATTGATAATATTACAGGGTTTGTATGGGGCGGGATTGTCCCATTTGTGTGGAGGTACCAGAAGGGAAGTTGTCAGACTTCCAAGTTTTTGTCCGTAGCTTTGTACAGTTATAGGTTTACTAAATACAGAATTTATACAAGATGGTATGGGGCATATTGACATTATTTCACGATTTCTAAGGGGCGGGATTGTCCCATTTGTGTGGAGGTACCTTTAGTGGAGTTGCCAGACTTCCGTGTTTTTGTCCAAAATTTTGCCTAGCTATATGTTAACTAAATACAAAATTGGGACAAGATCTCATTGGATATATTGATAATATTACATGGTTTGTATGGGGCGGGATTGTCCCATTTGTATGGGAGGTTCCAGAAGGGGAGTTGCCAGATTTCCAAGTTTTTGTCCGTAACTTTGTACAGATATAAGTTTACTAAATACTGAATTTGGACAACATGGCATTGGGCATATTGACATTATTACACGATTTCTAAGTGGGGAGATGGTACATATGTATGGGAGGTACCATAAGTGGAGTTGCCAGACTTCCGTGTTTTTGTCCAAAACTTTGTCTAGATATAGATTAACTAAATAAAAAATTTGGGCAAGATCTCGTTGGTCATATTGATAACAAACACGGTTTATATGGGGCGTGATGGTACATTTGTATGGGCGGTACCAGAAGGGGACTTGCCAGACTTCCAACTTTTGTCCGTAACTTTGTACAGTTATAGGTTTACTAAATACAGAATTTGGACAAGATGGCGTTGGGCATATTGACATTATTACACGATTTCTAAGGTAGGCGGGATGGTACATTTGTGTGGGACGTACCAGATGGGGAGTTGCCAGAGTTCAATGTTTTTGTTCCAATCTTTGTCTAGATATAGATTAACTAAATAACAAATTTGGGCAAGATGTCGTTGGTCATATTTATAACAATACACGGTTTATATGGGGCGGGATTGTCCCTTTTGTGTGGTGGTACCAGAAGAGAAGTTGTCAGACTTCCAAGTTTTTGTCCGTAACTTTGTACAGTTATTGGTTTACTAAATACAGAATTTGGACAAGATGGCATTGGGCATATCGACATTATTACACGATTTCTAAGGGGCGGGATTGTCCCACTTGTGTGGAGGTACCATTAGTGGAGTTGCCAGACTTCCGTGTTATTGTCCAAAATTTTGCCTAGCTATAGGTTAACTAAATACAAAATTGGGGCAAGACCTCGTTGGACATATTGATAATATTACACGGATTGTATTTGGTGGGATTGTCCCATTTGTGTGGAGGTACCAGAAGGGGAGTTGCCAGACTTCCAAGTTTTTGTCCGTAACTTTGTACAGTTATAAGTTTACTAAATACTGAATTTGGACAACATGGCATTGGGCATATTGACATTATTACACGATTTCTAAGGGGCGGGATGGTACATATTATGGGAGGTACCATAAGTGAAGTTGCCAGACTTCCGTGTTTTTGTCCAAAATTTTGCATAGCTATAGGTATACTAAATACAAAATTTTTAAAAGATCGCGTGGGTCGCATTGTTATTACTACACATTTCTACGGGGGAGATAGTACATATGTATGGGAGATACCATAAGTGAAGTTGCCAGACTTCCAAGTTTTTGTCCGTAGCTTTGTACAGTTATAGGTTTACTAAATACAGAATTTGGACAAGATGGCATTGGGCATATTGACATTGTTACACGATTTCTAAGGGGCGGGATTGTCTCGTTTGTGTGGAGGTACCATTAGTGGAGTTGCCAGACTTCCGTGTTTTTGTCCAGTATTTGGCCTAGCTATAGGTTAACTAAATACAAAATTGGGGCAAGATCTAGTTGGACATATTGATAATATTGCACGGTTTGTATGGGGCGGGATTGTCCCATTTGTGTGGAGGTACCAGAAGGGGAGTTGCCAGACTTCCAAGTTTTTGTCCGTAACTTTGTACAGTTATAAGTTTACTAAATACAGAACTTGGACAACATGGCATTGGGCATATTGACATTATTACACGATTTCTAAGGGGCGGGATGGTACATATGTATGGGAGGCAGACTTCCGTGTTTTTGTCCAAAATTTGGCCTAGCTATAGGTTAACTAAATACAAAATTGGGGCAAGATCTCGTTGGATATATTGATAATATTACATGGTTTGTATGGGGCGGGATTGTCCCATTTGTATGGGAGGTTCCAGATGGGGATTGTACAGTGATAGTTTTACTAAATACAGAATTTGGACAAGATGGCATTGGGCATATTGACATTATTACACGATTTCTAAGTGGGGGGATGGTACATATGTATGGGAGGTGCCATAATTGTAGTTGCCAGACTTCCGTGTTTTTGTCCAAAATTTTGCCTAGCTATAGGTTTACTAAATACAGAATTTGGACAAGATGGCATTGGGCATATTGTCATTATTACACGATTTCTAAGGGGCGGGATTGTCCCATTTGAGTGGAGGTACCATTAGTGGAGTTGCCAGACTTCCGTGTTTTTGTCCAAAATTTTGCCTAGCTATAGGTTAACTAAATACAAAATTGGGACAAGATCTCGTTGGATATATTGATAATATTACATGGTTTGTATGGGGCGGGATTGTCCCATTTGTATGGGAGGTTCCAGAAGGGGAGTTGCCAGACTTCCAAGTTTTTGTCCGTAACTTTGTACAGTTATAAGTTTACTAAATACTGAATTTGGACAACATGGCACTGGGCATATTGACATTATTACACGATTTCTAAGTGGGGGGATGGTACATATGTATGGGAGGTACCATAAGTGGAGTTGCCAGACTTCCGTGTTTTTGTCCAAAACTTTGTCTAGATATAGATTAACTAAATAAAAAATTTGGGCAAGATCTCGTTGGTCATATTGATAACAAACACGGTTTATATGGGGCGCGATGGTACATTTGTATGGGCGGTACCAGAAGGGGACTTGCCAGACTTCCAACTTTTGTCCGTAACTTTGTACAGTTATAGGTTTACTAAATACAGAATTTGGACAAGATGGCGTTGGGCATATTGACATTATTACACGATTTCTAAGGTAGGCGGGATGGTACATTTGTGTGGGACGTACCAGATGGGGAGTTGCCAGAGTTCAATGTTTTTGTTCCAATCTTTGTCTAGATATAGATTAACTAAATAACAAATTTGGGCAAGATGTCGTTGGTCATATTGATAACAATACACGGTTTATATGGGGCGGGATTGTCCCATTTGTGTGGTGGTACCAGAAGAGAAGATGTCAGACTTCCAAGTTTTTGTCCGTAACTTTGTACAGTTATTGGTTTACTAAATACAGAATTTGGACAAGATGGCATTGGGCATATCGACATTATTACACGATTTCTAAGGGGCGGGATTGTCCCACTTGTGTGGAGGTACCATTAGTGGAGTTGCCAGACTTCCGTGTTATTGTCCAAAATTTTGCCTAGCTATAGGTTAACTAAATACAAAATTGGGGCAAGATCTCGTTGGACATATTGATAATATTACACGGTTTGTATTTGGTGGGATTGTCCCATTTGTGTGGAGGTACCAGAAGGGGAGTTGCCAGACTTCCAAGTTTTTGTCCGTAACTTTGTACAGTTAGAAGTTTACTAAATACTGAATTTGGACAACATGGCATTGGGCATATTGACATTATTACACGATTTCTAAGGGGCGGGATGGTACATATGTATGGGAGGTACCATAAGTGAAGTTGCCAGACTTCCGTGTTTTTGTCCAAAATTTTGCATAGCTATAGGTATACTAAATACAAAATTTTGACAAGATCGCGTGGGTCGCATTGTTATTACTACACATTTCTACGGGGGAGATAGTACATATGTATGGGAGGTACCATAAGTGAAGTTGCCAGACTTCCAAGTTTTTGTCCGTAGCTTTGTACAGTTATAGGTTTACTAAATAGAGAATTTGGACAAGGTCTCGTTGGATATACCAGAAGAGGACTTGCCAGACTTCCAACATTTGTCCGTAACTTTGTACAGTTATAGGTTTACTAAATACAGAATTTAGACAAGATGGCATTGGGCATATTGACATTATTACACGATTTCTAAGGAAGGCGCGATGGTACATTTGTGTGGGACGTACCAGACGGAGAGTTGCCAGAGTTCAATGTTTTTGTTCCAATCTTTGTCTAGATATAGATTAACTAAATAACAAATTTGGGCAAGATGTCGTTGGTCATATTGATAACAATACACGGTTTATAAGGGGCGGAATGGTACATTTGTGTGGAAGGTTCCAGAAGGGAAGTTGCCAGACTTCCAAGTTTTTGTCCGTAACTTTGTATAGGTTTACTAAATACAGAATTTAGACAAGATGGCATTGGGCATATTGACATTATTACACGATTTCTAAGTGGCGGAATGGTACATATGTATGGGAGGTACCATAAGTGGAGTTGTCAGACTTCAGTGTTTTTGTCCAAAACTTTGTCTAGATATAGATTAACTAAATAAAAAATTTGGGCAAGATCTCGTTTGTCATATTGATAACAATACACGGTTTATATGGGGCGGGATTGTCCAATTTGTGTGGAGGTACCAGAAGGGAAGTTGTCAGACTTCCAAGTTTTTGTCCGTAACTTTGTACAGTTATCGGTTTACTAAATACAGAATTTAGACAAGATGGCATTGGGCATATTGACATTATTACACGATTTCTAAGGGGCGGGATTGTCCCATTTGTGTGGAGGTACCATTAGTGGAGTTGACAGACTTCCGTGTTTTTGTCCAAAATTTTTCCTATGTTAACTAAATACAAAATTGGGGCAAGATCTCGTTGGACATATTGATAATATTGCACGGTTTGTATGGGGCGGGATTGTCCCATTTGTGTGGAGGTACCAGAAGGGGAATTGCCAGACTTCCAAGTTGTTGTCCGTAACTTTGTACAGTGATAGTTTTACTAAATACAGAATTTGGACAACATGGCATTGGGCATATTGACATTATTACACGATTTCTAAGGGGCGGGATGGTACATATGTATGGGAGGTACCATAAGTGAAGTTGGCAGACTTCCAAGTTTTTGTCCAAAGCTTTGTACAGTTATAGGTTTACTAAATACAGAATTTGGACAAGATGGCATTGGGCATATTGACATTATTACACTATTTCTAAGGGGCGGGATTGTCCCATTTGTGTGGAGGTACCATTAGTGGAGTTGCCAGACTTCCAAGTTTTTGTCCGTAGCTTTGTACAGTTATAAGTTTACTAAATACAGAATTTGGACAACATGGCATTGGGCATATTGTCATTATTACACGATTTCTAAGGGGCGGGATGGTACATATGTATGGGAGGTACCATAAGTGAAGTTGCCAGACTTCCAAGCTTTTGTCCAAAGCTTTGTACAGTTATAGGTTTACTAAATACAGAATTTGGACAAGATGGCATTGGGCATATTGACATTATTACACGATTTCTAAGGGGCGGGATGGTACATATGTATGGGAGGTACCATAAGTGAAGTTGCCAGACTTCCAAGCTTTTGTCCAAAGCTTTGTACAGTTATAGGTTTACTAAATACAGAATTTGGACAAGATGGCGTTGGGCATATTGACATTATTACACGATTTCTAAGGTAGGCGGGATGGTACATTTGTGTGGGACGTACCAGACGGAGAGTTGCCAGAGTTCAATGTTTTTGTTCCAATCTTTGTCTAGATATAGATTAACTAAATAACAAATTTGGGCAAGATCTCGTTGGATATATTGATAATATTACATGGTTTGTATGGGGCGGGGTTGTCCCATTTGTATGGGAGGTTCCAGAAGGGGAGTTGCCAGACTTCCAAGTTTTTGTCCGTAACTTTCTAAATACAGAATTTCGACAAGATGGCATTGGGCATATTGACATTATTACACGATTTCTAAGTGGCGGGATGGTACATATGCATGTGAGGTACCATAAGTGGAGTTGCCATACATCCGTGATTTTGTCCAATACTTTGTCTAGATATAGATTAACTAAATAAAAAATTTGGGCAAGATCTCGTTGGTCATATTGATAACAAACACGGTTTATATGGGGCGTGATGGTACATTTGTATGGGAGGTACCAGAAGAGGACTTGCCAGACTTCCAACTTTTGTCCGTAACTTTGTACAGTTATAGGTTTACTAAATACAGAATTTGGACAAGATGGCGTTGGGCATATTGACATTATTACACGATTTCTAAGGTAGGCGGGATGGTACATTTGTGTGGGACGTACCAGACGGGGAGTTGCCAGAGTTCAATGTTTTTGTTCCAATCTTTGTCTAGATATAGATTAACTAAATAACAAATTTGGGCAAGATCTCGTTGGATATATTGATAATATTACATGGTTTGTATGGGGCGGGGTTGTCCCATTTGTATGGGAGGTTCCAGAAGGGGAGTTGCCAGACTTCCAAGTTTTTGTCCGTAACTTTGTACAGTGATAGTTTTACTAAATACAGAATTTCGACAAGATGGCATTGGGCATATTGACATTATTACACGATTTCTAAGTGGCGGGATGGTACATATGCATGTGAGGTACCATAAGTGGAGTTGCCATACATCCGTGATTTTGTCCAATACTTTGTCTATATATAGATTAACTAAATAAAAAATTTGGGCAAGATCTCGTTGGTCATATTGATAACAAACACGGTTTATATGGGGCGTGATGGTACATTTGTATGGGAGGTACCAGAAGAGGACTTGCCAGACTTCCAACTTTTGTCCGTAACTTTGTACAGTTATAGGTTTACTAAATACAGAATTTGGACAAGATGGCGTTGGGCATATTGACATTATTACACGATTTCTAAGGTAGGCGGGATGGTACATTTGTGTGGGACGTACCAGACGGGGAGTTGCCAGACTTCAGTGTTTTCGTTCCAATCTTTGTCTAGATATAGATTAACTAAATAAAAAATTTGGGCAAGAACTCGTTGGTCATATTGATAACAATACACGGTTTATATGGGGCGGAATTGTCCCATTTGTGTGGAGGTACCAGAAGGGAAGTTGTCAGACTTCCAAGTTTTTGTCCGTAACTTTGTACAGTGATAGTTTTACTAAATACAGAATTTGGACAAGATGGCATTGGGCATATTGACATTATTACACGGTTTCTAATGTAGGCGGGATGGTACATTTGTGTGGGAGGTACCAGACGGGGAGTTACCAGAGTTCCATGTTTTTGTCCAAAACTTTGTCTAGCTATAGGTTAATTTGGGGCAAAATTGGGGCAATATCACCTTGGATATATTGATAATATTACACGGTTTGTATGGGGCGGGATTGTCCCATTTGTGTGGAGGTACCAGAAGGGGAGTTGCCAGACTTCCAAGTTTTTGTCCGTAACTTTGTACAGTTATAAGTTTACTAAATACAGAATTTGGACAACATGGCATTGGGCATATTGTCATTATTACACGATTTCTAAGGGGCGGGATGGTACATATGTATGGGAGGTACCATAAGTGAAGTTGCAAGACATCCGTGTTTTTGTCCAAAATTTTGCCTAGCTATAGGTTAACTAAATACAAAATGGGGCAAGATCTCGTTGGATATATTGATAATATTACACGGTTTGTATGGGGCGGGATTGTCCCATTTGTGTGGAGGTACCAGAAGGGAAGTTGTCAGACTTCCAAGTTTTTGTCCGTAGCTTTGTACAGTTATAGGTTTACTAAATACTGAATTTGGAGAAGATTGCATTGGGCATATTGACATTATTACACGATTTCTAAGGGGCGGGATTGTCCCATTTGTGTGGAGGTACCATAAGTGAAGTTGCAAGACTTCCGTGTTTTTGTCCAAAATTTTGCCTAGCTATAGGTTAACTAAATACAAAATTGGGACAAGATCTCGTTGGATATATTGATAATATTACATGGTTTGTATGGGGCTGGATTGTCCCATTTGTATGGGAGGTTTCCGAAGGGGAGTTGCCAGACTTCCAAGTTTTTGTCCGTAACTTTGTACAGTGATAGTTTTACTAAATACAGAATTTGGACAAGATGGCATTGGGCATATTGACATTATTACACGATTTCTAAGGGGCGGGATGGTACATATGTATGGGAGATACCATAAGTGAAGTTGCCAGACTTCCAAGTTTTTGTCCAAAGCTTTGTACAGTTATAGGTTTACTAAATACAGAATTTGGACAAGATGGCATTGGGCATATTGACATTATTACACGATTTCTAAGGGGCGAGATTGTCCCATTTGTGTGGAGGTACCATTAGTGGAGTTGCCAGACTTCCAAGTTTTTGTCCGTAGCTTTGTACAGTTATAAGTTTACTAAATACAGAATTTGGACAAGATGGCATCGGGTATATTGACATTATTACACGATTTCTAAGGGGCGGGTTTGTCCCATTTGTGTGGAGGTTCCATTAGTGGAGTTGCCAGACTTCCGTGTTTTTGTCCAAAATTTTGCCTAGCTATAGGTTAACTAAATACAAAATTGGGGCAAGATCTCATTGGATATATTGATAATATTACACGGTTTGTATGGGGCTAGATGGTACATTTGTGTGGGTTGTACCAGAAGCGAAGTTGACAGACGTCCATGTTTTTGTCCAAAACTTTGTCTAGCTATAGGTTTACTGAATACAAAATTTGGACAACATGGCATTGGGCATATTGTCATTATTACACGATTTCTAAGGGGCGGGATGGTACATATGTATGGGAGGTACCATAAGTGAAATTGCCAGACTTCCAAGTTTTTGTCCGTAGCTTTGTACAGTTATAGGTTTACTAAATACAGAATTTGGACAAGATGGCATTGGGCATATTGACATTATTACACGATTTCTAAGGGGCGGGATTGTCCCATTTGTGTGGAGGTACCATTAGTGGAGTTGCCAGACTTCCGTGTTTTTGTCCAAAATTTTGCCTAGCTATAGGTTAACTAAATACAAAATTGGGACAAGATCTCGTTGGATATATTGATAATATTACATGGTTTGTATGGGGCGGGATTGTCCCATTTGTATGGGAAGTTCCAGAAGGGGAGTTGCCAGACTTCCAAGTTTTTGTCCGTAACTTTGTACAGTGATAGTTTTACTAAATACAGAATTTGGACAAGATGGCATTGGGCATATTGACATTATTACACGATTTCTAAGTGGCGGGATGGTACATATGTATGGGAGGTACCATAAGTGGAGTTGCCATACATCCGTGATTTTGTCCAATACTTTGTCTAGATATAGATTAACTAAATAACAAATTTGGGCAAGATGTCGTTGGTCATATTGATAACAATACACGGTTTATAAGGGGCGGAATGGTACATTCGTATGGGAGGTTCCAGAAGGGGAGTTGCCAGACTTCCATGTTTTTGTCCAAAACTTTGTCTAGCTATAGGTTAACTAAATACAAAATGGGGCAAGATCTCGTTGGATATATTGATAATATTACACGGTTTGTATGGGGCGGGATTGTCCCATTTGTGTGGAGGTACCAGAAGGGAAGTTGTCAGACTTCCAAGTTTTTGTCCGTAACTTTGTACAGTGATAGTTTTACTAAATACAGAATTTGGACAAGATGGCATTGGGCATATTGACATTATTACACGATTTCTAATGTAGGCGGGATGGTACATTTGTGTGGGAGGTACCAGACGGGGAGTTACCAGAGTTCCATGTTTTTGTCCAAAACTTTGTCTAGCTATAGGTTAATTTGGGGCAAAATTGGGGCAATATCACCTTGGATATATTGATAATATTACACGGTTTGTATGGGGCGGGATTGTCCCATTTGTGTGGAGGTACCAGAAGGGGAGTTGCCAGACTTCCAAGTTTTTGTCCGTAACTTTGTACAGTTATAAGTTTACTAAATACAGAATTTGGACAACATGGCATTGGGCATATTGTCATTATTACACGATTTCTAAGGGGCGGGATGGTACATATGTATGGGAGGTACCATAAGTGAAGTTGCAAGACATCCGTGTTTTTGTCCAAAATTTTGCCTAGCTATAGGTTAACTAAATACAAAATGGGGCAAGATCTCGTTGGATATATTGATAATATTACACGGTTTGTATGGGGCGGGATTGTCCCATTTGTGTGGAGGTACCAGAAGGGAAGTTGTCAGACTTCCAAGTTTTTGTCCGTAGCTTTGTACAGTTATAGGTTTACTAAATACTGAATTTGGAGAAGATTGCATTGGGCATATTGACATTATTACACGATTTCTAAGGGGCGGGATTGTCCCATTTGTGTGGAGGTACCATAAGTGAAGTTGCAAGACTTCCGTGTTTTTGTCCAAAATTTTGCCTAGCTATAGGTTAACTAAATACAAAATTGGGACAAGATCTCGTTGGATATATTGATAATATTACATGGTTTGTATGGGGCTGGATTGTCCCATTTGTATGGGAGGTTTCCGAAGGGGAGTTGTCAGACTTCCAAGTTTTTGTCCGTAACTTTGTACAGTGATAGTTTTACTAAATACAGAATTTGGACAAGATGGCATTGGGCATATTGACATTATTACACGATTTGTAAGGGGCGGGATGGTACATATGTATGGGAGATACCATAAGTGAAGTTGCCAGACTTCCAAGTTTTTGTCCAAAGCTTTGTACAGTTATAGGTTTACTAAATACAGAATTTGGACAAGATGGCATTGGGCATATTGACATTATTACACGATTTCTAAGGGGCGAGATTGTCCCATTTGTGTGGAGGTACCATTAGTGGAGTTGCCAGACTTCCAAGTTTTTGTCCGTAGCTTTGTACAGTTATAAGTTTACTAAATACAGAATTTGGACAAGATGGCATCGGGTATATTGACATTATTACACGATTTCTAAGGGGCGGGTTTGTCCCATTTGTGTGGAGGTTCCATTAGTGGAGTTGCCAGACTTCCGTGTTTTTGTCCAAAATTTTGCCTAGCTATAGGTTAACTAAATACAAAATTGGGGCAAGATCTCATTGGATATATTGATAATATTACACGGTTTGTATGGGGCTAGATGGTACATTTGTGTGGGTTGTACCAGAAGCGAAGTTGACAGACGTCCATGTTTTTGTCCAAAACTTTGTCTAGCTATAGGTTTACTGAATACAAAATTTGGACAACATGGCATTGGGCATATTGTCATTATTACACGATTTCTAAGGGGCGGGATGGTACATATGTATGGGAGGTACCATAAGTGAAATTGCCAGACTTCCAAGTTTTTGTCCGTAGCTTTGTACAGTTATAGGTTTACTAAATACAGAATTTGGACAAGATGGCATTGGGCATATTGACATTATTACACGATTTCTAAGGGGCGGGATTGTCCCATTTGTGTGGAGGTACCATTAGTGGAGTTGCCAGACTTCCGTGTTTTTGTCCAAAATTTTGCCTAGCTATAGGTTAACTAAATACAAAATTGGGACAAGATCTCGTTGGATATATTGATAATATTACATGGTTTGTATGGGGCGGGATTGTCCCATTTGTATGGGAAGTTCCAGAAGGGGAGTTGCCAGACTTCCAAGTTTTTGTCCGTAACTTTGTACAGTGATAGTTTTACTAAATACAGAATTTGGACAAGATGGCATTGGGCATATTGACATTATTACACGATTTCTAAGTGGCGGGATGGTACATATGTATGGGAGGTACTAAATACAAAATTGGGACAAGATCTCGTTGGATATATTGATAATATTACATGGTTTGTATGGGGCGGGATTGTCCCATTTGTATGGGAGGTTCCAGAAGGGGAGTTGCCAGACTTCCAAGTTTTTGTCCGTAACTTTGTACAGTGATAGTTTTACTAAATACAGAATTTGGACAAGATGGCATTGGGAATATTGACATTATTACACGATTTCTAAGTGGCGGGATGGTACATATGTATGGGAGGTACCATAAGTGGAGTTGCCAGACTTCAGTGTTTTTGTCCAAAACTTTGTCTAGATATAGATTAACTAAATACAAAATTTGGGCAAGATCTCGTTGGTCATATTGATAACAATACACGGTTTATATGGGGCGGGATTGTCCCATTTGTGTGGAGGTACCAGAAGGGAAGTTGCCAGACTTCCAAGTTTTTGTCCGTAACTTTGTACAGTGATAGTTTTACTAAATACAGAATTTGGACAAGATGGCATCGGGTATATTGACATTATTACACGATTTCTAAGGGGCGGGTTTGTCCCATTTGTGTGGAGGTACCATTAGTGGAGTTGCCAGACTTCCGTGTTTTTTTCCAAAATTTTGCCTAGCTATAGGTTAACTAAATACAAAATTGGGGCAAGATCTCATTGGATATATTGATAATATTACACGGTTTGTATGGGGCTAGATGGTACATTTGTGTGGGTTGTACCAGAAGCGAAGTTGACAGACATCCATGTTTTTGTCCAAAACTTTGTCTAGCTATAGGTTTACTGAATACAAAATTTGGACAACATGGCATTGGGCATATTGTCATTATTACACGATTTCTAAGGGGCGGGATGGTACATATGTTTGGGAGGTACCATAAGTGAAATTGCCAGACTTCCAAGTTTTTGTCCGTAGCTTTGTACAGTTATAGGTTTACTAAATACAGAATTTGGACAAGATGGCATTGGGCATATTGACATTATTACACGATTTCTAAGGGGCGGGATTGTCCCATTTGTGTGGAGGTACCATTAGTGGAGTTGCCAGACTTCCGTGTTTTTGTCCAAAATTTTGCCTAGCTATAGGTTAACTAAATACAAAATTGGGACAAGATCTCGTTGGATATATTGATAATATTACATGGTTTGTATGGGGCGGGATTGTCCCATTTGAATGGGAGGTACCATAAGTGGAGTTGCCATACATCCGTGATTTTGTCCAATACTTTGTCTAGATATAGATTAACTAAATCACAAATTTGGGCAAGATGTCGTTGGTCATATTGATAACAATACACGGTTTATAAGGGGCGGAATGGTACATTCGTATGGGAGGTTCCAGAAGGGGAGTTGCCAGACTTCCATGTTTTTGTCCAAAACTTTGTCTAGCTATAGGTTTACTGAATACAAAATTTGGACAACATGGCATTGGGCATATTGTCATTTTTACACGATTTCTATGGGGCGGGATGGTACATATGTATGGGAGGTACCATAAGTGAAGTTGCCAGACTTACAAGTTTTTGTCCGTAGCTTTGTACAGTTATAGGTTTACTAAATACAAATTTGGACAAGATGGCATTGGGCATATTGACATTATTACACGATTTCTAAGGGGCGGGATGGTACATATGTATGGAAGGTACCATAAGTGGAGTTGCCAGACTTCAGTGTTTTTGTCCAAAACTTTGTCTAGCTATAGGTTTACTGAATACAAAATTTGGACAACATGGCATTGGGCATATTGTCATTATTACACGATTTCTAAGGGGCGAGATGGTACATATGTATGGGAGGTACCATAAGTGAAGTTGCCAGACTTCCAAGTTTTTGTCCGTAGCTTTGTACAGTTATAGGTTTACTAAATACAGAATTTGGACAAGATGGCATTGGGCATATTGACATTATTACACGATTTCTAAGGGGCGGGATGGTACATATGTATGGGAGGTACCATATGTGAAGTTGCCAGACTTCCAAGTTTTTGTCCGTAGCTTTGTACAGTTATAGGTTTACTAAATTCAGAATTTGGACAAGATGGCATTGGGCATATTGACATTATTACACGATTTCTAAGGGGCGGGATTGTCCCATTTGTGTGGAGGTACCAGAAGGGAAGTTGCCAGACTTCCAAGTTTTTGTCCGTAGCTTTGTACAGTTATAGGTTTACTAAATACAGAATTTGGACAAGATGGCATTGGGCATATTGACATTATTACACGATTTCTAAGGGGCGGGATTGTCCCATTTGTGTGGAGGTACCATTAGTGGAGTTGCCAGACTTCCGTGTTTTTGTCCAAAATTTTGCCTAGATATAGATTAACTAAATACAAAATTGGGGCAAGATCTCGTTGGACATATTGATAATATTGCACGGTTTGTATGGGGCGGGATTGTCCCATTTGTGTGGAGGTACCAGAAGGGAAGTTGTCAGACTTCCAAGTTTTTGTCCGTAACTTTGTACAGTTATTGGTTTACTAAATACAGAATTTGGACAAGATGGCATTGGGCATATTGACATTATTACACGATTTCTAAGGGGCGGGATTGTCCCATTTGTGTGGAGGTACCATTAGTTTAGTTGCCAGACTTCCGTGTTTTTGTCCAAAATTTTGCCCAGCTATAGGTTAACTAAATACAAAATTGGGACAAGATCTCGTTGGATATATTGATAATATTACATGGTTTGTATGGGGCGGGATTGTCCCATTTGTATGGGAGGTTCCAGAAGGGGACTTGCCAGACTTCCAACTTTTGTCCGTAACTTTGTACAGTTATAGGTTTACTAAATACAGATTTTGGACAAGATGGCGTTGGGCATATTGACGTTATTACACGATTTCTAAGGTAGGCGGGATGGTACATTTGTGTGGGACGTACCAGCCGTGGAGTTGCCAGAGTTCAATGTTTTTGTTCCAATCTTTGTCTAGATATAGATTAACTAAATAACAAATTTGGGCAAGATGTCGTTGGTCATATTGATAACAATACACGGTTTATAAGGGGCGGAATGGTACATTTGTGTGGAGGTACCAGAAGGGAAGTTGCCAGACATCTAAGTTTTTGTCCGTAACTTTGTACAGTGATAGTTTTACTAAATACAGAATTTGGACAAGATGACATTGGGCATATTGACATTATTACACGATTTCTTAGTGGCGGGATGGTACATATGTATGGGAGGTACCATAAGTGGAGTTGCCAGACTTCAGTGTTTTTGTCCAAAACTTTGTCTAGATATAGATTAACTAAATACAAAATTGGGGCAAGATCTCGTTGGACATATTGATAATATTACACGGTTTGTATGGGGCGGGATTGTCCCATTTGTGTGGAGATACCAGAAGGGGAGTTGGCAGACTTCCAAGTTTTTGTCCGTAACTTTGTACAGTTATAAGTTTACTAAATACTGAATTTGGACAACATGGCATTGGGCATATTGACATTATTACACGATTTCTAAGGGGCGGGATGGTACATATGTATGGGAGGTACCATAAGTGAAGTTGCCAGACTTCCGTGTTTTTGTCCAAAATTCTGCATAGCTATAGGTTAACTAAATACAAAATTGGGACAAGATCTCGTTGGATATATTGATAATATTACATGGTTTGTATGGGGCGGGATTGTCCCATTTGAATGGGAGGTTCCAGAAGGGGACTTGCCAGACTTCCAACTTTTGTCCGTCACTTTGTACAGTTATAGGTTTACTAAATACAGAATTTTGACAAGATCGCGTGGGTCGCATTGTTATTACTACACATTTCTAAGGGGGAGATAGTATATACATATGTATGGAAGGTACCATAAGTGAAGTTGCCAGACTTCCAAGTTTTTGTCCGTAGCTTTGTACAGTTATAGGTTTACTAAATACAGAATTTGGACAAGATGGCATTGGGCATATTGACATTATTACACGATTTCTAAGGGGCGGGATGGTACATATGTATGGGAGGTACCATATGTGAAGTTGCCAGACTTCCAAGTTTTTGTCCGTAGCTTTGTACAGTTATAGGTTTACTAAATACAGAATTTGGACAAGATGGCATTGGGCATATTGACATTATTATTTCTAAGGGGCGGGATTGTCCCATTTGTGTGGAGGTACCGAAGGGAAGTTGTCAGACTTCCAAGTTTTTGTCCGTAACTTTGTACAGTTATTGGTTTACTAAATACAGAATTTGGACAAGATGGCATTGGGCATATTGACATTATTACACGATTTCTAAGGGGCGGGATTGTCCCATTTGTGTGGAGGTACCATTAGTTTAGTTGCCAGACTTCCGTGTTTTTGTCCAAAACTTTGTCTAGATATAGATTAACTAAATAAAAAATTTGGGAAAGATCTCGTTGGTCATATTGATAACAATACACGGTTTATATGGGGCGGGATTGTCCCATTTGTGTGGAGGTACCAGCAGGGAAGTTGTCAGACTTCCAAGTTTTTGTCCGTAACTTTGTACAGTTATTGGTTTACTAAATACAGAATTTGGACAAGATGGCATTGGGCATATTGACATTATTACACGATTTCTAAGGGGCGGGATTGAACCATTTGTGTGGAGGTACCATTAATTTAGTTGCCAGACTTCCGTGTTTTTGTCCAAAATTTTGCCCAGCTATAGGTTAACTAAATACAAAATTGGGACAAGATCTCGTTGGATATATTGATAATATTACATGGTTTGTACGGGGCGGGATTGTCCCATTTGTATGGGAGGTTCCAGAAGGGGAGTTGTCAGACTTCCAAGTTTTTGTCCGTAACTTTGTACAGTGATAGTTTTACTAAATACAGAATTTGGACAAGATGGCATTGGGCATATTGACATTATTACACGATTTCTAAGGGGCGGGATTGTCCCATTTGTGTGGAGGTACCATTAGTGGAGTTGCCAGACTTCCGTGTTTTTGTCCAAAATTTTTCCTAGCTATAGGTTAACTAAATACAAAATTGGGACAAGATCTCGTTGGATATATTGATAATAGTACATGGTTTGTATGGGGCGGGATTGTCCCATTTGAATGGGAGGTTCCAGAAGGGGACTTGCCAGACTTCCAACTTTTGTCCGTCACTTTGTACAGTTATAGGTTTACTAAATACAGAATTTGGACAAGATGGCGTTGGGCATATTGACGTTATTACACGATTTCTAAGGTAGGCGGGATGGTACATTTGTGTGGGACGTACCAGACGGGGAGTTGCCAGAGTTCAATGTTTTTGTTCCAATCTTTGTCTAGATATAGATTAACTAAATAACAAATTTGGGCAAGATGTCGTTGGTCATATTGATAACAATACACGGTTTATAAGGGGCGGAATGGTACATTTGTATGGGAGGTTCCAGAAGGGGAGTTGCCAGACATCTAAGTTTTTGTCCGTAACTTTGTACAGTGATAGTTTTACTAAATACAGAATTTGGACAATATGACATTGGGCATATTGACATTATTACACGATTTCTTAGTGGCGGGATGGTACATATGTATGGGAGGTACCATAAGTGGAGTTGCCAGACTTCAGTGTTTTTGTCCAAAACTTTGTCTAGATATAGATTAACTAAATACAAAATTGGGGCAAGATCTCGTTGCACATATTGATAATATTACACGGTTTGTATGGGGCGGGATTGTCCCATTTGTGTGGAGATACCAGAAGGGGAGTTGCCAGACTTCCAAGTTTTTGTCCATAACTTTGTACAGTTATAAGTTTACTAAATACTGAATTTGGACAACATGGCATTGGGCATATTGACATTATTACACGATTTCTAAGGGGCGGGATGGTACATATGTATGGGAGGTACCATAAGTGAAGTTGCCAGACTTCCGTGTTTTTGTCCAACATTTTGCATAGCTATAGGTATACTAAATACAAAATTTTGACAAGATCGCGTTGGTCGCATTGTTATTACTACACATTTCTAAGGGGGAGATAGTACATACATATGTATGGGAGGTACCATAAGTGAAGTTGCCAGACTTCCAAGTTTTTGTTAGTAGCTTTGAACAGTTATAGGTTTACTAAATACAGAATTTGGACAAGATGGCATTGGGCATATTGACATTATTACACGATTTCTAAGGGGCGGGATGGTACATATGTATGGGAGGTACCATAAGTGAAGTTGCCAGACTTCCGTGTTTTTGTCCAACATTTTGCATAGATATAGGTATACTAAATACAAAATTTTGACAAGATCGCGTTGGTCGCATTGTTATTACTACACATTTCTAAGGGGGAGATAGTACATACATATGTATGGGAGGTACCATAAGTGAAGTTGCCAGACTTCCAAGTTTTTGTCCGTAGCTTTGTACAGTTATAGGTTTACTAAATACTGAATTTGGACAACATGGCATTGGGCATATTGACATTATTACACGATTTCTAAGGGGCGGGATGGTACATATGTATGGGAGGTACCATAAGTGAAGTTGCCAGACTTCCGTGTTTTTGTCCAAAATTTTGCATAGCTATAGGTATACTAAATACAAAATTTTGACAAGATCGCGTGGGTCGCATTGTTATTACTACACATTTCTAAGGGGGAGATAGTATATACATATGTATGGAAGGTACCATAAGTGAAGTTGCCAGACTTCCAGGTTTTTGTCCTTAGCTTTGTACAGTTATAGGTTTACTAAATACAGAATTTGGACAAGATGGCATTGGGCATATTGACATTATTACACGATTTCTAAGGGGCGGGATGGTACATATGTATGGGAGGTACCATATGTGAAGTTGCCAGACTTCCAAGTTTTTGTCCGTAGCTTTGTACAATTATAGGTTTACTAAATACAGAATTTGGACAAGATGGCATTGGGCATATTGACATTATTACACGATTTCTAAGGGGCGGGATTGTCCCATTTGTGTGGAGGTACCAGACGGGAAGTTGTCAGACTTCCAAGTTTTTGTCCGCAACTTTGTACAGTTATAGGTTTACTAAATACAGAATTTAGACAGGATGGCATTGGGCATATTGACATTATTACACGATTTCTAAGGGGCGGGATTGTCCCATTTGTGTGGAGGTACCATTAGTGGAGTTGCCAGACGTCCGTGTTTTTGTCCAAAATTTTGCCTAGCTATAGGTTAACTAAATACAAAATTGGGGCAAGATCTCGTTGGACATATTGATAATATTGCACGGTTTGTATGGGGCGGGATTGTCCCATTTGTGTGGAGGTACCAGAAGGGAAGTTGTCAGACTTCCAAGTTTTTGTCCGCAACTTTGTACAGTTATAGGTTTACTAAATACAGAATTTAGACAGGATGGCATTGGGCATATTGACATTATTACACGATTTCTAAGGGGCGGGATTGTCCCATTTGTGTGGAGGTACCATTAGTGGAGTTGCCAGACGTCCGTGTTTTTGTCCAAAATTTTGCCTAGCTATAGGTTAACTAAATACAAAATTGGGGCAAGATCTCGTTGGACATATTGATAATATTGCACGGTTTGTATGGGGCGGGATTGTCCCATTTGTGTGGAGGTACCAGAAGGGAAGTTGTCAGACTTCCAAGTTTTTGTCCGTAACTTTGAACAGTTATTGGTTTACTAAATACAGAATTTGGACAAGATGGCATTGGGCATATTGACATTATTACACGATTTCTAAGGGGCGGGATTGTCCCATTTGTGTGGAGGTACCATTAATTTAGTTGCCAGACTTCCGTGTTTTTGTCCAAAATTTTGCCCAGCTATAGGTTAACTAAATACAAAATTGGGACAAGATCTCGTTGGTTTGGGACAATATTACATGGTTTGTACGGGGAGGGATTGTCCCATTTGTATGGGAGGTTCCAGAAGGGGAGTTGCCAGACTTCCAAGTTTTTGTCCGTAACTTTGTACAGTGATAGTTTTACTAAATACAGAATTTGGACAATATGACATTGGGCATATTGACATTATTACACGATTTCTTAGTGGCGGGATTGTCCCATTTGTGTGGAGGTACCATTAGTGGAGTTGCCAGACTTCCGTGTTTTTGTCCAAAATTTTTCCTAGCTATAGGTTAACTAAATACAAAATTGGGACAAGATCTCGTTGCACATATTGATAATATTACACGGTTTGTATGGGGCGGGATTGTCCCATTTGAATAGGAGGTTCCAGAAGGGGACTTGCCAGACTTCCAACTTTTGTCCGTCACTTTGTACAGTTATAGGTTTACTAAATACAGAATTTGGACAAGATGGCGTTGGGCATATTGACGTTATTACACGATTTCTAAGGTAGGCGGGATGGTACATTTGTGTGGGACGTACCAGACGGGGAGTTGCCAGAGTTCAATGTTTTTGTTCCAATCTTTGTCTAGATATAGATTAACTAAATAACAAATTTGGGCAAGATGTCGTTGGTCATATTGATAACAATACACGGTTTATAAGGGGCGGAATGGTACATTTGTATGGGAGGTTCCAGAAGGGGAGTAGCCAGACATCTAAGTTTTTGTCCGTAACTTTGTACAGTGATAGTTTTACTAAATACAGAATTTGGACAATATGACATTGGGCATATTGACATTATTACACGATTTCTTAGTGGCGGGATGGTACATATGTATGGGAGGTACCATAAGTGGAGTTGCCAGACTTCAGTGTTTTTGTCCAAAACTTTGTCTAGATATAGATTAACTAAATACAAAATTGGGGCAAGATCTCGTTGCACATATTGATAATATTACACGGTTTGTATGGGGCGGGATTGTCCCATTTGTGTGGAGATACCAGAAGGGGAGTTGCCAGACTTCCAAGTTTTTGTCCGTAACTTTGTACAGTTATAGGTTTACTAAATACAGAATTTGGACAAGATGGCATTGGGCATATTGACATTATTACACGATTTCTAAGGGGCGGGATGGTACATATGTATGGGAGGAACCATATGTGAAGTTGCCAGACTTCCAAGTTTTTGTCCGTAGCTTTGTACAGTTATAGGTTTACTAAATACAGAATTTGGACAAGATAGCATTGGGCATATTGACATTATTACACGATTTCTAAGGGGCGGGATTGTCCCATTTGTGTGGAGGTACCATTATTGGAGTTGCCAGACTTCCGTGTTTTTGTCCAAAATTTTGCCTAGCTATAGGTTAACTAAATACAAAATTGGGACAAGATCGCGTTGGATATATTGATAATATTACATGGTTTGTATGGGGCGGGATTGTCCCATTTGTATGGGAGGTTCCAGAAGGGGAGTTGCCAGACTTCCAAGTTTTTGTCCGTAACTTTGTACAGTGATAGTTTTACTAAATACAGAATTTGGACAAGATGGCATTGGGCATTTTGGCATTATTACACGATTTCTAAGTGGCGGGATGGTACATATGTATGGGAGGTACCATAAGTGGAGTTGCCATACATCCGTGATTTTGTCCAATACTTTGTGTAGATATAGATTAACTAAATAAAAGATCTCGTTGGTCATATTGATAACAAACACGGTTTATATGGGGCGTGATGGTACATTTGTATGGGAGGTACCAGAAGGGGACTTGCCAGACTTCCAACTTTTGTCCGTAACTTTGTACAGTTATAGGTTTACTAAATACAGAATTTGGACAAGATGGCGTTGGGCATATTGACATTATTACACGATTTCTAAGGTAGGCGGGATGGTACATTTGTGTGGGACGTACCAGACAGGGAGTTGCCAGAGTTCAATGATTTTGTTCCAATCTTTGTCTAGATATAGATTAACTAAATAACAAATTTGGGCAAGATGTCGTTGGTCATATTGATAACAATACACGGTTTATAAGGGGCGGAATGGTACATTTCTATGGGAGGTTCCAGAAGGGGAGTTGCCAGACTTCCAAGTTTTTGTCCGTAACTTTGTACAGTGATAGTTTTACAAAATACAGAATTTGGACAAGATGACATTGGGCATATTGACATTATTACACGATTTCTAAGTGGCGGGATGGTACATATGTATGGGAGGTACCATAAGTGGAATTGCCAGACTTCAGTGTTTTTGTCCAAAACTTTGTCTAGATATAGATTAACTAAATAAAAAATTTGGGCAAGATCTCGTTGGTCATATTGATAACAATACACGGTTTATATGGGGCGGGATTGTCCCATTTGTGTGGAGGTACCAGAAGGGAAGTTGTCAGACTTCCAAGTTTTTGTCCGTAACTTTGTACAGTTATAGGTTTACTAAATACAGAATTTGGACAAGATGGTATCGGGCATATTGACATTATTACACGATTTCTAAGGGGCGGGAGTGTCCCATTTGTGTGGAGGTACCATTAGTGGAGTTGCCAGACTTCCGTGTTTTTGTCCAAAATTTTGCCTAGCTATAGGTTAACTAAATACAAAATTTGGGGCAAGATCTCGTTGGATATATTGATAATATTACACGGTTTGTATGGGGCTGGATGGTACATTTGTGTGGGTGGTACCAGAAGCGAAGTTGACAGACGTCCATGTTTTTGTCCAAAACTTTGTCTAGCTATAGGTTTACTGAATACAAAATTTGGACAACATTTCATTGGGCATACTGTCATTATTACACGATTTCTAAGGGGCGGGATGGTACATATGTATGGGAGGTACCATATGTGAAGTTGCCAGACTTCCAAGTTTTTGTCCGTAGCTTTGTACAGTTATAGGTTTACTAAATACAGAATTTGGACAAGATGGCATTGGGCATATTGACATTATTACACGATTTCTAAGGGGCGGGATTGTCCCATTTGTGTGGAGGTACCATTAGTGGAGTTGCCAGACTTCCGTGTTTTTGTCCAAAATTTTGCCTGGCTATAGGTTAACTAAATACAAAATTGGGACAAGATCTCGTTGGATATATTGATAATATTACATGGTTTGTATGGGGCGGGATTGTCCCATTTGTATGGGAGGTTCCAGAAGGGGAGTTGCCAGACTTCCAAGTTTTTGTCCGTAACTTTGTACAGTGATAGTTTTACTAAATACAGAATTTGGACAAGATGGCATTGGGCATATTGACATTATTACACGATTTCTAAGTGGCGGGATGGTACATATGTATGGGAGGTACCATAAGTGGAGTTGCCATACATCCGTGATTTTGTCCAATACTTTGTCTAGATGTAGATTAACTAAATAACAAATTTGGGCAAGATATCGTTGGTCATATTGATAACAATACACGGTTTATAAGGGGCGGAATGGTACATTTGAATGGGAGGTTCCAGAAGGGGAGTTGCCAGACTTCCAAGTTTTTGTCCGTAACTTTGTACAGTGATAGTTTTACTAAATACAGAATTTGGACAAGATGGCATTGGGCATATTGACATTATTACACGATTTCTAAGGGGCGGGATGGTACATATGTATGGGAGGTACCATAAGTGGAGTTGCCAGACTTCAGTGTTTTTGTCCAAAACTTTGTCTAGATATAGATTAACTAAATAAAAAATTTGGGAAAGATCTCGTTGGTCATATTGATAACAATACACGGTTTATATGGGTCGGGATTGTCCCATTTGTGTGGAGGTACCAGAAGGGAAGTTGTCAGGCTTCCAAGTTTTTGTCCGTAACTTTGTACAGTTATAGGTTTACTAAATACACAATTTAGACAGGATGGCATTGGGCATATTGACATTATTACACGATTTCTAAGGGGCGGGATTGTCCCATTTGTGTAGAGGTACCATTAGTGGAGTTGCCAGACTTCCGTGTTTTTGTCCAAAATTTTGCCTAGCTATAGGTTAAGTAAATACAAAATTGGGGCAAGATCTCGTTGGACATATTGATAATATTGCACGGTTTGTATGGGGCGGGATTGTCCCATTTGTATGGGAGGTTCCAGAAGGGGAGTTGCCAGACTTCCAAGTTTTTGTCCGTAACTTTGTACAGTGATAGTTTTACTAAATACAGAATTTGGACAAGATGGCATTGGGCATATTGACATTATTACACGATTTCTAAGTGGCGGGATGGTACATATGTATGGGAGGTACCATAAGTGGAGTTGCCATTCATCCGTGATTTTGTCCAATACTTTGTCTAGATGTAGATTAACTAAATAACAAATTTGGGCAAGATATCGTTGGTCATATTGATAACAATACACGGTGATTTTGTCCAATACTTTGTCTAGATGTAGATTAACTAAATAACAAATTTGGGCAAGATATCGTTGGTCATATTGATAACAATACACGGTTTATAAGGGGCGGAATGGTACATTTGAATGGGAGGTTCCAGAAGGGGAGTTGCCAGACTTCCAAGTTTTTGTCCGTAACTTTGTACAGTGATAGTTTTACTAAATACAGAATTTGGACAAGATGGCATTGGGCATATTGACATTATTACACGATTTCTAAGGGGCGGGATGGTACATATGTATGGGAGCTACCATAAGTGGAGTTGCCAGACTTCAGTGTTTTTGTCCAAAACTTTGTCTAGATATAGATTAACTAAATAAAAAATTTGGGAAAGATCTCGTTGGTCATATTGATAACAATACACGGTTTATATGGGTCGGGATTGTCCCATTTGTGTGGAGGTACCAGAAGGGAAGTTGTCAGGCTTCCAAGTTTTTGTCCGTAACTTTGTACAGTTATAGGTTTACTAAATACACAATTTAGACAGGATGGCATTGGGCATATTGACATTATTACACGATTTCTAAGGGGCGGGATTGTCCCATTTGTGTAGAGGTACCATTAGTGGAGTTGCCAGACTTCCGTGTTTTTGTCCAAAACTTTGTCTAGCTATAGGTTTACTAAATACAAAATTTTGACAATATCACGTGGTTCGCATTGTTATTACTACACATTTCTAAGGGGGAGATAGTACATATGTATGGGAGGTACCATAAGTGGAGTTGCCAGACTTCAGTGTTTTTTTCCGAAACTTTGTCTAGATATAGATTAACTAAATAAACAATTTGGGCAAGATCTCGTTGGTCATATTGATAACAATACACGGTTTATATGGGGCGGGATTGTCCCATTTGTGTGGAGGTACCAGAAGGGAAGTTGTCAGACTTCCAAGTTTTTGTCCGTAACTTTGTACAGTTATAGGTTTACTAAATACACAATTTAGACAGGATGGCATTGGGCATATTGACATTATTACACGATTTCTAAGGGGCGGGATTGTCCCATTTGTGTGGAGGTACCATTAGTGGAGTTGCCAGACTTCCGTGTTTTTGTCCAAAATTTTGCCTAGCTATAGCTTAAGTAAATACAAAATTGGGGCAAGATCTCGTTGGGCATATTGACATTATTACACGATTTCTAAGGGGCGGGATTGTCCCATTTGTGTGGAGGTACCATTAGTGGAGTTGCCAGACTTCCGTGTTTTTGTCCAAAATTTTGCCTAGCTATAGGTTAACTAAATACAAAATTGGGGCAAGATCTCGTTGGATATATTGATAATATTACACGGTTTGTATGGGGCTGGATGGTACATTTGTGTGGGTGGTACCAGAAGCGGAGTTGACAGACGTCCATGTTTTTGTCCAAAACTTTGTCTAGCTATAGGTTTACTAAATACAAAATTTTGACAATATCACGTGGTTCGCATTGTTATTACTACACATTTCTAAGGGGGAGATAGTACATATGTATGGGAGGTACCATAAGTGGAGTTGCCAGACTTCAGTGTTTTTTTCCGAAACTTTGTCTAGATATAGATTAACTAAATAAACAATTTGGGCAAGATCTCGTTGGTCATATTGATAACAATACACGGTTTATATGGGGCATGATGGTACATTTGTATGGGAGGTACCAGAAGGGGACTTACCAGACTTCCAAGTTTTTGTCCGTAACTTTGTACAGTTACAGGTTTACTAAATACAGAATTTGGACAAGATGGCGTTGGGCATATTGACATTATTACACGATTTCTAAGGTAGGCGGGATGGTACATTTGTGTTGGACGTACCAGACGGGGAGTTGTAAGAGTTCTATGTTTTTGTCCAAAACTTTGTCTAGATATAGATTGACTAAATAACAAATTTGTCGTTGGTCATATTGATAACAATACACGGTTTATAAGGGGCGGAATGGTACATTTGTATGGGAGGTAAAAGAAGGGGAGTTGCCAGAATTTTTGTCCGTAACTTTGTACAGTTATAGGTTTACTAAATACAGAATTTGGACAAGATGGCGTTGGGCATATTGACATTATTACACGATTTCTAAGGTAGGCGGGATGGTACATTTGTGTGGGACGTACCAGACGGGGAGTTGCCAGAGTTCAATGTTTTTGTTCAAATCTTTGTCTAGATATAGATTAACTAAATAACAAATTTGGGCAAGATGTCGTTGGTCATATTGATAACAATACACTGTTTATAAGATTCGGGATGGTAGATTTATACGTTAGGTACCAGGAGGGGAGTTTCCAGACTTCCAAGTTTTTGTCGGTAACTTTGTACAGTTATTGGTTTACTAAATACAGAAAACTATTATGGTACGTGATAGTTTTACTAAATACAGAATTTGGACAAGATGGCATTGGGCATTTTGGCATTATTACACGATTTCTAAGTGGCGGGATGGTACATATGTGTGGGAGGTACCATAAGTGGAGTTGCCATACATCCGTGATTTTGTCCAATACTTTGTGTAGGTATAGATTAACTAAATAAAAGATCTCGTTGGTCATATTGATAACAAACACGGTTTATATGGGGCGTGATGGTACATTTGTATGGGAGGTACCAGAAGGGGACTTGCCAGACTTCCAACTTTTGTCCGTAACTTTGTACAGTTATAGGTTTACTAAATACAGAATTTGGACAAGATGGCGTTGGGCATATTGACATTATTACACGATTTCTAAGGTAGGGGGGATGGTACATTTGTGTGGGACGTACCAGACAGGGAGTTGCCAGAGTTCAATGATTTTGTTCCAATCTTTGTCTAGATATAGATTAACTAAATAACAAATTTGGGCAAGATGTCGTTGGTCATATTGATAACAATACACGGTTTATAAGGGGCGGAATGGTACATTTCTATGGGAGGTTCCAGAAGGGGAGTTGCCAGACTTCCAAGTTTTTGTCCGTAACTTTGTACAGTGATAGTTTTACAAAATACAGAATTTGGACAAGATGGCATTGGGCATTTTGGCATTATTACACGATTTCTAAGTGGCGGGATGGTACATATGTATGGGAGGTACCATAAGTGGAGTTGCCATACATCCGTGATTTTGTCCAATACTTTGTGTAGATATAGATTAACTAAATAAAAGATCTCGTTGGTCATATTGATAACAAACACGGTTTATATGGGGCGTGATGGTACATTTGTATGGGAGGTACCAGAAGGGGACTTGCCAGACTTCCAACTTTTGTCCGTAACTTTGTACAGTGATAGTTTTACAAAATACAGAATTTGGACAAGATGACATTGGGCATATTGACATTATTACACGATTTCTAAGTGGCGGGATGGTACATATGTATGGGAGGTACCATAAGTGGAATTGCCAGACTTCAGTGTTTTTGTCCAAAACTTTGTCTAGATATAGATTAACAACATAAAAAATTTGGGCAAGATCTCGTTGGTCATATTAATAACAATACACGGTTTATATGGGGCGGGATTGTCCCATTTGTGTGGAGGTACCAGAAGGGAAGTTGTCAGACTTCCAAGTTTTTGTCCGTAACTTTGTACAGTTATAGGTTTACTAAATACAGAATTTGGACAAGATGGTATCGGGCATATTGACATTATTACACGATTTCTAAGGGGCGGGAGTGTCCCATTTGTGTAGAGGTACCATTAGTGGAGTTGCCAGACTTCCGTGTTTTTGTCCAAAATTTTGCCTATCTATAGGTTTTTTTTTTTTTTTTTTTTTTTTTGACTAACACTCAGGGGATGCCCCCTATAAATGCAATGCACTGTGTTAGAGATGGGAAATAAGGGTATTGGAGGGAGGAAAGAGGGAGTAGTGTTTGTTGACGTTGGCCTTGAATTTGGTAATGTCATAACAGGCAGGAAAAACACTTGCAGGAAGATTATTCCACAAACGAACAGTCCGGCTGAAGAACGAATTTTCTCTATAGTGCGTCGTCCGGTCAACCGGCCATTTGACAATGAACGGATGGGAGACCCTGGATAGCCGAGTATTCCGGCTAAATGTTCTAACGTCAGGGACCAGACGACGGATATCTTCTGAACAGATACCATTAAAATATCTATAGAATAGCGATACACAACCCACATTTCGGCGATGCTGTAGGGAGACAATAGAGCTGGATACCCTACCATCCCCTATCATCACCACCGCTCTCCTCTGTACACGGTCCAGAAGCTTCAAAGATGTTAATGGAGCCCCTGCCCATATATGCGAGTTGTATTCCATTTTAGGCCGGATGTAGGTGGTGTAAATATTTACGAGATCAGATGGGGTGAAGTATTTCTTGCACCGCTTTAAAAAGCCCAAACACTTGAATGCTTCTTTCGACACTTCGAATATATGGCTAGCCCAGCGAGCATCACCCTGTATCTTCATGCCCAGAACATCAAGAGTATCTGATACGTCGATATCCACACCACCCATAGATATTGACGACGGTGCTGGATCAGTGGAACGTTTGTGTGACAACAAACAGCACTGGGTCTTTTGTGCATTAAAATCTACTCTGTTCATTTGGCCCCACTCACAAATCGTCGCCAAATCGCGGTTAAGTGAGTTATTCATCGTTCGCCTTTTGTCCTCTATCTCCGAGGGACTTGGCCGATGATCAAATGAGTACGAATGACAGAGGTTGCTGTCATCCGCAAAGGAGTAGATTGGGTTCACAGTCTGCCCCAACAGGTCGTCAATGAAAATAAGAAATAGAGAAGGAGAGAGGACAGAGCCTTGTGGCACTCCTGCGGTCAACCTATGCTCGTTGGATGAGACGCCATCTATAACAACTCGTATAGAGCGATCCCTGAGAAAACTCGATATGAATCGAGAGAAGGTATTACCGACACCAAATGCAATAAGTTTTGATATGAGTGCTCCGTGCCAGACCCTATCGAACGCCTTGGAAATATCCAGAGCCACGACCTTACTTTCACCAAGGCGGTGAATGGATCGACTCCATCGCTCCGTAAGGAACGCCATCAGGTCTCCAGTAGATCGATTTCTACGGAAGCCATACTGTCTATCATTCAGAAGGCCGTTAGACTCTAGATACCTTACAAGATGGTGATTAACCATGCTCTCCATAACCTTCGAGAGCGCAGAACATATTGCAATTGGACGGTAATTCGCAGGATTAGTAGCCTCACCTTTCTTGGGGATCGGCTGAACATTGGCAACTTTCCAACGTGAAGGGTAAATACCAGCACGGTACGACATGCTGAAAAGATTGCGCAATGGACGAGCTAGCGTCGAAGAGCACTTACATAGGACAAGTGCTGAAATGCCATCCGGGCCCGGAGTTTTATTTACGTTGAGATCTGTAAGAACCCTTTTAACGCCACGTGTTCGAAAAAATATCTGAGGCATCGAACTAGATACGTTCTCGATCACGGGGAGTGGTTGACTGCTGTCTGGCAAAGATGAATTCCTTGCAAAAATTTCAGCCATAAGGTTAGCTTTGTCAACCGGGTCAGTGAATATCTGGTCACCGTTAACGAGGGTTGAAATAGAAGATGAAGAATTGTTCCTTACCCTTTTAACAAATGACCAAAAGCTCTTACTTCCCCTGGGAGAAGAAAGAACTTTTGCACGAAGACGCTGTTCGTGAAGAAGTTTTTCGCGCCTAAGTACTCTGGCACAATTTGATCTAGCCTGCTTGCGTAGCAGTTCAGTAGTGGTATTTTTATTTAAACGCCATTTTCTGAATGCTTCCTCTTTGGATCTGACAGCTTCTTTGCATGTCTGATTAAACCAACAATTTTTTGGAGGTTTAATCGAAGTAGTCTTCGAGGGAATAAACATGTTTATGCCAAGAAGAATTATTTTCTCAACCATTTCAGCAGCAGCATCGACATTATTGTCTAGGAAACATAATTTCCAGTTAAATTGCTGATAAAAATTGTTGAGCTCGGCCCAACGTGCCTTTTCGTATATATACATTGTCCGCTTCGTGACTGGTTTTGAAGTGGCTCGAAGATCGGAGAACGAAAAGGATGCTGAAATGGTGCAATGATCCGAGTTACCAAGAGGTGCAAGAATGTTAACCTCATACTTTTCAGGGTGAGAGGTTAAGAAAAGGTCAAGAATATTTTGATGTTGCCCTTCAACACGCGGAATGTGTGTTGGTTCATTCACTAATTGCGCCAAGTCATTGTGCGCGGCAAATAACTCAGCGTACTGGCCCTCCGGAGATGTATGGCTCGAATGGGAAAGCCAAGAATTATTATGGACATTGAAATCCCCAGCAACTACAATTTCACTGTCCGGATAATATTCTAATATTTTCGAAATTGAGTCAGAAAGGGCGTCGAAGCCATTCAGGGTAGCCTCCCTTTCCAGGTTTGGGCTTCTGTAAAGAAACCCGAAATGTAAGGTGTGCGATCCAATCCTGAACTTAACCCAAAGGGAGTTAAATTCTGGATCTAGTGAGTTCAAATGTTGCTGACTCTGGAACACAACACCATTACGTATGAATACCACAAGGCCTCTGTGTGAAGAAAAAGAGGAAAGAGTGTGATAACCAGGAATGTGAAAATCCTGTGGATCAGAATCCTCACATACCTGGGTCTCACATAGAGCGAGGACATCCGGCCTATGGAAATTTATGTGTGCATATACCGCAAAAAAATTCGTCCTCAACCCGCGTATGTTCGCGAAGTGAATTCGAAACCTACCTGCCATAACACTACCAAATAACAAGATAACGTCAAAGCAAAACACAAATATTACTGCACCCCTCCCGCCGCTGTTATTTCTGTTAGTTGTTCAGTGTTATACCTACAACAACTAACAGAACAGCGACAAGAAGAGCGCAGTATTATTTGTATTAAGCGAAAAGGTTAGGGAAGGGGGGAAACACAAGTACAAGACAGAAAAGGGAACATAAAAAAGCCCTTAGTGTTGTCTGTTGTGTTGGATGCGTTTGGAGTTGAAATTTGAGTTGTTGTTGTTGTTGTTGTTGTTGTTGTCAATGTGCGTGGGCGATGGTGGTTGTTGTTTTGTAGGTAGCCGGTTTATTGTTTTGTTATTGGAGTATTGTTATTGTGTGTTATTATTGTGGAGTTTTGTTATTATTGTTGCTGTTTTTTTTTTTTTTTTTTGTTATGTTTTTAGTTTTCTTAGTTTTTTTTTTTTTCTTATATTTTTAAAACAGACGACACAGAGAAACGCGACGGACGGAACAAATTGTACGTGCACACCGAACGAGGGACAAACACAAACTGAATTTGGACAAGATGGCATTGGGCATATTGACATTATTACACGATTTCTAAGTGGCGGGATGGTACATATGTATGGGAGGTACCATAAGCGGAGTTGCCATACATCCGTGATTTTGTCCAATACTTTGTCTAGATGTAGATTAACTAAATAACAAATTTGGGCAAGATGTCGTTGGTCATATTGATAACAATACACGGTTTATAAGGGGCGGAATGGTACATTTGTATGGGAGGTTCCAGAAGGGGAGTTGCCAGACTTCCAAGTTTTTGTCCGTAACTTTGTACAGTGATAGTTTTACTAAATACAGAATTTGGACAAGATGGCATTGGGCATATTGACATTATTACACGATTTCTAAGGGGCGGGATGGTACATATGTATGGGAGGTACCATAAGTGGAGTTGCTAGACTTCAGTGTTTTTTTCCGAAACTTTGTCTAGATATAGATTAACTAAATAAACAATTTGGGCAAGATCTCGTTGGTCATATTGATAACAATACACGGTTTATATGGGGCGGGATTGTCCCATTTGTGTGGAGGTACCAGAAGGGAAGTTGTCAGACTTCCAAGTTTTTGTCCGTAACTTTGTACAGTTATAGGTTTACTAAATGCACAATTTAGACAGGATGGCATTGGGCATATTGACATTATTACACGATTTCTAAGGGGCGGGATTGTCCGATTTGTGTGGAGGTACCATTAGTGGAGTTGCCAGACTTCCGTGTTTTTGTCCAAAATTTTGCCTAGCTATAGGTTTACTAAATACAAAATTTTGACAATATCACGTGGTTCGCATTGTTATTTCTACACATTTCTAAGGGGGAGATAGTACATATGTATGGGAGGTACCATAAGTGGAGTTGCCAGACTTCAGTGTTTTTTTCCGAAACTTTGTCTAGATATAGATTAACTAAATAAACAATTTGGGCAAGATCTCGTTGGTCATATTGATAACAATACACGGTTTATATGGGGCGGGATTGTCCCATTTGTGTGGAGGTACCAGAAGGGAAGTTGTCAGACTTCCAAGTTTTTGTCCGTAACTTTGTACAGTTATAGGTTTACTAAATACACAATTTAGACAGGATGGCATTGGGCATATTGACATTATTACACGATTTCTAAGGGGCGGGATTGTCCCATTTGTGTGGAGGTACCATTAGTGGAGTTGCCAGACTTCCGTGTTTTTGTCCAAAATTTTGCCTAGCTATAGCTTAAGTAAATACAAAATTGGGGCAAGATCTCGTTGGGCATATTGACATTATTACACGATTTCTAAGGGGCGGGATTGTCCCATTTGTGTGGAGGTACCATTAGTGGAGTTGCCAGACTTCCGTGTTTTTGTCCAAAATTTTGCCTAGCTATAGGTTAACTAAATACAAAATTGGGGCAAGATCTCGTTGGATATATTGATAATATTACACGGTTTGTATGGGGCTGGATGGTACATTTGTGTGGGTGGTACCAGAAGCGGAGTTGACAGACGTCCATGTTTTTGTCCAAAACTTTGTCTAGCTATAGGTTTACTAAATACAAAATTTTGACAATATCACGTGGTTCGCATTGTTATTACTACACATTTCTAAGGGGGAGATAGTACATATGTATGGGAGGTACCATAAGTGGAGTTGCCAGACTTCAGTGTTTTTTTCCGAAACTTTGTCTAGATATAGATTAACTAAATAAACAATTTGGGCAAGATCTCGTTGGTCATATTGATAACAATAAACGGTTTATATGGGGCATGATGGTACATTTGTATGGGAGGTACCAGAAGGGGACTTACCAGACTTCCAAGTTTTTGTCCGTAACTTTGTACAGTTATAGGTTTACTAAATACAGAATTTGGACAAGATGGCGTTGGGCATATTGACATTATTACACGATTTCTAAGGTAGGCGGGATGGTACATTTGTGTTGGACGTACCAGACGGGGAGTTGTAAGAGTTCTATGTTTTTGTCCAAAACTTTGTCTAGATATAGATTGACTAAATAACAAATTTGGGCAAGATGTCGTTGGTCATATTGATAACAATACACGGTTTATAAGGGGCGGAATGGTACATTTGTATGGGAGGTAAAAGAAGGGGAGTTGCCAGAATTTTTGTCCGTAACTTTGTACAGTTATAGGTTTACTAAATACAGAATTTGGACAAGATGGCGTTGGGCATATTGACATTATTACACGATTTCTAAGGTAGGCGGGATGGTACATTTGTGTGGGACGTACCAGACGGGGAGTTGCCAGAGTTCAATGTTTTTGTTCAAATCTTTGTCTAGATATAGATTAACTAAATAACAAATTTGGGCAAGATGTCGCTGGTCATATTGATAACAATACACTGTTTATAAGATTCGGGATGGTAGATTTATACGTTAGGTACCAGGAGGGGAGTTTCCAGACTTCCAAGTTTTTGTCGGTAACTTTGTACAGTTATTGGTTTACTAAATACAGAATTTGGACCAGATGGCGTTGAACATTTTGACATTATTACACGATTTCCAAGGTAGACGGGATGGTACATTTGTATGGGAGGTACCATAAGTGGAGTTACCAGACTTCCGTGTTTTTGTCCAAAACTTTGTAAAGTTATAGGTTTACTAAATACAGAATTTGGACAAGATGGCGTTGGGCATATTGACATTATTACACGATTTCCAAGGTAGACGGGATGGTACATTTGTATGGGAGGTACCGGAGGGGGAGTTGCCAGACTTCCAAGTTTTTGTCCGTAACTTTGTACAGTTATAGGTTTACTAAATACACAATTTAGACAGGATGGCATTGGGCATATTGACATTATTACACGATTTCTAAGGGCCGGGATTGTCCCATTTGTGTGGAGGTACCATTAGTGGAGTTGCCAGACTTCCGTGTTTTTGTCCAAAATTTTGCCTAGCTATAGCTTAAGTAAATACAAAATTGGGGCAAGATCTCGTTGGGCATATTGACATTATTACACGATTTCTAAGGGGCGGGATTGTCCCATTTGTGTGGAGGTACCATTAGTGGAGTTGCCAGACTTCCGTGTTTTTGTCCAAAATTTTGCCTAGCTATAGGTTAACTAAATACAAAATTGGGGCAAGATCTCGTTGGATATATTGATAATATTACACGGTTTGTATGGGGCTGGATGGTACATTTGTGTGGGTGGTACCAGAAGCGGAGTTGACAGACGTCCATGTTTTTGTCCAAAACTTTGTCTAGCTATAGGTTTACTAAATACAAAATTTTGACAATATCACGTGGTTCGCATTGTTATTACTACACATTTCTAAGGGGGAGATAGTACATATGTATGGGAGGTACCATAAGTGGAGTTGCCAGACTTCAGTGTTTTTTTCCGAAACTTTGTCTTGATATAGATTAACTAAATAAACAATTTGGGCAAGATGTCGTTGGTCATATTGATAACAATACACGGTTTATATGGGGCGGGATTGTCCCATTTGTGTGGAGGTACCAGAAGGGAAGTTGTCAGACTTCCAAGTTTTTGTCCGTAACTTTGTACAGTTATAGGTTTACTAAATACAGAATTTGGACAAGATGGCATTGGTCATATTGACATTATTACACGATTTCTAAGGGGCGGGATTGTCCCGTTTGTGTGGAGGTACCATTAGTGGAGTTGCCAGACTTCCGTGTTTTTGTCCAAAATTTTGCCTAGCTATAGGTTAACTAAATACAAAATTGGGGCAAGATCTCGTTGGATATATTGATAATATTACACGGTTTGTATGGGGCGGGATTGTCCCATTTGTGTGAGAGGTACCAGACGGGGAGATGCCAGATTTCCATGTTTTTGTCCGAAACTTCGTACAGTTGTAGGTTTAAATACAGAATTTGGACAAGATGGCGATAAGCAAACTGGTATTTTTAAACGATTTCGCGGGATGGTACATATGTATAAGAGTTATCAGACTTCCATGTTTTTGTTCAAAACTTTGTCTAGCTATAGGTTAACTAAATACAAAATTGGGACAAGATCTCGTTGGATATATTGATAATATTACACGGTTTGTATGGGGCGGGATTGTCCCATTTGTGTGGAGGTACCAGAAGGGGAGTTGCCAGACTTTCATGTTTTTCCAAAACTTTGTCTAGCTATATATTAACTAAATACAAAATCTCGTTGGTCATATTGATAACATAACACGGTTTACAAGGGGCGGGATGGTACATTTGTGTGGGAGGTACCAGAAGGGGAGTTGCCAGACTTCCATGTTTTTGTCCAAAACTTTGTCTAGCTATAGGGTTACTAAATAGAAAAGTTGGGCAAGATCGCGTGGGTCGCATTGTAATTACTACACATTTCTAAGGGGCGAGATGGTACATGCATATGTATAGGAGGTACCATAAGTGGAGTTGCCAGACTTTGTCCAAAACTTTGCCTAGATATAGGTTAACTAAATACAAAATTGGGACAAGATCTCGTTGGATATATTGATAATATTACACGGTTTGTATGGGGCGGGATTGTCCCATTTGTGTGGAGGTACCAGAAGGGGAGTTGCCAGACTTCCAATTTTTGTCCAAAATTTTGCCTAGCTATAGGTTAACTAAATACAAAATTGGGACAAGATCTCGTTGGATATATTGATAATATTACACGGTTTGTATGGGGCGGGATTGTCCCTTTTGTGTGGAGGTACCAGAAGGGGAGTTGCCAGACTTTCATGTTTTTCCAAAACTTTGTCTAGCTATATATTAACTAAATACAAAATCTCGTTAGTCATATTGTAAACATAACACGGTTTACAAGGGGCGGGATGGTACATTTGTGTGGGAGGTACCAGAAGGGGAGTTGCCAGACTTCCATGTTTTTGTCCAAAACTTTGTCTAGCTATAGGGTTACGAAATAGAAAAGTTGGGCAAGATCGCGTGGGTCGCATTGTTATTACTACACATTTCTAAGGGGCGAGATGGTACATACATATGTATGGGAGGTACCATAAGTGGAGTTGCCAGACTTTGTCCAAAACTTTGCCTAGATATAGTTTAACTAAATACAAAATTGGGACAAGATCTCGTTGGATATATTGATAATATTACACGGTTTGTATGGGGCGGGATTGTCCCATTTGTGTGGAGGTACCAGAAGGGGAGTTGCCAGACTTCCAATTTTTGTCCGTAACTTTGTACAGTTATAGGTTTACTAAATACAGAATTTGGACAAGATGGCATTGGGCATATTGACATTATTACACGATTTCTAAGGGGCGGGATGGCACATTTGTGTGGGAGGTACCAAACGGGGAGTTACCAGAGTTCCATGTTTTTGTCCAAAACTTTGTCTAGATTAACTAAATAACAAACTTGGGCAAGATATCGTTGGTCATATTGATAACAATACACGGTTTATAAGGGGCGGAATGGTACATTTGTATGGGAGGTACCAGAAGGGGATTTGCCAGACTTCCAAGTTTTTGTCCGTAACTTTGTACAGTTATAGGTTTACTAAATACAGAATTTGGACAAGGTGGCATTGGGCATATTGACATTATTACACGATTTCTAAGGGGCGGGATTGTCCCATTTGTGTGGAGGTACCATAAGTGGAGTTGCCAGACTTCCAAATTTTTTTCCAAAACTTTGCCTAGATATAGGTTTACTAAATACAAAATAGGGGCAAGATCTCGTTGGATATATTGATAATATTACACGGTTGGTATGGGGCGGGATTGTCCCATTTGTGTGGAGGTACCAGAGAGGGAGTTGCCAGATTTCCATGTTTTTGTCCGAAACTTCGTACAGTTGTAGGTTTAAATACAGAATTTGGACAAGATGGCGATAAGCAAACTGGTATTTTTAAACGATTTCGCGGGATGGTACATATGTATAAGAGTTATCAGACTTCCATGTTTTTGTTCAAAACTTTGTCTAGCTATAGGTTAACTAAATACAAAATTGGGACAAGATCTCGTTGGATATATTGATAATATTACACGGTTTGTATGGGGCGGGATTGTCCCATTTGTGTGGAGGTACCATAAGTGGAGTTGCCAGACTTCCACATTTTTTTCCAAAACTTTGCCTAGATATAGGTTTACTAAATACAAAATAGGGGCAAGATCTCGTTGGATATATTGATAATATTACACGGTTGGTATGGGGCGGGATTGTCCCATTTGTGTGGAGGTACCAGAGAGGGAGTTGCCAGACTTCCATGTTTTTGTTCAAAACTTTGTCTAGCTATAGATTTACGAAATAAAAAATTTGGGCAAGATCGCGATTGGAGTTATTGCACGATTTCTTAGGGGGTGGGATTGTACATTTGTATGGGAGTTGCCAGACTTTCATGTTTTTCCAAAACTTTGTCTAGCTATATATTAACTAAATACAAAATCTCGTTTGTCATATTGATAACATAACACGGTTTACAAGAGGCGGGATGGTACATTTGTGTGGGAGGTACCAGAAGGGGAGTTGCCAGACTTCCATGTTTTTGTCCATAACTTTGTCTAGGTATAGGGTTACTAAATAGAAAAGTTGGGCAAGATCGCGTGTGTCGCATTGTTATTACTACACATTTCTAAGGGGCGAGATGGTACATATGTATGGGAGGTACCATAAGTGGAGTTGCCAGACTTTGTCCAAAACTTTGCCTAGATATAGGTTTACTAAATACAAAATTGGGGCCAGATCTCGTTGGATATATTGATAATATTACACGGTTTGTATGGGGTGGGATTGTCCCATTTGTGTGGGAGATACCAGAAAGGGAGTTGCCAGACTTTTTTTTTTTTTTTTTTTATTATGGCTAACACTCAGGGGATGCCCCCTATAAATGCATTGCACTGTGCTAGCGATAGGAAATAAGGGTGTTGGAAGGAGGAAAGAGGGAGTAGTGTTTGTTGACATTAGTCTTGAATATGTCGCAGCTGGCAGGAAATACACTTGCTGGAAGATTATTCCACATACGAACGGTTCGGCTAAAGAACGAATTTTCTCTATAGTGCGTCATCCGGTCAACCGGCCATTTCACAATGAACGGATGAGAGACCCTGGATAGCCGAGTATTCCGGCTAAATGTTCTAACGTCAGGGACCAGACGACGGATATCTTCTGAACAGATACCATTAAAATATCTATAGAATACCGATACACAACCCACATTTCGGCTATGCTGTAGGGAGACAATAGAGCTGGATACCCTACCATCCCCTATCATCACCACCGCTCTCCTCTGTACACGGTCCAGAAGCTTCAAAGATGTTAATGGAGCCCCTGCCCATATATGCGAGTTGTATTCCATTTTAGGCCGGATGTAAGTGGTGTAAATATTTACGAGATCAGATGGGGTGAAGTATTTCTTGCACCGCTTTAAAAAGCCTAAACACTTGAATGCTTCTTTCGACACTTCGAATATATGGCTAGCCCAACGAGCATCACACTGTATCTTCATGCCCAGAACATCAAGAGTGTCTGATTCGTCGATATCCACACCACCCATAGAAATTGACGACGATGTTGGATCTGGTGAACGTTTGTGTGACAACAAACAGCACTGGGTCTTTTGTGGATTAAAATATACTCTATTCATTTGGCCCCACTCACAAATCGTCGCCAAATCGCGGTTAAGTGAGTCATTCATCGTTCGCCTTTTGTCCTCCACCTCCATAGGACCTGGCCGATGATCAAATGAGTATGAATGACGGAGATTGCTGTCATCCGCAAAGGAGTAGATCGGTTTCACAGTCTGACCCAGCAGGTCGTCAATGAAAATAAGAAATAGAGAAGGAGAGAGGACAGAGCCTAATGGCACTCCCGCGGTCAGCCTATGCTCGTTGGATGAGACCCCATCTATAACAACTCGTATAGAGCGATCTCTGAGAAAACTCGATATGAATCGAGAGAAGATATTACCGACACCAAAAGCAATACGTTTTGATATGAGTGCTCCGTGCCAGACTCTATCGAACGCCTTGGAAATATCTAGAGCCACTACCTTACTTTCACCAAGGGCGTGAATAGATCGACTTCATCGCTCCGAAAGGAACGCCATCAGGTCTCCAGTAGATTGATTTCTACGAAAGCCATACTGTCGATCATTTAGAAGGCCGTTAGACTCTAAATATTTAACAAGATGGTGGTTAACCATGCTCTCCATAACCTTCGAGAGCGCAGAACATATTGCAATTGGACGGTAATTCGCAGGATTAGTAGCCTCACCTTTCTTGGGGATCGGCTGAACATTGGCAACTTTCCAACGTGAAGGGTAAATACCAGCACGGCACGGTTGAAAAGATTGCGCAATGGACGAGCTAGCGTCGAGGAGCACTTACATAGGACAAGTGCTGAAATACCATCCGGGCCCGGAGTTTTATTTACGTTAAGATCTGCTAGAACCCTTTTAACACCACGTGTTCGAAAAAATATCTGGGGCATCGAACTAGATACGTTTCCGATCACGGGGAGTGGTTGACTGCTTTCTGGCAAAGATGAATTCTTTGCAAATATTTCAGCCAGAAGGTTAGCTTTGTCAACCGGATCAGTGAATATCTGGTCATCGTTAACGAGAGTTGGGATAGAAGATGAAGAATTGTCCCTTACCCTTTTTACGAATGACCAAAAGCTCTTACTTCCCCTGGGAGAAGAAAGAACTTTAGCACTCGAAAAACTAACTCGTAAAGAAGTTTTTCGCGCCTAAGTACTCTGGCACACGATGATCTTGCCTTTTTGCGTAGCAGCTCAGTATTGGCATTTTTATTTAATCGCCAATTTCTGAACGCTTCCTCTTTGGATCTGACAGCTTCTTTGCATGTCTGATTAAACCAACAATTATTTAAGGGTTTAATCGAAGTAGTCTTCGAGGGAATAAACGTGTTAATTCCAAGAAGAATTATTTTCTCTACCATTTCAGCAGCAGCATCGACATTATTGTCTAGGAAACATAATTTCCAATTAAAATGCTGATAGAAATTGTTGAGCTCAGCCCAACGTGCCTTTTCGTAAATATACATTGTCCGCTTCGTGACTGTTTTAGAAGTGGATCGAAGATCGGAGAACAAAAAGGATGATGAAATGGTACAATGATCCGAATTACCAAGAGGTGCATAAATATTAACCTTGTACTTTTCAGGGTGTGAGGTTAAGAAAAGGTCAAGAATATTATGGTGTTGCCCTTCAACACGCGGAATGTGTGTTGGTTCATTCACTAATTGCGCCAAGTTGTTATGCGCGGCGAAAAGCTCAGCGTATTGGCCCTCCGGAGATGTATGGCTCGAATGGGAAAGCCAAGAATGATTATGGACATTGAAATCCCCAGCAACTACAATTTCACTGTCCGGATAATCTTCTAGAATTTTCGAAATGGAGTCGGAAAGGGCGTCGAAGCCATTCAAGGTAGCCTCCCTTTCCAAATTTGGGCTCCTGTAAAGAAACCCGAAATGTAAAGCGTGCGGTCCAATCCTGAACTTACCCAAAGAAAGTTAAATTCTGGATCTTGTGAGTCCAAATGTTGCTGGCTCTGGAACGCAACACCATTACGTATGTAAACCACAAGGCCTCTGTGGGAAGAGAAAGAGGAAAGAGTGTGATAGCCAGGAATGTGGAAATTCTGTGGATCAGAATCCCCACATACCTGGGTCTCACATAGAGCGAACACATCCGGCCTATGGAAATGCGCGTGAGTGTATACCGCACAAAAATTTGCTCTCAAGCCCCGTATGTTAGCAAAGTGCATTTTAAAGATACCTACCATTGTGACACAAACGAAAACAAGACTATATCAAAACATACATACAAATGAAACCGTACCCCTAATGTCGCTGTTATGTCCGTCTGCTGGTCAGTGTTAGATCTTTACCAGCAGAAAGACAGCGACATGAAGAGCACACAATCGTTTGTGTTATATGTGGTGGGAGAGGGAGAGGGAGGGGGAGCACACGTGCAAAACGAAAACAGAGACATAAATAAGCCCTGCGTGTTGCCTTTGTTGTGTGGCCGGTGACTGCAGCTGTAGTTGTTGTTGTTGGTTATTGTTGATGTTGTTGGTTATTGTTGATGAACTTGTTATTGTGGATAGTTGGAGCTGTTGGTTGTATTATGTGTAACTGTTTATTTATTTATTTATTTTTTTTTTTTAAATTGTTGTTGTTGTTTTGTTTTGTTTATTTTCCCTTTTTTTTACAAAAACACAGACACAGAGAACGCGACGCAGACGGAACAAAATTGTGCATGCACATCGGACAAAATACAAACACTGACTGACAACATATTGACATTATTACACGATTTCTAAGGGGCGGGATGGCACATATGTATGGGAGGTACCATAAGTGGAGTTGCCAGACTTCCGTGTTTTTGTCCAAAATTTTGCCTAGCTATAGGTTAACTAAATACAAAATTGGGGCAAGATCTCGTTGCATATATTGATAATATTACACGTTTTGTATGGGGCGGGATGGTACATTTGTGTGGGTGGTACCAGAAGCGGAGTTGCCAGACGTCCATGTTTTTGTCCAAAACTTTGTCTAGCTATAGGTTTACTAAATACAAAATTTTGGCAAGATCGAGTGGGTCGCATTGTTTTTACTACACATTTCTAAGGGGGAGATGGTACATATGTATGGGAGGTACCATAAGTGGAGTTGCCAGACTTCCGTGTTTTTGTCCAAAACTTTGTCTAAATATAGATTAACTACATAAAAAATTTGCGCAAGATGTCGTTGGTCATATTGATAACAATACACGGTTTATATGGGGCGTGATGGTACATTTGTATGGGAGGTACCGGAAGGGGAGTTGCCTGACATCAAAGTTTTTGTCCGTAACTTTGTAAAGTTATAGGTTTACTAAATACAGAATTTGGACAAGGTGGCGATGGGCATATTGACATTATTACACGATTTCTAAGGTAGGCGGGATAGTACATTTGTGTGGGACGTACCAGACGGGGAGTTGCCAGACTTCTAAGTTTTTGTCTGTAACTTTGTACAGTTATAGGTTTACTAAATACAGAATTTGGACAAGATGGCATTGGGCATATTGACATTATTACACGATTTCTAAGGTGCGGGATTGTCCCATTTGTGTGGAGGTACCATAAGTGGAGTTGCCAGACTTCCGTGTTATTGTCCAACATTTTGCCTAGCTATAGGTTAACTAAATACAAAATTTGGACATGGTCTCGTTGGATATATTGATAATATTACACGGTTTGTATGGGGCGGGATTGTCCCATTTGTGTGGAGGTAACAGAAGAGGAGTTGCCAGACTTCTAAGTTTTTGTCTGTAACTTTGTACAGTTATAGGTTTACTAAATACAGAATTTGGACAAGATGGCATTGGGCATATTGACATTATTACACGATTTCTAAGGGGCGGGATTGTCCCATTTGTGTGGAAGTACCATAAGTGGAGTTGCCAGACTTCCGTCTTTTTGTCCAAAATTTTGCCTAGCTATAGGTTAACTAAATACAAAATTGGGGCAATATCTCGTTGCATATATTGATAATATTACACGTTTTGTATGGGACAGGATGGTACATTTGTGTGGGTGGTACCAGAAGCGGAGTTGCCAGACTTCCATGTTTTTGTCCAAAACTTTGTCCAGCTATAGATTTACTAAATACAAAATTTGGGCAACATCGCGTGGGTCGCATTGTTATTACTACACATTTATAAGGGGCGAGATTATACATACGTATGGGAGGTACCATAAGTGGAGTTGCCAGACTTTGACCAAAACTTTGCCTAGATATAGGTTTACTAAATACAAAATTGGGGCCAGATCTCGTTGGACATATTGATAATATTACACGGTTTGTATGGGGCGGGATTGTCCCATTTGTGTGGGAGATACCAGAAAGGGAGTTGCCAGCCTTCCAAGTTTTGTTCCGATACGTTGTACAGTTATAGGTTTGACATTGTCATTATTACACGATTTCTAAGGTAGACGGGATGTTACATTTGTATGGGAGGTTCCGGAAGGGGAGTTGCCAGACTTCCATGTTTTTGTCCAAAACTTTGTCTAGCTATAGATTTACTAAATACAAAATTTGGTCATGATCGCGTGTGTCGCAATATTATTAGTAGACATTTCTAAGGGGCGAGATGGTGCATATATGCGGTAGGTACCATAAATACAAAATTTGGGCAACATCGCGTGGGTCGCATTGTTATTACTACACATTTATAAGGGGCGAGATTATACATACGTATGGGAGGTACCATAAGTGGAGTTGCCAGACTTTGGCCAAAACTTTGCCTAGATATAGGTTTACTAAATACAAAATTGGGGCCAGATCTCGTTGGACATATTGATAAAATTACACGGTTTGTATGGGGCGGGATTGTCCCATTTGTGTGGGAGATACCAGAAAGGGAGTTGCCAGCCTTCCAAGTTTTGTTCCGATACGTTGTACAGTTATAGGTTTGACATTGTCATTATTACACGATTTCTAAGGTAGACGGGATGTTACATTTGTATGGGAGGTTCCGGAAGGGGAGTTGCCAGACTTCCATGTTTTTTTCCAAAACGTTGTCTAGCTATAGGTTTACTAAATACAAAATGTTGGCAAGATCGCGTGGGTCGCATTGTTTTTACTACACATTTCTAAGGGGGAGATGGTACATATGTATGGGAGGTACCATAAGTGGAGTTGCCAGACTTCCGTGTTTTTGTCCAAAACTTTGTCTAGATATAGATTAACTACATAAAAAATTTGGGCAAGATGTCGTTGGTCATATTGATAACAATACACGGTTTATATGGGGCGTGATGGTACATTTGTATGGGAGGTACCGGAAGGGGAGTTGCCTGGCATCAAAGTTTTTGTCCGTAACTTTGTAAACTTATAGGTTTACTAAATACAGAATTTGGACAAGGTGGCGATGGGCATATTGACATTATTACACGATTTCTTAGGTACAGTAAAACCCGCTTTAGTACCTCCCCGCTTTAGCACCTAACCCGTTTTAGTACCCAACATCTACAGACACTATGGCTTTTTTGTAAAAAATCTAACAATTCCCCGCTTAAATACTCAACCCGCCTAAGTACCATAATTTGTTATGCATTAAATACAATTTTACCTACGTTTTTCCCCGGTTAAGTACCTTTCTGAATACAATTGCTTTTTTAAAACGGCAACTCTTTATAATCGATTGTTTATTTATACCATTACTAATTTATCGACAAACTCACATACATATCTGTCAAAATAATCAAGATATTATACATAAAATAAAGATACGTAAAAATGCCTGGCAAAGGGCGAAAACTTACAAGTTTGACAATTAAGCAAAAAATACAAATTCTTCACTTGATTGATCAGAAAGCAAAATCGAAAAATAAAATTGCGCGGCATTTTCGGTGCGACATATCAACTGTAAATAGAATTTGGAGAAACCGGCAACAAGTGGAGGAGGCCGCAAACGCAACTTGTTTGCGACGTAAACGTTTACGTACGAGTCCGCACAATGACATTGAAAAAGCTCTTGCTCAATGGTTTGACCAGATGAGAGCTCTTAATACAGTGTTAACCGATGCTTAAATCCTCCAAAAAGCCAGAGACTTCGCAGCAAAATTGAATTCCGATTTTATGCCAAAAAATGGCTGGCTATGGCGATGGAAACGTCGGGAAAGTATTAAGTTCATAAAAATAACAGGAGAAGCGGCTGATGCTGATACCGAAGAGGCAAATAGGTATCGTCAACAAAAATTGCAGGACTTAATGAAAGCGTATGATCCTCGCGATATCTTCAATGCTGACGAAAGTGGGCTATTTTATAAGGCATTGCCGAATGGAACTTTGGCAAGAAAGGGTACAACAGTAACAGGAGGAAAAGGTCAAAAAGCACGACTGACTCTTCTATTCTTGTGCAATGTTGACGGGAGTTACAAAAAATTGTTTGCTATCGGAAAATCGAAGAATCCTAGATGCTTTAGAGGAAAATCTATTCCTTTGCCTTACTACTTCCAAAATAAGGCTTGGATGGTAGGCTCTTTGTCCGTAACTTTGTAAAGTTATAGGTTTACTAAATACAGAATTTGGACAAGGTGGCGATGGGCATATTGACATTATTACACGATTTCTAAGGTAGGCGGGATAGTACATTTGTGTGGGACGTACCAGACGGGGAGTTGCCAGAGTTCAATGTTTTTGTTCAAATCTTTGTCTAGATATAGATTAACTAAATAACAAATTTGGGCAAGATGTCGTTGGTCATATTGATAACAATACACGGTTTATAAGAGGCGGGATGGTAGATTTATACGTTAGGTACCAGGAGGGGGTTTTCCAGACTTCCAAGTTTTTGTCCGTAACTTTGTACAGTTATTGGTTTACTAAATACAGAATTTGGACCAGATGGAGTTGAACATTTTGACATTATTACACGATTCTAAGGTAGACGGGATGGTACATTTGTATGGGAGGTACCGGAGGGGGAGTTGCCAGACTTCCATGTTTTTGTCCGTAGCTTTGTACAGTTATAGGTTTAATAAATACAGAATTTAAACAAGATGTGTTGAGCATATAGACATTATTACATGATTTCTAATGTAGACGGGATGGTACATTTGTGTGAGAGGTACCAGACGGGGAGTTGACAGATTTCCATGTTTTTGTCCGAAACTTTGTACAGTTGTAGGTTTAAATACAGAATTTGGACAAGATGGCGATAAGCAAATTGATATTTTTAAACGATTTCGCGGGATGGTACATATGTATAAGAGTTATCAGACTTCCATGTTTTTGTTCAAAACTTTGTCTAGCTATAGATTTACGAAATAAAAAATTTGGGCAAGATCGCGATGGGAGTTATTGCACGATTTCTTAGGGGGGTGGGATTGTACATTTGTATGGGAGTTGCCAGACTTTCATGTTTTTCCAAAACATTGTCTAGCTATATATTAACTAAATACAAAATCTCGTTTGTCATATTGATAACATAACACAATTTACAAGGGGCGGGATGGTACATTTGTGTGGGAGGTACCAGAAGGGGAGTTGCCAGACTTCCATGTTTTTGTCCAAAACTTTGTCTAGATATAGGGTTACTAAATAGAAAAGTTGGGCAAGATCGCGTGGGTCGCATTGTTATTACTACACATTTCTAAGGGGCGAGATGGTACATATGTATGGGAGGTACCATAAGTGGAGTTGCCAGACTTTGTCCAAAACTTTGCCTAGATATAGGTTTACTAAATACAAAATTGGGGCCAGATCTCGTTGGATATATTGATAATATTACACGGTTTATAAGGGGCGGAATGGTACACTTGTATGGGAGGTACCAGAAGGGGAGTCGCCAGACTTCCAAGTTTTTGTCCGTAACTTTGTACAGTTATAGGTTTACAGAATTTGGACAAGATGGCATTTGGCATATTGACATTATTACACGATTTTTAAGGGGCGGGATTGTCCCATTTGTGTGGAGGTACCATAAGTGGAGTTGCCAGACTTCCGTGTTTTTGTCCAAAATTTTGCCTAGCTATAGGTTAACTAAATACAAAATTTGGACATGGTCTCGTTGGATATATTGATAATATTACACGGTTTGTATGGGGCGGGGTTGTCCCATTTGTGTGGAGGTACCAGAAGCGGAGTTGCCAGACTTCTAAGTTTTTGTCTGTAACTTTGTACAGTTATAGGTTTACTAAATACAGAATTTGGACAAGATGGCATTGGGCATATTGACATTATTACACGATTTCTAAGGTGCGGGATTGTCCCATTTGTGTGGAGGTACCATAAGTGGAGTTGCCAGACTTCCGTGTTTTTGTCCAACATTTTGCCTAGCTATAGGTTAACTAAATACAAAATTTGGACATGGTCTCGTTGGATATATTGATAATATTACACGGTTTGTATGGGGCGGGATTGTCCCATTTGTGTGGAGGTAACAGAAGGGGAGTTGCCAGACTTCTAAGTTTTTGTCTGTAACTTTGTACAGTTATAGGTTTACTAAATACAGAATTTGGACAAGATGGCATTGGGCATATTGACATTATTACACGATTTCTAAGGGGCGGGATTGTCCCATTTGTGTGGAAGTACCATAAGTGGAGTTGCCAGACTAGGTACCATAAATACAAAATTTGGGCAACATCGCGTGGGTCGCATTGTTATTACTACACATTTATAAGGGGCGAGATTATACATACGTATGGGAGGTACCATAAGTGGAGTTGCCAGACTTTGGCCAAAACTTTGCCTAGATATAGGTTTACTAAATACAAAATTGGGGCCAGATCTCGTTGGACATATTGATAATATTACACGGTTTGTATGGGGCGGGATTGTCCCATTTGTGTGGGAGATACCAGAAAGGGAGTTGCCAGCCTTCCAAGTTTTGTTCCGATACGTTGTACAGTTATAGGTTTGACATTGTCATTATTACACGATTTCTAAGGTAGACGGGATGTTACATTTGTATGGGAGGTTCCGGAAGGGGAGTTGCCAGACTTCCATGTTTTTTTCCAAAACTTTGTCTAGCTATAGGTTTACTAAATACAAAATGTTGGCAAGATCGCGTGGGTCGCATTGTTTTTACTACACATTTCTAAGGGGGAGATGGTACATATGTATGGGAGGTACCATAAGTGGAGTTGCCAGACTTCCGTGTTTTTGTCCAAAACTTTGTCTAGATATAGATTAACTACATAAAAAATTTGGGCAAGATGTCGTTGGTCATATTGATAACAATACACGGTTTATATGGGGCGTGATGGTACATTTGTATGGGAGGTACCGGAAGGGGAGTTGCCTGGCATCAAAGTTTTTGTCCGTAACTTTGTAAACTTATAGGTTTACTAAATACAGAATTTGGACAAGGTGGCGATGGGCATATTGACATTATTACACGATTTCTTAGGTACAGTAAAACCCGCTTTAGTACCTCCCCGCTTTAGCACCTAACCCGTTTTAGTACCCAACATCTACAGACACTATGGCTTTTTTGTAAAAAATCTAACAAATTTACCCTTTTAAGCAATTCCCCGCTTAAATACTCAACCCGCCTAAGTACCATAATTTGTTATGCATTAAATACAATTTTACCTACGTTTTTCCCCGGTTAAGTACCTTTCTGAATACAATTGCTTTTTTAAAACGGCAACTCTTTATAATCGATTGTTTATTTATACCATTACTAATTTATCGACAAACTCACATACATATCTGTCAAAATAATCAAGATATTATACATAAAATAAAGATACGTAAAAATGCCTGGCAAAGGGCGAAAACTTACAAGTTTGACAATTAAGCAAAAAATACAAATTCTTCACTTGATTGATCAGAAAGCAAAATCGAAAAATAAAATTGCGCGGCATTTTCGGTGCGACATATCAACTGTAAATAGAATTTGGAGAAACCGGCAACAAGTGGAGGAGGCCGCAAACGCAACTTGTTTGCGACGTAAACGTTTACGTACGAGTCCGCACAATGACATTGAAAAAGCTCTTGCTCAATGGTTTGACCAGATGAGAGCTCTTAATACAGTGTTAACCGATGCTTAAATCCTCCAAAAAGCCAGAGACTTCGCAGCAAAATTGAATTCCGATTTTATGCCAACAAATGGCTGGCTATGGCGATGGAAACGTCGGGAAAGTATTAAGTTCATAAAAATAACAGGAGAAGCGGCTGATGCTGATACCGAAGAGGCAAATAGGTATCGTCAACAAAAATTGCAGGACTTAATGAAAGCGTATGATCCTCGCGATATCTTCAATGCTGACGAAAGTGGGCTATTTTATAAGGCATTGCCGAATGGAACTTTGGCAAGAAAGGGTACAACAGTAACATGAGGAAAAGGTCAAAAAGCACGACTGACTCTTCTATTCTTGTGCAATGTTGACGGGAGTTACAAAAAATTGTTTGCTATCGGAAAATCGAAGAATCCTAGATGCTTTAGAGGAAAATCTATTCCTTTGCCTTACTACTTCCAAAATAAGGCTTGGATGGTAGGCTCTTTGTGGTCAACTATTTTATAAGATTTTGATCGCGAAATGGAAAAGGAAAATAGAAAAGTTTTGATCTTTGTCGATAATGCTGCTTGCCATAAGGTGGCCGATTTGAACCTCGAAAATGTGAAAGTTGAATTTCTTCCAGCGAATACCACGTCGATATTGCAGCCTCTCGATCAAGGTATCATACACATCTTTAAAGTTTACTTTCGACAAATAATGGTTAGAAAACAGTTGCTTGAAATTGAAAAAGGTTTGACAACCAAGGATTTTTTGAAAACCATTTCGATTTTGGATGCGTTGACTTTTTCAAAACGAGCCTGGTGGCTTGTCAAAGGTGAATCCATCAAAAACTGCTTTCAAAAGGTATGGTTTTTCACTACTACATATTTAACATTTAAAAATTCTAATTTAATATTAATTTTTTAGGCCGGATTTGAGATTCAAAATTATTTTCCTGATGACGACGAGGAAACACTAATAGATATTCCCATAAACGCTCAAGAGTTTGAGGAATATTTAAATTGCGATAAAGATACTGAATGCTTTGGCCCACTTACGGAGGAAGAAATAGTGTCATGTATTTTGGAAGATAACGCTGACGAGGTGTCACCATCTAAAGATACTATGGAAAATACTATTGAAGTAAATCCACCCTCTTTTGCAGAAGCACTGGCAGCACTAGAAACAGTGAAAAAATATATGGAGGGCAATAATCTTGAATTTGATGAACTCGAAATATTAGAAGAAAAGTTGTTTAAAAAAAAATTTCAAAACATGCGTCAAAAGAAAATGACTGACTTTTTCGCTATTTAAACCTATTTCTCAAATCCACTTTATTTTAAGTGATCTCATAAAATACATACATATGTATACATATGTATTATGTACACAAAATGTTCCTTTTTTAAATGAATTTTTAAAGCAATATGAAATGTGTTTTTAATTAATATGTAATCAAAATATGTTTTGTTAAATACATTTTTTGTTTGTGTTTAAATATGTTTTTTTTAATATTTTTAAAATTATTAAATGTTTAACTACCCAACAGAAGGTACTAAAACGGGGCTGTCTAAGTACCCAACCTGTGGTACTAAAGCGGGTTCTTATAAGTACACAACCCGCTTAAGTACCTCAAAATGCTGTCAATTTTAGGCAAGGCACTTATGCGGGTTTTACTGTAGACGTTATGGTACATTTGTATGGGAGGTAACGGAGGGGGAGTTGCCAGACTTCCATGTTTTTGTCAAAAACTTTGTCTAGCTATAGATTTACTAAATACAAAATTTGGGCAAAATGGCGTGGGTCGCATTGTAACTAAATACAAAATTTGGGCAAGATCGCGTGGGTCGCATTATTGTTAGTACACATTTCTAAGGGGCGAGATGGTACATATATATGGGAGGTGCCATAAGTGGAGTTGCCAGACTTCCATGTTTTTGTCAAAAACTTTGTCTAGCTATAGATTTACTAAATACAAAATTTGGGCAAAATGGCGTGGGTCGCATTGTTATTACTACACATTTCTAAGGGGCGAGATGGTACATATATGTGGGAGGTACCATAAGAAGACTTGCCAGACATCAAATTTTTGTCCGAAACTTTGTCTAGCTATAGGTTTCCTAAATACGAAATTGGGGCAAGATCCCGTTGGTCATATTGATATTATTGCACGATTTCTAAGGGGCGGTTTGGTACATTTGTATGGGAGGTACCAGAAGGGGAGTTGCCAGACTTCCACGTTTTTGTCCGAATCTTTTTCCAGCTATAGATTTACTAAATACAATACAGCTATAACAGGAAAAAGTTTCGCATTTGACATATTGATTATTATTACACGATTTCTAATGGGCGGTTTGGTACATTTGTATGGGAGGGTCTAGAAGGGGAGTTGCCAGACTTCCACGTTTTTGTCCGAAACTTTTTCCAGTTATAGCTATAGTAAATACAAAATTTGTGCATGGTCGCATTGGACATATTGATATTAAAACACGATTTCTAAGGTAGTCGGGATAGTTGTACATTTGTATTGGAGTTGCCAGACTTCCATGTTTTTCCATAACTTTGTCTAGCTATAGATTAACTAAATACAAAATTTGGGCAAGATCTCGGTGGTCTCCTGATGACGACGAGGAAACACTAATAGATATTCCCATAAACGCTCAAGAGTTTGAGGAATATTTAAATTGCGATAAAGATACTGAATGCTTTGGCCCACTTACGGAGGAAGAAATAGTGTCATGTATTTTGGAAGATAACGCTGACGAGGTGTCACCATCTAAAGATACTATGGAAAATACTATTGAAGTAAATCCACCCTCTTTTGCAGAAGCACTGGCAGCACTAGAAACAGTGAAAAAATATATGGAGGGCAATAATCTTGAATTTGATGAACTCGAAATATTAGAAGAAAAGTTGTTTAAAAAAAAATTTCAAAACATGCGTCAAAAGAAAATGACTGACTTTTTCGCTATTTAAACCTATTTCTCAAATCCACTTTATTTTAAGTGATCTCATAAAATACATACATATGTATACATATGTATTATGTACACAAAATGTTCCTTTTTTAAATGAATTTTTAAAGCAATATGAAATGTGTTTTTAATTAATATGTAATCAAAATATGTTTTGTTAAATACATTTTTTGTTTGTGTTTAAATAAGTTATTTTCAATATTTTTAAAATTATTAAATGTTTAACTACCCAACAGAAGGTACTAAAACGGGGCTGTCTAAGTACCCAACCTGTGGTACTAAAGCGGGTTCTTATAAGTACACAACCCGCTTAAGTACCTCAAAATGCTGTCAATTTTAGGCAAGGCACTTATGCGGGTTTTACTGTAGACGTTATGGTACATTTGTATGGGAGGTAACGGAGGGGGAGTTGCCAGACTTCCATGTTTTTGTCAAAAACTTTGTCTAGCTATAGATTTACTAAATACAAAATTTGGGCAAAATGGCGTGGGTCGCATTGTAACTAAATACAAAATTTGGGCAAGATCGCGTGGGTCGCATTATTGTTAGTACACATTTCTAAGGGGCGAGATGGTACATATATATGGGAGGTGCCATAAGTGGAGTTGCCAGACTTCCATGTTTTTGTCAAAAACTTTGTCTAGCTATAGATTTACTAAATACAAAATTTGGGCAAAATGGCGTGGGTCGCATTGTTATTACTACACATTTCTAAGGGGCGAGATGGTACATATATGTGGGAGGTACCATAAGAAGACTTGCCAGACATCAAATTTTTGTCCGAAACTTTGTCTAGCTATAGGTTTCCTAAATACGAAATTGGGGCAAGATCCCGTTGGTCATATTGATATTATTGCACGATTTCTAAGGGGCGGTTTGGTACATTTGTATGGGAGGTACCAGAAGGGGAGTTGCCAGACTTCCACGTTTTTGTCCGAATCTTTTTCCAGCTATAGATTTACTAAATACAATACAGCTATAACAGGAAAAAGTTTCGCATTTGACATATTGATTATTATTACACGATTTCTAATGGGCGGTTTGGTACATTTGTATGGGAGGGTCTAGAAGGGGAGTTGCCAGACTTCCACGTTTTTGTCCGAAACTTTTTCCAGTTATAGCTATAGTAAATACAAAATTTGTGCATGGTCGCATTGGACATATTGATATTAAAACACGATTTCTAAGGTAGTCGGGATAGTTGTACATTTGTATTGGAGTTGCCAGACTTCCATGTTTTTCCATAACTTTGTCTAGCTATAGATTAACTAAATACAAAATTTGGGCAAGATCTCGGTGGTCATATTGATAACATGTAATGATGCTGCTTAGTTCGATATCTCGGAGAAATCATCCATGAACATTGCGCGCACTGTCTTTAGTCGTCGGTTCATCAGTGCGAGGCATCCGCAAAGGAAATGTTCAACCGCCTCTTCTTCGTCTGCGTCGTCGCAGCTGCGGTAGTGGTCTTTATACTGTAGATTCAGGCGTCGTGCATGGTTATCGATCAGCCAGTGTCCTGTGAGTACGGATATCAGTCTAGATATATCCTTTCTGCTGTATGCTATTAGAGATCTAGATCGTTTCTGGTTGTATTCAGGCCATGATTTCCTTGAGATTCGACATGAATCTATAACTCTCCCTCTGGAGTTGGCCTGTGATATATAGTATTGAAAAACGTTCCTTTTTATGGACCCTATTGGTACGGATATGTGTACTGTGTCGAGTCTTGGTTTGGTAGATCCGGTCCTTGCTAGTTCGTCAGCCCGTTCGTTCCCGTAGAAATTCCTGTGGCCAGGTATCCACACTAAGGTTACCGCTGACAAGAGACTAAGTCTTGCCAGTACCTCCATGCATTCCTTCACCAAAGCCGAGGAGATCACCCAGGATTTTACAGAGAGTAAGGCTGCTTGGCTGTCAACGCAAATACAGATGCGTCCAGAAATGTGTAGATTAATTAATAGCACGCAGGCTTCCTTTATGGCAAATACTTCTGCCTGAAAGGCACTGGAGCCATTCGGGAGACGGTAGTAGTGTTGCAGGTTGGCTTTCCTAGAGAATATCCCCGAGCCAAATCCACAATCCATTTTGGAGCCATCAGTGTATACTTCCACGTCAAAATCAGAAATAATGTGCCCTCGGTTCCATTCCATTCTGGATGTAAAAATTACGACCGAAGCTAAGATGAGGGATCCTGTAATCTGTGGTTATCTTAAGTTCATCTGGAATGGTCTGTAGGATGCGCATATGCCCATATGTGTCCTCCCTCCAATTACCAGTTGAGTGTAAACGAAAAGCGCTCTGAGCCGCCATAGCTGTAATATGCAAGTCAATTGGGATCAGGTGTAGTATAGCATTTACGGCCTCCGTAGGACAAGTGCGGATTGCTCCCGATATGCCAATACCTTTGAGTTTTTTTTTGGCTCCCTCTTTTTGACTTTTCAGAATTACCTGTTTCGCGGAAACAATTCTATGTTTAAGCATATGAAATGTTCCACCATATGAAATGTTCCACACCTATTTTTTGCATGGCGTTGTCTATTGCTAGCGTGGTGACGTTATTGAAAGCCCCCTCAATATCCAAGAAAGTGGCAAGTGTGTATTGTTTACCTCCAAAGATCTTTCAATAGTCCTAACTACTTCGTGTAGGGCAGTTTCAGTTGAAAGACCTGTAACATAGGCATGTTGACTTTTAGATAAAGTGGACACATTTTATAAATGTGAGCCAACCAGGGTATGATTTTCGTCTCCGCACTTTGAAGCATCATTGGTATGATACCGCCCGGTCCTGGAGATTTGTAGGGGGAAAAGCTTCTAATGGCCCATGAGAGCTTATCAGGCGCGTAGCCAATTACAAACTTTACGAAACAAAATAGAAAAAGGAAAAAAAAAATACCAACAACCTATCAATTCTCTCCACAACAACAAAAACAGTCACCACACAACAGAAAAAATAAACCGGACCATCATCAACAATAACAACAACCAACGTCACACACGCATCAACACAGAAGGCAACACTAAGGGCTTTTTTATGCCCCCTCGTTGCCTTGTACTTGTGTTTCCCCCCTTCCCTAACTTTTTCGCTTAACACAAATAATACTGCGCTCTTCTTGTCGCTGTTCTGTTAGTTGTTGTAGGTATAACACTGAACAACTAACAGAAATAACAGTGGCGGGAGGGGTGCAGTGTTATTTGTGATTTTGCTTTGATGTTGTCTTTTGTTTGGTAGTGTCATGGTAGGTAAATACAAAATTCACTTTGCAAACATTCGCGGGCTGAGGTCGAATTTTTTTGCGGTATACTCTCATATTAGTTTCCATAGGCCAGATGTGCTCGCTCTATGTGAGGCCCAGGTGTGTGAGGATTCTGATCCACAGGATTTTCACATTCCTGGTTATCACACTCTGTTCTCTTTTTTTTCTCACAGAGGTCTTGTGTTATATATACGTAACGGTGTTGTGTTCCAGAGTCAGCAACATTTGAACTCACAAGATCCAGAATTTAACTCCCTCTGGGTTCAGTTCAGGATTAGATCGCACCTATTACACTTCGGGTTTCTTTATAGAAGTTCAAATTTGGAAAGGGAGGCTACCCTAAACGGCTTCGACGCCCTTTCCGACTCTATTTCTAAAGTCTTAGAAGATTATCCGGACAGTGAAATTGTAGTTGCTGGGGATTTCAATGTCCATAATAATTCTTGACTTTCCCATTCGAGCCACACATCTCCGGAGGGTCAGTACGCTGACCTTTTTGCCGCGCACAATGACTTGGCGCAATTAGTGAATGAACCAACACACATTCCGCGTGTTGAAGGGCAACAACAAAATATTCTTGACCTTTTCTTAACCTCCCACCCTGAAAAGTACGAGGTTAACATTCTTGCACCTCTTGGTAACTCGGATCATTGCACCATTTCAGCATCCTTTTCATTCTCCGATCTTCGAGCCACTTCAAAACCAGTCACGAAGCGGACAATGTACATATACGAAAAGGCACGTTGGGCCGAGCTCAACAACTTCTATCAGCACTTTAATTGGAAATTATGTTTCCTAGGCAACAATGTCGATGCTGCTGCTGAAATGGTCGAGAAAATCATTCTTCTTGGCATAAACACATTTATTCCCTCGAAGACTACTTCGATTAAACCTTCAAAGAACTGTTGGTTTAATCAGACATGCAGGGAAGCTGTCAGATCCAAAGAGGAAGCATTCAGAAAATGGCGTTTAAATAAAAATGCCACTACTGAACTGCTACGCAAGCAGGCAAGATCAAGGTGTGCCAGAGTACTTAGGCGCGAACAGCGTCTTCGTGCAAAAGTTCTTTCTTCTCCCAGGGGAAGTAAGAGCTTTTGGTCATTCGTAAAAAGGGTAAGGGTCAAGGGTTAACGCTGACCACATATTCACTGACCCGGTTGACAAAGCTAACCTTCTGGCTGAAATTTTTGCAAAGAATTCATCTTTGCCAGAAAGCAGTCAACCACTCCCCGTGATCGGAAACGTATCTAGTTCGATGCGCCAGATATTTTTTCGAACACGTGGTGTTAAAAGGGTTCTTGCAGATCTTAACGTAAATAAAACTCCGGGCCCGGATGGTATTTCAGAACTTGTCCTATGTAAGTGCTCTTCGACGCTAGTTGCCAATGTTCAGCCGATCCCCAAGAAAGGCGAGGCTACTAATCCTGCGAATTACCGTCCAATTGCAATATGTTCTGCGCTCTCGAAGGTTATGGAGAGCATGGTTAACCACCATCTTTTTAAGTATTTAGAGTCTAACGGCCTTCTAAATGATCGACAGTATGGCTTCCGTAGAAATCGATCTACTGGAGACCTGATGGCGTTCCTTTCGGAGCGATGGAGTCGATCTATTCACGCCCTTGGTGAAAGTAAGGTCGTGGCTCTGGATATTTCCAAGGCGTTCGATAGGGTCTGGCAAAACTTGTTGCATTTGGTGTCGGTAATATCTTCTCTCGATTCATATCGAGTTTACTCAGGGATCGCTCTATACGAGTTGTTATAGATGGCGTCTCATCCAACGAGCATAGGTTGACCGCAGGAGTGCCACAAGGCTCTGTCCTCTCTCCTTCTCTATTTCTTATTTTCATTGACGACCTGTTGGGGCAGACTGTGAACCCGATCATTTGCGGATGACAGCAACCTCTGTCATTCGTACTCATTTGATCATCGGCCATGTCCTCTGGAGGTCGAGGACAAAAGGCAAACGATGTGAGTGGGGCCAAATGAACAGAGTAGATTTTAATGCGCAAAAGACCCAGTGCTGTTTGTTGTCACACAAACGTTCCACTGATCCAGCACCGTCCTCAATATCTATGGGTGGTGTAGATATAGACGTGTCAGATACTCTTGATGTTCTGGGCATGAAAATACAGGGTGATGCTCGCTGGGCTAGCCATATATTCGAAGTGTCGAAAGAAGCATTCAAGTGTTTAGGCTTCTTAAAGCGGTGCAAGAAATACTTCACCCCATCTGACCTCGTAAATATTTACACCACATACATCCGGCCTAAAATGGAATACAACTCGCATATATGGACAGGGGCTCCATTAACATCTTTGAAGCTTCTGGACCGTGTACAGAGGAGAGCGGTGGTGATGATAGGGGATGGTAGGGTATCCAGCTCTATTGTCTCCCTACAGCATCGCCGAAATGTGGGTTGTGTATCGGTATTCTATAGATATTTTAATGGTATCTGTTCAGAAGATATCCGTCGTCTGGTTCCTGACGTTAGAACATTTAGCCGGAATACTCAGCTATCCAGGGTCTCTCATCCGTTCATTGTCAAATGGCCGGTTGACCAGACGACGCACTATAGAGAAAATTCGTTCTTCAGCCGGACTGTTCGTTTGTGGAATAATCTTCCTGCAAGTGTTTTTCCTGCCTGCTATGACATTACCAAATTCAAGGCCAACGTCAACAAACACTACTCCCTCTTTCCTCCTTCCAATACCCTTATTTCCCATCGCTAACACAGTGCATTGCATTTATAGGGGGCATCCCCTGAGTGTTAGTCAAAAAAAAAAAAACCACAGTGAACATAAACAGCATCCGGATAAAAACTCCTTATTTTCGACGCACAACCCTTGAACTCTCCACTCATGGAACGAGCACCATCATAGCCTTCAAAGTTAAAAAACTAGAAAAGAAAAATACAATAATAAAGACTTACCTTGACCCCTTATATTTTCGAGATTGAGTTTAAGATTCTTCAACTCATTGACCAATGTATTTGCAAGTCCGGCGCCAGTGGTATCTTCCACTGGAACAAAACATAAAAAATCCTCTCGAAGACTACCAGTGTCGATCTCACATATGATAGAGTTCTTCTGGTTTTCATGAATAAGTTTAAAATTTGCTCCTCGTCCACTGAAGTCTTATGATATTCTTTATCCTGATGTTCTTTAAATTTTTCAATGGCTTTCTTCCACAGCCGAAATGGAGATTTCACAAAAGTGTTAAAAATTTAATGGTTGCATTTTCCAGTAGTGCTGCAACCAAACGCAATACAAAATAGACAGTAAGCGCCGTCTTCAGATGCTGAATACGAGAGCCATGAAAATTACTGCAGCCACGACATTTGAAATGTTAAATTCCGTTCGTTTGATGCTGGAAACTTAAAATGAGTACCCATACATTTGTGAGTAGTTGATCTATTTCTCTATCATACAGATTACAACGGCAAAAATTAGCAACATCATCAACAAATGCCTAAAATGCGTTAGTTTAAGAAAACAATTTAGTATGCAATTATGCACAAAAAAATAAAATTAAATGAATTTTACTTCTCTAGGCCGTTTTTCGGGTTGAATTGAAATCTATCCCTACTAGAAACAGCACAATCACCACTCTCAGAAACAGTAACTTCATTTGCACGTTTTAAAACTGTTTTAGTAAAGTGTTTTTTTATTGAATTTTGACTCATAATAATTAAGGCCAATTGTCTTTCGAAGGGCACCAAAGTGATAAACAACAAAAAACGTATTGGGTGATTCTGCTATTCTTTGTTCCTCGTGCTACTTGTTAATATTTGCTTTTAATATTCATATAAAAACTCTTCCTAAGTATATGTATGTAGATTATATAAATTAAAAAAAATTCTTTGGATTTCGGGGGGGTTTCAACCCCCAAAACCCCCCCTGAATACGCGCCTGGAGCTTAAGCTCATCGATGACTTTGCTAACTTCATAGCTGTTAGCAGTTTCTAACAGTGGTTGAATTTCTGTGTTCCCTATGTCCGTACATCCCGGAAAATGAGTTTTCAGGAGTATTTCGAGAGTTTCATCTGAACTTTCTGACCATGTCTCATCTTCCCGTCTAACATAGGTAGGATTTGAGTGTCCTTTGGCCATTATTTTACTTAATCGTGCGGTTTCAGTAGTGCATTCTATTGAGCCGCAGAAATTTGTCCATGATTGCTTTTTAGCGTCTCTAATAGCATTTTTGTATTCTGCAAGTTTTTCCTTATATGGCTGCCAGGACTTGCTTCTATAGCTTGAGTTGTAAATCTTACGCGATCCTGTACGTAGCATAGATATATTGGTATTATTGCACGATTTCTAAGGGGTGGGATTGTACATTTGTATGTGAGTTGCCAGACTTCCATGTTTTTCCTTTGTCTAGCTATAGATTTACGAAATACAAAAATTTGGGCAAGATCGCGTTGGGCATATTGGTATTATTGCACGATTTCTAAGGGGTGGGATTGTACATTTGTATGGGAGTATCCAGACTTCCATGTTGTTGTCCAAAACTTTGTCAAGCTATAGATTTACGAAATACTAAAATGTGGGCATGGTCGCGTTGATCATATTGGTATTATTACACGATTTCTAAGTGGCGGCATGGTACACTTGCATGGGAGATACCATAAGGGGAGTTGCCAGAGTTCCATGTTTATGTCCGAAACTTTGTACAGTTATAGGTTTACTAAATGCAGAATTTGGACAAGATCGCGATGAATATATTGGAATTATTGCACGATTTCTAAGGGGTGGGATTGTACATTTGTGTGGGAGTTTCCAGACTTCCATGTTTTTTCAAAAACTTTGTCTAGCTATAGATTTACGAAATATTACACGATTTCTAATCGGGCGGGGTGGCACATTTGTATGGGAGGTACAACAAGGGTAGTTGCCAGACTTCCAAGTTTTTGTCCGAATGTTGTACAGTTATAGGTTTACTAATGACAGAATTTGGACAAGATTCCATTGGGCATATTGACATTATTTTACGATTTCTAAGGTAGGCGGGATGGTACATTTGTATTGGAGGTGCCATAAGGGGAGTTGCCAGACTTCCGTGTTTTTTTTTTCAAAATTTTGTCTAGATATACATTAAGTAAATATGCGGGGGGTGAATAAAATAGTTTTACCCAAACAAATGTAAAGAAAACAATAAATTAGTTTTTCTTAAAATCTTTAAAAATCGGGGTTTTATTCAAAACGTACCTTCGGGTATTTCTTCGGGTTTGTAATTGTTTATCTTATTGTTGTGCCTGAAGTTGGCTGTTTTCGTGTCCTTTTTGGATCTTTTTTCTTCGTTATAATTCAGAGTTGTAATTCATTTACATTCACAATAGTCTTAAAACTAAGCTTAAAACTAGGGTGCCCAGCGTAGACATCCCGCCCCCCTTGCAGGAATGCAAATCAAGGAGAGGCAGGAGCTAGTCTGGGCAGGAAAAATTGCATTTCATAGATAGAGGGGGTAGGGGTCTTAACAATTAACCGTAATGTTAATGTTTGGGTGGCAATCCGCCATTGTTGCGGCGATTGTTGGTGCCGTGTCGGTTGTTACTGCTGTTGTTGTTGCGGTGGTTGTCGCCATTGGGGATGTTGCGACCATACCGGCTACGATTCTGGACGTAACTGTTGTCCCGATTATTGTTGTTGGTGTTGTTGGATCTATTGGCGTTGCTCCTGGTGTTGCCAGTGTCGCGGTTGCGACGATGCGGGTTCCGGTTTCGACGGTTGGGAAAGAAGCAACGAAAAGGAAAAAAAATAAAAAAAAAACGTGTTAGTGGTGTTCGGGGTTGGGTAGCAGTACGAGTTTCACTACTGGCCGAGAGATGACGCCGTTTGCGGTCCGTACATCAGCCACTCGTACTTTGGAATCTGATGCTATATAAACTTTTACGACCCTGCCTATATTCCACTCATTTGGAGGCAAATTGTCTTTTTTAATGACGACCAAATCATATACAGCTACATCGCGCTGAGGGTACTTCCACTTATTCCTTTTGTGGAGTTCGACTAAATACTCATCTTTCCATCTGCTAACGAAAAAGTGATGTAGAACCTTCAGTTTTTGCCAACGGTTTTGGTAACTTAACTTTTCTGAGTTAACATCAGGTTCTGGGGGAGAAAGCAAAGCATTTCCTATCAAAAAGTGTCCAGGAGTCAACGGGTTCAAATCACTCGGATCTTCATTCATCGGACTAAGGGGCTTGGAATTCAAACATGCTTCGATTCTTGCTAACATAGTAGTAAATTCTTCAAAAGTGAATCTTTGGGCATTGGAAACCTTTTTTAAATGAGTTTTGAAGCTTTTGACTCCAGCTTCCCAGAGACCACCCATATGTGGAGCTCCGGGTGGAATAAAATGCCATTCCATCAATTGAAAAGCATTGCGATTTAAGATTTGGCGATTTACGTCGAGGAGAAATTGGGTCTGATCTTTTTTGAAAATATTGGACGCTCCAACAAAGGTAGTTCCATTATCAGAAAACATTTTCGAGGGGCATCCTCGACGAGAGAAAAAACGGGTAAACGCAGCAATGAAGCAATTTGTCGACAAATCATTTGTGGCTTCAAGATGTATAGCCTTTGTTGCGAAACAGACAAAGACCAAAACGTATCCCTTTGTGATTCGACAACCTCTGCCGATATAGGATTTTATTTCAAAGGGTCAAGGGTTCTTTTTCTGCAGGACACACTCACGACAATTGTGTATCACAGTTCGCACTAGATTTTTTAGTTTTGGGACCCAAAATTCGAGTCGCATCAGTCGTAACATTAACGAGTTTTCTCCATGTATAGAGTACTGATGAACATATTCTAAGTAGAGTTTTGTGAATCGACCGTTATATGGGAGAATTTTCGGAAAACGCTCATCGTACGTAAGCGTCTGAGATCGGCTTAATCTGCCATTCATTCGAAGAAAGCCATTCGAATCTATAAAGGGGTTAAAACACAAAAGGGGCTTTTACGGGAGACTTCAACTCCTTGCTCGAGGAAGGAGTATTCGGGAAAATGTGTTCGTTGGCACAAAATTACCAAACGACCTTTAACGAAGTTGATTTCACCTTGACCAAGTTCCAAGGTAGAATGCGAGTGGGTCGACTTGAATTTTGATAACGATAGGTGGTAAAAACGGAAAATATACGATATAACCCTCATAGCTTGAGGGAGACTGGAAACTCGCATTAAAATATCTTCTGTAAAGGATACCTGAGTCGTATGCATTTTCACAGAACGGGTTTCCAGATTTTTCATGATTCTGAATGTCTGTTTGGGCCATTCCGTGCGCGGAAGGCTTAACCAATTGGGACCTTTCCACCAAAGGTTGTGTGATTTTAAATCTCGTGCTAAAATACCACGAGATGCAATATCAGCCGGGTTGTCGTGGGAGACGACATGATGCCAGTTTTCAGTACCAACTTTATTCTGAATTTTTGAGACTCTGTTAGCTACAAAAGTGGGCCAAGTACACGGGGGCTTTTGAAGCCAAGATAAGACAATTGTCGAATCTGTCCAATAAAACACTTCCAGCGAGTTGAGACACATCTCTTCGCGAAGCGTATGCACCATTTCGGCAAGTAGAGTTGCACCACACAGCTCTAATCTGGGTAAGGATTCAACCTTAATTGGCGCCACTTTGGTTTTTGCAGCAATTAAACGGGTGGTGATATCACCAATCGGGTTCTGGATTCGAATATACAGAGTGGCCGCGTATGCACTTTCAGATGCATCACAAAACGCATGAAGTTCGACTTCATGGTCAGGATTAAAACCAACCCTTCGGGGGATCTCAATTCTTTTCTATCTCAGAATAATCATCCAAGAAGGCGAGCCATCTGTTGAGAGTCAAGGGTTTCAAACAGTCGTCCCAACCAATCTTATCCTTCCAGATTTGCTGCATTATTATCTTTGCAACGATAATTTTCGGGGCCAGCCATCCTGCTGGATCAAACAACTTAGCAATTTCAGATAAGACGGCTCGTTTGGTGACGACGGATTTATCGGGCGTGGAAGCAAGCTTGAAAAAGAAAACATCTTTTCCAGCGTTCCAACGCAAACCCAAAGGTTTGGCAGTACTAGCATCCGAAATTTTCAGAAATTCAGAATCTAATAAATATTCAGCGGATAAATCCTCTAGCAGATTTTGACTGTTCGCAGTCCATTTTCGCAGACTCATTCCAGCAGAAGATAGAACTGTAATAAGTTGATCGCGACCTCTGGTCGCTTCTTCGATGCTATGAGCTCCGGCCAAGACGTCATCGACGTACATTTGTGATTTAATAATCTGGGCTGCTAGAGGATATTGCGTTTTGGAATCAACAGCTATCTGGATCAAAGTTCTAATAGCTAAGTACGGGGCACAATTCACTCCAAAAGTGACTGTGTTCAATTCGAAATCGCAAATTTCATGTTACGGTCCTTGCGGAAAACTAATCGCTGATATGCTGTTTGATCTGGGTGTACCAGGATTTGCCTGTACATTTTTTCGATATCGGCATTGAAGACATACCGGAAGAGTCTCCAGCGGAGAATCAAAATCATTAAATCTGATTGTAATACGGGTCCGGTGTACAATACATTATTTAAACTTATGCCATTAGAAGTTCGGTACGAGGCATTAAAAACTACTCGAAGTTTGGTAGTTAAACTGTCCGGCTTCAAAACAGCGTGATGTGGTAGATAGTATATAGGTCTCGAAGGCGTTGGGTTTTCATTTTCAACTTTGGACATCTGTCCTATAGAATAATATTCTTGTATGACAGAGTCATATTGAGTCTTGAGAGCGGGGGTTTTCAACATTCGGGTTTCATTTCTCATAAATTGGGAAACAGCACCCTTTCGAGATTGAGCTAACTGTAGCTCTAAGGGGTATTCACGTTTAAAAGGGAGTGAAACAACGTATCTACCATCCGAATTTCGGTATGTGGTGTCACGATATAACTTTTCGCAGAAGTTATCTTCGTCTGAAAGAATTCTCACCTTGGGCACCTCTTCAATCTCCCAAAAGCGAGACAGTGTGTCATTCAACTCCAGATGGTTGTAAAATGTCACGACAGATTGTAATGGTTTGGGTTGGGAGATCTTACCGGTGACTATCCAGCCGAACACGGTTTTCTGTGCGATAAGGTCGCCGCTAGGATGTTTGTGAATATCGGTGAGCATAATTTTGGAGTATATGTCTCCACCTAATAGCAAATCCATATGAGAACATTTTAGATCGTTCATGGAAATTTCGGGTAAATGAGAATTTAAAAATTGGGCCAACGAATATGTTGGTAGACGACCGGTGAGCTTTTCGACAACATAAGCTTCGGTGGTCACTTCAAATTGGGGGTAAATGGGAGAACCAATAGAAATTCGGCATATCTTAGTCGATCTTGCTGCAATAGCACCATTAAGGCCAATAATTTCGGCTGTAGGAGCACTAAATGTTGGTAAGGAAAGTTTTCTTTTTAACTTTCGCGAAATGAAAGTCGCTTGAGATGCCGGGTCAATTAGAGCTCTTGCAGAACATCTAAGTTTATGTACGCACATATCCACTACGGTTGCCCCTAAAAGGACCGTGGAGTACATACTAGATTGCATGTGGGTTGCAAAAGTCTGAAAAGAGCGGGTACCAGTCGATGTAGAAGGGCCTCATCATTTAAATTCGATTGTTAGTGAGAGGATCGAGGGTCTGAATTTGACGAGAAGTTAACGGGTGTGTTATTAGAAACATGGGTGTACGAGTTCCGTTGCGTCGAAATATCTTTTCGATGCAACATCGAATGGTGTTTCTGTTTGCAGAAATAACACACATTAGAACTCGTACAATTACTATATGTGTGCCCGGTGGCTAAACAATTCGAGCAGCATTTAAATCTTTTTACCGCTTCCAGACGTTCTGGTATAGATAGTTTTTGAAATTCTGCGCATAATCTCAACGGATGAGAATCAGAACATAAAGGACATTTAGTTTTATTTGGTTGAGCGGGGATAGTGGTGGCGAAGCTTTTGAACTTCCTACTATCATTCGAATTTACTTTTTGACCGATGGGCTTTTTATAGGGTGTCGTGTTAGAAGAAAATGCCGGGTTATGAGCACCTCGAATGTCGAATACCGATTTAAGAGTTTTATATCTCGAAGTCAGAAATTTGTCCATGTTTGCCCATTTTGGAAGATCAGAACTTGTGCCTTGGCTCTGTTCCCAAAGTCCGAGAGTGACTTCAGGAAGTCGTGTCGAACAGATGAATAAAAAAATTGCATCCCAGTTCGTCGTTTCAATGCCAAGTAAAGCAAGATTCGTGATGCAATCGTTCAACGTACGTTGCAATTTCTTTATAGTGGGACCAGATTCTTTCACGATAGGGGCTAAATTAAATAACGTCTTAACTCTTTCCGGCGCGGTGGTATGAAAACTATACCACTTATCTAATTAATTTTCCTACATTCTGTGTGCAATGGTATATGGTGGTGGTATAAAAATCATACCACATCCTTGCGCGAAATCCTGTTTTTTTTTAACATTTTTTTCAATAAATTACTTCTATAAATAAAAGCAAATAAAAATGTTCTTTAATTTTTGCCGATTTTATATAGTGCGCCGGAAAGAGTTAAGTTGAGCGTTAACCAGAATTCGCTTTTTCTCATATCTGTCAACTAAGTTTTGCCAGGCAATGGCGAAGCCATCATTTGTCAGCGGACATGTTTTTATAATATCTCGGGCTTCACCCTCAGTTTTCTGCATCAGATAATACATTTTTTGAATGTCACTGATGTGGGTGTTTGCTTTGTAAATAGCTGAAAACATGTCTCTAAACGTTGGCCATTTTTTATAATCACCGGTAAAAACTTCGGTGTCACAAGGGGGAAGATTAATGGGAATGTGCGAACTATTCGACGTTTTCTTAGCGTTGATCTTTTCAATATGATCTTCTATATACGCTAATGCCCGGGAATATGTTTTATATATCGAAATATAATTATTTTTAATTTCCGCAATATTTGAGGCCTTTTTGTCTAAAGAATCCGACAATTCTTCATAACAATTGCGGAAAGTTTCCCACAAACGTTCCATTTCTTTCTTATGGGTGTTGAGAGAATGAACTGTGTGCTCAATTCAATTCAATTCTTTCTTTATTCAATAGTAAATATTTCCTTTTTGGTTACATGCTAAGAGTTATTGCACAGATTGGGCTTAGCCTTATATCTATAGTATTTAAAAAAAAAAACCTTTAAAGGGATACGAATATTATTTAATATGCTAATTTGGATTTTGAAGGAAAACTATCAACAAAAACCTTCAATCTGAGTAAAGTTATTAAATAAAGTTACGTATATATTACATTATTCTACGTTTAAATTTGATATCAAAGGATTTTCCGAATATAAACAATTTGTTCGGAAACGATTATTAATTCGTTCTATACAGTTATATATGGTACTAATATTACTAATAGTATGCGGCATATCCGTTGGGAAATGCCAAGGTAATTTTATAACCATTTTTAATACTTTATTTTGCGCAATTTGTAAACGCTTTATATGTGTTTTAGCACACATACCCCAAACGGGACAGCCATATAGCATAACTGCTTGAAAAATTACCTTTACAATAATTAGTTTATTATAGTTATTAAGCATAGAATTTCTATTTATTAATGGGTAAAGTATTTTTTTATACAAATTTATCTTTTCAACAGTTTTTGTTATATGACAAGAGAAAGTTAGCTTTTTATCCAAATAGAGGCCTAAGTATCTGACATTTTCCAACCATGCTATATCATTTCCTAAAATTTTTAAGTTGTAACTAGGTAAGTAACAGAGTTTTCTTTTTCGAGTGAAAAAGATAGCCTGAGTCTTATCCGAGTTAATCTTTATTCTCCATTTGAAACAATATTCAACCAGACTATCAATTGCATATTGAAGATCATTCAGAATATCCTGACTGTGTTCATTATTACAATAAATTCCAATATCATCTGCATATGCAGCGAATTTACATGGGCTCATTATAGGGACATCAGCACAGTAAATGTTGTACAATATGGGCCCCAAAACGGATCCTTGAGGAACACCTGCAGGAATTAATTTCAATTCAGAAAAAGAATTGTCAATAGAGACACAAAAATATCTATTACTCAAAAAGCCTTATATTAGTCTGATGAGATATAGAGGAAAGTTAAATTCTATCAGTTTATATATTAAGCCACGATGCCATACTGAATCGAAGGCTTTCTCAATATCAAGTAGAACCAATGCCGTAGACCTCTTAGTATTAAGGCCACTCTTAATATCCTTACAAATTCTCTTTTCTTGATGAGTAGTGGAATGAAAAGGTCTAAAGCCGAATTGTTCATTGGGCAAGATGTGTCTTTCATTAAGGGCTTGAGAGATTTTCGTATTCACAATCCTTTCCAGAATCTTTCCTAATGAACTTAGTAGACTTATTGGTCGGTAATTCTCAGGTCTGTTACAAGGCTTACCAGGTTTGGGAATAGGAACAACTTTCGCAGTTTTCCAAGTATCTGGGAAGTATTGTAACTTCAAGCATGCATTAACAATGTGAGTTAGAAAAGTTTTCGATTTTTTCGAAAGACTTTTTAACATTTCGTTGTTAACCTCATCCAAACCAGACGATTTTCGCTTTTTCATGCCGCGAATTATGATATCAATGTCGTCGACTGAAATAAGTTCGGAATTTGGGGTAATAACATCCGTTGTATGAAAACGTTCAACGACTTCATTTACGTTGGTAGTGTGAAGAGTATTTCCAAGATTCTCAGATATTCTGTGATTTGAACTAAATGCGTTTGCAAAATCATTGGCCTTATCATGGCTCGAAACTAAAATGTCATCACCAGCAAGAAGGCCATGACAGTAAGTCTTCTTTTTCCGCAAAAGTTTAGAGACATTCCAAAATGGTTTAGACCCTTTATCCAAACCTTTTAGTAAATTACTCCACTCACGATTCCTGAACAGACTTATCTCCTTCCCTATGATAACATTATACCTACTAATAATATCATGGTCTAGTGTTTGCCTATATCTAAACCATTCTCTGCGGTAGTAATTTCTAATTCGGATCAAACTTAATATAAAAGTAGGAAGTTTTGTGCATCTTGTTCGGGGAGAACTCAGCGGGACAGAGTGTCTTACACCATCTCGTAACGTTTTAGTGAAAAACTCAACATGGTAGTCTATTTCCGTAGAACTATTAATACTTACGTTTTCAAAACAAAGATTATTGTCATTGTAGGTTCTAAAAGATTTCCAATTAGCACGCGAAAAATTATATTTTAAATCAGATGTAGGCTGAATTGATGATGATATATTAAATACTACCGGAAGATGGTCGGAAGAAAAATCATTCACGGTATATGGAATAGACATGTGTAGAGGAATATTTGTCAATACTAAATCCAGGGTTGATGGATTACACCTGGCAGCAGCCGGAATATAAGTAGGTGTATTAGGGTGAGATATTGTGACCGGAAATAATGATGTAAGTTCATGCAATACATTTCCCCATATATTTGCATGCAAACAATTCCAATCTCTGTGCCTAGAATTCAAATCACCACAAAAAATGTAATTAGAATACATATTTAATATTTTTCTTAAATCCGACTTGAATATGTTGCGGAGGGAGCTGTTATTTTGACCACCAGGAAAATATAGACTGTAAATCTTAATGACCTCATTCGCATTGATTTGTATCTCAATACCAACATTCTCAATTATCTGAGTAGTTATACACGGTATTGTCTTAAAACCTATACTACTTCTGATAAGAATAGCAACACCACCGCCGCACTGCCCTACACGGTCCTTCCTAACGCACTTGTAATTAGGAATACTAAAATTGTGATCATTATTGAGCCACGTCTCGGACAAAAGGCAAAGATCAACATGGTTGGATCTTAAAAAATTACTAAGTTCTATAATTTTGTTTCGGATACTTCTACAGTTCCATAATACTACTTTTAAATTTGACAAAATCATTATTTATTATTAGCATATACAAATTTAATTGCCAGCTGTGCAATAGCTTGAAATTGTTGTTCTTTGTTTGAACAAGATCGAAGTTTTGAAATCATCTCCATTGTAAGCTGCATTAGTTCGTGCTCAGTGAAGAGATTGGTGTTGATACTGTTGTTATCATTGTTGTTGTTATTAATTGTTAGTCTCCAATTTGTGTTTACTTTTGGTATATGAGCTGAGTTTCTGTTAATAGGTGGAAAATGTAAACCATTAACAGCGAAATGTTTATTTTGCATCTTTGTGTGATGTGTTCTCATTGAGAGTTTCTCTCGCATATCCAAGTAAGCAGAGCGGTTTGGGCAAGAGAGATCTGTAGACTTGTGATTTTTGCCGCAGTTGGCGCATTGGATTTTGGTGGTTGATTTGCAGTCAGCAGTGCTGTGTTTCTCAGCGCAGTTGGCGCATCTCGCTTTGACGTGACAACCTCTCTCTCCGTGTCCAAACATTTGACACTTACGACATTGAACTGGTTTACCCTTCACTCGTCTTTGGTAGTCCCATGTTATTATTGTATTTAACAGAGCACGCACATTCTTCTTAAGCTCTTGCATTTTTACAGAGCCTCTTTCAAAATACACAATGTACAATGTATCAACATATTTTTCAAACGTTCTTTTTACAACTTTGACTTCATTGAATTTCAAGCCGAGAGAATAAAGTTCGTTTTTGACTTCAGAGTCTGTTTTGCTGCCTAAACCACGAATAACAGCCTTGAAAGGTTTGTTGTTTTTATGATCATGCGTAAAAAATTGATGATTATTTTCACGCAAAACTGAAATAATTTTATCAAAAACATCCGAACTTTCACACATAATTTTAATGCCAATTGATACTTTTTTTTATTAAGTATTTATCAAGTTTATTTGATTTTAGTAGTGTAGTAATATCATCACTACATTGTGTTAGCACTTTGATGGGCGAAATTTTTCGAGTTGGCTTTTTACAAATTGTTCACTGTCCATTTCAGTTGAAGAAACATCCTCGTTGTCTAATAATTGCAATGGGGTCCAGAAGTTTCTTCTGGACCCTATCTTTTGGATTTTTGATGAAGACATAAGGCCCTCATCACACCGGTAATCGGAACTTCGTTTTGGAATTTTGTTGTTTTTTTATTATTTGAAGTTGGAAAAACGTAAGAGTAGTTAATAAACACGTCTGTCACAAACAATAGCCAGAGAGAGACTCCAACTGTGTGCTCTTCGTCTTTCATAGATGTTACTAAGAACTCGAAATCGACGATACGGTCACCGCTTCTAATTAGGGTAGTTAGAGCAGACATCTTTGTTTGCGTTCAAATATTAAAAAAACGATCAATATAATGCAAAAATCTCTGGAAAAATAACTGTTCCCTTTCGATTTGGACAGAAATTCAACGGACTTTAGACGGATTTGAGAGCAAACGCGATGTAAAAGTTGTAGAAACTTATCAAAATCGCTAATAAATCGAAAACGATACCTAAAAATTGAATTTCTAAGTATGTATTTATAGGGTCGAAATCAATATTAAATTAAAAAATCGAAATCAAAATAAAAAAAAGCAACCAAAAACGAAATAAATATTATATATTTTATTTATGTAAATAAAAATCGACAAATGTGAAAGAAAATATTTTCACAATTGTGCCCAACCAACACCACTGAGCTATATAAAACACGTTACAGTGTGCAAGAAAAATCACTTTTTTATACCGGGTCGAAACTATCGAATATAGTTCGAAAACACTTTATTGCGATATGAAACTGTGTGAAACAAAAAATAAATATCAGTATTAATGTGCCGAGTGCTTATTAATTGCGTTATTACCAATTTCGGATTAAATTGTAAATAAATTACATCGACCAGTTTTTGGTACGTACGGGCCCACTGTGCACAAAACAAATGGAAGAAACAACGAGAATAACAAAACGAACAGAGTGTACCTGTTGTTGTTGTTGTTATTGACGACTTGGTGGTGGATGACGCTGCACACACAAACTACGTACACACTAAGTGGGGATCAAACCGAGGAATAGAGACTTTGAGTTTTGTTGTTGTAAAATGTACGTTTGTACATAAAACGAACCGCGAAACAACAAGAGACAATTTCAACAAACTAAAACGCGCACTGCACTGATATTTATTATTTTGTTTATTTTGCACACACACTATATTCAAAAAACCTACCTTGTTTTTTGTTGGGTATTTTTTATATGTATCCACCTAATAGCAAATCCATATGAGAACATTTTAGATCGTTCATGGAAATTTCGGGTAAATGAGAATTTAAAAATTGGGCCAACGAATATGTTGGTAGACGACCGGTGAGCTTTTCGACAACATAAGCTTCGGTGGTCACTTCAAATTGGGGGTCAATGGGAGAACCAATAGAAATTCGGCATATCTTAGTCGATCTTGCTGCAATTGCACCATTAAGGCCAATAATTTCGGCTGTAGGAGCACTAAATGTTGGTAAGGAAAGTTTTCTTTTTAACTTTCGCGAAATGAAAGTCGCTTGAGATGCCGGGTCAATTAGAGCTCTTGCAGAACATCTAAGTTTATGTACGCACATATCCATTACGGTTGTCCCTAAAAGGACCGTGGAGTACATACTAGATTGCATTTGGGTTGCAAAAGTCTGAAAAGAGCGGGTACCAGTCGATGTAGAAGGGCCTCATCATTTAAATTCGATTGTTGGTGAGAGGATCGAGGGTCTGAATTTGACGAGAAGTTAACAGGTGTGTTATTAGAAACATGGGTGTACGAGTTCCGTTGCGTCGAAATATCTTTTCGATGCAACATCGAATGGTGTTTCTGTTTGCAGAAATAACACACATTAGAACTCGTACAATTACTATATGTGTGCCCGGTGGCTAAACAATTCGAGCAGCATTTAAATCTTTTTACCGCTTCCAGACGTTCTGGTATAGATAGTTTTTGAAATTCTGCGCATAATCTCAACGGATGAGAATCGGAACATAAAGGACATTTAGTTTTATTTGGTTGAGCGGGGATAGTGGTGGCGAAGCTTTTGAACTTCCTACTATCATTCGAATTTACTTTTTGACCGATGGGCTTTTTATAGGGTGTCGTGTTAGAAGAAAATGCCGGGTTATGAGCACCTCGAATGTCGAATACCGATTTAAGAGTTTTATATCTCGAAGTCAGAAATTTGTCCATGTTTGCCCATTTTGGAAGATCAGAACTTGTGCCTTGGCTCTGTTCCCAAAGTCCGAGAGTGACTTCAGGAAGTCGTGTCGAACAGATGAATACAAAAATTGCATCCCAGTTCGTCGTTTCAATGCCAAGTAAAGCAAGATTCGTGATGCAATCGTTCAACGTACGTTGCAATTTCTTTATAGTGGGACCAGATTCTTTCACGATAGGGGCTAAATTAAATAACGTCTTAACTCTTTCCGGCGCGGTGGTATGAAAACTATACCACTTATCTAATTAATTTTCCTACATTCTGTGTGCAATGGTATATGGTGGTGGTATAAAAATCATACCACATCCTTGCCCGAAATCCTGTTTTTTTTTTTACATTTTTTTCAATAAATTACTTCTATAAATAAAAGCAAATAAAAATTTTCTTTAATTTTTGCCGATTTTATATAGTGCGCCGGAAAGAGTTAAGTTGAGCGTTAACCAGAATTCGCTTTTTCTCATATCTGTCAACTAAGTTTTGCCAGGCCATGGCGAAGCCATCGTTTGTCAGCGGACAAGTTTTTATAATATCTCGGGCTTCACCCTCAGTTTTCTGCATCAGATAATACATTTTTTGAATGTCACTGATGTGGGTGTTTGCTTTGTAAATAGCTGAAAACATGTCTCTAAACGTTGGCCATTTTTTATAATCACCGGTAAAAACTTCGGTGTCACAAGGGGGAAGATTAATGGGAATGTGCGAACTATTCGACCTTTTCTTAGCGTTGATCTTTTCAATATGATCTTCTATATACGCTAATGCCCGGGAATATGTTTTATATATCGAAATATAATTATTTTTAATTTCCGCAATATTTGAGGCCTTTTTGTCTAAAGAATCCGATAATTCTTCATAACAATTGCGGAAAGTTTCCCACAAACGTTCCATTTCTTTCTTATGGGTGTTGAGAGAATGAACTGTGTGCTCAATTCAATTGAATTCTTTCTTTATTCAATAGTAAATATTTCCTTTTTGGTTACATGCTAAGAGTTATTGCACAGATTGGGCTTAGCCTTATATCTATAGTATTTAAAAAAAAACCTTTAAAGGGATACGAATATTATTTAATATGCTAATTTGGATTTTGAAGGAAAACTATCAACAAAAACCTTCAATCTGAGTAAAGTTATTAAATAAAGTTACGTATATATTACAATATTCTACGTTTAAATTTGATATCAAAGGATTTTCCGAATATAAACAATTTGTTCGGAAACGATTATTAATTCGTTCTATACAGTTATATATGGTACTAATATTACTAATAGTATGCGGCATATCCGTTGGGAAATGCCAAGGTAATTTTAAAACCATTTTTAATACTTTATTTTGCGCAATTTGTAAACGCCTTATATGTGTTTTAGCACACATACCCCAAACGGGACAGCCATATAGCATAACTGCTTGAAAAATTACCTTTACAATAATTAGTTTATTATAGTTATTAAGCATAGAATTTCTATTTATTAATGGGTAAAGTATTTTTTTATACAAATTTATCTTTTCAACAGTTTTTGTTATATGACAAGAGAAAGTTAGCTTTTTATCCAAATAGAGGCCTAAGTATCTGACATTTTCCAACCATGCTATATCATTTCCTAAAATTTTTAAGTTGTAACTAGGTAAGTAACAGAGTTTTCTTTTTCGAGTGAAAAAGATAGCCTGAGTCTTATCCGAGTTAATCTTTATTCTCCATTTGAAACAATATTCAACCAGAGTATCAATTGCATATTGAAGATCATTCAGAATATCCTGACTGAGTTCATTACTACAATAAATTCCAATATCATCTGCATATGCAGCGAATTTACATGGGCTCATTATAGGGACATCAGCACAGTAAATGTTGTACAATATGGGCCCCAAAACGGATCCTTGAGGAACACCTGCAGGAATTAATTTCAATTCAGAAAAAGAATTGTCAATAGAGACACAAAAATATCTATTACTCAAAAAGCCTTATATTAGTCTGATGAGATATAGAGGAAAGTTAAATTCTATCAGTTTATATATTAAGCCACGATGCCATACTGAATCGAAGGCTTTCTCAATATCAAGTAGAACCAATGCCGTAGACCTCTTAGTATTAAGGCCACTCTTAATATCCTTACAAATTCTCTTTACTTGATGAGTAGTGGAATGAAAAGGTCTAAAGCCGAATTGTTCATTGGGCAAGATGTGTCTTTCATTAAGGGCTTGAGAGATTTTCGTATTCACAATCCTTTCCAGAATCTTTTCTAATGAACTTAGTAGACTTATTGGTCGGTAATTCTCAGGTCTGTTACAAGGCTTACCAGGTTTGGGAATAGGAACAACTTTCGCAGTTTTCCAAGTATCTGGGAAGTATTGTAACTTCAAGCATGCATTAACAATGTGAGTTAGAAAAGTTTTCGATTTTTTCGAAAGACTTTTTAACATTTCGTTGTTAACCTCATCCAAACCAGACGATTTTCGCTTTTTCATGCCGCGAATTATGATATCAATGTCGTCGACTGAAATAAGTTCGGAATTTGGGGTAATAACATCCGTTGTATGAAAACGTTCAACGACTTCATTTACGTTGGTAGTGTGAAGAGGATTTCCAAGATTCTCAGATATTCTGTGATTTGAACTAAATGCGTTTGCAAAATCATTGGCCTTATCATGGCTCGAAACTAAAATATCATCACCAGCAAGAAGGCCATGACAGTAAGTCTTCTTTTTCCGCAAAAGTTTAGAGACATTCCAAAATGGTTTAGACCTTTTATCCAAACCTTTTAGTAAATTACTCCACTCACGATTCCTGAACAGACTTATCTCCTTCCCTATGATAACATTATACCTACTAATAATATCATGGTCTAGTGTTTGCCTATATCTAAACCATTCTCTGCGGTAGTAATTTCTAATTCGGATCAAACTTAATATAAAAGTAGGAAGTTTTGTGCATCTTGTTCGGGGAGAACTCAGCGGGACAGAGTGTCTTACACCATCTCGTAACGTTTTAGTGAAAAACTCAACATGGTAGTCTATTTCCGTAGAACTATTAATACTTACGTTTTCAAAACAAAGATTATTGTCATTGTAGGTTCTAAAAGATTTCCAATTAGCACGCGAAAAATTATATTTTAAATCAGATGTAGGCTGAATTGATGATGATATATTAAATACTACCGGAAGATGGTCGGAAGAAAAATCATTCACGGTATATGGAATAGACATGTGTAGAGGAATATTTGTCAATACTAAATCCAGGGTTGATGGATTACACCTGGCAGCAGCCGGAATATAAGTAGGTGTATTAGGGTGAGATATTGTGACCGGAAATAATGATGTAAGTTCATGCAATACATTTCCCCATATATTTGCACGCAAACAATTCCAATCTCTGTGTCTAGAATTCAAATCACCACAAAAAATGTAATTAGAATACATATTTAATATTTTTCTTAAATCCGACTTGAATATGTTGCGGAGGGAGCTGTTATTTTGACCACCAGGAAAATATAGACTGTAAATCTTTATGACCTCATTCGCATTGATTTGTATCTCAATACCAACATTCTCAATTATCTGAGTAGTTATACACGGTATTGTCTTAAAACCTATACTACTTCTGATAAGAATAGCAACACCACCGCCGCACTGCCCTACACGGTCCTTCCTAACGCACTTGTAATTAGGAATACTAAAATTGTGATCATTACTGAGCCACGTCTCGGACAAAAGGCAAAGATCAACATGGTTGGATCTTAAAAAATTACTAAGTTCTATAATTTTGTTTCGGATACTTCTACAGTTCCATAATACTACTTTTAAATTTGACAAAATAATTATTTATTATTAGCATATACAAATTTAATTGCCAGCTGTGCAATAGCTTGAAATTGTTGTTCTTTGTTTGAACAAGATCGAAGTTTTGAAATCATCTCCATTGTAAGCTGCATTAGTTCGTGCTCAGTAAAGAGATTGTTGTTGATACTGTTGTTATCATTGTTGTTGTTATTAATTGTTAGTCTCCAATTTGTGTTTACTTTTGGTATATGAGCTGAGTTTCTGTTAATAGGTGGAAAATGTAAACCATTAACAGCGAAATGTTTATTTTGCATCTTTGTGTGATGTGTTCTCATTGAGAGTTTCTCTCGCATATCCAAGTAAGCAGAGCGGTTTGGGCAAGAGAGATCTGTAGACTTGTGATTTTTGCCGCAGTTGGCGCATTGGATTTTGGTGGTTGATTTGCAGTCAGCAGTGCTGTGTTTCTCAGCGCAGTTGGCGCATCTCGCTTTGACGTGACAACCTCTCTCTCCGTGTCCAAACATTTGACACTTACGACATTGAACTGGTTTACCCTTCACTCGTCTTTGGTAGTCCCATGTTATTATTGTATTTAACAGAGCACGCACATTCTTCTTAAGCTCTTGCATTTTTACAGAGCCTCTTTCAAAATACACAATGTACAATGTATCAACATATTTTTCAAACGTTCTTTTTACAACTTTGACTTCATTGAATTTCAAGCCGAGAGAATAAAGTTCGTTTTTGACTTCAGAGTCTGTTTTGCTGCCTAAACCACGAATAACAGCCTTGAAAGGTTTGTTGTTTTTATGATCATGCGTAAAAAATTGATGATTATTTTCACGCAAAACTGAAATAATTTTATCAAAAACATCCGAACTTTCACACATAATTTTAATGCCAATTGATACTTTTTTTTATTAAGTATTTATCAAGTTTATTTGATTTTAGTAGTGTAGTAATATCATCACTACATTGTGTTAGCACTTTGATGGGCGAAATTTTTCGAGTTGGCTTTTTACAAATTGTTCACTGTCCATTTCAGTTGAAGAAACATCCTCGTTGTCTAATAATTGCAATGGGGTCCAGAAGTTTCTTCTGGACCCTATCTTTTGGATTTTTGATGAAGACATAAGGCCCTCATCACACCGGTAATCGGAACTTCGTTTTGGAATTTTGTTGTTTTTTTATTATTTGAAGTTGGAAAAACGTAAGAGTAGTTAATAAACACGTCTGTCACAAACAATAGCCAGAGAGAGACTCCAACTGTGTGCTCTTCGTCTTTCATAGATGTTACTAAGAACTCGAAATCGACGATACGGTCACCGCTTCTAATTAGGGTAGTTAGAGCAGACATCTTTGTTTGCGTTCAAATATTAAAAAAACGATCAATATAATGCAAAAATCTCTGGAAAAATAACTGTTCCCTTTCGATTTGGACAAAAATTCAACGGACTTTAGACGGATTTGAGAGCAAACGCGATGTAAAAGTTGTAGAAACTTATCAAAATCGCTAATAAATCGAAAACGATACCTAAAAATTGAATTTCTAAGTATGTATTTATAGGGTCGAAATCAATATTAAATTAAAAAATCGAAATCAAAATAAAAAAAAGCAACCAAAAACGAAATAAATATTATATATTTTATTTATGTAAATAAAAATCGACAAATGTGAAAGAAAATATTTTCACAATTGTGCCCAACCAACACCACTGAGCTATATAAAACACGTTACAGTGTGCAAGAAAAATCACTTTTTTATACCGGGTCGAAACTATCGAATATAGTTCGAAAACACTTTATTGCGATATGAAACTGTGTGAAACAAAAAATAAATATCAGTATTAATGTGCCGAGTGCTTATTAATTGCGTTATTACCAATTTCGGATTAAATTGTAAATAAATTACATCGACCAGTTTTTGGTACGTACGGGCCCACTGTGCACAAAACAAATGGAAGAAACAACGAGAATAACAAAACGAACAGAGTGTACCTGTTGTTGTTATTGACGACTTGGTGGTGAATGACGCTGCACACACAAACTACGTACACACTAAGTGGGGATCAAACCGAGGAATAGAGACTTTGAGTTTTGTTGTTGTAAAATGTACGTTTGTACGTAAAACGAACCGCGAAACAACAAGAGACAATTTCAACAAACTAAAACGCGCACTGCACTGATATTTATTATTTTGTTTATTTTGCACACACACTATATTCAAAAAACCTACCTTGTTTTTTGTTGGGTATTTTTTGTACGGGGTTCAGGGGATGGTTACAAACTTATATATTGTTGGGTATCCAACTGCAACTTAGTCGGGATCTGTAATAAAGCGTTCGGGTAAAATTTATTTTATTTTTTAAATAGAACGGCTCGAAATCCGGTTCGAAGGACCAATAAATATGCGGGGATGAATACAATAATTGTACCCAAACAAATGTAAAGAAAACAATAAATTAGTTTTTCTTAAAATCTTTAAAAATCGGGGTTTTATTCAAAACGAACCTTCGGGTATTTCTTCGGGTTTGTAATTGTTTATCTTATTGTTGTGCCTGAATTTGGCTGTTTTCGTGTCCTTTTTGGATCTTTTTTCTTCGTTATAATTCAGAGTTGTAATTCATTTACATTCACAATAGTCTTAAAACTAAGCTTAAAACTAGGGTGCCCAGCGTAGACATTAAGTAAAAACAAAATTTGGGTAAGATCATGTTGGTCATATTGACATTATTACACGATTTCTAGATAGATATTTTCTAGATATAGATTAACTAAATACAAAATTTGGGCAAGATCTTCGTTGGTAATATTGATATTATTACACGATTGTACAGTTATAGATTTACGAAATACAAAAATTTGGGCAAAATCGCGTTCGGCATATTGGTATTATTACACGATTTCTAGGTGGCGGGATAGTACATTTGCATTGGAGGTACCATAAGGGGAGTTGCCAGACTTGTTTTTTTTCAAAACTTTTTCTAGATATAGATTAACTAAATACAAAATTTCGTTGGTCATCTTGATGTTATTACACGATTTCAATTCGGGCGGGAGGGCACATTTGTATGGGAGTTACAACAAGGGTAGTTGCCAGACTTCCGTGTTTATGTCCAAAACTTTATACAGTTATAGGTTTAGTAAATGCAGAATTTGGACAAGATCGCGATGGGTATATTGGTATTATTGCACGATTTCTAAGGGGTGGGATTGTACATGTGTATGGGAGTTGCCAGACTTCCATGTTTTTCCCAAAACTTTGTCTAGCTATAGATTTACGAAATACAAAAATTTGGGCAAGATCGCGTTGGGCATATTGGTATTATTACACGATTTCTAAGTGGAGGGATGGTACATTTTATTGGAGGTGCCATAAGGGGAGTTGCCAGACTTCCGTGTTTATGTCCAAAACTTTATACAGTTATAGGTTTAGTAAATGCAGAATTTGGACAAGATCGCGATGGGTATATTGGTATTATTGCACGATTTCTAAGGGGTGGGATTGTACATGTGTATGGGAGTTGCCAGACTTCCATGTTTTTCCCAAAACTTTGTCTAGCTATAGATTTACGAAATAAAAAATTTGGGCAAGATCGCGATGGGTATATTGGTATTATTGCACGATTTCTAAGGGGTGGGGTTGTACATTTGTATAGGAGTAGCCAGACTTCCATGTTGTTGTCCAAAACTTTGTCTAGCTATAGATTTACGAAATAAAAAATTTGGGCAAGATCGCGATGGGTATATTGGTATTATTGCACGATTTCTAAGGGGTAGGATTGTACATGTGTATGGGAGTTGCCAGACTTCCATGTTTTTCCCAAAACTTTGTCTAGCTAAAGATTTACGAAATACAAAAATTTGGGCAAGATCGCGTTGGGCATATTGGTATTATTACACGATTTCTAATGGCGCGGGATGGTAAATTTGTAAAGGAGGTACCATAAGGGGAGTTGCCAGAGTTCCATGTTTATGTCAGAAACTTTGTACAGTTATAGGTTTACTAAATGCAGAATTTGGACAAGATCGCGATGGATATATTGGTATTATTGCACGATTTCTAAGGGGTGGAATTGTACACTTGTGTTAGAGTGTTCAGACTTCCATGTTTTTCCAAAAATTTGTCTAGCTACAGATTTACGAAATACTAAAATGTGGGCATGATCGCGTTGATCATATTGGTATTATTACACGATTTCTAAGTGGCGGCATGGTACATTTGCATGGGAGGTACCATAAGGGGAGTTGCCAGACTTACGTGTGTTTGTCCAAAACTTTGTCTAGATATAGGTAAAGTAAATACAAAATTTTGGGTAAGATGATGTTGGACATATTGACATTATTACACGATTTCTAAGGTAGGCGTGATGGTATATTTGTGTGGGAGGTACCAGAAGGGGAGTTGCCAGAGTACAATGTTTATGTCCGAAACTTTGTACAGTTATAGGTTTACTAAATGCAGAATTTGGACAAGATCGCGATGGATATATTGGTATTATTGCACGATTTCTAAGGGGTGGGATTGTACATTTTTATGGGAGTTTCCAGACTTCCATGTTTTTTCCAAAATATTGTCTAGATATAGATTTACGAAATACAAAAATTTGGGCAAAATCGCGTTGGGCATATTGGTATTAGTACATTTGCATTGAAGGTACCATAAGGGGAGTTGCCAGACTTCCGTGTTTATGTCCAAACCTTTGTCTAGATATAGATTAACTAAATATCATCTTGATATTATTACACGATTTCAATTCGGGCGTAATGGTACATTTGTATGGGAGGTACAACAAGGGTAGTTGCCAGACTTCCAAGTTTTTGTCCGAAACCTTCTTTAGTTATAACTTTACTAAATACAGAATATGGGCAAGATAGATTGGGCATATTGATATTATTACACGATTTCTAATTGCGCGGGATGGTATTTTTTTTTTTTATTTTATTTTTTTTTTATTTTTATTTTTATTTTATTTAATTACAATACAAAGTAAATTTATATTCTAATTTTGGGTCCAAGGATAAACCGAGTGACAAAGACTATTTGGCTTGATTTTTTGCAGCGACAGACCAAAGCCTCTGGTGGGAATCGAACCCACAAACCCCACGCTGATAGGCAAGCACGCTACCAACTCGCCTACCGGGGCGCTTTGCGGGATGGTAAATTTGAAAGGAGGCATCATAAGGGGAGTTGCCAGAGTCCCATGTTTATGTCCGAAACTTTGTACAGTTATAGGTTTACTAAATGCAGAATTTGGACAAGATCGCGATGGATATATTGGTATTATTGAACGATTTCTATGGGGTGGGATTGTACATTTGTATGGGAGGTACCAGAAGGGGAGTTGCCAGACATCCAAGTTTTTGTCCGTAACTTTGTACAGTTATTGGTTTACTAAATACAGAATTTGGACAAGATGGCGTTGTGCATATTGGTATTATAACACGATTTCTTAGTGGCGGGATGGTACATTTCCATGGGAGGTACCATAAGGGGAGTTGCCAGACTTCCGTGTTTATGTCCAAAACTTTGTACAGTTATTGGTTTACTAAATACAGCATTTGGACAAGATGGCGTTGGGCATATTGACATTATTACACGATTTCTAAGGTAGGCGTGATGGTATATTTGTGTGGGAGGTACCAGGCGTGGAGTTGCCAGAGTACCATGTTTATGTCCGAAACTTTGTACAGTTATAGGTTTACTAAATGCAGAATTTGGACAAGATCGCGATGGATATATTGGTATTATTGCACGATTTCTAAGGGGTGGGATTGTACATTTTTATGGGAGTTTCCAGACTTCCATGCTTTTTCCAAAACATTGTCTAGATATAGATTTACGAAATACAAAAATTTGGGCAAAATCGCGTTGGGCATATTGGTATTATTACACGATTTCTAGGTGGCGGGATAGTACATTTGCATTGAAGGTACCATAAGGGGAGTTGCCAGACTTCCGTGTTTATGTCCAAAACTTTGTCTAGATATAGATTAACTAAATATCATCTTGATATTATTACACGATTTCAATTCGGGCGTAATGGTACATTTGTATGGGAGGTACAACAAGGGGAGTTGCCAGACTTCCGTGTTTATGTCCAAAACTTGTCTAGATTTAGATTAACTAAATATCATCTTGATATTATTACACGATTTCAATTCGGGCGTGATGGTACATTTGTATGGGAGGTACCAGAAGGGGAGTTGCCAGACTTCCAAGTTTTTGTCCGTAACTTTGTACAGTTATTGGTTTACTAAATACAGCATTTGGACAAGATGGTGTTGGGCATATTGACATTATTATACAATTTCTAAGGTAGGCGGGATGGTACATTTATATGGGAGGTACAAGACGTGGAGTTGCCAGAGTTCCATGTTTATGTCCGAAACTTTGTACAGTTATAGGTTTAGTAAATTCAGAATTTGGACAAGATCGCGTTGGGCATATTGGTATTATTACACGATTTCTAAGTGGCGGGATGGTACATTTGTATTGGAGGTGCCATAAGGGGAGTTGCCAGAATTCCGTGTTTTTTTCAAAATTTTGTCTAGATATACATTAAGTAAATAAAAAATTTGGGCAAGATCTTCGTTGGGCATATTGATATTATTACACGATTTCTAATGGCACGGGATGGTAAATTTGTAAAAGAGGTACCATAAGGGGAGTTGCCAGAGTTCCATGTTTATGTCCGAAACTTTGTACAGTTATAGGTTTACTAAATGCAGAATTTGGACAAGATCGCGATGGATATATTGGTATTATTGCACGATTTCTAAGGGGTGGGATTGTACATTTGTATGGGAGTTGCCAGACTTCCATGTTTTTCAAAAACTTTGTCTAACTATTGATTTACGAAATACAAAAATTTGGGCAAGATCGCGTTGGGCATATTGGTATTATTACACGATTTCTAAGTGGCGGGAGGGCACATTTGTATGGGAGGTACAACAAGAGTAGTTGCCAGACTTCCAAGTTTTTGTCCGAACTTTGTACAGTTATAGGTTTTCTAAAGACAGAATTTGGACAAAATGGCGATAAGCAAATTGGTATTATTAAACAATTTCTATTATGCGTCAATGTAATATTTGTATCTATAAAATTCTGAAAAGAGGCTCAATAAAAATTAACCTTAACCTTAACCTTAACAATTTCTAAGGGCGCGGGATGGTACATATGTATGGCAGTTGCCAGACTTCCATGTTTTTGTCCGTATCTTTGTACAGTTTTAGGTTTACTAAATACAGAATTTGGACAAGATGGCGTTTGGAATATTGAAATTATTATACGATTTCCAAGGTAGGCGGGATGGTACATTTATATGGGAGGTACAAGACGTGGAGTTGCCAGAGTTCCATGTTTATGTCCGAAACTTTGTACAGTTATAGGTTTAGTAAATGCAGAATTTGGACAAGATGGCGTTGGGCATATTGTAATTATTACAAGATTTCTAATCGGGCGGGATGTCACATTTGTATGGGAGGTACCAGAAGGGTAGTTGCCAGACTTCCAAGTTTATGTCCGTAACTTTGTACAGTTATAGGTTTACTCAATTGTAATTAATAATAATGGGCATATTGTAATTATTACAAGATTTCTAAGGTAGGCGGGATGGTACATTTGAATGGGAGTAGCCAGACTTCCATGTTGTTGTCCAAAACTTTGTATAGCTATAGATTTACGAAATTCAAAAATTTGGGCAAGATCACGTTGGGCATATTGGTATTATTACACGATTTCTAAGTGGCGGGATGGTACATTTGTATGGGAGTTGCCAGACTTCCATGTTTTTCCCAAAACTTTGTCTAGCTATAGATTTACGAAATACAAAAATTTGGGCAAGATCGCGTTGGGCATATTGGTATTATTACACGATTTCTAAGTGGCGGGATGGTGCATTTGTATTGTAGGTGCCATTAGGGGAGTTGCCCGACTTCCGTGTTTTTTTTTCAAAATTTTGTCTAGATATACATTAAGTAAATACAAAATTTGGGCAAGATCTTCGTTGGTCATATTGATATTATTACACCATTTCTAATCGGGCGGGATGGCACATTTGTATGGGAGGTACCAGAAGGGTAGTTGCCAGACTTCCAAGTTTATGTCCGTAACTTTGTACAGTTATAGGTTTACTCAATACAGAATTTGGACAAGATGGCGTTGGGCATATTGTAATTATTACAAGATTTCTAATCGGGCGGGATGGCACATTTGTATGGGAGGTACCAGAAGGGTAGTTGCCAGACTTTCAAGTTTATGTCCGTAACTTTGTACAGTTATAGGTTTACTCAATACAGAATTTGGACAAGATGGCGTTGGGCATATTGTAATTAGTACAAGATTTCTAAGGTAGGCGGGATGGTACATTTGTATGGGAGGTACCAGAAGGGTAGTAGCCAGACTTCCAAGTTTATGTCCGTAACTTTGTACAGTTATAGGTTTACTAAATACAGAATTTGGACAAGATTGCATTGGGCATATTGACATTATTATACGATTTCTAAGGTAGGCGGGATGGTACATATGTATGGGAGATAGTAGAAGGGGAGTTGCCAGATTTCCATGTTTTTGTCCGAAACTTTGTAAATACAGAATTTGGACAAGATGACGATAAGCAAATTGGTATTATTAAAAGATTTCTAAGGGGTGGGGTTGTACATTTGTATGGGAGTTGCCAGACTTCCATGGATTTTCCAAAACTTTGTCTAGTTATAGGTTTACTAAATACAGAATTTGGACAAGATGGCGTTAGGCATATTGATATTATTACACGATTTCTAAAATAGGCGGGATTGTACATTTGTATAAGAGGCCTCAGAAGTGGAGTTGCCAGACTTCCAAGTTTTGTTCCGAAACTTTGTACAGTTATAGGTTTACTAAATACAGAATTTGGACAAGATGGCGATGGGTATATTATTGCGTGATTTCTAAGGGGTGGGATTGTACATTTGTATGGGAGTATCCAGACTTCCATATTGTTGTCCAAAACTTTGACTAGCTATAGATTTACGAAATACCAAAATGTGGGCATGATCGCGTTGATCATATTGGTATTACACGATTTCTAAGTGGCGGCATGGTACATTTGCATGGGAGGTACCATAAGGGGAGTTGCCAGACATCCGTGTTTTTGTCCAAAACTTTGTCTAGATATACGTAAAGTAAATACAAAATTTGGGTAAGATCTTGTTGGTCATATTGATATTATTACACGATTTCTAAGGTAGGCGTGATGGTTCATTTGTGTGGGAGGTACCAGACGGGGAGTTGCCAGAGTTCCATGTTTATTTCCGAAACTTTGTACAGTTATAAGTTTACTAAATGCAGAATTTGGACAAGATCGCGATGGATATATTGGTATTATTGCACGATTTCTAAGGGGTGGGATTGTAAATTTGTATGGGAGTTTCCGGACTTACATGTTTTTTCCAAAATTTCGTCTAGCTATAGATTTACGAAATACAAAAATTTGGGCAAAATCGCGTTGGGCATATTGGTATTATTACACGATTTCTAGGTGGCGGGATAGTACATTTACATTGGAGGTACCATAAGGGCAGTTTTTTTTTTTTTTTTTTTTTTACTAACACTCAGGGGATGCCCCCTATAAATGCAATGCACTGTGTTAGCGATAGGAAGAAAGGGTATTGGAGTGGGGGAAAAGGGAGTAGTGTTTGTTGACGTTGGCCTTGAATTTGGTAATGTCATAGCAGGCTGGAAAAACACTTGCAGGAAGATTATTCCACATACGAACAGTCCGGCTGAAGAACGAATTTTCTCTATAGTGCGTCGTCCGGTCAACCGGCCATTTGACAGTGAACGGATGAGAGACCCTGGATAGCCGAGTATTCCGGCTAAATGTTCTAACGTCAGGGACCAGACGACGGATATCTTCTGAACAGATACCATTAAAATATCTATAGAATAGCGATACACAACCCACATTTCGGCGATGCTGTAGGGAGACAATAGAGCTGGATACCCTACCATCCCCTATCATCACCACCGCTCTCCTCTGTACACGGTCCAGAAGCTTCAAATATGTTAATGGAGCCCCTGCCCATATATGCGAGTTGTATTCCATTTTAGGCCGAATGTAGGTGTGGTAAATATTTACGAGATCAGATGGAGTGAAGTATTTCTTGCACCGCTTTAAAAAGCCTAAACACTTGAATGCTTCTTTCGACACTTCGAATATATGGCTAGCCCAGCGAGCATCACCCTGTATCTTCATGCCCAGAACATCAAGAGTGTCTGATTCGACGATATCCACACCACCCATAGAAATTGACGAAGATGCTGGATCTGGTGAACGTTTGTGTGACAACAAACAGCACTGGGTCTTTTGTGGATTAAAATCTACTCTATTCATTTGGCCCCACTCACAAATCGTCGCCAAATCGCGGTTAAGTGAGTCATGCATCGTTCGCCTTTTGTCCTCCACCTCCATAGGACCTGGACGATGATCAAATGAGTATGAATGACAGAGATTGCTGTCATCCGCAAAGGAGTAGATCGGGTTAACAGTCTGACCCAGCAGGTCGTCAATGAAAATAAGAAATAGAGAAGGAGAGAGGACAGAGCCTTGTGGCACTCCTGCGGTCAACCTATGCTCGTTGGATGAGACGCCATCTATAACAACTCGTATAGAGCGATCCCTGAGAAAACTCGAAATGAATCGAGAGAAGGTGTTACCGACACCAAATGCAATAAGTTTTGATGAGTGCTCCGTGCCAGACCCTATCGAACGCCTTAGAAATATCCAGAGCCACGACTTTGCTCTCACCAAGGCGGTGAACGGATCGACTCCATCGCTCCGTAAGGAACGCCATCAGGTCTCCAGTAGATCGATTTCTACGGAAGCCATACTGTCGATCATTCAGAAGGCCGTTCGACTCTAGATACCTCAGAAGATGGTGATTAACCATGCTCTCCATAACCTTCGAGAGCGCAGAACATATTGCAATTGGACTGTAATTCGCAGGATTAGTAGCCTCACTTTTCTTGGGGATCGGCTGAACTTTGGCAACTTTCCAACGTGAAGGGTAAATACCAGCACGGTACGACATGTTGAGAAGATTGCGCAATGGACGAGCTAGAGTCGAAGAGCACTTACATATGACAAGTGCTGAAATACTATCCGGTCCCGGAGTTTTATTTACGTTAAAATCTGGTAGAACCCTTTTTACACCACGTGTTCGAAAAAATATCTGGCGCATCGAACTAGATACGTTTCCGATCACGGGGAGTGGTTGACTGCTCTCTGGCAAAGATGAATTCTTTGTAAATATTTCAGCCAGAATGTTAGCTTTGTCAACCGGGTCCGTGAATATCCGGTCATCGTTAACGAGAGTTGGGATAGAAGATGATCCCTTACCCTTTTTACGAATGACCAAAAACTCTTACTTCCACTGGGAGAAGCGAGAACTTTAGCACGCAGGCGCTGTTCGTGGAGATGTTTTTCGCGCCTAAGCACTCTGGCACACCTTGATCTTGCCTGCTTGCGTAGCAGTTCAGTAGTGGCATTTTTATTTAAACGCCATTTTCTGAATGCTTCCTCTTTGGATCTGACAGCTTCCCTGCATGTCTGATTAAACCAACAGTTCTTTGAAGGTTTAATCAAAGTAGTCTTCGAGGGAATAAATGTGTTTATGCCAAGAAGAATGATTTTCTCGACCATTTCAGCAGCAGCATCGACATTGTTGTCTAGGAAACATAATTTCCAATTAAAGTGCTGATAGAAGTTGTTGAGCTCGGCCCAACGTGCCTTTTCGTATATGTACATTGTCCGCTTCGTGACTGGTTTTGAAGTGGCTCGAAGATCGGAGAATGAAAAGGATGCTGAAATGGTGCAATGATCCGAGTTACCAAGAGGTGCAAGAATGTTAACCTCTTACTTTTCAGGGTGGGAGGTTAAGAAAAGGTCAAGAATATTTTGTTGTTGCCCTTCAACACGCGGAATGTGAGTTGGTTCATTCACTAATTTCGCCAAGTCATTGTGAGCGGCAAAAAGCTCGGCGTACTGGCCCTCCGGAGATGTATGGCTCGAATGGGAAAGCCAAGAATTATTGTGGACATTGAAATCCCCAGCAACTACAATTTCACTGTCCGGATAATCTTCTAAGACTTTTGAAATAGAGTCAGAATGGGCGTCGAAGCCGTTTAGGGTAGCCTCCTTTTCCAAATTTGGACTTCTATAAAGAAACCCGAAGTGTAATAGGTGCGATCCAATCCTGAACTTAACCCAGAGGGAGTTAAATTCTGGATCTTGTGAGTTCAAATGTTGCTGACTCTGGAACACAACACCATTACGTATAAATACCACAAGGCCTCTGTGTGAAGAGAAAGAGGATAGAGTGTGAGACCCAGGTGTGTGAGGATTCTGATCCACAGGATTTTCAGCGAGGACATTCGGCCTATGGAAATTAATGTGTGCGTATACCGCAAACAAATTCGTTCTTAACCCGCGAATGTTCGCAAAGTGAATTTGAAATCTACCTACCATAACACTACCAAAAAACAAGGCAACATCAAAGCAAAATCACAAATACCACTGCACCCCTCCCGCCGTTGTTATTTCTGTTAGTTGTTCAGTGTTATACCTACAGACTTCCGTGTTTTTGTCCGTAACTTTGTACAGTTTTAGGTTTACTAAATACAGAAATTGGACAAGATGGCGTTGGAAATATTGACATTATTATACGATTTCAAAGGTAGGCGGGATGGTACATTCATATGGGAGGTACAAGACGTGGAGTTGCCAGAGATCCATGTTTATGTCCGAAACTTTGTACAGTTATAGGTTAAGTAAATGCAGAATTTGGACAAGATCGCGATGGGTAAATTGGTATTATTGCACGATTTCTGAGGGTGGGATTGTACATTTGAATGGGAGTTGCCAGACTTCCATGTTTTTCCCAAAACTTTGTATAGCTATAGATTTACGAAATACAAAAATTTGGGCAAGATCACGTTGGGCATATTGGTATTATTACACGATTTCTATGTGGCGGGATTGTACATTTGTATGGGAGTTGCCACACTTCCATGTTTTTCCCAAAACTTTGTATAGCTATAGATTTACGAAATACAAAAATTTGGCCAAGATCGCGTTGGGCATATTGGTATTATTACACGATTTCTCAGTGGCGGGATGGTACATTTGTATTGGATGTGCCACAAGGGTACAGTTATAGGTTTAGTAAATGCAGAATTTGGACAAGATCGATTGGTATTATTGCACGATTTCTAAGGGGTGGGATTGTACATTTGTATGGGAGTAGCCAGACTTCCATGTTGTTGTACAAAACTTTGTCTAGCTATTGATTTACGAAATACAAAAATTTTGGCAAGATCGCGTTGGGCATATTGGTATTAATACACGATTTCTAAGTGGCGGGATGGTACATTTGCATGGGAGGTACCATAGGGGAAGTTGCCAGACTTCCGTGTTTATGTTCAAAACTTTGTCTAGATATAGATTAACTAAATACAAAACATTATTACACGATTTCTAAGGTAGGCCGGATGGTATATTTGTACGGGAGGTACCAGATGGGGAGTTGCCAGTTTTCCATGTTTTTGTCCGAAACGTTGTAGAGTTATAGGTTTACTAAATACAGAATTTCCCTCGCGAAGGGGTAACCATCTGGACGCGATGCGAGGGCCTACGTGTCAGACGAGCTGGCCATGCTGACGTGAGTCCTCTTCCAGAAATGTGTAATCCTTTACGGAAACTCCCTCAGGTCCAACCATGTCAGAAGGGCGCTCGACACAACTAAGAGTTCCCCCTCCCCGACTCTCATGTCAACAAATCCATCCAGCGTCTGTTTCTTCCCACATTGGGCGGCTGGATGGTCTGCGTCTGTCTCCATAGGAGCGGCAGTATTTACCACACCTGGCTGTAGGTATAAAAGGCAACCCTCTCCCCCAAACAAGATGAACCAAATATATATTAACTCTGCAAGCGGTACACAGGTAGAACCTGCAAATCCACAGGAAGAATCTCCCTCGGGGGTTCTTCAGCCGGGGCAGAATATCTGCAGGCCACAAACTCATCAGCCCCTACAAAGACTAAAACAAACACGGAAACGGCTACGAATACGAACACAAATACGAATACGACGAACAAAGCAGTGGGAGACTTGGCTACCTTCTTCGAAGACGCAGCAAGAATACAAACACCAGATGAATTGGCAAGCGAAGGGATTCATATACTAACTTCAGGAGCCGAGGAATCTGACTCCTCCGGGGACGGAAACGTCACAATCCTTGCAGGTCCATTAGCGGCTAGCAAAGACCGGAAGGATGAAGCAGGCAAGAGCCTTTCTAAAATGAAAAAGTTGTCAGGAGCTCAGACGAAAAAGCTCCGAAGTATGCGACTGACTAACGAAAAAGCAACTCTGAAGCAGACTTCCAAAGATACATCGGAGCCTACACATGCACCCGCAGGTAAAATAATCCGCTCTCTACAGGAGGAATTTGCCGAAGCTGCAACGAAGAAGAGAAAGAGCTTCCTGACATCAGGTAGGACTAAATCTTCCACTCCGAAACCAAAAGAAGTCTCTACGCAGAATTCTGGCTATAGTAAGAAAGAAGGTCGAAATCCTACCACGACGTCGGACAACTTGCCTTCCACCTCAAGGAAAGGCGACCTACCAAAGGAACGCCCGTCACTTAAGAGGAAGGCAAATGTTGAAACTGGTAAGAAGCCGCCATCTTACGCCAAAGTAGCAAAACGTCAAAAATGGGACGAGCTATGTTTTGGCGTGATTGACACAAAAAGTGCCACGGGAAAAATCCCGGAAGACCATAGGTCAGCAATAGAAGAGCTGACAAACACGAAAATCTTGGAGCACGTTCTCGGGAAGGGAGACGATTGCGACGAGATTGAGATCCTGAGCTCCTCTACGCCAAGGGCATCTTGATGATGCAACTCGCATCAAATAAATGCGTAAACACCTTGGCACGCCTAGTGAAGGATGTTTCTACCCCTTGGGAGGGCGGTAAGCGCGACCTCATTAGGAAAAGGGACATTCCGGAACTTACAAAGGCGTCCTTCTTCCTGAAGGGTTGGGGCAGCAAACGCCCACCCGGGTAAGTCCTTGATGTCCTGGGTAAGCAAAATAAGGGTCTGGAGACGGGCAAATGGGAGATCTTCCACAGAGAAGAGAGCCAGTACCCTCTTCGTCGTGGGAGTCGACCACGGGTCCCTCGAACGACTCAAGGAGATGAAAGGGAGGGCCGTCTTCGTCTCAACAGCCGTGTATATAAAAATCGGCAAGGTAACCATTGGCAGGACGGCAGATAAGCACGACGCTGCCAACGAGGAACCGAAAAACGAGAGCAGTGGTGCACCGCAAAAAGCAGAAGAGGAGGCTGGGGACCATATAACCAGCTCCCAAGAAGACCGACTTCTGGCATGACCGGCATCATGGTCATCCAGATTAACTTCCATCGGAGCGAAACGGCAACTACCGCGCTGATGGACAACATAATCAAAGGTAAGGTTCATATAGCTTTAATCCAAGAACCATGGACACACAAGAACAAGGTTATTGGTTTAAACAACCCGCTTTACCAACTGTTTTACGCAAGATCAGAGGGACGACCCAGAACTTGCATACTCACACATAAAAACTTAAGCTTCTTTTTCTTCACAGAGTTGTCAACTGCGGATGCGACGGTGCTTAGACTTGGGGATGGTAGCCTGTACCTTGCGTCGATGTACCTTCCATTCGACTCGCCGACACTTTCACCAACGGCTGAGCTACAACATCTGGTGAGAGAAGCCAAGACAAAAGGTAAGAAATTACTAGTAGGCTGAGCGCGAACGCACACCACATCACCTGGGGTAGTTCGAATTGCAACAAAAGAGGAATAGCCTTATTAGAATTCCTTAATAAGCATGATCTTATTACAATAAATACCTTTATACATCGAATCAGAGAGGAGGAATTAGATATCACTTTTGGTTCTGAAGAGATAGTAGAAGAGATCCAAGGATGGCATGTCTCCGACAAGCACTCCTTTTCAGATCACCGATACATAATTTTTAGTTTAATGAAACCACCACCAGAACCGCTAAGTTTCAGGAACAAGACCAAAACCAATTGGCAACGTTTTAGAGATCTAGTGAGCAGAGATATAGGGACTTCCAAAGAAATTCTCCAAAATGAAGAGGAAATCGAAGAGGAGGTCGGAAGAGTTACGTCAGTATTAGTGAGGTCCTTCGAAGAGTGTTGCCCACTCAGAAAAAGGAGTTCGGCTCAGGAGAAACTCTTGATAACGGGGGAGATTAGAAACCTAAGCAAAGAAGTCCGAAGATCTTACAACAGAGCTAGACGTAAAAAACTTCAAGTATACTGGGTCCAAAGTCCAAACATAGATTGTACAACAAAGCACTAAGAAGAGCGAAACGAGTGTCGTGGAGACTGTCCTGCGAACAGGTCGACACCGTTAACGACATGTCTAAAATATAGAAATTTCTGTCTAAGACACATACACAGGTGGAAGCCTTAGTGGACAAAGACGGAAATAAAACAGAAACGTTAGAACAATCAATCAAATTGTTAATAAACAAACATTTCCCCACGGGTACAGAAGACCCAATAGAGGAACTCAGTCCAACCAGGAAAGTACAACATATACCCCAAACCATCACGCCAGAAATGGTCAGATAAGCAGGTAAAAGCTTCTCTCCGTTTAAGGCGGCTGGACCGGATGGCATATTCCCGGCGCTTCTACAAAGGAGCATAGATATAGTGGGAAAACACCTGGCAGGCATCTTTGCATCCTGCCTCAGACTAGCCTATATCCCTAGGAAATGGCAAGAAGCACGAGTTGTTTTCATACCAAAACCGGGGAAGGAAAGCTACGCGATGTGTAAGGCTTATAGACCCATAAGCCTTACATCCTTCTTATTAAAAACTAATGAGAGATTAATAGACTCTATGATTAAAAGACAGATCCCGAGCGATCAGCTAAAATTTCAATAACACGCCAAGGGAAGATCAGTAGAGACAGCCGTGCATGAGGTAGTGCATCTCATAGAAAGCTCTTTCGACCATAAAATATATACACTTGGTGTTTTTATCGACATAGAGGGGGCCTTCAACAAAGTGAGCACGCAGACGTTAATCCACTCCTTAGACCACTTTAAACAGGTCGATAATCGACTGGGTGAGCTATATGCTAAGGCATATATGGATTAATTGCGAATCCCACGGCATAAATATAAGGGAGAGAGTACACAGAGGGACACCACAGGGAGGTATATTATCACCACTCCTGTGGGTGACTACAATAAACAATCTCCTAAGGATGCTGACTGATGAAGGATTCAAGCCAGTCTGCTATGCAGAAGACGTCGCGATACTTTTGAAGGGGAAAGATCCGAACAAATTATGCAGAGATGCCTAAAAAGTGCTAACTCTGGCATACAACTGGGCAAAGCCTAGGGGACTACACGTCAACCCGGACAAAACAGAACTATGTCTGTTCACAAGGAAGACAAAAATTGCACAATACGTCAAACCTGTCTTCAGGAACAAGAACATAGAAATAAACACGAACGTTAAATATGTGGGAGTAATTCTGGACAGGAAACTAAACTGGAAAGATCACATCAACAGCAGTACCGAAAAAGCCCTCAGATGCTGGTCAATATGCCGTAAAGCAGTTGGCTCCACATGGGGCATACGCCCAAGCATGTCGCACTGGCTATACAAAAGCGTAATAAGGCCGATTATAACTTATTCGTCAATAGTATGGTGGACGGCAATGACAAAGAAATGTAACGTGAAGAAACTACAAGGTATTCAAAGAATTTGCTGCGTAGGAATATGCGGAGCAATGAGGACCGCGCCGCCGAGCGCCCTCGAAATTTTGCTATACATCCACCCAATAGATATCCAAATCAAATCTGAGGCAGCGATCTCAGAAAGGAGACTAATGGCATTGGATGAGTGGATTGAGGATGAACCTCAAACACAACATCAGACAATATTGGAACACCTAGGAGGGTTCCTGACAACAAACTGTCAGACAGATCGCATCTCAGAAACAACCGTGGTTGCGAACTGCACGACAAGAATAGAAGATAGACGCGGACAAGAACATGACACATACACCCAAGATGGGGAATAGTGGCGTGCTACACAGACGCATCCAAATCCGAGTTAGGAGTAGGCATAGGGATCTACATCCACAATCCGATGACTGAATTAGTATACCAATTACCAAAGTACTCAACGATTCTACAAGGAGAGATCAAGGCCATCACAGAATGCCTTGAATGGCTGCGGAACAGAATCACAGGAAAAACTATCTGTATTTTCACAGACGGTCAAAACGCAATTAGATCCCTCAGAGATGATAATGTCAAATCAAGGACACTCATACACTGTAAGGAAACGATAAATGATGTATCGAGAAATAACGACATAATTATAAACTGGATACACGGCCACCAAGGGTTTCCAGACAATGTCAGGGCTGGCTAAAATAGGAAGGGAATCCAACCAAAATTCTCTACAACTGTCTAAACCTTTTCTAGAGACAAAAAAGGAGTTGAGGGAATGGCTGAAGACGTCCCATGCCTTAAGATGGCTAGAGGAACAGGTAGGAAGAACCACAAAGGAAACATGGGGAAACCTCGATAACAAGAAAACAAAGAGAATACTCGGGTTTAACAAGAATGAAATGAGTAAGCTAGTAGGGGTCATCACAGGACACACTAGCCCAAGGGCACACCTATTTAGAATAGGATGTTCCCAGAGCGACGAATGTAGGGCATGCGGAGAGGACGCCGAGACGGCGGAACACTTCCTGTGCAGGTCAGGAAAGTCCATTTAGGAGAGGACACCTTATATGACCTATCGGCCGTCAAAGCATAGACATAAGGAAGTTAAGGAACTTTTTAGAGGGGACCGAATTCCTAACGTAGGAAAAAGAGGAAGGGAATTTGTAGAAGAAACCAGGAGCGCACAACAGGCCGAATTGCTGGCCTAGGTGTATGTCAGTGACATTAGAAAGCCATGGTACATGACCGATCCTCCTTTCAATCCAACCTAACCTAAATACAGAGTTTGGACAAGATGACGATAAGCGAATTGGTATTATTAAACGATTTCTAAGGGCGCGGGATGGTACATATGTATGGGAGTTGCCAGACTTCCATGTTTTTGTCCAAAACTTTGTCTAGATATAGATTAACTATCTACAAAATTTGGGCAAGATCTCGTTGGTCATATTGATAACATTACACGGTTTATAAGGGGCGGGATGGTACATTTGTATGGGAGGTACAAGAAGGGGAGTTGCCAGACTTTCAAGTTTTTGTCCGAACTTTGTACAGTTATAGGTTTACTAAAGACAGAATTTGGACAAGATGGCGATAAGCAAATTTGTATTATTAAACGATTTCTTAGGGCCCGGGATGGTACATATGTATGGGAGTTGCCAGACTTCCAGGTTTTTGGCCAAAACTTTGTCTAGCTATAGATAAACGAAATAAAAAATTTGGGCAAGGTCGCGATGGGTATATTGGTATTATTGCACAAATTCTAAGAGGTGGGATTGTACATTTGTATGGGAGTTGCCAGACTTCCATGTTTATTCAAAAACTTTGACTAACTATACATTTACGAAATACAAAAATTTGGGCAAGACCGCGTTGGGCATATTGATATTATTACACGATTTCTAAGTATCGGGATGGTACATTTGCATGGGAGGTACCATAAGGGGAGTTGCCAGACTTCCGTGTTTTGTCCAAAACTTGTCTAGATATTGATTAACTAAATACCAAATTTCTTTGGTCATATTGATATTATTACACGATTTCTAATTGGGTGGGATGGTACTTTTGTATGGGAAGTACCAGGAAGGGAGTTGCCAGACTTCCAAATTTTGTCCGTAACTTTGTACAGTTATAAGTTTACTAAATACAGAATTTGGACAAGATGGCGTTGGGCATATTGGTATTATTGCACGATTTCTAAGGGGTGGGATTGTACATTTGTATGGGAGTTGTCAGACTTCCATGTTTTTTTCGATATCTTTGTCTAGCTATGGATTTACGAAATACAAAAATTTGGGCAAGATCGCGTTAGGCATATTAGTATTATTACACGATTTCTAAGTGGCGGGATGGTACATTTGCATTGGAGGTACCATAAGGGGAGTTGCCAGACTTCCGTGTTTTTGTCCAAAACTTTGTTTAGATATAGATTAACGAAATACAAAATTTGGGCAAGATCTTCATTGGTCATATTGATATTATTACACGATTTCTAATCGGGCGGGATGGTACATTTGTATGGGAGGTACTAGAAGGGGAGTTACCAGACTTCCGTGTTTTTGTCCAAAACTTTGTCTAGCTAACGAAATAAAAAATTTGGGCAAGGTCGCGAGGGGTATATTGGTATTAGTGCACGATTTCTAAGGTGTGGGATTGTACATTTGTATGGGAGTTGCCAGACTTCCGTGTTTTTGTCCAAAACTTTGTCTAGATATAGATTACCGAAAAACAAAATTTGGGCAAGATCTTCATTGGTCATATTGATATTATTACACGATTTCTAATCGCGCGGGATGGCACATTTGTATGGGAGGTACCAGAAGGGGAGTTGCCAGAGTTCCATGTTTTTGTCCGAAACTTTGAACAGTTATAGGTTTGACATTGACATTATTACACGATTTCTAAGGTAGACGGGGTGGTACATTTGTATGGTAGGTACCAGAAGGGGAGTTGCCAGACTTCCAAGTTTTTGTCCAAAATATTGTATAGCTATAGCTTTACGAAATACGGAATTTGGTAAAGAACGGGTTGGTCATATTAATATTATTACACGATTTCTAACGTAGGCGGGATGGTACATTTGTATGGAAGGTACCAGAAGGGAAGTTTCCAGGGTTCCAAGTTTTGTCCCTAACTTTGTACAGTTATAGGTTTACTAAAGACAGAATTTGGACAAGATGGCGTTTGGCATATTGACATTATTACATGATTTCTAAGTAAGGTGGGATGGTACATTTGTATGGGAGGTACCAGAAGGGGAGTTGTCAGACTTCCATGTTTTTGTCCAAAATTTTGTCTAGCTATAGATTTACTAAATACAAAAATTGCGCAAGGTCGCGATGGGTGTATTGGTAATATTGCAGGATCTAAGGGGTGGGATTGTACATTTGTATCAAAGTTGTCAGACTTCCATGTTTTTGTCCAAAATTTTGTCTAGCTATAGATTTACTAAATACAAAATTGGGGCAAGATCTCGTTAGATAAATTGATAATATTAGAGTAACTTCGGGTATTGTGGAGTATGCGGGTAATGTGGAACCCCCCTTTATTTCGGAAACTAAACATTATTTGGCAACTCTGTTTGTATGTATAGATAGCTTAGTGAAAAATATCGACAACACGCGGTTGGCAATGAGTATGACCGTACCGTTAGCTTTCAATCAGTCTGTGAGTGAAAACACGTGTAGTCGACTTTTTTTTCTGTGCGAATTCGAAGAGATAAAGTGTTCCACATATTGAGCATTTGCCAATATTTTTCAATAATATATTATAAATAGTGAACTTATCTTTAGTTATAATCGGTAAGTATGTTATATTAAAATCTTTTATAATTTTTATTATTTTTGTTTCGAATTATTCCCGCTTTCGGCTAATGTGGAATACCAGAATGCGGGAATTGTGGAACCGTATTCCATATTACCCGCTCACTATTTTTTTGTTTTATTCTCTAATAGACAATATTGAAACATGCCAATAAAAGGTTCGATTCGAAAATTGGATCCAACGGACATGAATTTAGCCGTAGGAGCAGTTAAAAATTACCCAGAAAGGGTGTTCCACATTACCCACCCAGGGAGTTCCACATTACCCTCCAATTTTCAAAATGACAGTTTTTCGAGTTCATCTGATTTTTCATACATAACTTTTTTAATGTTAAGAGAATTAACTTTTTGTGAAACACTCAGTTAGCCAATCGATCAACAAATATATTGAAATCAATCCGGTGAAATTTTTGCTGATACATTTTCAAAGAGCGCCAAAATAGGAATAGGGGTTCCACAATACCCGAAGTTACTCTACACGGTTTGTATAGGGCGGGATTGCCCCATTTTTGTGGGAGGTACCAGAAGGGGAGTTGCCAGACTTCCAAGTTTTTGTCCCTATCTTTGTACAGTTATAGGTTTACTAAATACAGAATTTGGATAAGATGGCGTTGGGCATATTGACACTATTACACGATTTCTAAGGTAGGCGGATTGGTACATTTGTATGGGAGGTACCAGAAGGGGAGTTGCCAGACTTCCAAGTTTTTGTCCGAACTTTGTACAGTTATAGGTTTACTAAAGACAGAATTTGGACAAGATGGCGAGTTGCCAGACTTCCATGTTTTTGTCCGAAACTTTGTCTAGATATAGATTACCTAAATACAAAATTTGGGCAAAATCTTGTTGGTCATATTGACATTATTACACGATTTCTAAGGTAGGCGGGATGGTACATTTGTATGGGAGGTACAAGACGTGGAGTTGCCAGAGTTCAATTTTTTGTATAGGGCGGGATTGCCCCATTTTTGTGGGAGGTACCAGAAGGGGAGTTGCCAGACTTCCAAGTTTTTGTCCCTATCTTTGTACAGTTATAGGTTTACTAAATACAGAATTTGGATAAGATGGCGTTGGGCATATTGACACTATTACACGATTTCTAAGGTAGGCGGATTGGTACATTTGTATGGGAGGTACCAGAAGGGGAGTTGCCAGACTTCCAAGTTTTTGTCCGAACTTTGTACAGTTATAGGTTTACTAAAGACAGAATTTGGACAAGATGGCGATAAGCAAATTTGTATTATTAAACGATTTCTTAGGGCCCGGGATGGTACATATGTATGGGAGTTGCCAGACTTCCATATTTATTCAAAAACTTTGTCTAGATATAGATTAACTAACTACAAAATTTGGGCAAGATCTCGTTAGGCATATTAGTATTATTACACGGGTTCTATGTGGCGGGATGGTACATTTGCATTGGAGGTACCATAAGGGGAGTTCCCAGACTTTTGTCCAAAACTTAATAGATTAACGAAATACAAAATTTGGTCAAGATCTTCATTGGTCATATTGATATTTTTACTCGATTTCTAATCGGGCGGGATGGTACATTTGTATGGGTGGTACCAAAACTTTGTTTAGCTATAGATTAACGAAATAAAAAATTTGGGCAAAATCGCTAGGGGTAAATTGGTATTATTGCACGATTTCTAAGGGCGCGGGATGGTACATATGTATGGGAGTTGCCAGACTTCCATGTTTTTGTCCAAAACTTTGTCTAGATATAGATTAACTAACTACAAAATTTGGGCAAGATCTCGTTGGTCATATTGATAACATTACACGGTTTATAGGGGGCGGGATGGTACATTTGTATGGGAGGTACAAGAAGGGGAGTTGCCAGACTTCCAAGTTTTTGTCCGAACTTTGTACAGTTATAGGTTTACTAAAGACAGAATTTGGACAAGATGGCGATAAGCAAATTTGTATTATTAAACGATTTCTTAGGGCCCGGGATGGTACATATGTATGGGAGTTGCCAGACTTCCAGGTTTTTGGCCAAAACTTTGTCTAGCTATAGATAAACGAAATAAAAAATTTGGGCAAGGTCGCGATGGGTATATTGGTATTATTGCACAAATTCTAAGGGGTGGGATTGTACATTTGTATGGGAGTTGCCAGACTTCCGTGTTTTTGTCCAAAACTTTGTCTAGATATAGATTAACGAATAACAAAATTTGGGCAAGATCTTCATTGGTCATATTGATATTATTACACGATTTCTAATCGGGCGGGATGGTACATTTGTATGGGAGGTACTAGAAGGGGAGTTACCAGACTTCCGTGTTTTTGTCCAAAACTTTGTCTAGCTATAGATTAACGAAATAAAAAATTAGGGCAAGGTCGCGAGGGGTATATTGGTATTATTGCACGATTTCTAAGGTGTGGGATTGTACATTTGTATGGGAGTTGCCAGACTTCCGTGTTTTTGTCCAAAACTTTGTCTAGATATAGATTAACGAAAAACAAAATTTGGGCAAGATCTTCATTGGTCATATTGATATTATTACACGATTTCTAATCGCGCGGGATGGCACATTTGTATGGGAGGTACCAGAAGGGGAGTTGCCAGTTTTTGTCCAAAACTTTGAACAGTTATAGGTTTGACATTGACATTATTACACGATTTCTAAGGTAGACGGGGTGGTACATTTGTATGGTAGGTACCAGAACGGGAGTTGCCAGACTTCCAAGTTTTTGTCCAAAATATTGTATAGCTATAGCTTTACGAAATACGGAATTTGGTAAAGAACGGGTTGGTCATATTAATATTATTACACGATTTCTAACGTAGGCGGGATGGTACATTTGTATGGAAGGTACCAGAAGGGGAGTTGCCAGGGTTCCAAGTTTTTGTCCCTAACTTTGTACAGTTGTAGTTGTAGGTTCCAGAAGGGGAGTTGCCAGACTTCCATGTTTTTGTCCAAAACTTTGTATAGCTATAGGTTTATAGAATTTGGACAAGATCGCGATGGGCATATTGATATTATTGCACGATTTCTAAGGGGTGGGATTGTACGTTTGTATGGGAGTTGTCAGACTTCCATGTTTTTGTCCAAAACTTTGTCTATCTATAGAATTACGAAATAAAAAATTTGGGCAAGATCGCGATGGGTATATTGGTATTATTGCACGATTTCTAAGGGGTGAGATTGTACATTTGTATGGGAGTTGCCAGACTTCCATGTTTTTGTCCAAAACTTTGTCTATCTATAGAATTACGAAATAAAAAATTTGGGCAAGATCGCGATGGGTATATTGGTATTATTGCACGATTTCTAAGAGGTGAGATTGTACATTTGTATGGGAGTTGCCAGACTTCCATGTTTTTGTCCGAAACTTTGTCTAGATATAGATTACCTAAATACAAAATTTGGGCAAAATCTTGTTGGTCATATTGACATTATTACACGATTTCTAAGGTAGGCGGGATGGTACATTTGTATGGGAGGTACAAGACTTGGAGTTGCCAGAGTTCCATGTTTTTGTCCGAAACTTTGTCTAGATATAGATTACCTAAATACAAAATTTGGGCAAAATCTTGTTGGTGATATTGACATTATTACACGATTTCTAAGGTAGGCGGGATGGTACATTTGTATGGGAGGTACAAGACGTGGAGTTGCCAGAGTTCAATTTTTTTGTCCGAAACTTTGTAAAGTTATAGGGTTATAGAATTTGGGCAAGATCTTGTTGGTCATATTGACATTATTACACGATTTCTAAGGTAGGCGGGATGGTACATTTGTATGGGAGGTACAAGACGTGGAGTTGCCAGAGTTCCATTTTTTTGTCCGAAACTTTGTAAAGTTATAGGGTTATAGAATTTGGACAAGATCGCGATGGGTATACTGATATTATTGCACGATTTCTAAGGGGTGGGATTGTACATTTGTATGGGAGTTGCCAGACTTCCATGTTTTTGTCCAAAACTTTGTCTATCTATAGATTTACTAAATACAAAATTAAGGCAAGATCTCGTTAGATAAATTGATAATATTACACGGTTTGTATAGGGGGGATTGTCCCATTTGTGTTGGAGGTACCAGAAGGGGAGTTGTCAGACTTCCATGTTTTTGTCCAAAATTTTGTCTAGCTATAGATTTACTAAATACAAAATTGGGGCAAGATCTCGTTAGACAAATTGATAATATTACACGGTTTGTATAGGGCGGTATTGTCCAATTTGTGTGGGAGGTACCAGAAGGAGAGTTGCCAGACTTCCAAGTTTTTGTCCCTAACTTTGTACAGTTATAGGTTTACTAATTACAGAATTTGGACAAGGTGGCGTTGGGCATATTGACAATATTACACGATTTCTAAGGTAGGCGGGATGGTACATTTGTGTGGGAGATACCAGACGGGGAGTTGCCATGTTTTTGACCGAAACTTTGAACAGTTATAGGTTTGGCATTGACATTATTACACGATCTCTAAGGTAGACGGGATGGTACATTTGTATGGGAGGTTCCAGAAGGGGAGTTGCCAGACTTCCATGTTTTTGTCCAAAACTTTGTATATCTATAGATTTACAAAATAAAAAAATTGGGCAAGGTCGCGATGGGTGTATTGGTATTATTGCAGGATCTAAGGGGTGGGATTGTACATTTGTATCAAAGTTGCCAGACTTCCATGTTTTCCCCAAAACTTTGTCTAGGTATAGATTTACTAAATACAAAATTTGGGCAAGATCTCGTTGGATAAATTGATAATATTACACAGTTTGTATTGGGCACGATTGTCCCATTTGTGTGGGAGGTACCAGAAGAGGAGTTGCCAGACTTCGAAGTTTTTGTCCCTAACTTTGTAGAGTTATAGGTTTACTAAATACAGACTTTGGACAAGATGGTGTTAGGCATATTGACATTATTACACGATTTTTAAGCTAGACGGGATGGTACGCTTGTATGGGAGGTACCAGAATTGGAGTTACCAGACTTCCATGTTTTGTTCCGAAACTTTGTACAGTTATAGGTTTACTAAATACAGAATTTGGATAAGATGGCGTTGGGCATATTGACATTATTACACGATTTCTAAGGTAGGCGGATTGGTACATTTGTATGGGAGGTACCAGAAGGGGAGTTGCCAGACTTCCAAGTTTTTGTCCGAACTTTGTACAGTTATAGGTTTACTAAAGACAGAATTTGGACAAGATGGCGATAAGCAAATTTGTATTATTAAACGATTTCTTAGGGCCCGGGATGGTACATATGTATGGGAGTTGCCAGACTTCCATGTTTATTCAAAAACTTTGACTAACTTTAGATTTACGAAATAAAAAAATTTGGGCAAGATCGCGTTTGGAATATTGATATTATTACACGATTTCTAAGTATCGGGATGGTACATTTGCATGGGAGGTACCATAAGGGGAGTTGCCAGACTTCCAAGTTTTTTCCGTAACTTTGTACAGTTATAGGTTTACTAAATACAGAAATACAGATGGCGTTGGGCATATTGGTATTATTGCACGATTTCTAAGGGGTGGGATTGTACATTTGTATGGGAGTTGTTAGACTTCCATGTTTTTTCGATATCTTTGTCTAGCTATGGATTTACGAAATACAAAAATTTGGGCAAGATCGCGTTAGGCATACTAGTATTATTACACGATTTCTATGTGGCGGGATGGTACATTTGCATTGGAGGTACCATAAGGGGAGTTCCCAGACTTCCGTGTTTTTGTCCAAAACTTAATAGATTAACGAAATACAAAATTTGGTCAAGATCTTCATTGGTCATATTGATATTATTACACAATTTCTAATCGCGCGGGATGGCACATTTGTATGGGAGGTACCATAAGGGGAGTTGCTAGACTTTCAAGTTTTTGTCCGTAACTTTGTAGAGTTATAGGTTTACTAAATACATTAAACGATTATTATTATTAAACGATTTCTAAGGTAGGCGGGATGGTACATTTGTATGGAAGGTACCAGAAGGGGAGTTGCCAGAGTTCCACGTTTTTGTCCGAAACTTTGAACAGTTATAGGTTTGACATTGACATTATTACACGATTTCTAAGGTAGACGGGGTGGTACATTTGTATGGTAGGTACCAGAAGGGGAGTTGCCAGGGTTCCAAGTTTTGTCCCTAACTTTGTACAGTTATAGGTTTACTAAATACAGAATTTGGACAAGATGACGTTAGGCATATTGACATTATTACATGATTTCTAAGTAAGGTGGGATGGTACATTTGTATGGGAGGTACCAGAAGGGGAGTTGCCAGAGTTCCATGTTTTTGTCCGAAACTTTGAACAGTTATAGGTTTGACATTGACATTATTACACGATTTCTAAGGTAGACGGGGTGGTACATTTGTATGGTAGGTACCAGAAGGGGAGTTGCCAGACTTCCAAGTTTTTGACCCTAACTTTGTACAGTTATAGAATTACTAATTACGGAATTTGGACAAGGTGGCGTTGGGCATATTGAAAATATTACACGATTTCTAAGGTAGGCGGGATGGTACATTTGTGTGGGAGGTACCAGACGGGGAGTTGCCATGTTTTTGACCAAAACTTTGAACAGTTATAGGTTTGACATTGACATTATTACACGATTTCTAAGGTAGACGGGATGGTACATTTGTATGGGAGGTACCAGAATTGGAGTTACCAGACTTCCATGTTTTGTTCCGAAACTTTGTACAGTTATAGGTTTACTAAACACAGACTTTGGACAAGATGGTGTTAGGCATATTGACATTATTACACGATTTTTAAGCTAGACGGGATGGTACGCTTGTATGGGAGGAACCAGAATTGGAGTTACCAGAATTGGAGTTACCAGACTTCCATGTTTTGTTCCGAAACTTTGTACAGTTATAGGTTTACTAAATACAGAATTTGGATAAGATGGCGTTGGGCATATTGACATTATTACACGATTTCTAAGGTAGGCGGATTGGTACATTTGTATGGGAGGTACCAGAAGGGGAGTTGCCAGACTTCCAAGTTTTTGTCCGAACTTTGTACAGTTATAGGTTTACTAAAGACAGAATTTGGACAAGATGGCGATAAGCAAATTTGTATTATTAAACGATTTCTTAGGGCCCGGGATGGTACATATGTATGGGAGTTGCCAGACTTCCATGTTTATTCAAAAACTTTGACTAACTTTAGATTTACGAAATAAAAAAATTTGGGCAAGATCGCGTTGGGCATATTGATATTATTACACGATTTCTTAGTATCGGGATGGTACATTTGCATGGGAGGTACCATAAGGGGAGTTGCCAGACTTCCAAGTTTTGTCCGTAACTTTGTACAGTTATAGGTTTACTAAATACAGAAATACAGATGGCGTTGGGCATATTGGTATTATTGCACGATTTCTAATGGGTGGGATTGTACATTTGTATGGGAGTTGTTAGACTTCCATGTTTTTTCGATATCTTTGTCTAGCTATGGATTTACGAAATACAAAAATTTGGGCAAGATCGCGTTAGGCATACTAGTATTATTACACGATTTCTATGTGGCGGGATGGTACATTTGCATTGGAGGTACCATAAGGGGAGTTCCCAGACTTCCGTGTTTTTGTCCAAAACTTAATACATTAACGAAATACAAAATTTGGTCAAGATCTTCAGTGGTCATATTGATATTATTACACAATTTCTAATCGCGCGGGATTGCACATTTGTATGGGAGGTACCATAAGGGGAGTTGCTAGACTTTCAAGTTTTTGTCCGTAACTTTGTAGAGTTATAGGTTTACTAAATACATTAAACGATTATTATTATTAAACGATTTCTAAGGTAGGCGGGATGGTACATTTGTATGGAAGGTACCAGAAGGGGAGTGGCCAGAGTTCCATGTTTTTGTCCGAAACTTTGAACAGTTATAGGTTTGACATTGACATTATTACACGATTTCTAAGGTAGACGGGGTGGTACATTTGTATGGTAGGTACCAGAAGGGGAGTTGCCAGGGTTCCAAGTTTTGTCCCTAACTTTGTACAGTTATAGGTTTACTAAATACAGAATTTGGACAAGATGGCGTTAGGCATATTGACATTATTACATGATTTCTAAGTAAGGTGGGATGGTACATTTGTATGGGAGGTACCAGAAGGGGAGTTGCCAGAGTTCCATGTTTTTGTCCGAAACTTTGAACAGTTATAGGTTTGACATTGACATTATTACACGATTTCTAAGGTAGACGGGGTGGTACATTTGTATGGTAGGTACCAGAAGGGGAGTTGCCAGACTTCCAAGTTTTTGACCCTAACTTTGTACAGTTATAGAATTACTAATTACGGAATTTGGACAAGATGGCGTTGGGCACATTGACATTATTACACGATTTCTAAGGTAGGCGGGATGGTACATTTGTGTGGGAGGTACCAGACGGGGAGTTGCCATGTTTTTGTCCAAAACTTTGTCTAGCTATAGGTTTACTAAATACAAAATTTTGACAATATCACGTGGTTCGCATTGTTATTACTACACATTTCTAAGGGGGAGATAGTACATATGTATGGGAGGTACCATAAGTGGAGTTGCCAGACTTCAGTGTTTTTTTCCGAAACTTTGTCTAGATATAGATTAACTAAATAAACAATTTGGGCAAGATCTCGTTGGTCATATTGATAACAATACACGGTTTATATGGGGCATGATGGTACATTTGTATGGGAGGTACCAGAAGGGGACTTACCAGACTTCCAAGTTTTTGTCCGTAACTTTGTACAGTTACAGGTTTACTAAATACAGAATTTGGACAAGATGGCGTTGGGCATATTGACAATATTACACGATTTCTAAGGTAGGCGGGATGGTACATTTGTGTGGGAGGTACCAGACGGGGAGTTGCCATGTTTTTGACCAAAACTTTGAACAGTTATAGGTTTGACATTGACATTATTACACGATTTCTAAGGTAGACGGGATGGTACATTTGTATGGGAGGTACCAGAAGGGGAGTTGCCAGACTTCCATGTTTTTGTCCAAAACTTTGTCTAGCTATAGATTTACCAAATACAAAATTGGTGCAAGATCTCGTTGGATATATTGATAATATTACACGGTTTGTATAGGAGGGGATTGTCCCATTTGTGTGGGAGGTACCAGAAGGGGAGTTGCCAGACTTCCAAGTTTTTGTCCCTAACTTTGTACAGTTATTGGTTTACTAAATACAGAATTTGGACAAGATGGCGTTGGGCACATTGACATTATTACACGATTTCTAAGGTAGGCGGGATGGTACATTTGTATGGGAGGTACAAGACTTGGAGTTGCAAGAGTTCCATGTTTTTGTCCGAAACTTTGTACAGTTATAGGTTTATAGAATTTGGACAAGATCGCGATGGGCATATTGGTATTATTGCACGATTTCTAAGGTGTGGGATTGTACATTTGTATGGGAGTTGCCAGACTTCCGTGTTTTTGTCCAAAACTTTGTCTAGATATAGATTAACGAAAAACAAAATTTGGGCAAAATCTTCATTGGTCATATTGATATTATTACACGATTTCTAATCGCGCGGGATGGCACATTTGTATGGGAGGTACCAGAAGGGAAGTTGCCAGACTTCCAAGATTTTGTCCAAAATATTGTATAGCTATAGCTTTACGAAATACGGAATTTGGTAAAAAACGGGTTGGTCATATTAATATTATTACACGATTTCTAACGTAGGCGGGATGGTACATTTGTATGGAAGGTACCAGAAGGGGAGTTGCCAGGGTTCCAAGTTTTTGTCCCTAACTTTGTACAGTTGTAGTTGTAGGTTCCAGAAGGGGAGTTGCCAGACTTCCATGTTTTTGTCCAAAACTTTGTATAGCTTTAGGTTTATAGAATTTGGACAAGATCGCGATGGGCATATTGATATTATTGCACGATTTCTAAGGGGTGGGATTGTACGTTTGTATGGGAGTTGTCAGACTTCCATGTTTTTGTCCAAAACTTTGTCTATCTATAGAATTACTAAATACAGAATTTGGACAAGATGACGTTAGGCATATTGACATTATTACATGATTTCTAAGTAAGGTGGGATGGTACATTTGTATGGGAGGTACCAGAAGGGGAGTTGCCAGAGTTCCATGTTTTTGTCCGAAACTTTGAACAGTTATAGGTTTGACATTGACATTATTACACGATTTCTAAGGTAGACGGGGTGGTACATTTGTATGGTAGGTACCAGAAGGGGAGTTGCCAGACTTCCAAGTTTTTGACCCTAACTTTGTACAGTTATAGAATTGGACAAGATGGTGTTAGGCATATTGACATTATTACACGATTTTTAAGCTAGACGGGATGGTACGCTTGTATGGGAGGTACCAGAATTGGAGTTACCAGACTTCCATGTTTTGTTCCGAAACTTTGTACAGTTATAGGTTTACTAAATACAGAATTTGGATAAGATGGCGTTGGGCATATTGACATTATTACACGATTTCTAAGGTAGGCGGATTGGTACATTTGTATGGGAGGTACCAGAAGGGGAGTTGCCAGACTTCCAAGTTTTTGTCCGAACTTTGTACAGTTATAGGTTTACTAAAGACAGAATTTGGACAAGATGGCGATAAGCAAATTTGTATTATTAAACGATTTCTTAGGGCCCGGGATGGTACATATGTATGGGAGTTGCCAGACTTCCATGTTTATTCAAAAACTTTGACTAACTTTAGATTTACGAAATAAAAAAATTTGGGCAAGATCGCGTTGGGCATATTGATATTATTACACGATTTCTAAGTATCGGGATGGTACATTTGCATGGGAGGTACCATAAGGGGAGTTGCCAGACTTCCAAGTTTTGTCCGTAACTTTGTACAGTTATAGGTTTACTAAATACAGAAATACAGATGGCGTTGGGCATATTGGTATTATTGCACGATTTCTAATGGGTGGGATTGTACATTTGTATGGGAGTTGTTAGACTTCCATGTTTTTTCGATATCTTTGTCTAGCTATGGATTTACGAAATACAAAAATTTGGGCAAGATCGCGTTAGGCATACTAGTATTATTACACGATTTCAATGTGGCGGGATGGTACATTTGCATTGGAGGTACCATAAGGGGAGTTCCCAGACTTCCGTGTTTTTGTCCAAAACTTAATACATTAACGAAATACAAAATTTGGTCAAGATCTTCAGTGGTCATATTGATATTATTACACAATTTCTAATCGCGCGGGATTGCACATTTGTATGGGAGGTACCATAAGGGGAGTTGCTAGACTTTCAAGTTTTTGTCCGTAACTTTGTAGAGTTATAGGTTTACTAAATACATTAAACGATTATTATTATTAAACGATTTCTAAGGTAGGCGGGATGGTACATTTGTATGGAAGGTACCAGAAGGGGAGTTGCCAGAGTTCCATGTTTTTGTCCGAAACTTTGAACAGTTATAGGTTTGACATTGACATTATTACACGATTTCTAAGGTAGACGGGGTGGTACATTTGTATGGTAGGTACCAGAAGGGGAGTTGCCAGGGTTCCAAGTTTTGTCCCTAACTTTGTACAGTTATAGGTTTACTAAATACAGAATTTGGACAAGATGGCGTTAGGCATATTGACATTATTACATGATTTCTATGTAAGGTGGGATGGTACATTTGTATGGGAGGTACCAGAAGGGGAGTTGCCAGAGTTCCATGTTTTTGTCCGAAACTTTGAACAGTTATAGGTTTGACATTGACATTATTACACGATTTCTAAGGTAGACGGGGTGGTACATTTGTATGGTAGGTACCAGAAGGGGAGTTGCCAGACTTCCAAGTTTTTGACCCTAACTTTGTACAGTTATAGAATTACTAATTACGGAATTTGGACAAGATGGCGTTGGGCACATTGACATTATTACACGATTTCTAAGGTAGGCGGGATGGTACATTTGTGTGGGAGGTACCAGACGGGGAGTTGCCATGTTTTTGTCCAAAACTTTGTCTAGCTATAGGTTTACTAAATACAAAATTTTGACAATATCACGTGGTTCGCATTGTTATTACTACACATTTCTAAGGGGGAGATAGTACATATGTATGGGAGGTACCATAAGTGGAGTTGCCAGACTTCAGTGTTTTTTTCCGAAACTTTGTCTAGATATAGATTAACTAAATAAACAATTTGGGCAAGATCTCGTTGGTCATATTGATAACAATACACGGTTTATATGGGGCATGATGGTACATTTGTATGGGAGGTACCAGAAGGGGACTTACCAGACTTCCAAGTTTTTGTCCGTAACTTTGTACAGTTACAGGTTTACTAAATACAGAATTTGGACAAGATGGCGTTGGGCATATTGACAATATTACACGATTTCTAAGGTAGGCGGGATGGTACATTTGTGTGGGAGGTACCAGACGGGGAGTTGCCATGTTTTTGACCAAAACTTTGAACAGTTATAGGTTTGACATTGACATTATTACACGATTTCTAAGGTAGACGGGATGGTACATTTGTATGGGAGGTACCAGAAGGGGAGTTGCCAGACTTCCATGTTTTTGTCCAAAACTTTGTCTAGCTATAGATTTACCAAATACAAAATTGGTGCAAGATCTCGTTGGATATATTGATAATATTCCACGGTTTGTATAGGAGGGGATTGTCCCATTTGTGTGGGAGGTACCAGAAGGGGAGTTGCCAGACTTCCAAGTTTTTGTCCCTAACTTTGTACAGTTATTGGTTTACTAAATACAGAATTTGGACAAGATGGCGTTGGGCACATTGACATTATTACACGATTTCTAAGGTAGGCGGGATGGTACATTTGTATGGGAGGTACAAGACTTGGAGTTGCCAGAGTTCCATGTTTTTGTCCGAAACTTTGTACAGTTATAGGTTTATAGAATTTGGACAAGATCGCGATGGGCATATTGATATTATTGCACTATTTCTAATGGGTGGGATTGTACGTTTGTATGGGAGTTGTCAGACTTCCATGTTTATTCAAAAACTTTGACTAACTATAGATTTACGAAATACAAAAATTTGGGCAAGATCGCGTTGGGCATATTGATATTATTACACGATTTCTAACTATCGGGATGGTACATTTGCATGGGAGGTACCATAAGGGGAGTGGCCAGACTTCCGTGTTTTGTCCAAAACTTGTCTAGATATTGATTAACTAAATACAAAATTTCTTTGGTCATATTGATATTATTACACGATTTCTAATTGGGTGGGATGGTACTTTTGTATGGGAAGTACCAGAATGGGAGTTGCCAGACTTCCAAATTTTGTCCGTAACTTTGTACAGTTATAAGTTTACTAAATACAGAATTTGGACAAGATGGCGTTGGGCATATTGGTATTATTGCACGATTTCTAAGGGGTGGGATTGTACATTTGTATGGGAGTTGTCAGACTTCCATGTTTTTGTCCAAAACTTTGTCTTGCTATGGATTTACGAAATACAAAAATTTGGGCAAGATCGCGTTAGATAAATTGATAATATTACACGGTTTGTATAGGGGGGATTGTCCCATTTGTGTGGGAGGTACCAGAAGGGGAGTTGTCAGACTTCCATGTTTTTGTCCAAAATTTTGTTTAGATATAGATTAACGAAATACAAAATTTGGGCAAGATCTTCATTGGTCATATTGATATTATTACACGATTTCTAATCGGGCGGGATGGTACATTTGTATGGGAGGTACTAGAAGGGGAGTTACCAGACTTCCGTTTTTTTGTCCAAAACTTTGTCTAGCTATAGATTAACGAAATAAAAAATTTGGTCAAGGTCGCGAGGGGTATATTGGTATTATTGCACGATTTCTAAGGTGTGGGATTGTACATTTGTATGGGAGTTGCCAGACTTCCGTGTTTTTGTCCAAAACTTTGTCTAGATATAGATTAACGAAAAACAAAATTTGGGCAAAATCTTCATTGGTCATATTGATATTATTACACGATTTCTAATCGCGCGGGATGGCACATTTGTATGGGAGGTACCAGAAGGGAAGTTGCCAGACTTCCAAGTTTTCCAAAATATTGTATAGCTATAGCTTTACGAAATACGGAATTTGGTAAAGAACGGGTTGGTCATATTAATATTATTACACGATTTCTAACGTAGGCGGGATGGTACATTTGTATGGAAGGTACCAGAAGGGGAGTTGCCAGGGTTCCAAGTTTTTGTCCCTAACTTTGTACAGTTGTAGTTGTAGGTTCCAGAAGGGGAGTTGCCAGACTTCCATGTTTTTGTCCAAAACTTTGTATAGCTTTAGGTTTATAGAATTTGGACAAGATCGCGATGGGCATATTGATATTATTGCACGATTTCTAAGGGGTGGGATTGTACGTTTGTATGGGAGTTGTCAGACTTCCATGTTTTTGTCCAAAACTTTGTCTATCTATAGAATTACGAAATAAAAAATTTGGGCAAGATCGCGATGGGTATATTGGTATTATTGCACGATTTCTAAGGGGTGAGATTGTACATTTGTATGGGAGTTGCCAGACTTCCATGTTTTTCCAAAACGTTGTCTAGATATAGATTAACTATATACAAAATTTGGGCAAGATCGCGATGGGTATATTGGTATTATTGCACGATTTCTAAGGGGTGAGATTGTACATTTGTATGGGAGTTGCCAGACTTCCATGTTTTTGTCCGAAACTTTGTCTAGATATAGATTACCTAAATACAAAATTTGGGCAAAATCTTGTTGGTCATATTGACATTATTACACGATTTCTAAGGTAGGCGGGATGGTACATTTGTATGGGAGGTACAAGACTTGGAGTTGCCAGAGTTCCATGTTTTTGTCCGAAACTTTGTACAGTTATAGGTTTACAGAATTCGGACAAGATCGCGATGGGTATATTGGTATTATTGCACGATTTCTAAGAGGTGAGATTGTACATTTGTATGGGAGTTGCCAGACTTCCATGTTTTTGTCCGAAACTTTGTCTAGATATAGATTACCTAAATACAAAATTTGGGCAAAATCTTGTTGGTCATATTGACATTATTACACGATTTCTAAGGTAGGCGGGATGGTACATTTGTATGGGAGGTACAAGACTTGGAGTTGCCAGAGTTCCATGTTTTTGTCCGAAACTTTGTCTAGATATAGATTACCTAAATACAAAATTTGGGCAAAATCTTGTTGGTGATATTGACATTATTACACGATTTCTAAGGTAGGCGGGATGGTACATTTGTATGGGAGGTACAAGACTTGGAGTTGCCAGAGTTCCATGTTTTTGTCCGAAACTTTGTACAGTTATAGGTTTACAGAATTCGGACAAGATCGCGATGGGCATATTGATATTATTGCACGATTTCTAAGGGGTGGGATTGCACGTTTGGATGGGAGTTGTCAGACTTCCATGTTTTTGTCCAAAACTTTGTCTATCTATAGAATTACGAAATAAAAAATTTGGGCAAGATCGCGATGGGTATATTGGCATTATTTTCACGATTTCTAAGGGATGAGATTGTACATTTGTATTTGAGTTGCCAGACTTCCATGTTTTTCCAAAACTTTGTCTAGATATAGATTAACTATATACAAAATTTGGGCAAGATCTTGTTGGTCATATTGACATTATTACACGATTTCTAAGGTAGGCGGGATGGTACATTTGTATGGGAGGTACAAGACGTGGAGTTGCCAGAGTTCCATTTTTTTGTCCGAAACTTTGTAAAGTTATAGGGTTATAGAATTTGGACAAGATCGCGATGGGCATATTGATATTATTGCACGATTTCAAAGAGGTGGGATTGTACATTTGTATGGGAGTTGCCAGACTTCCATGTTTTTGACCAAAACTTTGTCTATCTATAGATTTACTAAATACAAAATTGGGGCAAGATCTCGTTAGATAAATTGATAATATTACACGGTTTGTCCCATTTGTGTGGGAGGTACCAGAAGAGGAGTTGCCAGACTTCGAAGTTTTTGTCCCTAACTTTGTAGAGTTATAGGTTTACTAAATACAGACTTTGGACAAGATGGTGTTGGGCATATTGACATTATTACACGATTTTTAAGCTAGACGGGATGGTACGTTTGTATGGGAGGTACCAGAATTGGAGTTACCAGACTTCCATGTTTTGTTCCGAAACTTTGTACAGTTATAGGTTTACTAAATACAGAATTTGGATAAGATCGCGTTGGGCATATTGACATTATTACACGATTTCTAAGGTAGGCGGGATGGTACATTTGTATGGGAGGTACAAGACTTGGAGTTGCCAGAGTTCCATGTTTTTGTCCGAAACTTTGTACAGTTATAGGTTTACAGAATTCGGACAAGATCGCGATGGGCATATTGATATTATTGAACGATTTCTAAGGGGTGGGATTGTACGTTTGTATGGGAGTTGTCAGACTTCCATGTTTTTGTCCAAAACTTTGTCTATCTATAGAATTACGAAATAAAAAATTTGGGCAAGATCGCGATGGGTATATTGGCATTATCTTCACGATTTCTAAGGGGTGAGATTGTACATTTGTATGGGAGTTGCCAGACTTCCATGTTTTTCCAAAACTTTGTCTAGATATAGATTAACTATATACAAAATTTGGGCAAGATCTTGTTGGTCATATTGACATTATTACACGATTTCTAAGGTAGGCGGGATGGTACATTTGTATGGGAGGTACAAGACGTGGAGTTGCCAGAGTTCCATTTTTTTGTCCGAAACTTTGTAAAGTTATAGGGTTATAGAATTTGGACAAGATCGCGATGGGTATACTGATATTATTGCACGATTTCTAAGGGGTGGGATTGTACATTTGTATGGGAGTTGCCAGACTTCCATGTTTTTGACCAAAACTTTGTCTATCTATAGATTTACTAAATACAAAATTGGGGCAAGATCTCGTTAGATAAATTGATAATATTACACGGTTTGTATAGGGGAGATTGTCCCATTTGTGTGGGAGGTACCAGAAGGGGAGTTGTCAGACTTCCATGTTTTTGTCCAAAATTTTGTCTAGCTATAGAGTTACTAAATACAAAATTGGGGCAAGATCTCGTTAGACAAATTGATAATATTACACGGTTTGTAAAGAGCGGTATTGTCCCATTTGTGTGGGAGGTACCAGAAGAGGAGTTGCCAGACTTCGAAGTTTTTGTCCCTAACTTTGTAGAGTTATAGGTTTACTAAATACAGACTTTGGACAAGATGGTGTTGGGCATATTGACATTATTACACGATTTTTAAGCTAGACGGGATGGTACGTTTGTATGGGAGGTACCAGAATTGGAGTTACCAGACTTCCATGTTTTGTTCCGAAACTTTGTACAGTTATAGGTTTACTAAATACAGAATTTGGATAAGATGGCGTTGGGCATATTGACATTATTACACGATTTCTAAGGTAGGCGGGATGGTACATTTGTATGGGAGGTACAAGACTTGGAGTTGCCAGAGTTCCATGTTTTTGTCCGAAACTTTGTACAGTTATAGGTTTATAGAATTTGGACAAGATCGCGATGGGCATATTGATATTATTGCACGATTCCTAAGGGGTGGGATTGTACGTTTGTATGGGAGTTGTCAGACTTCCATGTTTTTGTCCAAAACTTTGTCTATCTATAGAATTACGAAATAAAAAATTTGGGCAAGATCGCGATGGGTATATTGGCATTATTGCACGATTTCTAAGGGGTGAGATTGTACATTTGTATGGGAGTTGCCAGACTTCCATGTTTTTCCAAAACTTTGTCTAGATATAGATTAACTATATACAAAATTTGGGCAAGATCTTGTTGGTCATATTGACATTATTACACGATTTCTAAGGTAGGCGGGATGGTACATTTGCGTGGGAGGTACCATAAGGGGAGTTGCCAGACTTCCAAGTTTTGTCCGTAACTTTGTACAGTTATAGGTTTACTAAATACAGATGGCGTTGGGCATATTGGTATTATTGCACGATTTCTAAGGGGTGGGATTGTACATTTGTATGGGAGTTGTTAGACTTCCATGTGTTTTCGATATCTTTGTCTAGCTATGGATTTACGAAATACAAAAATTTGGGAAAGATCGCGTTAGGCATATTAGTATTATTACACGATTTCTATGTGGCGGGATGGTACATTTGCATTGGAGGTACCATAAGGGGAGTTCCCAGAGTTCCATGTTTTTGTCCGAAACTTTGAACAGTTATAGTTTTGACATTGACATTATTACACGATTTCTAAGGTAGACGGGGTGGTACATTTGTATGGTAGGTACCAGAAGGGGAGTTGCCAGAATTCCAAGTTTTTGTCCAAAATATTGTATAGCTATAGGTTTACGAAATACGGAATTTGGTAAAGAACGGGTTGGTCATATTGATATTATTACACGATTTCTAAGGTAGGCGGGATGGTTCATTTGTATGGAAGGTACCAGAAGGGGAGTTGCCAGGGTTCCAAGTTTTGTCCCTAACTATGTACAGTTATAGGTTTACTAAATACAGAATTTGGACAAGATGGAGTTAGGCATATTGACATTATTACATGATTTCTAAGTAAGGTGGGATGGTACATTTGTATGGGAGGTACCAGAAGGGGAGTTGCCAGAGTTCCATGTTTTTGTCCGAAACTTTGAACAGTTATAGGTTTGACATTGACATTATTACACGATTTCTAAGGTAGCCGGGGTGGTACATTTGTATGGTAGGTACCAGAAGGGGAGTTGCCAGACTTCCAAGTTTTTGTCCAAAATATTGTATAGCTATAGCTTTACGAAATACGGAATTTGGTAAAGAACGGGTTGGTCATATTGATATTATTACACGATTTCTAAGGTAGACGAGGTGGTACATTTGTATGGTAGGTACCAGAAGGGGAGTTGCCAGAATTCCAAGTTTTTGTCCAAAATATTGTATAGCTATAGGTTTACGAAATACGGAATTTGGTAAAGAACGGGTTGGTCATATTGATATTATTACACGATTTCTAAGGTAGGCGGGATGGTACATTTGTATGGAAGGTACCAGAAAGGGAGTTGCCAGACTTCCAAGTTTTTGTCGCTAACTTTGTACAGTTATAGGTTTACTAATTACAGAATTTGGACAAGGTGGCGTTGGGCATATAGACATTATTACACGATTTCTAAGGTAGACGGGATGGTACATTTGTATGGGAGGTACCAGAAGGGGAGTTGCCAGACTTCCATGTTTTTGTCCAAAACTTTGTCTAGTTATAGATTTACCAAATACAAAATTGGTGCAAGATCTCGTTGGATATATTGATAATATTACACGGTTTGTATAGGGCGGGATTGTCCCATTTGTGTGGGAGGTACCAGAAGGGGAGTTGCCAGACTTCCAAGTTTTTGTCCATAACTTTGTACAGTTATAGGTTTACTAATTACAGAATTTGGACAAGGTGGCGTTGGGCATATTGACAATATTACACGATTTCTAAGGTAAACGGGATGGTACGTTTGTATGGGGGTACCAGAATTGGAGTTACCAGACTTCCAAGTTTTGTTCCGAAACTTTGTACAGTTATAGGTTTACTAAATACAGAATTTGGACAAGATGGCGTTGGGCACATTGACATTATTACACGATTTCTAAGGTAGGCGGGATGGTACATTTGTATGGGAGGTACAAGACTTGGAGTTGCCAGAGTTCCATGTTTTTGTCCGAAACTTTGTACAGTTATAGGTTTATAGAACTTGGACAAGATCGCGATGGGCATATTGATATTATTGCACGATTTCTAAGGGGTGGGATTGTACGTTTGTATGGGAGTTGTCAGACTTCCATGTCTTTGTCCAAAACTTTGTATAGCTATAGATTTACAAAATAAAAAAATTGGGCAAGGTCGCGATGGGTGTATTGGTATTATTGCAGGATCTAAGGGGTGGGATTGTACATTTGTATCAAAGTTGCCAGACTTCCATGTTTTCCCTAAAACTTTGTCTAGCTATAGATTTACTAAATAAAAAATTGGGGCAAGATCTCGTTGGATAAACTGATAATATTACACGGTTTGTATAGGGCGGGATTGTCCCATTTGTGTGGGAGGTACCAGAAGGGGAGTTGCCAGACTTCCAAGTTTTTGTCCCTAACTTTGTACAGTTATAGGTTTACTAATTACAGAATTTGCACAAGGTGGCGTTGGGCATATTGACAATATTACACGATTTCTAAGGTAAACGGGATGGTACGTTTGTATGGGAGGTACCAGAATTGGAGTTACCAGACTTCCAAGTTTTGTTCTGAAACTTTGTACAGTTAAAGGTTTACTAAATACAGAATTTGGACAAGATGGCGTTGGGCACATTGACATTATTACACGATTTCTAAGGTAGGCGGGATGGTACATTTGTATGGGAGGTACAAGACTTGGAGTTGCCAGAGTTCCATTTTTGTGTCCGAAACTTTGTCTAGATATAGATTACCTAAATACAAAATTTGGGCAAAATCTTGTTGGTCATATTGACATTATTACACGATTTCTAAGGTAGGCGGGATGGTACTTTTGTATGGGAGGTACAAGACGTGGAGTTGCTAGAGTTCCATTTTTTTTCCGAAACTTTGTAAATTTATAGGGTTATAGAATTTGGACAAGATCGCGATGGGTATATTGATATTATTGCACGATTTCTAAGGGGTGGGATTGTACGTTTGTATGGGAGTTGTCAGACTTCCATGTTTTTGTCCAAAACTTTGTCTATCTATAGAATTACGAAATAAAAAATTTGGGCAAGATCGCGATGGGTATATTGGTATTATTGCACGATTTCTAAGGGGTGAGATTGTACATTTGTATGGTAGTTGCCAGACTTCCATGTTTTTCCAAAACTTTGTCTAGATATAGATTAACTATATACAAAATTTGGGCAAGATCTTGTTGGTCATATTGACATTATTACACGATTTCTAAGGTAGGCGGGATGGTACATTTGTATGGGAGTTACAAGACGTGGAGTTGCCAGAGTTCCATTTTTGTGTCCGAAACTTTGTCTAGATATAGATTACCTAAATACAAAATTTGGGCAAAATCTTGTTGGTCATATTGACATTATTACACGATTTCTAAGGTAGGCGGGATGGTACTTTTGTATGGGAGGTACAAGACGTGGAGTTGCCAGAGTTCCATTTTTTTGTCCGAAACTTTGTAAATTTATAGGGTTATAGAATTTGGACAAGATCGCGATGGGTATTTTGATATTATTGAACGATTTCTAAGGGGTGGGATTGTACATTTGTATGGGAGTTGTCAGACTTCCATGTTTTTGTCCAAAATTTTGTCTAGCTATAGATTTACTAAATACAAAATTGGGGCAAGATCTCGTTAGACAAATTGATAATATTACACGGTTTGTATAGGGCGGGATTGTCCCATTTGTGTGGGAGGTACCAGAAGCAGAGTTGCCAGACTTCCAAGTTTTTGTCCCTAACTTTGTAACGTTATAGGTTTACTAATTACAGAATTTGGACAAGGTGGCGTTGGGCATATTGACAATATTACACGATTTCTAAGGTAGGCGGGATGGTACATTTGTGTGGGAGATACCAGACGGGGAGTTGCCATGTTTTTGACCGAAACTTTGAACAGTTATAGGTTTGACATTATTACACGATTTCTAAGGTAGACGGGATGGTACATTTGTATGGGAGGTACCAGAAGGGGAGTTGCCATGTTTTTGACCGAAACTTTGTCTAGCTATAGATTTACCAAATACAAAATATGACAATATTACACGATTTCTAAGGTAGGCGGGATGGTACATTTGTGTGGGAGGTACCAGACAGGGAGTTGCCATGTTTTTGACCAAACTTTGTCTAGCTATAGATTTACCAAATACAAAATATGACAATATTACACGATTTCTAAGGTAGGCGGGATGGTACATTTGTGTGGGAGGTACCAGACGGGGAGTTGCCATGTTTTTGACCGAAACTTTGAACAGGTATAGGTTTGACATATTACACGATTTCTAAGGTAGACGGGATGGTACATTTGTATGGGAGGTACCAGAAGGGGAGTTGCCAGACTTCCATGTTTTTGTCCAAAACTTTGTCTAGCTATAGATTTACTAAATACAAAATTGGGGCAGGATCTCGTTGGATAAATTGATAATATTACACGGTCCGAAACTTTGTAAAGTTATAGGGTTATAGAATTTGGACAAGGTCGCGATGGGTATATTGACATTATTACACGATTTCTAAGGTAGGCGGGATGGTACATTTGTATGGGAGGTACAAGACGTGGAGTTGCCAGAGTTCCATTTTTTTTGTCCGAAACTTTGTAAAGTTATAGGGTTATAGAATTTGGACAAGATCGCGGTGGGTATATTGATATTATTGCACGATTTCTAAGGGGTGGGGTTGTACATTTGTATGGGAGTTGCCAGACTTCCATGTTTTTGTCCAAAACTTTGTCTATCTATAGATTTACTAAATACAAAATTGGTGCAAGATCTCGTTAGATAAATTGATAATATTACACGGTTTGTATAGGGGGATTGTCCCATTTGTGTGGGAGGTACCAGAAGGGGAGTTGTCAGACTTCCATGTTTTTGTCCAAAATTTTGTCTAGCTATGGATTTACTAAATACAAAATTGGGGCAAGATCTTGTTAGACAAATTGATAATATTACACGGTTTGTATAGGGCGGGATTGTCCCATTTGTGTGGGAGGTACCAGAAGGGGAGTTGCCAGACTTCCAAGTTTTTGTCCCTAACTTTGTACAGTTATAGGTTTACTATTACAGAATTTGGACAAGGTGGCGTTGGGCATATTGACAATATTACACGATTTCTAAGGTAGGCGGGATGGTACATTTGTGTGGGAGATACCAGAAGGGGAGTTGCCAGACTTCCATGTTTGTGTCCAAAACTTTGTCTAGCTATAGATTTACCAAATACAAAATATGACAATATTACACGATTTCTAAGGAACGCGGGATGGTACATTTGTATGGGAGTTGCCAGACTTCCATGTTTTTCCAAAACTTTGTCTAGATATAGATTAACTATATACAAAATTTGGGCAAGATCTTGTTGGTCATATTGACATTATTACACGATTTCTAAGGTAGGCGGGATGGTACATTTGTATGGGAGGTATAAGACGTGGATTTGCCAGAGTTCCATTTTTTTGTCCGAAACTTTGTCTAGATATAGATTACCTAAATACAAAATTTGGCAGTCTTCCATGTTTTGTCCAAAACTTTGTATAGCTATAGGTTTACAAAATAAAAAAATTGGGCAAGGTCGGGATGGGTATATTGGTATTATTGCACGATTTGTAAGTGGCGGGATGGTACATTTGTATGGGAGGTACCAGAAATGGAGTTGCCAGACTTCCAAGTTTTGTTCCAAAACTTTGTACGGTTATAGGGTTATATAATTTGGACAAGATCGCGATGGGTACATTGATATTAGTGCACGATTTCTAAGGGCTGGGATTGTACATTTGTATGAGAGTTGCCAGACTTCCATGTTTTTGTCCAAACTTTGTCTATCTATAGATTTACGACATAAAAAATTTGGGCAAGATCGCGATGGGTATATAGGTATTATTGCACGATTTCTAAGGGGTGTAATTGTACATTTGTATGGGAGTTGCCAGACTTCCATGTTCTGTACAAAACTTTGTCTTTCTATAGATTTACGAAATAAAAAATTTGGACAAGATGGCGTTGGGCATATTGACATTACTACACGATTTCTTAGGTAGGCGGGAGGGTACATTTGTATGGGAGGTACGAGACGTGGAGTTGCCAGAGTTCCATGTTTATGTCCGAAACTATGTACAGTTGTCTCAGAATTTGGACAAGATCGCGATGGGTATATTGGTATTATTGCACGATTTCTAACGGGTGGGATTGTACATTTGTATGAGAGTTGCCAGACTTGCATGTTTTTCCAAAATTTTGTCTAGCTATATATTTAGGAAATAAAAAATTTAGGCAAGGTCGCGATGGGTATATTGGTATTATTGCATGATTTCTAACGGGTGGGATTGTACATTTGTATGAGAGTTGCCAGACTTGCATGTTTTTTCCAAAACTTTGTCTAGCTATAGATTTAGGAAATACAAAAATTTGGGCAAGATCGCGTTAGGCGTATTGGTATTATTACACGATTTCAAAGTGGCGGGATGGTACATTCGCATTGGGGGTACCATAAGGGGCGTTGCTAGACTTCCGTGTTTTTTTTTTTTCAAAACTTTTCTAGATATAGATTAAGTAAATACAAAATTTGGGCAAGATCTTCGTTGGTCATGTTGATATTATACACGATTTCTAATCGGGCGGGATGGCACATTTGTATGGGAGTTGCCAGACTTCCATGTTTTTGCCCAAAACTTTGTCTAGCTATAGATTTACGTAATAAAAAATTTGGCAAGGTCGCGAGGGGTATACTGGTATTATTGCACGATTTCTAACGGGTGGGATTATACATTTGTATGGGAGTTGCCAGACTTGCATGTTTTTGTCCAAAACTTTGTCTATCTATAGATTTACGAAATAAAAAATTGGGTCAAGATCGCGATGGGTATATTGGTATTATTGCACGATTTCTAAGGGGTGAGATTGTACATTTGCATGGGAGGTACCATAAGGGGAGTGGCCAGACTTTCGTGTTTTTGTCCAAAACTTTGTCTTGATATAGATTAACTAAATACAAAATTTGGGCAAGATCCCGATGGGCAAATTGGTAGATCGAGACGGGCATATTGATATTATTACAGGATTTGTAAGTGTGGGGGGTTGGGTGTGTGGTACATTTGTATGGGAGGTACCAGAAGGGGAGTTGTCAGACTTCCAAGTTTTTGTCGGAATCTTTGTAAGTAATCACAAAATAAAAATACCAAACAAAAAAAATGCTAATAACAAATAATAATTGCTACAACAATAATTGCTACAACAACAACGACTTGAAACAAAGCTGAAATCACAACAAACTGAAATCAAGAATAAGTGCCATACAATTCCTCTCAATATGTCAACTTCACCACAATTACCAACAATAACATCATCAAACCAAACATCTTCTATGTCATACACGGAGAAGTTACTGTTGGCACCAAAGTGATCCAGAGAGAGCCTGTGCCACACTGAAGAAGGAATCGGAAAAATACCAAGACTCTCTAGTTATGACTCTCCTCTCCGTATTGTTCAGCTTATTGAGAGACGGTTTGAGAAACAAAAATCTAAATTGCTAAGGTAAATGAACATATAACTAATCTTTACCAACGTGTTGAGAGTATCGAAGCAGTAGACTAAATTGTTTCGACGAATGGTGACGTAGACAAATTGAAGAATGAAATCGAGTTTTTAAAATCCAAAAAACATAAACTCGATAATTTACAGGTTGCCTGCGACCTTCGTATAAACGGAGTGCCATTTGAAGAAAACGAACATTTGAAACAATTATTCGATAGCTTGTGAGACACACTAAATATATCAGCTCCCACTGTAAAATCCATATATCGGATAAACAATAATCGCAATAATTCACCAGACACTGTAATAATGGTGAATTTGGTTTCTCCTTTTGACAAAAACTATGTTCTAAAAAACATATCGACGTTTAGAAAGTCTAATAAATCAAATCTGTTGCATACGCACAATGGATTTGACTCTGATAATCCATTCTACGTCAATAAAAATCTCAGATTATAAGATTTTCTAAAATGCTGTAAATCTCAGTGTTTGTTTATCTTTCGTTGCGTGTACACGCACATTTTGTCCGTCCGTCGCGTTTTCGTGTTTTCTGTGTTTTCCGTGTTCTTTAAAACAAAACAATAAATTTTGAACAAAACTACATAAACAATAACATAATCCACATTTAACGATAGACAGTGCAATAGTCAATTAAACAAATGAAACAGAAAATAAAAAAAAAAATAACATAACCAAACCAATAATATTACAATAATCGAACTCCACAACAACAATCACCATAAAATAAAGAACAAAACAAAATAAACAAAAACCGCTCTCGCACATCAACAACAACAACAACAATAACAACCAGCACGACGCATCAACACGCACAAGACTACACTAAGGGCTTTTCTATGCCCCCCTCACTGTCTTGCATTTGTGTTCCCCCCTCCTTCCCTTTCACATATCGCAAATAATTCTGCGTTCTTCTTGTCGCTGTTCTGTTAGTTGTTGTAGGTATAACACTGAACAACTAACAGAAATAACAGCGGCGGGAGGGGTGCAGTGTTATTTGTGATTTTGCTTTGATGTTGCCTTGTTTTTGGTAGTGTTATGGTAGGTAGATTTCGAATTCACTTTGCGAACATTCGCGGGTTGAGAACGAATTTTTTTGCGGTATACGCACACACTAATTTCCATAGGCCGGATGTGCTCGCTCTATGTGAGACCCAGGTGTGTGAGGATTCTGATCCACAGGATTTTCACATTCCTGGTTATCACACTCTCTCCTCTTTCTCTTCACACAGAGGCCTTGTGATATATATACGTAATGGTGTTGTATTTCAGAGTCAGCAACATTTGAACTCACAAGATCCAGAATTTAACTCCCTTTGGGTTAAGTTCAGGATTGGATCGCACACCTTACATTTCGGGTTTCTTTACAGAAGCCCAAACCTGGAAAGGGAGGCTACCCTGAATGGCTTCGACGCCCTTTCTGACTCAATTTCGAAAATATTAGAATATTATCCGGACAGTGAAATTGTAGTTGCTGGGGATTTCAATGTCCATAATAATTCTTGGCTTTCCCATTCGAGCCATACATCTCCGGAGGGTCAATACGCTGAGTTATTTGCCGCGCACAACGATTTGTCGCAATTAGTGAATGAACCAACACATATTCCACGTGTTGAAGGGCAACATCAAAATATTCTTGACCTTTTCTTAACCTCGCACCCTGAAAAGTACGAAGTTAACATTCTTGCACCTCTTGGTAATTCGGATCATTGCACCATTTCAGCATCCTTTTCGTTCTCCGATCTTCGATCCACTTCTAAACCAGTCACGAAGCGGACAATGTACATATACGAAAAGGCACGTTGGGCCGAGCTCAACAATTTCTATCAGCAATTTAATTGGAAATTATGTTTCCTAGACAACAATGTCGATGCTGCTGCTGAAATGGTCGAGAAAATCATTCTTCTTGGCATAAACACATTTATTCCCTCGAAGACTACTTCGATTAAACCTTCAAAGAACTGTTGGTTTAATCAGACATGCAGGGAAGCTGTCAGATCCAAAGAGGAAGCATTCAGAAAATGGCGTTTAAATAAAAATACCACTACTGAACTGCTACGCAAGCAGGCAAGATCAAATTGTGCCAGAGTACTTAGGCGTGAAAAACTTCTGTACGAACAGCGTCTTCGTGCAAAAGTTCTTTCTTCTCCCAGGGGAAGTAAGAGCTTTTGGTCATTCGTTAAAAGGGTAAGGAACAATTATTCATCTTCTATTTCAACCCTCGTTAACGGTGACCAGATATTCACTGACCCGGTTGACAAAGCTAACCTTATGGCTGAAATTTTTGCAAAGAATTCATCTTTGCCAGACAGCAGTCAACCACTCCCCGTGATCGAGAACGTATCTAGTTCGATGCCTCAGATATTTTTTCGAACACGTGGCGTTAAAAGGGTTCTTGCAGATCTCAATGTAAACAAAACTCCGGGCCCGGATGGTATTTCAGCACTTGTCCTATGTAAGTGCTCTTCGACGCTAGCTCGTCCATTGCGCAATCTTTTCAACATGTCGTACCGTGCTGGTATTTACCCTTCACGTTGGAAAGTTGCCAATGTTCAGCCGATCCCCAAGAAAGGTGAGGCTACCAATCCTGCGAACTACCGTCCAATTGCAATATGTTCTGCGCTCTCGAAGGTTATGGAGAGCATGGTTAATCACCATCTTGTAAGGTATCTAGAGTCTAACGGCCTCCTGAATGATCGACAGTATGGCTTCCGTAGAAATCGATCTACTGGAGACCTGATGGCGTTCCTTACGGAGCGATGGAGTCGATCCATTCACCGCCTTGGTGAAAGTAAGGTCGTGGCTCTGGATATTTCCAAGGCGTTCGATAGGGTCTGGCACGGAGCACTCATATCAAAACTTATTGCATTTGGTGTCGGTAGTACCTTCTCTCGATTCATATCGAGTTTTCTCAGGGATCGCTCTATACGAGTTGTTATAGATGGGGTCTCATCCAACGAGCATAGGTTGACCGCAGGAGTGCCACAAGGCTCTGTCCTCTCTCCCTCTCTATTTCTTATTTTCATTGACGACCTGTTGGGGCAGACTGTGAACCCAATCTACTCCTTCGCGGATGACAGCAACCTCTGTCATTCGTACTCATTTGATCATCGGCCAGGTCCTCTGGAAGTCGAGGAAAAAAGGCGAACGATGAACGACTCACTTAACCGCGATTTGGCGACGATTTCTGAGTGGGGCCAAATGAACAGAGTAGATTTTAATGCACAAAAGACCCAGTGCTGTTTGTTGTCACACAAACGTTCCACTGATCCAGCATCGCCGTCAATATCTATGGGTGGTGTGGATATCGACGAATCAGACACTCTTGATGTTCTGGGCATGAAGATACAGGGTGATGCTCGCTGGGCTAGCCATATATTCGAAGTGTCGAAAGAAGCATTCAAGTGTTTAGGCTTTTTAAAGCGGTGCAAGAAATACTTCACCCCATCTGACCTCGTCAATATTTACACCACCTACATCCGGCCTAAAATGGAATACAACTCGCATATATGGGCAGGGGCTCCATTAACCTCTTTGAAGCTTCTGGACCGTGTACAGAGGAGAGCGGTGGTGATGATAGGGGATGGTAGGGTATCCAGCTCTATTGTCTCCCTACAGCATCGCCGAAATGTGGGTTGTGTATCGCTATTCTATAGATATTTTAATGGTATCTGTTCAGAAGATATCCGTCGTCTGGTCCCTGACGTTAGAACATTTAGCCGGAATACTCGGCTATCCAGGGTCTCTCATCCGTTCATTGTCAAATGGCCGGTTGACCGGACGACACACTATAGAGAAAATTCGTTCTTCAGCCGTACTGTTCGCATGTGGAATAATCTTCCAGCAAGTGTTTTTCCTGCCTGCTATGACATTATCAAATTCAAGGCCAACGTCAACAAACACTACTCCCTCTTTCCTCCCTCCAATACCCTTATTTCCCATCGCTAACACAGTGCATTGCATTTATAGGGGGCATCCCCTGAGTGTTAGTCAAAAAAAAAAAAAAAAAAAAAAAAAAAAAATGTAACAATGACAAGTCTTACGGTACATTTATTTGAACCGTTTTATACATATACTTTAACACATATATACAGCTACACTGAATGTTTAATACTTGATACTGTTTCAATATGTTTTGTACATCTCCATACTGTGCATCTCCATACATTTTTATACACTCCATCATAGGATGGAGTATATACTACGTTTGTCATTCCGTTTGCAACACCTCGAAAGAGTGATCTGGGACCCTATAAAGTACATATATTATCGGTCAGTGTAACATTCTAAGACATTCGAGCGATGTCCGTCTGTCCGTCTGTTGTCTGTTGAAATCACGATAGAGTGCGAACGACCAACGCTAAGAAGCTGACATTTTGTAGGAAGATGTTTTTTGCCCATAAGCAGGTTAAGTTCGAGAATGGGCAATATCGGACCAATGGGGAAAAAGTTCCCCTTTACGGGACTTAATATATCCCGGCCATAATCAAAATTTTCAAATATTTTTTTTCACTACATCTGATTTTTTTTGGTAAAATTGTTCCAAGTTTATATAATTTATAGATGGGGAAAAAAATCCCAAAAATGAGCGTGCTCATGGGTTCCGTGGACCCTTGGGGCCCAAAAAAGGGCCCATGATAAACATGCGCATATGGGTATCGAAGTGCAACGAAATTTACTCACGAACCCAAATATGCCTTTATTTTCATGATTTGCCTAAATTGATCCGGTTTCTGGGACTATCGGGTCACCAGCCCAAAAACCGTCCCTTGACAAACATGGACATATGGGTATCGAAATGCAACGAAATTTTCTCGCGAACCCAAATATGCATTTATTTTCATGATTTGGATAAAATTTGTCATAGGGTTCCTGGGACTATCGGGTCACGAGCGGCCCAAAAACCGGCCCATGACAAACATGGACATATGGGTATCGAAATGCAACGAAATTTTCTCACGAATCCGAATATGCCCCCATTTTCATGATTTGGATAAAATTTGGGATCGGGTTCCTGCATCGGGTTCCTGCACTTACTTTCTTCATAGTTTTCTTATTTATTGACTTTTTAGGGATCCATGATGGAGGGTATATAAGATTCGGCCCGGCCGAACTTACTATTTGTCCACTTGTTACTTTTAACGTTGCTTATGCCTGATTTTAATTATGATCGATGATATTACCTATAGTTCCAGAGATAATTTAAAAACTGTAGTATCTATTTTAACTAAACAAAAGAAGGCCTTCGAATTGCCACATAAAAGCCCAAAGCCTGAATAATAAAACTGATGAGCTTCGATATACTTTTGCTAATTCTGGATTGGATGTAATCTGTATTTGTGAATCCTGGTGCCGACGAACTGATAGACTTACGAACGGTGGCGGTGTTGCAATTTATAAATATTATTGTATATATGTATTGTATAACTAAATGTAAATCAACTCAATGCTGCTGTATGGAGTATATTTTTATTGAACTGACCACGTTGGCAAATAACAGGATACTTGTCGTCTGTGTTTATAGACCAAACAATCATACTGATCTAGTTCATTAATATCTTCCGTCGAAAGTCTTTCATTTAATTACAATGACATTGCTATTGCTCCAGTTTATTAGAGGTATTTTTAGTGAGTCGTAAATTAAAAAAATTTCCAAACACGTTCTAATATATATGAAATATGATTTCAACCTCATTATGTCAAAAACTCAACAATAAAGTTCCGTGATATTAGGAACATTGATTGGAATACGCTATGCCAATTAGTTAATGGAATATAATAGGATGTAATCCATTAGTTTAACTCTGTTAACGATAAACTTGACTTCCTTCAAGACAATATAACTGGAATATATAATGCCTGCGTACCGGAGAAGACTGAAGTCATTTGTCATAAACAACCACCGTGGTTTAATCCCGAAATAAAATAATTAATTGATGTTAGAAGTCTTGCATATAAACGTTGGAAACGTTTTAAGACACAGGTGCTCCATGACAACTTCAAATCTGCCAGGGCTGCTGTTTTAAAATTAACAAACTCTGTTAAGTCGTCCTATTGCCTGGACTGCTTCCGTATATCACATTCTTATTCAATACTGTTCTCACAAAATCTATTTTCCCACATGGATGGAAAATGGCAAAAATTACTCCATTACCGAAACAAAAGAGCGAATTTCGTCCAGTTGCTATATTCCCATTTCTCTCCAAAGCTCTCGAGCATATTATAGCAGATCAAATTTAAACTCTCTATCGACAGCAAGTTTAAATGGAAAGAAATTCGGAAAATTGGAATTTGCAACTGTCGAAGTCAAACACTAAAATCTAACATAAACTTCGATGAGTTAAACGAACGTTTTGTAAACATAAATGTCGCACCACTTTCTGGCAATATACACGAACACATCCACAACGCCCCTATTAATTGTTTCACCTTTCGCTGCGTGGATGATGCAGAAGTTCTTCAAAGAATTCTCTCCGTAAAATCCAGTTGGCATGGACGGAATTAACCCAACATTTGTGAAAATTATTCTGCCTAGACTGCTTCCGTATATCACATTCTTATTCAATACTGTTCTCACAAAATCTATTTTCCCACATGGATGAAAAATGGCAAAAATTACCCCACTACCGAAACAAAACAACGAATTTCGTCCAATTGCTATATTCCCGTTTCTCTCCAAAGCTCTCGAGCATATCATGGCAGATCAAATTAGTATATTTTTGGATCAACACAAATTAATATCTGAAAACAAATCTGGGTTCAGAAAAAAGAGAAGCTGCACTACGGTACTCATAGACGCCGTTGAAGGACTTCGGCAGAAACTGGATGGTAAAATAGGAACTTTCTTAGTGCTTCTAGATCACAGCAAGGCTTTCGACACTGTTAACCACAATATACTGATTTCTAAACTTAAGAATCTATTCCATTTTTCTGGTACTGCGTGCAAATTGATGTCTTCCTATTTATCGAATCGTTCTCAAACTCTTATTCTTGGTAATAATCGCTCGAATTCTCTGGATGTCCCAAGGGGAGTACTCCAAGGTTAAATTCTCGGCCAACTTCTCTTCGCAATCCCAACTACTTGCATAATTAAAATGTATGCAGATGATGTGCAACTCTATGCCAGCGCCAAATTGAATAATATACCGTCATGTATCTCGAACATCAACAACGATTTAGAACTGATCTACAAATGGGCTGCACCCGATAGAATACCCGAAACGTCAATAGTTGTTGAGTGTGAGACCCTAATACCAGACAGACAATCTTGGATTGATGGAACCCTAGCGCAGACATCAACTGGAAACTGCGGTTATACAGACGGTTCGAAACTAGGGGAAAGGACGGGGCTGGGACTTTATATCGAAGAACCGGAAACCGAACTTTTATTCCGCCTACCAGACCATAACACGGTCCTACAGGCGGAAATCCGAGCAATCACAGAGTGTGTGACCTGGTTTAGCGCTAACACAAGACCAACCAACGTAAATATCTTCACAGATAGCCAATTGGCTGTCAAGGCAATAACGACTAAAACGGTTAAATCAAGGACAGTTTTAGATTGTAAAATGGCTATTAACTCTTACTCCAGACATGGCACAATACGCCTCATATGGGTGCCTGGTCATCACGGGGTAAGAGGAAACGAGAAAGCCAATACCTTGGCTCAACGAGCCAGGGAGTTGCAAACAATAAATTTAGAGAACGCGAAACCATTCGGAGCTACGCGTTCTGAGCTAAAAAGATGGGCGGCAGACGCCCATATCACACTATGGAATAGTGAAACTATTGGGAAAACGACAAGAATCTTGTGGGGTGAACCAAACGAGGATAAAACCAAAACATTGCTGAAACTGAGCAAAACAGAAACTAGTAAGATCATGGGCATTCTAACAGGGCACATAGGCTTACAATCGCATCTACACAAAATAGGAGTTGTAGACAATAGCGTATGTAGGGCATGCGGAGAGGATGACGAAACTTTGGAGCATTTCCTCTGTCACTGCCCAGCGTTCGCAAACAATAGATTCCGTTTCTTGGGAAATGACACTTTAACAGACTTGACCCATCTCAGGGGCGCAGACTGGAAAACAATTAAAGATTATGTCAACAGTACAGAGTTCTTAAAATAACTTCTCAAGACCTTTTTATGTACAGTTTAGAGCGCACAACAAGCCGAATACTGGCTTAGGTGTATGTCTAAGGACATGAGGCGGAGAAAAACCTCCTCCTCTTCTCAACCTAACCTAACAAATGGGCTGTTGATAATGGACTGTGCCTCAACCCTTCCAAAACTAAATTTCTATCGATTTATTGAAGAAATTTGACTGAAACCCAAAACGTGAAAACTCAGTTATAGAATGTGTTGAGACATCTAAGAATCTTGGCTTGAATTTTAACTCTAAACTTACGTGGACCAACCATATAAATGGATCTGTTGGGAAAGTACGAGCAATGCTACGAAATTTGTGGGCAGTCTGAACTTCAACTCCGTTTAATATCCGAATGCTACTAGTGAAATCATATATTATCCCCACACTTCTTTATGGAACAGAAATATTTGCTAGCTGTGACTCCGAAGACACCCGAGAACTTAACGTGGCCTACAATGATATTGCAAGATACGTTTTCAACAAAAAGCGACTTGACAGAATTTCCCAGTATGCATACGAAATATTTAATGTATCTTTTGATAACCTGCTTAAAATCAAATGCCTGACACAAATTCATAAAATCATATACTGTAAGGAGCCTGATTATCTTTTCAATCGTCTTAAATTTGCAAGATCAAAACGAAGCATTAAACTTATAACCCCAAGAATTAGTAGCCTAACATCATATGTAGTACACGTCTCTGGAACAACCTTCCCTCGAACATGCAGCACATTTTGTTTGTTAGTAAATATTTTGTTAATTCTGTAGCAGATGACTATTTATATTTTATACGTTAGCATGTTTAAAATTGTAAGATTTCATTCATTTTATATTATTTCTGTTATTTTCATTAAATTACTTTATTGTTGTATTAACAATTGTTGTAATTAACTATTATTTTTGTTCGAGTGTAGTTCACAACGGATGATGTTTATGAGTGATAATGTTCTCACTTAAATTATTTGCAATCTCACAAAGTATTGAGTGATAATTGTTTTCTATTTGTATTGATCAGTTATTGATCTCTCACTGAATCTCTCAATAACGGAATTCTCAATTACTCTCTTAATAAGTTAAAAACAACTCATCCCAGCAGAACTTTTTCCGATGTAGTCGTGTTTGTATATGAGCCAAAAAAATTTACTGCCTACACATCCCTACACTTTCTCTATGCAAAAGTATGCATGCACGATTTCATCAATCGTTTAAATAACTTCGTTTTGTTGTGTTATGAACTGCCTACTTCTCCGTAAACCTACTATATACATTGTTTATAGAAATGTTAGCATAGTCGAAATTGATTACGATCATTACTTCGTGTACACATGTTTTTTAGTTGTGAAAAATTCTTGAACTGTGTACACGTGCCTTCATAAGTGTAATATTAACTTGTAATGTATAAATTGTAATCACCCCTATTCTGCACTACAATCACGATTGGATTTTCTCCGTTTTGGCAAATTAGGTACTCTGCACTACAATCGCGATTGGATTTTCTCCGTTTTGGTATTGCGCGTTCCATTCCGTTGCGTTCCGTTTGCGTAATTTTTACGATTGTAGGTATTCTGCACTACAATCGTAGCTACGTTTTTGTACGTTAAGAAATATGTGGCGGAAAGAGATCAAATTTGTGAATAAATTAAAAAATAAAAAGTAAAATTAAAATAATAGAAACGTAAGTATAAAATGGAGTAGAGATTAATATTTTCTATTATTTTGTGAGTTATATTTCACTTATTACAGGTCCACTCACTTACGTTCTGTTTTTTTTTTACTACGTATATGTTCTGCCTTTTTTCCTTCACTACGTTTATCTTTATTTTGTTAACACTAAATATTTTTTGTTTTATAAATCACTACAACTTTTCAACTTTTTCAATCAACATTCAACTTTTTCACACAATGTTTACAATATTGTTTGGTTTTCTGTTTCGATCTCACACATTCCACAGACAAAGAGCTTACTGTAAATACCCACATATCTTCTTCTTATTCTTTCGATTACGTTTTATGTTGGAATCCAAATTTTCGATCGATGCGTAACGTAATGCGGGAACGTAATTGTAGTGCAGAATAGGGGTGATAATTAAAATAACTTTATAATACACATATAATTAAAATACAAAAATGAAAGGTTTCTCGGAAAGAACTCTCAGAAGACATTCGGAGAAATTAAGAAAACAAACAACAAAAAATACTATTTCTGATAAAGGAAAAGAAGACAAATGTAAAATTAATAAAACTGAAATACTATGTGAATTTGAAATGAAAATATAGAAAATGAAAATATAAATGAAAATCGAAAGAAAAATGTGATAGAAAATAGAACATTAAAAAATAAATTAAAAGTTTGGCATAATACCCATAACCCATCAAGAGTTTGTGTTAACGATCTTCTGAAGATACTTAATTCAGAAAAAATAAACGTACCCAAAACCCTAAAGGGCATCCTCGGGGTCACTAAAAAAAAAATCTGTAAAAGGACCGTAAGCCCTGGCACTTATACCCATTTTGGTATAAAGAGCCACCTGAGCTTTATCCAAAATGAAATAAAAGATTACAGTGAGCTGACATTAGATGTAGGGGTTGATGGTCTACCATTATTTAAAAGCTCTTCAACTTCCTTGTGGCCAATTCTAGGGCATTTTGTTAATGTCCCAAAATCACGAGTTTTTTTAATTGGAACTTTTTTAGGTAATGGAAAGCCAAACAATGTCGATAACTATCTTCACGATTTCATTCATGAAATTAAAGAATTGACTACCTATGGATATAGCTGCCAAGACAAGTGCATTAAAGTTAATTTAAGGGCATTTATTTGTGACGCACCAGCAAGGGCATTTTTATGTGGTATTGTCGGTCATAACTCATTTAATGGTTGCTCGAAATGCAGCCAAGTTGGTGTACGAATCGAAAATGTAAACACAAATTTTTTTTTTTTTTTTTTGAAGACTAACACTCAGGGGATGCCCCCTATGAATGCAATGCACTGTGTTAGCGATTGGAAGTAAGGGTATTGGAGGGAGGAAAGATGGAGTAGTGTTTGTTGACATTTGTTTTTAACTTGAGAATGTCATAACAGGCAGGAAAAACACTTGCTGGAAGATTATTCCACATACGAGCAGTTCGGCTGAAGAACGAATTTTCTCTATAGTGCGTCGTCCGGTCAACCGGCCATTTGACAATGAACGGATGAGATTCCCTGGATAGCCGAGTATTCCGGCTAAATGTTCTAACGTCAGGGACCAGACGACGGATATCTTCTGAACAGATACCATTAAAATATCTATAGAATAGCAATACACAACCCACATTTCGGCGATGCTGTAGGGAGACAATAGAGCTGGATACCCTACCATCCCCTATCATCACCACCGCTCTCCTCTGTACACGGTCCAGAAGCTTCAAAGATGTTAATGGAGCCCCTGCCCATATATGCGAGTTGTATTCCATTTTAGGCCGGATGTAGGTGTTGTAAATATTTACGAGATCAGATGGAGTGAAGTATTTCTTGCACCGCTTCAAAAAGCCTAAACACTTGAATGCTTCTTTCGACACTTCGAATATATGGCTAGCCCAGCGAGCATCACCCTGTATCTTCATGCCCAGAACATCAAGAGTGTCTGATTCGTCGATATCCACAACACCCATAGAAATTGACGACGATGCTGGATCTGGTGAACGTTTGTGTGACAACAAACAGCACTGGGTCTTTTGTGGATTAAAATCTACTCTATTCATTTGGCCCCACTCACAAATCGTCGCCAAATCGCGGTTAAGTGAGTCATTCATCGTTCGCCTTTTGTCCTCCACCTCCATAGGACCTGGCCGATGATCAAATGAGTATGAATGACAGAGATTGCTGTCATCCGCAAAGGAGTAGATCGGGTTCACAGTCTGACCCAGCAGGTCGTCAATGAAAATAAGAAATAAAGAAGGAGAGAGGACAGAGCCTTGTGGCACTCCTGCGGTCAACCTATGCTCGTTAGATGAGACCCCATCTATAACAACTCGTATAGAGGGATCCCTGAGAAAACTCGATATGAATCGAGAGAAGGTATTACCGACACCAAATGCAATAAGTTTTGATATGAGTGCTCCGTGCCAGACCCTATCGAACGCCTTGGAAATATCCAGAGCCACGACCTTGCTTTCGCCAAGAATGAATCGAATGGATCGACTCCATCGTTCCGAAAGGAACGCCATCAGGTCTCCAGTAGATCGATTTCTACGGAAGCCACACTGTCGATCATTGAGAAGGCCGTTGGACTCTAAATATTTGACAAGATGGTGGTTAACCATGCTCTCCATAACCTTCGAGAGCGCAGAACATATTGCAATTGGACGGTAATTCGCAGGATTGGTAGCCTCACCTTTCTTGGGGATCGGCTGAACATTGGCAACTTTCCAACGTGAAGGGTAAATACCAGCACGGTACGACATGATGAAAAGATTGCGCAATGGACGAGCTAGCGTCGAAGAGCACTTACATAGGACAAGTGCTGAAATGCCATCCGGGCCCGGAGTTTTATTTACGTTGAGATCTGTAAGAACACTTTTAACGCCACGTGTTCGAAAAAATATCTGAGGAATCGAACTAGATACGTTCTCGATCACGGGGAGTGGTTGACTGCTGTCTGGCAAAGATGAATTCTTTGCAAATATTTCAGCCATAAGATTAGCTTTGTCAACCGGGTCAGTGAATATCTGGTCACCGTTAAAAAGGGTTGAAATAGAAGATGAAGAATTGTTCCTTACCCTTTTAACGAATGACCAAAAGCTCTTACTTCCCCTGGGAGAAGAAAGAACTTTTGCACGAAGACGCTGTTCGTGAAGAAGTTTTTCGCGCCTAAGTACTCTGGCACAATTTGATCTTGCCTGCTTGCGTAGCAGTTCAGTAGTGGTATTTTTATTTAAACGCCATTTTCTGAATGCTTCCTCTTTGGATCTGACAGCTTCTTTGCATGTCTGATTAAACCAACAATTTTTTGGAGGTTTAATCGAAGTAGTCTTCGAGGGAATAAACATGTTTATGCCAAGAAGAATTATTTTCTCAACCATTTCAGCAGCAGCATCGACATTATTGTCTAGGAAACATAATTTTCAGTTAAATTGCTGATAAAAATTGTTGAGCTCGGCCCAACGTGCCTTTTCGTATATATACATTGTCCGCTTCGTGACTGGTTTTGAAGTGGCTCGAAGATCGGAGAACGAAAAGGATGCTGAAATGGTGCAATGATCCGAGTTACCAAGAGGTGCAAGAATGTTAACCTCATACTTTTCAGGGTGAGAGGTTAAGAAAAGGTCAAGAATATTTTGATGTTGCCCTTCAACACGCGGAATGTGAGTTGGTTCATTCACTAATTGCGCCAAGTCATTGTGCGCGGCAAATAACTCAGCGTACTGACCCTCCGGAGAGGGTCAGTACGCAACTACAGCAACTACAATTTCACTGTCCCTCCAGCAACTACAATTTCACTGTCCGGATAATCTTCTAAAATTTTCGAAATGGAGACGGAAAGGGCGTCGAAGCCATTCAAGGTAGCCTCCCTTTCCAAGTTTGGACTTCTGTAAAGAAACCCGAAATGTAAAGTGTGCGGTCCAATCCTGAACTTAACCCAAAGAGAGTTAAATTCTGGATCTTGTGAGTCCAAATGTTGCTGGCTCTGGAACGCAACACCATTACGTATGTAAACCACAAGGCCTCTGTGAGAAAAGAAATAGGAAAGCATGTGATAACCAGGAATGTGGAAATCCTGTGGATCAGAACCCCCACACACCTGGGTCTCACATAAAGCAAAGATATCCGGCCTATGGAACTGTGCGTGAGAGTATATTGCAAAAAAATTAGCTCTCAGCCCACGTATGTTGGCAAAGTGAATTTTAAACGTGCGTACCATTATTATTATTATTAGTCCTAAAAGCGGTATTTTAAGAACCCAAGAAGATTTTAAAACTCGAACTTATTTAAATTTCCACCAATCATTCTCCAAAGAACACAGATCTTCGCTGGAAAATATTGGAATTAATATGATAAGCCAATTCCCCTTAGATCCAATGCACCTTTTAGATCTTGGAATTTGTAAAAAACTAATTAAGTGCCTAATTACAAAACAGACAAATATTTCAAAACTTTGTACAGAAAATATTAACATAATTTCTGAAAGATTAGTTGCTATGGTTCCCTATATCCCTATAGAATTTGGCAGAAAACCTAGAGATCTTAAGGAGTTACCACGGTGGAAGGCTGTGGAATTACGACAATTTTTACTTTACACTGTTATGGTGTGTTTAAAAAATGTAATTAGCAATGATCTTTTTTTATCACTTTTTACTACTATCCTGCTCTTACAAATTATTATTATCTAAAAACTATATAAGTTATATAGACGCAGCAGAAAATATGTTAATGGACTTTGTAGAAAATTTTCCGGTTATGTATAGACCAAAAAATTTAACATACAACATTCATAACGTCCTTCATATGGTGCAAAGTGTTAGGGAAATCGGACCCATTCAAAGTATTGCGGCATATAAATTTGAAAACTTTTTACAGCATCTAAAAAGACAAATTAAAAAGCCTACTCACATTCTAGAGCAACTGCATAACAAAATTCATTCAAATACCAAATACTTCGATGAAATTGAAAAAAATGGCTGCAAAAAAAATTTTAATGGTGACATTATTAAATATTTTTTGAACGGTTATATGTTTTCTCATAAAAAACCCAATAATTTATGTTCATTAAAAAGTAATAGAATTTTTCTGATAAAACACTTGGTAGAAGATGAGGGAGACACGTTTATTATTGGCCACTACTTAAAAAACCTTTTTAATTTGTTTGAAGCTCCAGTAAGGTCAGGTGCAGATTTAGGAATTTATGAAGGAAATATTGATGAAGAAGAAATAGAAAAAGTTTCTGTCAAACATATATTATACAAGTATATGTCTCTTCCACTTGACGGTCATTTTGTTTTCCTGCCACTATCATCTCAATTTTCATAAATTATATGTTTTTTTTAAATTAATTAATTATCAGCAATACGTCCAAAACAATGGATACCCAATTAATTAACTCCTCTCAAGGCGAATTCGCCGAAAATAATAATAATAACTGTCCGAACGAAATATTAAAGACACTAGTTAGAATAGAATGTAAGCTGAACAAAATTGAAGGTAAGAATTTTATAACTATAAGAAAAGTAACCTTTTTTATTTATTTAATATTTCTTTGTTTTTAGAACGACAAGCCTGGCTGGACGACAAAATAAATAAAATACATTCAACGATGAACCAACTATTACGAAAAAACGTGCCAATATCCACTGAAAACCTATTTCCAATATCAAGTTTAGACGGATTATGTAATGTTGAAAATACAGTGGCCCTCGATATTGAAAAATATGTAAGTTAAATTTCAACAATTGCAAAATTTAATTTTTATTTTTTTTAATTATTTTATTTAATTTAAATTTTAATTTTTTATACAGGGACAACTCGTAAAATTAATAATCAGCCCGGACGGCTTATTTAAAAATCTTAATAGGATTCTTACCAACAACGTTATAATGGCAATCAACTATGATGGCGTCAACAATAAAAAATCATTTAAAGATTACAAATCTTTAAATCAAGCACTTTTTTGTAAGTTCAAAATTTCAATATTCTTAGTCATACCGATTAAGTAGTCTTTTTAATAAATAATCTACATTTCAGATGCCACTAACATTGAGGGGTCAACAAACGAGGACTTCGTAAAGGAACTTCGGAAATGTTTCAGAACATACAAAAGTAGAGCTTTTAAAAAAGAATATGACCAAAGGAAAAAACTTATAGAACCGTCAAAACATTAATTTAAACTTTTTTTTTATGTGACAATGAAACATTGTTATTACATAAATATGATACTGAAGCAACATCAAAATCAAAATATTTATTTTTTTTTAAGTGACTGAATACTTTAATTACCTTTTTATGTTTATTTTTTAAGAAGACTTAATATATTAGAAATATAAAATTTACATATGCATTTTTTTGTTATTAATATGCAAACTTCGGCTTCAAATTTCTTATTCTAATTTCGAGTTTTTTTTTTAAATTGTAAATGCTTCTGTTGGTATTCTGTGTAGATCAAAAGCAACACACACAATCAAAAGAAAAAAACCAGAAATAAATTACTAGCACACATTCCATTACACATTGTTTATAGGATTGTTTACTACACTGTTCACTTTCCTACAAACCTCGTTGCTAGAGAGTGTATATGAGAAACGAACATTTCTTACGAAGATGTTCCATATGCTTTCCTACTATACAATGTGTCCCATGAAAAATGCGGTCATTTGTTCTGGAAAGTATAACAGGGTAGTGTATAGAACACCGTAGTAGTCGGGTCTACTTTGTGTACAAGAGAAAACTCGTTTTGTGTTGTACACAGGTTCTGCTGGGATGTAATTGTAGTGCCGTGCTAGTTGCACTTGTGATACTAATTATTAATAATCGATAAACACTCAATATATTAATATGTTCTTCTTTATTACTCTAATTTGTAACATTTATTTGGTTTATTGTCTAAATGTCTCGTGTTTGGTATAAAAATCAATGTAACAATTTCTACACTCTTTTTCTGGATGTTATCATAACCAATAAAGGTTCAACCTGAAACTCTAAACGGAAGTTTGTTTCCACTGAAATTAATTAAATAAATTAAAAACCAGTGGAAAAGTTGCAGTCGGGTAAACCGACTTATATATACCCTCACCCTCAGTAAAAACATACAAGTCTCATACTTATAAGTATCGGAAAGTCAAAAGTGACCGTAGCTACCATCATTTGATGTAACATCTGATGAAAAGTCATAATAGCAACCTAAAATACCGAATGCTATAGAAAAATATTGGATGGTACATTTGTATGGGAGGTACCAGAAGGGGAGTTGCCAGACTTCCAAGTTTTTGTCCAAAACTTTGTCTAGCTATAACTGTACTAAATACAAAATGTGGGCAAGATAGCGTTGGTTATACTGATAGTATTAGACGGTTTATCAGGGGCGGGATGGTACATTTGTATGGGAGGTACCAGAAGGGGAGTTGCCAGACTTCCAAGTTTTTGTCCGAAACTTTTTCCATATACCTTTACTAAATACGGAATTTGGGCAAGATCGCGTTGGTGATATTGATAGTATTACAGGTTTTTTAAGGGGTGGGATGGTACATTTGTATGGGAGGTACCAGAAGGGGAGCTGCCAGACTTTCAAGTTTTTGTCCAAAACTTAGTCTAGCTATAGATTTACTAAATGCAGAATTTGGGCAAGATCGCGTTTGTCATATTGGTGTTACTACACGATTTCTAAGGTAGGCGGGATGGTACATTTGTATGGGAGGTACCAGAAGGGGAGTTGCCAGACTTCCAAGTTTTTGTCCGAAACTTTGTCCACTTATACCTTTACTAAATACGGAATTTGGGCAAGATCGCGTTGGTGATATTGATAGTATTACAGGTTTTTTAAGGGGTGGGATGGTACATTTGTATGGGAGGTACCAGAAGGGGAGCTGCCAGACTTCCAAGTTTTTGTCCAAAACTTAGTCTAGCTATAGATTTACTAAATGCAGAATTTGGGCAAGATCGCTTTTGTCATATTGGTGTTACTACACGATTTCTAAGGTAGGCGGGATGGTACATTTGTATGGGAGGTACCAGAAGGGGAGTTGCCAGACTTCCAAGTTTTTGTCCGAAACTTTGTCCACTTATACCTTTACTAAATTCGGAATTTGGGCAAGATCGCGTTGGTGATATTGAGAGTATTACAGGTTTTTTAAGGGGTGGGATGGTACATTTGTATGGGAGGTACCAGAAGGGGAGCTGCCAGACTTCCAAGTTTTTGTCCAAAACTTAGTCTAGCTATAGATTTACTAAATGCAGAATTTGGGCAAGATCGCGTTTGTCATATTGGTGTTACTACACGATTTCTAAGGTAGGCGGGATGGTACATTTGTATGGGAGGTACCAGAAGGGGAGTTGCCAGACTTCCAAGTTTTTGTCCAAAACTTTGTCTAGCTATAGGTTTACTAGGTACAAAATTTGGGCAGGATCGCGTTATGCATACTGATAGTATTAGATTATTAGGTTTATCAAGGGCGGGATGGTACATTTGTATGGGAGGTACCATAAGGGGAGTTGCCAGACTTCCAAGTTTTTGTCCAAAACTTTGTCTAGCTATAACTGTACTAAATACGGAATTTGGGCAAGATCGCGTTGGTGATATTGATAGTATTACAGGTTTTTTAAGGGGTGGGATGGTACATTTGTATGGGAGGTACCAGAAGGGGAGTTGCCAGACTTCCAAGTTTTTGTCCAAAACTTAGCCTAGCTATAGATTTACTAAATACAGAATTTGGGCAAGATCGCGTTGGTCATATTGGTGTTACTACACGATTTCTAAGGTAGGCGGAATGGTACATTTGTATGGGAGGTACCAGAAGGGGAGTTGCCAGACTTCCAAGTTTTTGTCCGAAACTTTATCCAGTTGTACTTTTACCAAATACGTAATTTGGCCAAGATTTGTGTGGGCGTATTGATATTATTACACGATTACTAAATTGGGCGAAATAGTAGATTTGTATGGGAGGTACCCGAAGGGGTGTGGCCATATAGCCCATATGCAATCCCATAAGCAGTTTTGGGAAAATATTAACCCATGCCAAATTTCAGAGCGATTGTTTAACTCTTTCGAAAGTTATCGTGCGTACCAGCAGGACAGACAGACGGACGGACAGACGGACATGGCTCAAACGATTTAGAAAGTCATGAATCGAATTTGGTTCAAAGAGACTTGGGTTTTAATGTGAATATTTCTAGGTGTTACACTTTTCAGCCGTATCAAATGATATATACCCTCCTACCCGTAGGGTGAGGGTATAATAAATAATAAATCAGTGTGGACTTTACAGTCTGTTCCGACCCGCTACCTCTAAATACTAGGAAATAAAAACGTTCTTGGACGATACCGTCTGGATCGTTATATTTTCATATAAACTATCCAGAATCTGCAACTAAGGTGAAGTGGTATATCCACGACTCCTACATTTCATATTTTTTTTGTTACTAACATCTAAAATTTTTTGTTTTATATATATATATATATTTATAATTTCAAAAATTGTAATTTTTCGATTGTATAAGCCCGCACTGTAATTTATAAGATGAATTCATCTTGTAGTGTGTGGTTAGCAAAAATTTGGGCAAGATCACATTATTACATGATTTCTAAAGAGGGTGGATTGGTACACTTGTATCGGAGGTACCAGAAGGGGAGTTGCTAGGCTTCTAAGTTTTTGTCCGAAAGTTTGTCTCTCTATACATTTACTAAATGCAGAATTTGGTCAAGATCGCGTTGGTCATATTAATATTATTACCAGAAGGGGAGTTGACAGGCTTCTAAGTTTTTGTCCGAAACTTTGTACAGTTATAGGTTTACTAAATACAGAATTTGGGCAAGATCGCGCTCGGCATATTGGTGTTATTACACGATTTCTAAGGGCGAGGGATGGTACATTTGTACCTGGAGGGGAGTTGCCAGACTTCCAAGTTTTTGTCCGAAAGTTTGTCTCTATGTACCTATACTAAATGCAGAATTTGGGCAAGATCGCGTTGGTCATATTAATATTATAACACGATTTATGGGTGGAATGGTACTTACGTATGGGAGGTACCCGAAGGGGTGTGGCCATATAGCCCATATCCAATCCCATAAGCGGTTTTGGGAAAATATTAACCCATGCCAAATTTCAAAACGATTTTTTAACTGTTTCGAAAGCTATCGTGCGTAGCAGGACAGACAGACAGGCGGACATGGCTCCAGAAGGGAGCAGAGTTTTTTCTCGAAAATTTTGTATAGTTAAAGCTTCACTAAATATAGAATTTCGGAAAGATCCGTTGATCGAATTTATATAGTTACACGATTTCTAAAGTGGGTGGGATGGAACACTTGTATGGGAGGTACCATAAGGGGAGTTGCCAGACATCCAAGTTTTTGTCCGAAACTTTGTCCAGTTATACCTTTACTAAATACGAAATTTGGCCAATGTCGAACTTGCGAGTGTTGATATTATTACACGATTTATAAAGTGAGCGAAAAAGCAGATTTGTATGGCAGGTACCCAAAGGGGTGTGGCCATATAGACCATATGCAATCCCATAAGCAGTTATGGGAAAGTATTAAGCCATACCAAATTTCAGAGTGATTGCTTAACTCTTTCGAAAGTTATCGATCGTACCAGCAGGACAGACGGACATGGCTTAAACCATTTAGAAAGTAATGAATCGAATTTCTTTCAAAGACACCTGGATGTAATGTGAATATTTCTATGTGTTACACTTTTGGCTCGTATCAAATGATATATACCCTCCTACCCGTATTGTGAGGGTATAAAAATAGTGTACTACAAGTTTTTACAAAAACGGCGCAATATAAAGCAGCGTTTTTTCTCGCAAATTTTGTATAGTTAAAGCTTCACTAAATATAGAATTTCGGAAATATTCGTTGATCGAATTTATATAGTTACACGATTTCTAAAGTGGGTGGGATGGAACACTTGTATGGGAGGAACCAGAAGGGAAGTTGCCATACATCCAAGTTTTTGTGCGAAACTTTCTACAGTTATAGGTTAGCTAATTTGGGCAAGATCTCCTTGGGCATATTGATATAATTTTGACCACACAACCCACATTCTGGCGATGCTGTAGGGAGACAATAGAGTAGGATACCCTACCATCCCCTATCATAACCACCGATCTCCTCTGTACACGGTCCAGAAGCTTCAAAGATGTCATTGGAGCCCCTTCCCATATATATGAGAGTTGTATTCCATTTTAAGCCGGATGTATGTGGTGTAAATATTTACGAGGTCAGATGGGGTGAAGTATTTCTTGCACCGCTTTAGAAAGCCTAAACACTTCAATGCTTCTTTCGACACTTCGAATATATGGCTAGCCCAGAGATCACAACCCAGTATCTTCATGCCCAGAACATCAAGAGTATATGATACGTTAATATCCACACCACCCATAGATATTGACGACGATGCTGGATCAGTGGAACGTTTGTGTGACAACAAACAGCACTGGGTCTTTTGTGCATTGAAATCTACTATGTTCATTTGGATAATCGTCGCCAAATCGCGACGTACATATCTAAACCACCTACATCTGGCTTAAAATGGAATATAACTCCCATATATTGGCAGGGGCTCGAAATACATCTTTGAAGCCTCTGGACCGTGTACAGAGGAGAGCGGATGGTGGGGTATCCAACTCTATCGTCTCCCTTCAGCATCGCCGGAATGTGGGTTGTATATCGCTGTTCTATAGATATTTCAACGGTATCTGTTCATCAGATATCCGTCGTCTGGTCCCTGACGTTAGAACATTTAGCCGGAATACTCGGCTATCCAGGGAGTCTCATCCTTTCATTGTCAAATGGCCGGTTGACCGGACGACACACTATAGAGATAATTCGTTCTTCAGCCGAACTGTTCGTATGTGGAATAATTTTCCAGCAAGTGTTTTTCCTGCCTGCTATGACATTGCCAAATTCACATCAACAAACACTACTCCCTCTTTCCTCCCTCCAATACCCGTCTTTCCCATCGCTAAAACAGTACATTGCATTTATAGGGGGCATCATCTCAGTGATAGTAAAAAACAAGTGGACAAATAGTAAGTTCGGCTGGGCCGAATCTTATATACCCTCCATCATGGATCCCTAAAAAGTCAATAAATAGGAAAACTACGAAGAAAGTAAGTGCAGGAACCCGATGCAGGAACCCGATGCAGGAACCCGATCCCAAATTTTATCCAAATCATGAAAATGGGCGCATATTTGGGTTCGCGAGAAAATTTCGTTGCATTTCGATACCCATATGTCCATGTTTGTCAAGGGACGATTTTTGGGCCGCTGGTGACCCGATAGTCCCAGAAACCGGATCAAAAAATTTAGGCAAATCATGAAAATAAAGGCATATTTGGGTTCGTGAGTAAATTTCGTTGCACTTCGATACCCATATGCGCATGTTTATCATGGGCCCTTTTTTGGGCCCCAAGGGTCCACGGAACCCATGAGCACGCCCATTTTTGGGATTTTTTTCCCCATCTATAAATTATATAAACTTAGAACAATTTTACCAAAAAAAATCAGATGTAGTGAAAAAAATATTTGAAAAATTTGATTATGGCCGGGATATATTAAGTCCCGTAAAGGGGAACTTTTTCCCCTTTGGTCCGATATTGCCCATTCTCGAACTTAACCTGCTTATGGGCAAAAAACATCTTCCTACAAAATTTCAGCTTCTTAGCGTTGGTCGTTCGCACTCTATCGTGATTTCAACAGACGGACAGACGGACATCGCTAGAATGTCTTAGAATGTTACACTGACCGATAATATATATACTTTATATGGTCGCAGATCACCTCCTATACAAATGTACCATTCCGCCCTTTAGAAATCGTATAATATTATCAATATGCCCAACGCGATCTTGCCCAAATTCTGTATTTAGTAAGCTGGAGAAAGTTTCGTCATGCAAATGTACCATCCCACCTACTTTAGAAGTTGTGTAACAATATTACTAGGCCCAATCCGATCTTACCCAAAATCCGTACTTAATGAAGCTATAAACAATTAAACTTTTCCAGAAAAAAAATCGCGTTGGGCATATTGATATTATTACACGATGTGTGCGGGATGGTACATTTGTATGGGAGGTATCAGAAGGGGAGCGGCCGGACTTCCTAGTTTTTGTTGGAAGCTTTGTGCAGGTATGCCTTTACTAAATACTGACTTTGGCCAAGATATAAAAATATTGTTTTACAAAGTGGGCGGAATATATAGTAGATATTAAGATATTACTAATCGAACTATACATGCTTCAACAACGTATTACAATTATTAAAATTCACTACATCCAGAGAAAAAGTTGCATTCGGGTAAACAGACTTATATATACCATCACCCTCAGTAAAAACATAGAGGTTTCATATTCCAACGTATCGGAAAGGCAAAAGTGAGCATGGCTACCACCAGAGAAAAATTGCATTCGGGTAAACCGACTTATATATACCCTCAGTAAAAACATAGAGGTCTCATATTCCAACGTATCGGAAAGGCAAAAGTGACCATTGCTACCACCATTGGATGTAATATCTGATAAAATGTCATGTAGCATCCTCAAAATACCGAAAGTTCTAGCAAAATATTTTATTAAACGTTTTTACAAAAACGGCGGAATATAAATAGGAGTTTTTACTCGAAAATTGAATGTACAGTACAACTTCGATAGTCCGGACATGCGCCAATCCGGTCACTCCAATAATTCGGACGCTTCGACATTTCGGACAATTTAAAATTTTTACCTCAACAATCCGGACAATTTTTTTTTACGCTCTCATGTTTTGTTATAATCCATCCAAAATATGATTGGAGCTATGAATTTCAGTAATGACATCACTGAACAAGATATCAATGATTGGGCAACTGGTGCAAATGAATGTTCATTGGATTTTTCAGACGAAGAAATAATACAACATGCTAAACCAAATAATTCGTCAGTTTTGCTTACAGACTCTGAAGACGACTTGATGGTAATGGATGTAAAAACAAAGATCTCTAATGCAGATGCAAAGAAATCATTTGCACTTTGCATTCAGTGGGCTGAGGAGAATAATTTGGATATACAGGATATTCTCTTGTTGAAGAGGCTAGAAGAAAAAGCCAAAATTAACCACCTCAAAAAAGTTAGTCAGCACAAAATAACTTCGTTTTTTAATAAACCATAGTATGTATATTCATATGAACATAAGTGTATACACATAAAAATATGGATTCTATTTAGTATTATTTTTGTTTTTGAATAAATATATGTACGTATCTGCAAGAACAGAGCAAATTCATGTTTTAATTCACTTAGATTATTTAAAAAAATGTTGACCTACTATAGTCCGGATGCCTCGATAATCCGACCGAGCCTAAAACTATATGTGTCCGGATTATCGAAGTTGCACTGTAGTTAAAGCTTTACTAAATATAGAATTTCGGAAAGATTCGTTCAGCGAGTTTTTATAATTACACGATTTCTAAAGTGGGTGGAATGGTACATTTGGGATATCCCAGAAGAAGCGTGGCCAGACATCCATGTTTTTGTCCGAAACTTTTTCTAGCTATAGCTTTACTAAAGGCAGAATTTGGGCAAGATCGCATTGGTCATAATGATATTATTACACGATTTCTAAGGGGCGGTACCAGAAGGGGAGTCGCCAGACTTCTAAGTATATGTCCAAAACTTTGTCTAGCTATAGCTTTACTTAATACAAAATTTTGGCAAGATCGCGAATGGCAAATTTGTATTATTACACGATTTCTAAGGGGCGGTACCAGAAGGGGAGTCGCCAGACTTCTAATTATATGTCCAAAACTTTGTCTAGCTATAGCTTTACTTAATACAAAATTTTGGCAAGATCGCGAATGGCAAATTTGTATTATTACACGATTTCTAAGGGCACGGGATGGTACATATTTATGGAAGTTGCCAGACTTCCATGGGAGGTACCAGAAGGGGAGTTGCCAGACTTCCATGTTTTTGTCCGAAACTTTGTCTACCTATAGCTTTACTTAGTACAGAATTTGGGCAAGATCGCGTTGGTCATTGATTTGGGTGATGATTTGGGATATACCCGAAGGGGTGTGGCCATATAACCCACATGCAATCCCATAAGCAGTTATGGGAAAATATTAACCCTTCTCAATCATAGTAGATTTCAATGCACAAAAGAACCATTGCTGTTTGTTGTCACACAAACGTTCCACTGATCCAGCATCGTCGTCAATATCTATGGGTGGTGTGGATATTAACGTATCAGATACTCTTGGTGTTCTGGGCATGAAGATACAGGGTGATGCTCGTTCGGCTAACCATAAAATCGAAATGTCGAAAGAAGCATTCAAGTGTTTAGGCTTTTTAAAGCGGTGCAAGAAATATTTCACCCCTTCTGATCACGTACATATCTAAACCACCTACATCTGGCTTAAAATGGAATATAACTCCCATATATTGGCAGGGGCTCGAAATACATCTTTGAAGCTTCTGGACCGTGTACAGAGGATAGCGGTGGTGATGATAGAGGATGGTGGGGTATCCAACTCTATTGTCTCCCTTCAGCATCGCCGGAATGTGGGTTGTGTATCGCTATTCTATAGATATTTTAATGGTATCTGTTCAGAAGATATCCGTCGTCTGGTCCCTGACGTTAGAACATTTAGCCGGAATACTCGGCTATCCAGGGTCTCTCATCCGTTCATTGTCAAATGGCCGGTTGACCGGACGACGCACTATAGAGAAAATTCGTTCTTCAGCCGGACTGTTCGTTTGTGGAATAATCTTCCTGCAAGTGTTTTTCCTGCCTGCTATGACATTGCCAAATTCACATCAACAAACACTACTCCCTCTTTCCTCCCTCCAATACCCGTCTTTCCCATCGCTAAAACAGTACATTGCATTTATAGGGGGCATCATCTCAGTGATAGTAAAAAAAAAAAATCACTGTGCGAACAAAACTGTAGCAACATAGTTTTCATTCCTGTCAACACGGTTTAGTGAACCGCTGAATAAAAAAAATCCATACCCGGATTCATTACTGAATTAAATATAAGATTCATACACTTATTGTTAGACTCGTAAGGAGCTGATCCAATAATAACCAATAACAAGGAAGTCTGACAACTCTACTTCTGGTACCTCCCATACATATGTATTATCCTGCCCCCTTAGAAATCGTGTAATATTATGAATGTTACCAACGCGGTCTTGCCCAAATTCTGTATTTAGTAAAGCTATTGCTAGACAAATATTCGGACAATTACTTCGAAGCCTGGAAACTCCCCTTCTAGTACCTCCTATACAAATGTACCATTAAGCCCTTTAGAAATCGTATAATATTATCAATATGCCTTGGGCAAGATCGCGTTGGTCATTGATTTGGGTGATGATTTGGGATATACCCGAAGGGGTGTGGCCATATAACCCATATGCAATCCCATAAGCAGTTATGAGAAAATATTAACCCTTCTCAAATTTCAAACCGATTGTTTTACTCTTTCGAAGGTTTGCGTACGAACCAACAGGACAGACAAGCGGACGATTTAGAAAGTCATGAATCGAATTTGGTTCAAATACACCTGGGGTGTAATGTGAACAGTTCTATGTGTTACACTTTTGAGCCGTATCAAATGATATATAACCTCTTACCCGTAGGTTGAGGGTATAAAAATGGTGAAAATCTTGCACAGTTCGCAAAACTAACGAATTTTTGGGTTGGATGATATCGATCTGGACAACATTTACTTTCAACAAGAGGGCGGTCTTTTACGGGAAGAGTTTCGGCCCGCGTTATCTCTCGAAGAGGTGATCACAATTGCCACCGAGATCTTGTGATTTTACACCTTGAGACTTTTTCCTTTAGGGACAAGAGACAAAAACTACCTGGAGGAAAAAATCTGCATTGAATTCACAGAAAAACAAAACAAGATTGACATACATACAAAATACCTAAAAACAACAATATGCATTAAATAATAGCATATTCCATAATAGCAACCTCAAAATACCGAATGTTAAAGAAAACCAGTGAAAAAGTTGCATTAGGGTAAACCGACTTATATATACCCTCACCCTCAGTAAAAACATACAAGTCTCATATTCCAACGTATCGGAATTCAAAAGTGAGCGTAGCAACCACCATTGGATTTAACATCGGATGAAATGTCACATAGCAAAATACCGAATGTTATAGAAAAATATTGTATAAAACGTTTTTACAAAAACGGCGTAATATAAATCAGAGTTCTTACTAGAAAATTTAATGTAGTTAAAGCTTTACTAAATTTCGGAAAGATTCTTTCAGCGATTTTTTATAATTTCAAGATTTCTAAATTGGGTGAAATGGTACATTTGTATGGGAGGTACCTGAAGGGGAGTTGTCAGACTTCCATGTGTCTGTTGGAATCTTTATTCAGTTATACCTTTACTAAATACAGAATTTGCCCAAGATCGAACTGGGCATACTGATATTATTACCCGATTTCTAAAGTGGGCGAGATAGCAGATTTGTATGGGTGGTACCCGAAGGGGTATATGCAATCCCATAAGCAGTTTTGGGAAATATTAAGCCATTCCAAATTTCTGAGTGATTGCTTAACTCTTTCGTGGGTACCAGCAGGACAGACGGATATGGGTCAAACGATTTAGTGACCAGACTTCGAAGATTTTGTAGGAAACGTTGTCCATTTATAGATATAAAATACAGAAATTGGCCAATATCGAGCTGGGCGAATTAATATTATTACAAGATTTCTAAGGTACAGTACATTTGTACGGGAGGTACCAGAAGGGGAGAGGCCAGACTTCCAAAAAAAAGACCAATAAAAGAATTCGGAGAATTATGTGATCGAAGCAAATGTCGAAGAACAAAAGAATTACGAGACCGGGTACATATTGAGTCAATATACTTCGAGAAATGTTGATGCGTCTAAGATTATGAAAGAAATTACGTCAACGCCTACCAGAGCTAAAATGTTCCGAAAAGCAATATCGTCACTTAAAAAAGTCCCATTTGCGAGAAAATACACACCACAAGAAGCATTAGCTTTATTTGTAAAAGTTCATTTTACAAGAGGGCAGTGTGAATTAACACAAGGTGGCCGAAAAGAAATCTATCCTTGCTATTCGCTTATACAAAAAGCGAAAAACTAGTTTTATTCCGCCGAAGAAGATAGCATACAAATTACAGAAACTATCTTTGAAGTGGAACTTCAAGCTTTGCTAGACCATACGGCTTGGCTACTACTTCAGTATTTAAAAGATGTGATTGAAACATTATCAGGGTAGGAGAAACAATATCTTACCTTAATATCAAAATGGGGATGTGACGGATCTAATTGGACACAGTTTAAGCAGACATTTGCCAACACTGGCGACGATGATACATATTTTTAAGTTCTTTAGTACATGTGAGAAAGGTTGTTTCTATTGGAAAGACAAGAAAGATTGTATTGCAAAATCCATTGCTTTCTTCACTGAGATTCTGTCGCTCGGTTCATTAAAGGAACAAAGGAAGAAATCACCTATATTGAACAACAAGCAAGGATTCTCAAAGAAACAACTGTTATGGAAGATTCCGTTAAAATAAAGGTCCAATTAGTCTTGACGGTTGACGGTAGGCTCAATGTTGTGCGATTAGTTATGACGGTAGACGACGGTAAGACATAACAAAAAAAAACAGCTAATGCTCTTGATTTCACTTCGACATTTTGCGCGCGGTAATTATTTGTAAGTTGTAAATTAAATTTTATAGTTTAAAGTTATGAGTAATGTATTTATAAACGAAGTCAAGTTATATTTTGTACAAATGCTCTTGCATATATAATACTTGACTTCGTTTATAAATACATTACTCATAACTTTAAACTATAAAATTTAATTTACAACTTACAAATAATTACCGCGCGCAAAATGTCGAAGTGAAATCAATAACAATAAACAGTTGATCGGTCTGCAACCTGCAGAAGTCTACCGTCAATTTTAGTTGACTCTCTCTAACACATGCAAAATGCAACCCCAACTCAAACAGCTGATCGTCTACCGTCAACCGTCAAGACTAATTGGGCCTTAAGTCATACCATTTTGCTCGCAATGGTCGATGGAAAGGTGTGCAATGCCGCGACTGATATGGCTTCAACAATGAATGCTATATATGTCGACAGACATCTAAGGACATCAACAAACTTGAAAGAAGTAATTCACGGTAGAAATCGTTTTTTCGACCTATTGTTGTACTTGGCGTACAAAGCGCCCTTACAGAAGAAACTAAACAGAAAATACAAATAAGCTTCAAAGAAGAGATGGGCCTTCTTGTTGACATACCCAAAGTCGGTTACGGCAAAAGCAACAAAGGAAATACGTCGAGAAGATTTTTTAACAATCCTGAATGCTCATCTCGGATTACTGGAATAAATATAGATTTTTAATAAAAAGGTTTTAAATCATTCTCGAAGGGATATCAAGCGGATATGATATTGATCCTGCAAAATTCGACGACTTTGCTCACAAAACTCCCAAACTGTACGTGGAAATGTATGGTTGACATCCCATCTACAGTTCGCGAAATTCGAATCCATGGCGCTCAAGTAATATCAAATCACATTGTACCTATCAGACAGCTATCAGAGGAGGCTGTTGAAGCCCGGAACAAATATTTCCATAGATATCGCGTAGGCATGGCAAGACAATTTTTAAGAGTGGACTGCAAGAGAATAAGACGGAAGAAAAAAAGCGAGCCTTTTTCCCAGGAAGCCATTAGTATGCTTCTGACAGTTTCCACGACGAAACTGTGAACTCGGAGACAGTGATTCAGATTGATTTTTTTATTGTTTTTCTTTTTAAATAAATGCTTTCTAAAATAAATGATGAATTATTGACTTTTATTTCATAAAATATAGAATAATTTTGTCCGGTTTTACAAATGACATACTCCTATGTGTAACGGTTGTCATGGCCCGATCAGCAGTCGAATTCTTGTTCTAGGCACTCGTAAAACTTATATTTGGTCTCTTCGTTTTCTCTTCGAACTCTTGTTTCATTTTCATATCCCTTAGCCTTTGTCTTTCAAGAAGGACAAAAGATGTAAACAATTCTTTTGAATATGAAAGGATACAATTTTCACATTACATTATTTTCTATTTTCCTAAAATTATTAAAACAAAAAAATAATTTAAATATCTAGAGATTACCATCTTTCATTTGATATCCATAATGACATATGTAGAGTATAAATATTTTAAATAATATTTTACATATCTCTTTTAAAATGTGAAATTGTCGCGCTGTGAATCATGGAATTTAGTAATTCTGTTTTGCTTTATTTCCGTATTTATTCCATGTTGAATGCGTTAAAATATAATCAGATAAGGAGGAATTTACAAAATATACCTGCTGCTATTATATGAAATACACATGGAATTCTCTGTTTTCCAATCCTATTTGCTGCAACACATAGCAGAGTCCCATAGTCCAGCTCTGTCACGGGAGTATATGTTACCGTAGACGATGTTCCTAAAATGAAAGTGAGACCTTACCATTACTTATATTACGCAACCTTCGATTTATTTTGAAAATAATTCCTCTGATGCATAATACTAGCATACGGTGACCACTGCGCCTCGCACCTGTACCGTACCTTCTCTTACCGGCACTCGTTTTGACGACGTCTCTGGTGGACAATAGGTTTTTCCTTTGGAGCCAAATAAAATGAGGGAAAAGATCCAAAGCACTGGTTTGCTGTCGCTGCTGTTGTTGTTATGGTGAAGGGCCACTGGTATTGGGGCACTTCACTGGTCACTTCACTACAAACTTAAGTTTAATCAAACAAATAAAATTGACACGGTTGTTGTCCGGTAGATTTCACAAAAACGATTGACTTTATTTCAAAAGGAAGGGATGAACGAAAAGAGATCACAAATCTGCCAGTGTTGTTATTTTTGGTACGTGCGCGAATGTAGGTCAGGGTTGCAATGCTTAAGAGTGCCAGTGATGGGCAATGTCTTCGCAGGGACGAAATGGACCCTGACGTACATACGCGAACATACCGCCCGCCTTGCGACAGTGTCGTAATAAATGACATACTTATTAACTAAAATTACTTCATTGTTGTCTTACGTCTATTGAACGATATAAAAATAAAAAAAAAAAACGAAACTTCGTCTGAGCCAAGAGAAAAAAAAAGTTTTAAATCACCGATGAGAATTTGTTATGACATCTACCGGGAAAGGGGACAGAAGATTACCCTTCCAATGATTGCTATTGGACACTACACAACCCAATACATGACACACGCATTATTAGTGTAATACAACACACAAATTGTAAACAATTTGCACACTGCACTACATAACATACGACTCATGCATTTATTGAAATATGAGGAATTGTATGTTTACAATATCCATTTGCACACGACTCATACATAATTATTAGTAAGTTAAAGTATGGGATCAAATAATAAAATTAGAACCAGTTTTACCAACCGAAAACCAACACGCGTTTTTATTGAACCGGAGTCTCAACAAAGAACTCGAGGATGTTGAATAGAATATTTTATTCATATTTTATTCAACGGGAGTTCTAAACAAAATTGGCGTGGTCGGTAGGATAACATCATTAAGTTGTTATCCATGGAAAAAAAAGAACATACGAAGTGTTTAAAAAAAAAAAAAATATTTAAAATTTAAATTGAAATTAAAAAACAATGTTAGTGAAAATAACATTTAACCAAAATAAGTGCATTTAACTGAGTGTAAATCAGTAGTGTAACCACAGTCATAATTTGACAGGAAAAACAATTGTAAAAAGAATTTGCTGAACACAAAATCCATCACAATTATAAAACATGGCAGTCAACCAGCCCAACGCAACATTGGCAGCAGCAGCTGTTAGAAGTGGACGAACCCTTGACATCGATCCTATAAAGTATTTAGGGAAAATACATTTTGCACAAACGTTGATGACATTATACCGACTTTATTGTCATATAATGAACAAGCTCAAAGGATGTGCATTAATGTGGTCAAAAGCAAATTGACCGGGAAAGCCAAAAGAGCTATCGAAATTCACCCGCATTTAAGCAATTGGACGGAAATAAAATCCATGTTGGAAACTAATTTTGGAGGTTTCCAAACATCGGATCAACTCTATGAAGATCTAAGAGGAGCCCAATATGGGGGTAATACCTTAGATTTTTACAACTTTATACTTCACAAATTGGCTATGCTGAACCAGAAAAGCGGACGAGAAGGAAGTTTACAGGATATCTCAAGAAATATCCAAACAGCTCTGAAAATATTCATCACACGGTTACCAGTGAATATGAGAACCGTTCTGTGTGCATTAAAACCACAAACTATGGAGGAAGCTATTCATAAGTATCATCCTCTGGATTCTTAAAGGAAGAAAAGAAGGCAACTGTCACAACTCCAGCGACTCAACATAAAACAAATGAAGGACGTGGTAATTGGCAGCCTAAGTCCAATAACCAGCAACATAGAACTTGGCAACCAAAGATGTATATTCCCCAACAACAACAACAGTGGCGGAACAACAATCACCAACAAAATTGGCAACAACAACAACAACAGTGGCGGAATAACAATCACCAACAAAATTGGCAACAACATCAACAACAAAATTGGCAGCAAAGAAGACAACAACAGCATCGACTAACTCAAGACCAACAAGATCCTGAACCGATGGACACAACAACAGCTCAATCTAGAAGACAGCAGAATCATCTTCAACAGACGAACTGTAAGAATCATAATAGTAATAATAATCATGAAATATGTAATAGTAGACAAAGTAATGAGCCAGGAAATTTCAGCCTTTTAAACATCCGAACCGAACAATCAGGACTACCCTATATTCTCCTCAGAGGGAAATCAAGAAATTTGCGATTACTAATAGACACTGGGTCTACGGAAAATTTGTTAAATATTGAACAATATCCACCACAATTTATTAAAACATTAAATAAACCTATTACAATTAAAACTGCATCAGGACTTCTAAATTTAACCCACGAAGGTACCATTCCTATGGAAAACTTAAAAATTCCTTTGAAAACTGACACTACATTTGGACTTTACAAGTTCCATACATTTTTTAACGGACTTTTAGGACATATAACTTTGAAACGAAATAACGCATCAATTGACTATAGTAAAAATCTTTTAACATTAAACAACAAAACCTTCAAATTATACTACGAAGGACAGGTGGAAGAAGATTCTTTAATAGATGTTGAAAATATTATTAAATTACCGGAACTCTACAATATAGAGCGGCTTGGTAATTCGGATCCACTAAGATTAGATCATTTAAATTCGGAAGAATCAGAAGCCATTCGAATTTTGATTCAAAATCATGATGATGTTTTTTATCATAAAGGCGACGATTTGACCTTTATTAATGATGTTAAGCATAGGATTGATACAGAACTTTCAGGACCTGTATATACTAAAACATATAGGTATCCCACGATACATACTGAGGAAGTAGAGAAACAAATGAATGAAATGTTAGAACAGGGAATTATCAGACATTCCAACTCCCCTTATAATGCTCCTATATGGATCGTCCCAAAAAAGGAGGACAAAGAAGGTAACAAGGAATGGCGAATCGTCATTGATTACCGGAAATTGAACATGGTCACAAGGGAGGACAAATATCCGATTCCCAGAATTGATGATATTCTTTACAAGTTTGGAAAAGCTATTTATTTCTCAACGTTAGATCTTACGAAAGGATTTTACCAGATTGAGGTAGAACCGGAAGACCGGGAAAAAACAGCTTTTACTACTCATAACGGACATTATGAGTTTGTGCGAATGCCATTCGGACTGAAGAATGCTCCGGCAACGTTTCAACGAATGATGAACAACGTTCTTAGGGATTGTATAAACAAAATCTGTGTCGTATACATGGATGATATCCTAGTGTTTTCGACTTCATTGCAGGAACATATAGAAAGCCTTGATAATATATTTACTACTCTACGAGAGTCAAATTTAAAAGTTTCTCTAAATAAATCAGATATCTTAAAAAAAGAAACAGAATTTCTAGGGCATATAGTTACAGAAAATGGTTATCCTATTCCAAAAACCATTAAGGAAATCCAAAGTTTCCTTGGACTTACTGGTTATTATCGAAAATTTATTCCCGATTATGCAAAAATAGCCAAACCTTTAACGATCCGCCTCAAGCAGGATTCAAATATCAACGTAAATGATAAGGATTATGTCGAAAGTTTCGAGAAACTAAGGACTATTTTAATGTCAGATATGGTACTTAAATACCCTGACTTAGAACAAAAATTCATTTTAACAACAGACGCAAGTAATTATGCTTTAGGTGCTGTCTTATCGCAAAAAGACGGACCGATATCCTTCGCATTGCGTACCTTGAATAAGCACGAATGTAATTATTCAACAATTGAAAAGGAATTGTTAGCCTTTGTATGGGCTGTTAAGCAATTCAGACACTATTTATATGGTAGGAGATTCGATCTCCATACAGATCACAAACCTCTAATTTGGTTAGCAAATCTAAAGAAGCCTAATTCCAAATTAATTAGATGGAAAATCAAACTTAACGAGTATTAATTTTGCATTTCACATGTACAGGGAAAGGAAAACAAGGTAGCAGATGCTCTATCCCGAATCAAGGAAGTAAACCACTTCTCGAAATGTAGAATCTGCGGAAAAAACAATAAGGACAGTGTAGTGCATCCCTATATTGAATACATAATTATACATCACTAGCGATAAGTACTAAATGTAAACACTAATCTATTACTATTGTAAAGCTCTTTCTACTGTAATGATTGCTCTTGAGAACGAATAAAATAAGTTGGAGAGTTAGTCTCTACCTAGCACTTGAACCGGCATGTCACTTTCATTGGAAGAACCTTTATATGGCGACCGTGACATTGTGCCGAACAAAATATAAAGTAAAAAGATCAAGTGATGTAATAAGAATATCTTCGAAGTAATTAGTGCAAGATGGGAAAAAACCTGTTGTAGAGACGTAAAAAAAAAAATGGAAGAAACAATCATATAAAATCTGTCAAAAAAATAGCAATAACAAAATATGTACAATACAAATGATTTGGCAAAAGAATAGAAAAAAAATTAGATAAACGGTAAATTTTTTTTTTCCCGAAAAGTACAGCCGTTAAAAACAAAAAAAAAACAACGTGTTGCACATAACCAAAGTTTTAGCTTTATAAAGAGTTACAAACCAACGAAAAGAAATTTAGTGGAATTGCAGTATGAAAATATAAACTGAAAACAAATTATAATCCGCAACAAAAAAAATAAATAAATAAAAAAAAAAAAAAAAAATCAAAACCAAAAAGACAAGTTTTTAATTGGAAAAAAAAAGTGAAATTTTTGTAGAACTAATTTTTTCTTTGCTAATCACAATTTTAAGTGAATAAATCAACATTAAGTATCGGAAAACAAAAACGCTTTCTGTACACCGATATCTCTATTCCAATAAATTTCCATCCCCCTCTAAAAGAACTCATCTTTACATCTACCCCGCATAACCATGACAAGAATTAGCAGCAACTTAAAGAAGAGAGTGAAAATATTACCTGAAATATAATGGAATTGAACACCAATCAACATCGATGTTGCTAAACATTGTTGACAACGTAGATCAATCCGAAAATATGTTAAATATTATAGCAACAATTGGATATATGTTATTAACAGTGGTCTTCAACACTGCTTATTATCAACACAACAACTATGTATTACCGAAAAGAAGAGGAAGCAGTGGAGAAGTAAACAATAATTACTTAGAAAGAAAGAGAAAACTGGAAGCAAATTAAAATCATAATAAATATCACACTTTGTAATTAATTTTATAAGATAAAAAATTACGTATTTCAGAATAAATAAAAGAAAAAAAATATATATAAAAGAGAAAAAAAAAACAAAACATAATCATCACATCACATTATTTTGGTATACTTCTGTCATTTCGAAAAGTAATATAATGAACTTTTTAAACAGGAAATTAAAACAAAAGCAATACCAACATTACTATAAATGATAATTTTAATTAATTCTAATGTCACAATTTGATAAAGAAACATTTAATACATTTATTACAAATTTTTATAAAATCAAAAAAAGAATATTGCAAAATCGACCAATTTCGACAAAAGAATCAAAAAGAAACGAATACGTAGAATTACTCATTCATAACTATAATTCCATTGTGACATATACAAATTTACATTTTGGCGATTTGGCTATTGATTTGAGAACGTTCGTATCTAATAAACTCAAACATTGTAGGGAAATTTTAGTCAGATGTTTTGGGAAATTAAATTGTAGAGTTAGAGTGCCTCAAAATTCCAATAATTTTGAGGAGATTGATCTCGGAATTTTGACAGAAACTGACTCAGATTCCGATAATAGCGGTATAGAAGATCAGGGCAATGGTAATGAGAATAGTAATGAAGAGGAAGAAGAGATAATAAAAGGTACGATTACGAATATTGCTTTGAATGTAAAAATGGCTAGTTTGGAACAGAAAAAGACTTTTATTGGTATGTGTGCTTCCATAATGAGGGAAAATTATGACGGTAGACCCCTTGCTTTGGAATCATTTTTATATAAGGTCAACTTGATACAGGAGTTAACCGATGATACACTTACACCTACATTAATAACGTTTATTAAATCAAAGCTCGAAGGAAAAGCTCGCGAAGCTCTACCAGAGAATGTGGTCTCAATCGAGGAAATAAAATTAGCTTTGAAGAATAAGATAAAGCCAGATAATTCGAAAGTGGTAGCTGGGAAAATTGCGGCCTTGCATGTTAGGAATAACAATTATGCGGAATTTGCCAAACATACTTGCTGACGCTCTTGAGAGATCTCTTGTAATGGAGGGTATGACGAAGGTAAAGGCTCATGAGATGGCAATCGAGCAAACCGTGGGAGTTTGTCGACTGAATGCCAGGTCGGATTTGGTAAAATCTATACTTGCTTCAACGTCTTTCGCTGATCCGAAGGATGTCGTTGCAAAATTGGTTGTCGAACAGACTAATGAATCTAAAGAGAAACAGGTACTTGCATTACAATATCGCGGCAACAATTTTTCAGGTAATGGCAACTTTAATTCTTTCAATAGATATCGCGGCAATGGTTACAATCGTAGCAACCATGGTACTCGTTATTCACGAGGGGTTAGTCATTATCGTGGCGATAACTTTAACCGTCATGGTTATAATAATTTTCACGGTAATAGGGGCCAATTTTCCTATAATAAACGGGGCCAACCAAATTATGGAAACAGTTCGGGTAATCGTAAAAGTTCGAATAATCGATATGCAAGAACACTTACTTTAAACGCGGAAGTCCCTCAACAAGAAATGTTGGGGGAGATGAATCAGGATTAATGGTAGATAACACAGGCCAACACTCAATTTGCTTCTTTGAATTTATTAACTGATTCTAGTTAATTTGGGTGCGCTGAATTCAAATCTGTAATCAGTTTGCCTCTATCAGCTCTACTTTTCATGATATAGCATTATTCCCAAATTTTTTAAAGTATTTAAAAAGTAAAACTTTTCCATAGGAATTTAAAAAAAAATAAGGAGAAGTAAAACTGTTTTATACAGATTTATTGAAATAAAAAAAATTCTCACAAAGAATTAAAAATATAATATAAATATAATTCTAGTTACCGGATGTAAAGCTTCTTTTATGAGACATTCTGGAATGAACAGCCGGATTAGAGTCTCTGTTGTACCGTACAGATTACCATGTAAGACAACTCTTTCTCTGGCTTTAATAGAGTAGAAATGTAATTGTTGTTATGGATTAACTTTTAATGTCAATTTACAGAAATCGTCAATCACAAAATATACATAAATACATACATACAGATGGTCATAATTGGAGGTCATAAGTGGAGGGTATAAAATGCTATATCATGAAAAGTAGAGCTGATAGAGACAAACTGATTACAGATTTGAATTCAGCGCACCCAAATTAACTAGAATCAGTTAATAAATTCAAAGAAGCAAAAATCTTTTTTAATTTTGTTGGGCTGTGTAATAGGGTGGAGTGAAATTCAAAAAAAAAAAGTTAACCTCGGAAAGAGATGTAGTCTGGGGTCCTAATGAGGGGAAAAATAAAGAAAAAAATTTTAAAAAAATTTTAGGGGTCGCGCCACTCCCTCGAAATTTGGAAATTATCGCTATTTTGGCGTTGATTTTAGAAAAATCCTAAAAAGTTTTATGTCAATAAATGTTTGCAATAGCGTAAACAATGAAATAAGGGCATGAAAAAAAATAAAAAAAAATTTCTAATTGTTCAAAAATTTCAAAAAGTAAAATAAGTCAAATCGTCCCTTCTTCAGAAAATTGACTGAACAATGAAATCGCCACCAAAGCTACAAATATTGGTCGATTATCCTCATATTTGCCTCAAATACTTTTGTTTGGGCACTGAACAAGCTCAAACTTTTAAATTTCCAATAAGTTAAGTCGTTAATTTTTAGGATTTTTCTAAAATCAACGCCAAAATAGCGATAATTTCCAAATTTCGAGGGAGTGGCGCGACCCCTAAAAATTTTTTAAATTTTTTTTCTTTATTTTTCCCCTCATTAGGACCCCAGACTACATCTCTTTCCGAGGTTAACTTTTTCAAATTAAAAAAAAAGCATGTTTTCACTCCACCCTACTGTGTAATCAACCAACAACCAAATATGTTTACACTTTGAATTTAAATTACGCAGATTTCATTAACTTAAATTGCACTGAGATGAATCAAACATGTAGTTTTTTAGTGGATTCTCAGGCCGATATTTCTTTAATTAAAATTTCTTCTATTAAGTCCCATGTGAAGATCAAGACGGATGAGACAGTGAATGTCACTGGTATAACGACAAACCCTATATCGACATTAGGAACGATTTATACGAACCTGATCATTCAGAATTGTTTTACTTTTCAACGTTTTCATGTTGTTCCCGATGATTTTAACATTCCTTCTGACGGAATTCTCGGTAAAGACTTCCTGAAGGCCAACAAATGTAAGATTAATTATGAGGATATGAATATTTCATTCTGGCATTCCAATAATAAACTCAAAATTCCCATTATACATGGTACTCGAAATAGCAATTGTGTAATACCTCCAAGATCTGAAGTTTTTAGAATTTTTAAATAAGGCATAAATAAGCAAACAGTGTTTATAGACTCACAGGAAGTTTGTGATGGAGTATTTATTGCTAAGTGCATTGTTAATTCGAATACGCCAATCTTACGAGTTGTGAATGTGACTGATGATTATAAATGTATAGATAATTGCGAAATAAGGTCGGAAAATCTTGACAATTTTCATGTTTTCTCAATGGATGAAGTTCTCGTAGATAGTGAACGCATAGAAACTTTAAGAAATATATTGAAAGACCGAATGCCAAAAGGGGTAGGAAATGAATTAATGCAATTATGTCTACAATATGCCGACATTTTTGCCTTGGAGAATGACAAAATGTCAGTCAACAATTTCTATGAGCAAAAGCTAAGATTAGCTGATGCGACACCAGTTTTTATCAAAAATTATCGCCTCCCGCAATCACAGAGAAAGGAGATAAATAGACAGGTTGACAATTTATTGAAGAACGATTTAATTGAACCAAGTCAGTCAAATTATAAAAGTCCTTTGATACTGGTACCGAAAAAGAGCATGAATGATAGAAAAAGTTTTAGAATGTGTGTAGATTTCAGAGCGGTGAACAAGAGGCTGATAGCCGATAAATTTCCTCTTCCCCGCATAGATGATATTTTGGATAATCTCGGACGAGCTAAATATTTTTCTATTCTCGATTTATTTTCCGGTTTTCATCAAATACCACTTCATATAGACTCTAGAGATATAACATCATTTAGTACGGATCGTGGTTCATATCGCTGGAAGGTATTGCCATTTGGTCTAAATATAGCTCCTAATTCGTTTTCACGTATGATGTCAATAGCCTTTTCTGGTCTATCACCACAACAGGCTTTTTTATATGTCGATGACTTAATTGTAGTCGGCTGTAGCATTCAGCATCATTTGAAGAATTTGACCAATGTTTTTGATATTTTCAGGAAATTTAACTTGAAAATCAATCCACTTAAATGTGATTTTTTTAAACCAGAAATAATTTTTCTTGGTCATAAATGTACGTCGAAGGGCCTTTTACCAGACGATTCAAAGATAAGAACAATTCAGAACTACACAGTACCGAGGAATAAGAATGATGTCAGAAGATTTGTGGCCTTCGCAAATTATTACCGACGATTTATAGAAAATTTTGCATCCATTGCTGCTCCGTTGAATAACTTGACTAGGAAGAGGGTACATTTTATGTGGAGTGACGAATGTCAGATAGCTTTTGAGGCCTTAAAATCAAGCTCGGTATCTCCAAATTTATTACAATACCCTGATTTTTCGAGGAACTTTACGGTTACTGTGGACGCATCTATGACTGGATGTGGAGCAGTTTTAAGCCAGAACTTTGATGGACATGACTTGCCAATTTATTTTGCTTCAAAATCCTTTAATAAAGCGGAACAGAAGAAACCAACAATTGAACAAGAACTTATAGCAATACATTTTGCAATAACTCAATTTAGACCATATGTCTATGGAACTGAATTTACTGTCAGGTCAGATCACAGACCTTTAGTATACTTATTCAATATCAAAGACCCATCTTCCAGACTAACTAAGATAAGATTAGAGCTGTCGGAATATAATTTTACTATAGAATATATAAAAGGCAAAAGCAACAGAGTTGCAGATGCACTTTCGCGAATTTCGATTGACGAATTGAAAAACAGCGACAAAGGGATTTTTGCAGTGACTACCCGCGGAATGTTCAGGCAAAATCAGAACCAAAGTAAAATTATTGTTTATAAGGGGGACCATGACCGAAGTAGATTATTGATCTATGACAAATTTTCACACGAATTTGACAATAAAATCGCAAAGATAAGATCCGAAGTTATATATTCAAACGATAAATTGACAGATTTACGGATAAATATGTATAGGAAATTTAGAATTATTTTATTTGTGAATATTTTGATTGATAACGAAAGATTGAATTTAGATTATATACTTTTGAGGCTGGAAATAGAAGCCATCAATCATAATATTCCCAAAGTAGAATGGCCAAAGGACGATGTATTTTTTACAATTTGTTCTATACAAAACCTGAAAGACCATGGAATGAAAATTTTAGAGAATTTGGAAATTATATTGACTGATCCAATAGAGACAGTATTAGATTCAGATAGGAAAGAGAAACTCTTGAACGTCTATCATAATGATCCGCTCTTAGGAGGGCATTGTGGACGTAGGAGACTATACGCGAAATTGAGAACCAAATATTTTTGGAAGAATATGACAAAAGATGTTGCAGCTTTTGTAAGGAATTGTAACCAATGTAACTTGAATAAGGTCAAACCAGCGAACAGAGAGGAACTAGTCTTGACCCCAACACCTGTGAAACCATTTGACATAGTAGTTATAGATACCATTGGCCCTCTACCGGTGTCAGATTCAGGAAATAAATATGCTTTAACTCTAATGTGTGATCTAACGAAGTATTTAGTAACGATTGCTATACCGGAGAAGACGGCAAATACTGTTGCCAGAGCGATTTTCGAAAATTTTATTTTGGTATATGGTTCAATGAATGAGATGAGATCAGACTTGGGAACAGAATTTAAAAATGAAGTATTAGGCGAACTTTGCAGGCTATTTAACATTGAACTACGGTTTTCAAAAGCGTATCACCATGAAACGTTAGGAACAGTTGAGCGCAACCACAGAGTTTTTAACGAATATTTGAGGTCATACATTAATGAAAATATTTCTGATTGGGATACTTATTTGAAATATTTCACATTTTTCCACAACACTACGACAAATACTGTTTTCGATAATAGGTTTACTCCATATGAATTGGTGTTTGGAAAGGTGGCGACGTTGCCCAATGAAGTTTTAAAGGGGAAAATTGATCCTATTTACAATATTGAAAATTACAGCAAAGAGGCAAAATTTCGTTTACAGAAATCACACAAACTGGCTAAAGAATTGATAGAAAAACATAAATTACGGAATAAAAATTATTATGATAGATATGCAAAACCTTTGACTATAGATGTGAATGACAACGTATTGATTCAGAGACAACCTTACGATAAACATGGAAGTATTTATGATGGTCCATATATCGTCAAAAGAATTGATGGTTGTAATGTTACAATTTATGATGTAATGAAAAGAAAAAGCAAAATTGTGCACAAAAATCGAATAAGAAAGGTACCCCTCGTTTATTTCTTCCTTCTATATAAAAAGGGAGGTGTAGTGCATCCCTATATTGAATACATAATTATACATCACTAGCGATAAGTACTAAATGTAAACCCTAATCTATTACTATTGTAAAGCTCTTTCTACTGTAATGATGGCTCTTGAGAACGAATAAAATAAGTTGGAGAGTTAGTCTCTACCTAGCACTTGAACCGGCATGTCACTTTCATTGGAAGAACCTTTATAACAGAACCATGGAACTTCATCATAAGCAAATGCATAAACGCTTTACCACTTGTCACTTATGTGGAAAGACCCTTGCAACTAGGACGGGTTTAAATCAGCATTTAAAAGTCACGCACAAAAGACCAGACTTGGTCCAAAGAGTTAACAAAAAACCCAAAACTCAGAAACGGAAAGATCTAGAACTTCAAACTGTACATTCAGCTGAAGAAGATCCTAATGATTCATTTAAAGTCACGGAAGAACCTTTTCAAAACTTCAAGAATCAAATAATTCTTCGAAAAGGAAGCCATTCTGAAAAGAAACAAGAAATTGTATTTGGAAACAATAGAACCACCTATAATAATACAGAATTTTATGACAATTTAATAGCGCAAATATTAGATGAAATCATGACAAATAAAACTGTTGTACTACATTTTACCCACACACCTGATTTTGTAAAATTGCAAGAAGAATTTGCAGAACAAAGGAAAAATCCAAATAATATTTTAAACGTGGAAGTTTATGTGAAAATGAATATATTAGAAGAAAAAAGTTATGACGAAATGTTGGAAATTATAGCTAAACACCATAGATTGGAAAATAATCACCCAGGAATCACTAAAACTTACCAGGAGTTAAAGAAAAAATATTATTATCCTCATTTTAAGAAGGAAATAATAAAATTTATAAATAATTGTCATATATGTAACTTCAAACATGAAAGACATCAAATTAAATTACCATTTGAAAAAACTGAAACTCCTACAGAACCTTTTCAAATATATCATTCTGATGTATGGTTCTTAAACAACAATCAAATGTATGTCACAATGATCGATAAATTTAGCAAATATGCTCTTATAGAAGAAATTGCCGATAGAACATCCCTGACTTTAATAAAAGCTTATATAAAATTGTTCAATTTGATGAAAAAACCTAAATTATTAGTAACATATAATGAAGCAGGTTTAAAAACTCAACTTTTCACAGATTTTCTAGAGAAACAAGGAATATCTTATCACTTCACTACATCAAATAGACACAGCGGAAATTCTGATATAGAAAGATTCCACGGAACCCTTAATGAACACATAAGGATATTAAAAGTTAGAGAAAAGGAAAATGACATAATGTTTAATATAGATTTACCACTCCAAGCACTCAGCGCTTATAATAATACTATGCATACGACTACTGGTGAAAAACCAATAGATTTACATTTTCCAAATAATATAAATTTTAAAGAAATTCACGAAAAAATGGATAAAATAAAACAAAAAACTATTGATTATCATAATAAAAACCGAGCAGACGCGGAAATTAACCCAAATTACATGAAAACACCGGACGAACATAATAAGAAGTTAGAACCAAAAGTTAGGAAAATACGAGCTAAAAGAATCGACAAAAATAAATACGAACGAAACCATAAGAAAAAAATTATCTACCATAAAGATCAATTCATTAAAAGAAATAATCTTTCCAGATCTTCGGAAGTTCTTACTGATTCTATTGACATTCAACCAAGTTGCTGCACAGAAACTAATAATCACTGATTTGAATCAAGGCAACGGATATACCATAATACAAATAGGCGAGAAACAACTCATCCAAAACTACACTAAAATTCTCCACATATTCAAACCGGACCAGTACTTAGAATATTTATACCAATTGGAATGAGAAATACTAATAATAGATGACCCTTACTTAAGACACCAATTTAAACATACTACAAATCAACTAACCAGTTTAATACCAAAATACAGACAAAAAAGAGGACTAATTAATATATTTGGGGCAGGATTAAAATATCTTTACGGAACAATGGACAATAACGATAGAGAAGAAATAGAGGAGAAACTTAAAGTAATTGCAACGAATGACCATAACTTAATAGAACAATCTAGTAAACAAGTTCGAATCAACCAACATTTTGACGAGCAGTTAAACAACCTTACAATCCTTAGGAATGAACAAACCAAATTAATGTCACATCAAATTGCTTTATTGAATCAATCAATGATCGACTTCCAAGCAATCAGCTTAAAATACGAATTAGATCATTTGGAGAAAATAATTGAACAAGTTAGAGAACTGTTATTAGCAGCAAAGTTAAATACACTAACACGAGACATATTGACAGATGAGGAGATTAACGACTTTAATATCACAATTACGAAACTGGAAAATATAGAATTGAAAGTAACAACTAAAGATACTGATAAAATATTCATTATAACGATACCAAATTTTGGTCAAGATATATACAGAGAATTAATAATACAACCTATACCTAATAAAAATAATAAGCAAATCAGACTTAATAATCACAACTATTTAACTAAAAATGAAGAAATATATGATGTAACAAATAGAGTCAAAGATATCAAACATGTAGATAACCAATGTATAAAAAACATACTGAAAAAGGAAACCATGTACTGTTTATTTGAAGACAATCCAAAAACAGAAATAATAGAAATAGGAATAAACATTATAATAACTATAAATATCAACCAAAATGTAACACAAACATGTAATGAGTTCCCAACAGAACTTAAAGGAAACCACTTGATATATATTGAAAATTGTAAAATTAAATTAGATAGATGGTATGATAAAACTCTGTACCAAGAAACCATAATTATACCAAATCCAATACGGAAAATAGAGATGCTAAATAATACTGATGTATCATTAAAACAACTACAATATAACCATGTACAAAATACCAATATGTTAAAAGAATTAACATATAAGCAAAAACACAGAATTATGTTACCTATGTAATGATAATTATGATATTGATAATAATTATTGTATTAATCATATACTCACATTTCAAGTGTCGCAAGAGCAATCATACTCAAATTTCTGTGAATGTCCCTCAAGTTTCTTTAGGAAATGAGGTCCAATCTAAGTCTGGGGGTGTTATGACATCTACCGGGAAAGGGGACAGAAGATTACCCTTCCAATGATTGCTATTGGACACTACACAACCCAATACATGACTCACGCGTTAGTTGTAATACAACACACAAATTGTAAACAATTTGCACACTGCACTACATAACATACGACTCATGCATTTATTGAAATATGAGGAATTGTATGTTTACAATATCCATTTGCACACGACTCATACATAATTATTAGTAAGTTAAAGTATGGGATCAAATAATAAAATTAGAACCAGTTTTACCAACCGAAAACCAACACGCGTTTTTATTGAACCGGATTCTCAACAAAGAACTCGAGGATGTTGAATAGAATATTCTATTCATATTTTATTCAACGGGAGTTCTAAACAAAATTAATTCTTCAACCGAAGAGTTCTTGGTTGAGCCAACATTTCCGGAGACGGGACCTGACGTAGAAAACTGTCCTTCCGAGTAGCCTTCATGCTCGTCATGCACTATGTCTGGCCAAGGGTCATCGAGGTTGATGGGGAGTGGTCCGAAGAACGAGTGGTCGAAAATGGTCCGCTGGCATATTGTGCTCCCGTTCGGGTAGGCCCATATATATTCGTGACGCTGCATCCACTCCGAGAACCACACAGACATCATAGGGGATACGGTACGCATAGTCGGCCAACGAATCTGATGGATAGATGATGACTATTGAAGCTGGAATGACTTGTAGCCTGGGAGAGAATGGTGCTGGACCGATGCGTTTGTCTAGTGTGATGGTGAGGGTTCTGGTATCGTTATGGGTCGATGTCAACCGCACCTGCAGCGTGTCAGGGCACTTTCCATATGGGACAGGATACGCCTGCCTCGGGATGAAGTGGCTTTTCCGCTCGTTCGGGCCCATCAAAACCCGTACCATGGTAGGGTCGTTTACCAGCCCATGACTCTGCATCCTTACCCATGCTGTCATCTGCATCCACCATTCTCTCCCCACCTTTATCTGGTGTATCAAGGTGTAATGTCCTTTGTGGCAGCCGTGGTCACAGGGGCATTCTCCGACTTCATGCGAAATACCGAGGCAATTGACGCAATATCGGTTAAGCCGCAGATATTGCTCTCGCTCACATGGCGATAGCACGAGGAACCTGCGACAAGTTCGAAACGCGTGTCGACTGCTGCACATCGGGCATTTGTAGTCGTCTTTTTTTTTTTTTTTTTTTTTTTTTGACTAGCACTCAGGGGATGCCCCCTATAAATGCAATGCACTGTGTTAGCGATGGGAAATAAGGGTATTGGAGGGAGGAAAGAGGGAGTAGTGTTTGTTGACGTTGGCCTTGAATTTGATAATGTCATAGCAGGCAGGAAAAACACTTGCTGGAAGATTATTCCACATGCGAACAGTACGGCTGAAGAACGAATTTTCTCTATAGTGTGTCGTCCGGTCAACCGGCCATTTGACAATGAACGGATGAGAGACCCTGGATAGCCGAGTATTCCGGCTAAATGTTCTAACGTCAGGGACCAGACGACGGATATCTTCTGAACAGATACCATTAAAATATCTATAGAATAGCGATACACAACCCACATTTCGGCGATGCTGTACGGAGACAATAGAGCTGGATACCCTACCATCCCCTATCATCACCACCGCTCTCCTCTGTACACGGTCCAGAAGCTTCAAAGAGGTTAATGGAGCCCCTGCCCATATATGCGAGTTGTATTCCATTTTACGCCGGATGTAGGTGGTGTAAATATTGACGAGGTCAGATGGGGTGAAGTATTTCTTGCACCGCTTTAAAAAGCCTAAACACTTGAATGCTTCTTTCGACACTTCGAATATATGGCTAGCCCAGCGAGCATCACCCTGTATCATCATGCCCAGAACATCAAGAGTGTCTGATTCGTCGATATCCACACCACCCATAGATATTGACGGCGATGCTGGATCTGGTGAACGTTTGTGTGACAACAAACAGCACTGGGTCTTTTGTGCATTAAAATCTACTCTGTTCATTTGGCCCCACTCACAAATCGTCGCCAAATCGCGGTTAAGTGAGTCGTTCATCGTTCGCCTTTTTTCCTCGACTTCCAGAGGACCTGGCCGATGATCAAATGAGTACGAATGACAGAGGTTGCTGTCATCCGCAAAGGAGTAGATTGGGTTCACAGTCTGCCCCAACTGGTCGTCAATGAAAATAAGAAATAGAGAGGGAGAGAGGACAGAGCCTTGTGGCACTCCTGCGGTCAACCTATGCTCGTTGGATGAGACCCCATCTATAACAACTCGTATAGAGCGATCCCTGAGAAAACTCGATATGAATCGAGAGAAGGTACTACCGACACCAAATGCAATAAGTTTTGATATGAGTGCTCCGTGCCAGACCTTATCGAACGCCTTGGAAATATCCAGAGCCACGACCTTACTTTCACCAAGGCGGTGAATGGATCGACTCCATCGCTCCGTAAGGAACGCCATCAGGTCTCCAGTAGATCGATTTCTACGGAAGCCATACCGTCGATCATTCAGGAGGCCGTTAGACTCTAGATACCTTACAAGATGGTGATTAACCATGCTCTCCATAACCTTCGAGAGCGCAGAACATATTGCAATTGGACGGTAGTTCGCAGGATTGGTAGCCTCACCTTTCTTGGGGATCGGCTGAACATTGGCAACTTTCCAACGTGAAGGGTAAATACCAGCACGGTACGACATGTTGAAAAGATTGCGCAATGGACGAGCTCGCGTCGAAGAGCACTTACATAGGACAAGTGCTGAAATACCATCCGGGCCCGGAGTTTTGTTTACATTGAGATCTGCAAGAACCCTTTTAACGCCACGTGTTCGAAAAAATATCTGAGGCATCGAACTAGATACGTTCTCGATCACGGGGAGTGGTTGACTGCTGTCTGGCAAAGATGAATTCTTTGCAAAAATTTCAGCCATAAGGTTAGCTTTGTCAACCGGGTCAGTGAATATCTGGTCACCGTTAACGAGGGTTGAAATAGAAGATGAAGAATTGTTCCTTACCCTTTTAACGAATGACCAAAAGCTCTTACTTCCCCTGGGAGAAGAAAGAACTTTTGCACGAAGACGCTGTTCGTACAGAAGTTTTTCACGCCTAAGTACTCTGGCACAATTTGATCTTGCCTGATTGCGTAGCAGTTCAGTAGTGGTATTTTTATTTAAACGCCATTTTCTGAATGCTTCCTCTTTGGATCTGACAGCTTCCCTGCATGTCTGATTAAACCAACAGTTCTTTGAAGGTTTAATCGAAGTAATAAATGGAATAAATGTGTTTATGCCAAGAAGAATGATTTTCTCGACCATTTCAGCAGCAGCATCGACATTGTTGTATAGGAAACATAATTTCCAATTAAATTGCTGATAGAAATTGTTGAGCTCGGCCCAACGTGCCTTTTCGTATATGTACATTGTCCGCTTCGTGACTGGTTTAGAAGTGGATCGAAGATCGGAGAACGAAAAGGATGCTGAAATGGTGCAATGATCCGAGTTACCAAGAGGTGCAAGAATGTTAACTTCGTACTTTTCAGGGTGCGAGGTTAAGAAAAGGTCAAGAATATTTTGATGTTGCCCTTCAACACGTGGAATATGTGTTGGTTCATTCACTAATTGCGACAAATCGTTGTGCGCGGCAAATAACTCAGCGTATTGACCCTCCGGAGATGTATGGCTCGAATTGGAAAGCCAAGAATTATTATGGACATTGAAATCCCCAGCAACTACAATTTCACTGTCCGGATAATATTCTAATATTTTCGAAATTGAGTCAGAAAGGGCGTCGAAGCCATTCAGGGTAGCCTCCCTTTCCAGGTTTGGGCTTCTGTAAAGAAACCCGAAATGTAAGGTGTGCGATCCAATCCTGAACTTAACCCAAAGGGAGTTAAATTCTGGATCTTGTGAGTTCAAATGTTGCTGACTCTGGAATACAACACCATTACGTATATATATCACAAGGCCTCTGTGTGAAGAGAAAGAGGAGAGAGTGTGATAACCAGGAATGTGAAAATCCTGTGGATCAGAATCCTCACACACCTGGGTCTCACATAGAACGAGCACATCCGGCCTATAGAAATTAGTGTGTGCGTATACCGCAAAATTCGTTCTCAACCCGCGAATGTTCGCAAAGTGAATTCGAAATCTACCTACCATAACACTACCAAAAACAAGGCAACATCAAAGCAAAATCACAAATAACACTGCACCCCTCCCGCCGCTGTTATTTCTGTTAGTTGTTCAGTGTTATACCTACAACAACTAACAGAACAGCGACAAGAAGAACGCAGAATTATTTGCGATATGCGAAAGGGAAGGAGGGGGGAACACAAATGCAAGACAGTGAGGGGGGCATAGAAAAGCCCTTAGTGTAGTTTTGTGCGTGTTGATGCGTCGTGCTGGTTGTTATTGTTGTTGTTGCTGTTGATGTGCGAGAGCGGTTTTTGTTTTTCAATCAGACAATCAGACAACAATGGCATACGGCAGGGACAAATATTGGCAGAGACAACGATTTTGGTTTAATGATTCTTTGGAAGCCGCACCAATTTGTGAACGGGGCGCAAAATGACTCCTGCTTGCGTTTTTAACTCGACAACTCTGACCCTATCATCCTTACCGGGATGAAGTCGAACAACGCGCCCTAAGCGCCAATCGGTGGGACAAATTGTTTCATTTCGTAATACCACCAGGTCATGAAGTTGCAAGTTCTCCTGAGCATTTTTCCATTTGTTTCTTTTATGAAGCTCCTTGAGATATTCTGCTTTCCATCTGCGGCAGAATTCATGCTGGACGACTTTGAGACGTCTCCAACGATTTACCAATGTGGTTTTAGACAGAATTTCTTCCGGTTCGGCTGGGGACAGAAGGGAGGAACCTACCAAAAAATGACCAGGAGTCAGAGCGACCAAATCGTCACTATCGTCGGACAATGGAGTCAGAGGGCGAGAATTTAGACAGGCTTCTATGCAAGCTAGAATTGTCGCAAATTCTTCGAATGTGTGCTTAATTTGACCTGACATCTTCTTCAAATGGGTTTTACAGCTTTTGACCCCTGCTTCCCATAGCCCCCCCCATATGAGGTGCCGCAGCGGGGATGAAATGCCATTCGAGTTGCTGGTGACCGTATCGCATAACAGCTTCGTCCTTAAGCTCTGAGACAGTTTTTGCAAAATTGGCTCTTAGTTCCTTGGCGGCTCCGACAAAATTTCTGCCGTTATCAGAATATATCTTACGAGGACAACCCCGGCGAGAGACAAACCGCATAAGGGATGCCAGGAATGCAGCGGTGGACAGGTCACTAGCAGACTCTAAGTGAATCGCCTTGGTGGTAAAGCATACGAAAAGACAAATGTATCCCTTGGACACCCGGTAGTTTTTGAAATCAAATGGGCCAGCAAAATCTACCCATGAGACAGTGAAAGGGCGACTAAACGTAGTCCTCTCTTCGGGAAGTGATGCCAGAAGTTGACCCTGGCGCCTTTTACGATCTAGTACACACGCTTTACAATTACGGATGTGAGTTTTAATCAAGATCTTTGCCCTAATTATCCAACATTCAAGCCTTACAGTGGCAAGAGTCAAAAGAATTCCGCCGTGCTGGGTCAGTTGATGAGCGAATGCTACATAGAGCTTGGCGAATCTACTCTGATAGGCCAGTATGATGGGGTGTCTCTCGTTGTATGACAGAGACGAAGTAGAACCCAGTCGACCATTTGCTCGAATGAGCTGGTTTTTGTCTAAAAACGGAGTCAGTGTGAGAAGCGGACTATTAGATTCAATCATTTTATTTCGCATGAGACAAGCAAATTCAATTGGAAAGTGAATCTGTTGAGATAGAGACATCAGCCGATGTCGAGATGATGTGAGTTCGGCTGTCGACAATCGAGAACTCGGAAATTTCGCATTATGCTTAATCCTGGGATGAGTCATATGAAGAAACCGAAACATATACGCGATGACGTGAATAGCTCTCGAGAGACAGGAAAACCTTTCTAATATGTCTTCTTCTATCGTTGATCTAGCAACATGTACTCTGACTGGTTTTAACTCGAGCGAAGTATCCGATATCGGATTACTTGCGGGCCATTCTTCCTGTCCGTCTTGGAGACAATTTGGTCCATGCCACCATAAGCTACTTTCCTTTAATTCTAAAGGAGTCAGCCCCCGGGTTGCTAGATCCGCAGGGTTATCATATGTGGGAACATGGAGCCAATCATTACCAATTTTCTCTTGTATTATAGACACTCTATTGGCTACGAATGTCGCCCAGTTGTACGAAGGTTTTTTCAGCCATGCTAACACAATTGTCGAGTCCGACCATGGATATAATTTTGGTCTTTGAATTTTTAGCTGAGGAAGAACAGCGTCGACTAAATTGGCTAGCAAAAGTGCGCCACACAGCTCTAACCTTGGCAATGACACTTTTTTAATTGGCGCAACTTTTGATTTTGTACTAAGGTTTTTTCAGCCATGCTAACACGATTGTCGAGTCCGACCATGGATATAATTTTGGTCTTTGAATTTTTAGCTGAGGAAGAACAGCGTCGACTAAATTGGCTAGCAAAAGTGCGCCACACAGCTCTAACCTTGGCAATGACACTTTTTTAATTGCCGCAAGTTTTGATTTTGCGATCAGCAAACTCGTATATACAACATCTTGTACCTTAACCCTTAGATATAGGGCGGCATACGCTAGCTCGGAGGAGTCACAAAATCCATGCACTTCAATATCGCACATTGGAGAGAAATTTACCCAACGAGGTATATTAATGGTATCAATTTAAGTTGCTGGAAAAAGTTTTCCATTTGATCAGAGTTAATATTAATATAGATTTGGTGTTTGATGTCCATTTTTTCAAATCGAAGCCTCCAGTTCATAAAATTGCTACCAACTGTTCCCTAGCGTCTAACGCTTCTGAAATCGAATGCGCGCCGACCAATGCATCGTCCACGTACATATCGTCCCTCAAAATCTTTGAGCCAATTGGAAACCGATCCTTTTCGTCATCAGCCAACAGTAAAAGTGATCGTAGAGCTAAATATGGAGCGCAATTGACACCAAAAGTTACTGTTTTCAGCTGGAAGTCTTGTATCTCCTCATTTGTCGAAAATCTATACAAAATCCTTTGAAATTTGGCATGTTTTGGGTTTATCAGGACTTCCCTGTACATCTTCGAAATGTCTGCGTTAAAGACAAATTTGTATAGTCGCCAGTTTAAGATGAGAGACACGATGTCTTTCTGAAGAACTGGGCCAACAAACAACTCGTCGTTCAGGCTTCTGCCATTCGCGGATGGGCATGAGGCATTAAACACAACTCTCAACTTAGTTGTGGTGCTCTCTGGTTTATAAACGCCGTGATGAGGCAGATAAAAATAGCTTTCCGAGCCATTAAAGGAGAATCAACTTTTTCCATATGTCCCAAGGACAAATATTCAGCTATGACTTCGTCATATGCTGATTTTAACTCCGGATTTCGAGCTAACGATTTTTCATTTCTGAGAAATTGACCAAGGGCTACGTACCGATTCGAGCCAATTCCATCCTTCAGGGGAATATCAGACTTAAAGGGAAAATCCACTACATATCTACCATCATTCTTACGCTTTGTGGTGGAACGGTAGATTTCCTCAGAAATCCTGTCCTCCTCATAAATAATTTTCTTCTTAGAAACCTCTTCGATTTCCCAAAATTTAGATAATTGGTCATTTATTGCAACTCCAGTGCAGTACGAAACTCGGACTACCTGTCTCGAAGATTTATAGTTCGTTGGGCCAGTTACAATCCATCCAAAGACTGTCTCCTGCGCCACAAGCGAACCAAGTATTCCATGTTCTACTCCTTTGAGCAAAATAATTGGATACAAATTTCCTCCAATGAGGATATCAACAGGACCACTTTGATAAAAGTTCGGGTCCGCAAATTCTAAATTTGGGAGGTCTTCGATGACCACATTCTCGAAAGAGTGAGTTGGCACATTCCCTGTGACATCCGCAACAACTAATGCGTCTGTTTCGACAGAAAAGCTTGACCTACATGTGGATCCAATAGTAAAAATGGCTATTTTTGAACATTTTGCAACATGTTCTCCTCCTAGTCCAGTAATGTCGGCTGAGACAGGTTTGGTAGGTAGCTTTAATAATTTTTGTATTTTAGTGGAGATGAATGTGTCATCTGAGCAGGGATCAATAAGGGCTCTAATTTTATAGGCTAGTCCATCTTTAATGATATTCACCCAGGCTGTTGCTAACATAGTTTTATTTGAGACAGATGTATCAGATGGAATCACATTTTGTGCAGTTTCTACTCTGACAATCTGCCGACATGTGACCCAGCGCTAGGCAATTTATGCATCTTTTATCCCGTTTAACTACAGACAACCTTTTTTTAAATCCATATTCAAAAATTTCGGACAAGATTTCAGTCCATGAGTCCCTTTACATAAATTAATTTATTATTATTCACTTTTGTGTGATGGACTTTAAACTGTTTCGATTTATCGAAATTGTTATACCTGGGGCGAGGGGTTTGAGCCAAATTTGTTCCACTATAGCCAATCATATCCGAAACACTTTCCAACGCTTGGAACCTTTCGGTAAGAAACCTGTTCAAATCCTCCCAACGAGGCATTTCAGTTTTCTTCGACAATGATTGCTCCCATAGAGACAAAGTAAGTTTAGGCAATTTATTTATTTATAAACGAAAATTGGATCCCATGATCCAATATCTATCTTGTACAAATCAAGAACGGATATACAATTTGTAATTTCCCGTTGCAACTTTTTGAGCCCATTAGCAGATTCTTGCGAACAATGAGTCAAATTAAACAATGTTCTCAATTGATTATTGATGAGAATCCGTTTATTCTCATACTGGTTTCTTAAGTTATCTCACGCTATAGTGAATCCTTCTGAAGTCAATGGAATATTTCGATTTATCTCCCTCGCTTCTCCACTTGTCTTTTGAAAGAGATGGTACAATTTTTCGACTGAGCTAAGTTCTTTATTGTTTATGTAAATAGCTGTGAACAAGTCTCTAAAACTGGGCCATGACACATAATTACCATTAAAAATATCTGTATCGCACGGAGGAACCGAAATGGACGAAACTGATTTTTGAGTCGTTGAGACAGGTCCAATTTTTAATTTTTCTTTCCAGCTACCTATAATAGCAACACAACTTATGTAACTGTTATGTAATCTTCTTATTCGTTTTGATAACCTCTGTGTTTGCTTTGGTGAATTCTGGGTCAGCATTACACTTTTTATATGCCTCTTTCCATTCAACCCATAAATTTTGGACTTCTTCTTTTTCTGCCTCTAGAGCCATTTCATTATATTTTGCGCTATCAGATTCCCTCAACTCCTTCTCATTAGAGACGATTTCGTCGTATTAAGCCAAATAATCCTCTAGTAGCGTCATATTGCTCGTCGATAATCAATACTAACTTTTCTTCAATCGAGAATCAATTTTTTACAGAATGCAAGTCAAGTATGTCTCACTTCAAACTCTTGCGAATAGATAGCCAATAAATTTTTTAAGTATTCAATAATTTAAAATTTGCTATTCCCAAAATGTCCAATTGAGAGCCAACAAATTTTTAAATTTTCCAATCAATTTAAAAATAGTTTTGGCCCACTGTGCTCAAACTTTGCAAGTCCAACACTTGCCAGCTGAGAGCCAACGAATTTTTAAATTCTCCAATCAATTTAAAAATTTTTGCAAAAAAAAAAAATACTTTTGGCCCACTGTGCTCGAAATTTGCAAGTCCAATACTTGCCAGCTGAGAGCCAACGAATTTTAAATTTTCCAATCAATGTAAAAATTTTTGCAAAAAAATACTTTTGGCCCACTGTGCTCGAAATTTGCAAGTCCAACACTTGCGAGCTAAGAGCCAACGAATTTTAAATTTTCCAAAAAATTTAAAAATTTTCCGCAAAAAAAAATTAATTTTTGGCCACTGTGCTCGAAATTTACAAGTCCAGCACTTCTCAGCACGGAAACAATAAATTTTTAAATATTCCAATAAATTTAAACTTTTTTTTTGCAAAAAAATAGTTTTGGGCCACTGTGTTCGAAATTTACAAGTCCAGCACTTGTCACACCAATATGATCGAGCACCTTACTTCTTTTATTCTATTCTTCGCGCAGACAGACAAATAGAAAGGGCAAATCAATGTTAAAGCGAAACTGTTAACGCCAACAGCTCATCCAGCTCACCAACTGCACTATGTTTTGGACAAAAACTTGGCAGTCTGGCAACTCCCCTTCTGGTACATCCCATACAAATGTACCATCCCGCCTACCTTAGAAATCGTGTAATAACACCAATATGCCCAACGACATCTTGCCCAAATTTTGTATTTAGTAAACGTATAGTTAGACTAAGTATTGAACAAAAACTTGGAAGTCTGGCTACTCCCCTTCTGGTACCTCCCATACAAATGTACCATCCCGCCTACCTTAGAAATCGTGTAATAACACCAATATGCCCAACGCGATCTTGCCCAAATCTATAAATCTGTATTTAGTAAATCTATAAACATGTAAAGCTCTCCAGAAAAAATTGGACCCCTAGTCGGACTCCTTCTGGTACCTCCCATACAAATTTACCATTCCACCAACTTTAGAAATCGTGCAATTATGTAAATTCGCTCAACGAATCTTCGATCAACGAATTCTATATTTAGTGAAGCTCTAACAACATACAATTTTCAAGAAAAAACTCTGCTTTATATTCCGCCCTTTCTGTAAAAATGTGTAATACAATATTTTTCTATAACATTCTATTCCTTCAGAGTGATTGCTTAACTCCTTCGAAAGTTATCGTGCGTACCAGCAGGACAGACGGACGGACGGACATGGCTTAAACGATTCAGAAAGTCCTAAATCGAATTTGGTTCAAAGACACCTGGATATTTCTATGTGTTACACTTTTGAGCCGTATCAAATGATATATACCCTCCTACCCGCAGGGTGAGGGTATAAAAAGTAAGTGCGGGTGGAATACAAAAACAAAATGAACGTGAATCAGATGCAATACAAAAATGTTAAATGTACCAAATACAAAACGAAACAACCGTTTGCTTAACGGGAATGTGAACACAATTCGTCAATTTTTCCTTTAGATTTTGTCAGCGTCAAGGAATCCAAAGAACTATGTCCGTCCTTGCCTGGGCCAATACTTCGTTCTACGCTTTGTTGAACATGGATGCACATACCTTAATTTTCTGCCTGTTCACCAAATTATATGTTCCAGCGGCTGGCGTCTCGATTGATTTCCGCGGTTCGAAGGACCAAATGTTACGGTGACCACTGCGCCTCGCACCTGTACCGTACCTTCTCTTACCGGCACTCGTTTTGACGACGTCTCTGGTGGACAATAGGTTTTCCCTTTGGAGCCAAATAAAATGAGGGAACAGATCCAAAGTACTGGTTTGCTGTCGCTGCTGTTGTTGTTATGGTGAAGGGCCACTGGTATTGGGGCACTTCACTGGTTGCACTGGTCACTTCACTACAAACTTAAGTTTAATCAAACAAATAAAATTGACACGGTTGTTGTCCGGTAGATTTCACAAAAACGACTGACTTTATTTCAAAAGGAAGGGATGAACAAAAAGAGATCACAAATCTGCCAGTGTTGTTATTTTTGGTACGTGCGCGAATGTAGGTCAGGGTTGCAATGCTTAAGAGTACCAGTGATGGGCAATGTCATCGCAGGGACGAAATGGACCTTGACGTACATACGCGAACATGTTACTTACGTGAACTTGTAGCCATAAGCTATAAACACATAAGAATTTATATGACGACCACAGAACAAAAACGCCGAATAAAATCGTACAGAGCAAAAACGACGCAAAAAATTTAACAGAGCAAAAATGCAGCAGAGCAGCGTACATGTGACACTCACACATGTATACATGCATGCTCTGTTGAAGATTTCAAGAGAATTGCCAATTGCGTGTGGGCTCTCTCTCGAGTCGTGAGTCTGTTGTTATTTTTTTTTTTGTTTTTCGTTGTCCGGCAAGTTGAAGTGAAAGCAAAGAAAGTAAATGTTTCACAAAACACTATACAAAACATTATTAAATTTATTTTCATTAATTATTTTCGGCTGCAAACATGGAAGATGAAAATCATGGTAAGTAGTATTTAATTAAATATATTAGGTATTATTTCAATATCTAAATATCATTCCTACAAAATGTCTTCTTCTGTTTAACTTTTAGTTACGCTTCATCCACGAAAAAGACAAAAGAAATTGGAAAACCGCAAGCGAACCATTGCACAGTGGGTTGAGCGGTAGGCAAAGTGGCGATTAATTCAGGAAAGCCGTAATTTTAAAATATTGTTATTTTTTATGGATGGATATTCATAAATACATAAAAAAGCATAATTAGAAAAAAAAAATTAAAAAAATTGTTGTTTTAATCTTTTATGGCCTTTTTGGTATTTTGGAAAAAGTGGTCTTATATCACAATTTTCGCTGTAACTTTTCAAAGAAAGACGATAAATTAGGAAATGCAATTGAAAATTAGAGCATACTTAATGTGGTTTTAGAAAAAAAAATTGTTCTTATAAAATAAAAATTAATAAATATTTAATCTGTATTTATATACCCAAAATTTTAAATTAAAATCCGATTTTTTTTCTTCAAATTCCATAATTCCACATATTTAAAAAACAGACAATGGAGTATTATCTCTTATATCTTTACATTTCTTTCCTTTAGTTTTTTCTGTACACTCATCAAATTAGAGATCATGCCGACCTCTTTTTTGTGTTTGTGCTGGTGGGGCATTAAAGGAAATTGAAGCATCAAGCCAATTCTTGTTATTTTGTAAAAAAAACTTGATCCGTTCTATGACTTATATTGTGTGCAAAAATTATTAAATCTTTTGGTAAAATCTACCATATCTGAAGGGTCAACGCGTGTGATTACTTCCCACCTCAGAAGATTAAATCGATCTTGAAGTGATTTTTGTTCTGAATTCTTCATAAAGTTATGTAACTCATGGCGAGAAATAAAAATTGTTTTGGGACTTGTTCCTGAAATTAGTCAAATTTTCAGTCGTTTAAAATTTGCAAAATACTATTCGTTTTCCCTTGTACCGAATAATTTACAAACACACAACACTTTCAATAAATAACATCACATTAAACAAAACATTGACAGTCAATAAAAAAAATAAATGAACGTGGCTGTACCGAATCTTAAATACCCTACGTATTAAATTCTTACCAATTAATTATCAATACATTGGTAGATGGAACATCATCAGCTTAAACCAAGATGACAACAGTACTCGTATGTTCGCATGTATGTACATGACCAACATTTATCATGTAGGGTTCAAATGAAAAACTAAACTAAATAGAGATGGAAGCGTGATCAAATTTATTTTTCAAAACAGTGTACGTGTGTAAAATATAATTTTCTCATATTATTCATATTTTCAAACGAAGCTTTGTAAGTAATTTGGAATTAATTAATTATTTTTTTTTTGTGAGTGCGCGTGATTTAAAATTACTCACGCACCCATCTCTAATAAACTGCACACTCAGTAGCTACAATAACAAATACTAAACGGAATATAAAGACAAAAGATAATAAGGTCAAAGTCATTTTTTGTTTGTTTTATTTTTTCACGTATATTTTTAGCGACTGGAGTTATTTTACAAATTCTTTAATAAGTCAAAAAATGCAACAAAAAGGCAAAAAGATGTTCTGGAATTTATAAGCTGAAACTTCATATTTTAAGAAAATATAAGCAGTTTTACCAAGTTTCACCGATGATTCAGTTGAAATCCAATACAAACATCAAAAATACATAATTTTTGGAGCAATTTCCTTATTTTTTTTTCAATATTTCCAAAACATTTATCTAAACAAACAAATATTTATCATATGCTCAAATACCTGAAGTAGACGGCTCCATAATAAAATTATCACTGGAAATATGCACATTTTCACTTTTAACCAATGCGCGCAAAAATAATAATAATTACTGAACTTTGAAGACACACTGCAAATAAAGTAAACAACTAAGAACTTTTATTTTGGCAATTAGTGATGTAGAATTTTATCTTCTTTCACCCGGTACCAAATACGGTTATTAAAGTTAAAGTTCATCATTTGAATTAATCGCCACTTTTTATGGATTTCAACCCTCTGTGCATTGCAAAGAAAAATGTTGAGTGTGGTAATGAACACAAAACTGCTAGTGGTAGAATAAGAAGAAATTTGAAAGCCAAATAATTTGCAAATGTGGGAAAGGATGCTGCCAGAAAATTGACGTTTTACGGCAGAAAGAAATTTTCGACAATTTTTACAAAACATCTAATTGGACACAAAAAACATTGCTGATTCTAGGAACAGTGAAAAAATTGCCTGTGCCTCCTAAATTTGATCCAATAATTCCACAGAATGTAAGACAGAATTTTCAGTACACATTGGAAAATGCTGATGGTGTTTCTTGCAAAGTTTGCCGGGATTTCTATATTAAATGTTTAAACTTAACCCCATCACGAATAGGAAGAGCATTGAAAAGTTTAATTAAAAATCCAAGTGCTTCTGAGACTCGCGGGCGAGGACCTCCGGCAAATAAAACTTCGGAACAAGATCGTAGCAATGTCATTAACTTTATAAATCTCTTCCCAAAATACGAATCGCATTACAGTCGTAATAAATCTTCAAACAAATTCTTACATCCAAATTTAAATTTGAATAAGCTGTTCGATGAATATAAAAATTCCTGTGAGTTTAAAAAGGTGAATCCCGTTTCACATTATGTATTCAGTGAAATTTTCAACAATAACTTCAATTTGGGCTTCAAGAGATGTCATACAGATACATGCAAAACCTGCGATAATTTCCAGTGTTCATTAAAAGCAAGTGGGGTTCAAGAAGAAATTGCTGAAATTAAAAGAAAACAAGTGGACAAATAGTAAGTTCGGCCGGGCCGAATCTTATATACCCTCCATCATGGATCATTAAAAAGTCAATAAATAAGAAAACTAACTGAGTTTTTGGGCCGCTCGTGACCCGATAGTCCCAGGAACCCGATCACAAATTTTATCCAAATCATGAAAATAAAGGCATATTTGGGTTCGTGAGTAAATTTTGTTGCACTTCGATACCCATATGCGCATGTTTATCATGGGCTCTTTTTTGGGCCCCAAGGGTCCACGGAACCCATGAGCACGCCCATTTTTGGGATTTTTTTCCCCATCTATAAATTATATAAACTTAGAATATTTGAAAAATTTGATTATGGCCGGGATATATTTAGTCCCGTAAAGGGGAACTTTTCCCCCTTTGGTCCGATATTGCCCATTCTCGAACTTCACCTGCTTATGGGCAAAAAACATCTTCCTACAAAAATTCAGCTTCTTAGCGTTGGTCGTTCGCACTCTATCGTGATTTCAACAGACAACCGACGGACATCGCTAGAATGTCTTAGAATGTTACACTGACCGATAATATATATACTTTATAGGGTCGCATATCACTCTTTCGAGGTGTTGCAAACGGAATGACAAACTTAGTATATACTCCATCCTATGATGGAGTGTATAACAATTGAAACATATGGAATTAGTTGAATATGTACATAAGGAGTTCAAACAAGATGTGACTAATGCTGAACGCAATGGAACCTCAATAGTTTTAACATTCGACTTGCAAAAAACATTGGAGACACCTGCTTTGACAACATCTGTTGCTTATTATAAGAGACAACTGTGGACGTACATTTTGTGTATCTACGATGAGATTAACAAGAAAGGTAAATATTAGATATTTGTTTTTAGCTCACCCACTTATTTAATCAGTTGAATTTAATACTATAAAAGCTTAAAAAAAGATTTTGTCTCGAAATTGAAAATGAGTTAACGATGTCTAAAAAAACTATATCGAAGTTCGCTATTGTAATTTAATTTATCATTGTAATATGGATTATTTGCTGACTTGTATTTTGTTCTTCTAGGGTACATGTATGTGTGGAACGAGAGTTTTGCATCGAGAGGAGGGCAAGAAATCGGTTCTTGTTTAATTAATCATCTTAAAAAGTACGTACCATTTTCAGCGGATAATGTTGTTCTGTACTCCGACTCTTGTGGAGGTCAAAATCGGAATATTAAACTAGCTCTTTATTAAAACATTTTTTAGCATCATCTCATTTAAAAAGAATAACTCAAAAATATTTTATTTCGGGCCATAGTTATAACAGTTGCGATAGATGCTTTAGTTTAATAGAAAAATATAAAAAAAAATTGAGATTGTACCGACTCCGAATGATTGGATTAATATCATAAAGGAAACCAAAAAGTCCGAGCCGAAGTTTATAGTTAAAGAAATGAACACCCCAGATTTTATAACTTCTAAGGAGCTGGAAAGGCTAATAGTAAATCGAAAAATAGATATTAACGGACAAAAAATAAATTGGTACACTATACGAAGAATTATTCAGGAAAAGAGTAATGTATTCCAATTAACTTTGTTTGATGGCAATGTAACGCAGGTAGTGAGTTTGGCAAAAAGAGGTGTACGTGAAGAAGATTTTGAAATGTTGGAGTTGGCTTGTCTGTATCCAGAGGGAAAAGCTATAACAAACAGTAAATATTTAGATCTCCAACAGCTTATGTGCTTCATCCCTGTAGAATGCCGAACATTTTTTGAAAATTTAAATTATGAAAACAAAGAAGACATTGATTATGGTTTTGTTTGTGATGGGAGTGATCCCGAAACCGCCTAACCGCGAAAATGAATAAAAAGTGAAGCTGCAAATTTTTTAAGTTTTATCGAAAACTTGACTTTTTATAGAGATTAAAAAAAACAAAATTAATCTATTGAAATAATTTTTTTTTTGGATTACCTAAATTACACTAAATCGCACTAAATGTTTTTAATTTTTTTTTTCATATTTACTATTATAATTTTTTTATTAAAATAAGAAACGCCCTAAATTGAAAAATGGATTAATGAATTTAGTACAAAACAATGCTTTATGAAAGCTTCATATCACCAGTATTTAAGTAATTAAATTAAAGCTAATATTTTCTACTTGTACTTGTTATATCAAAAACGTATGAGCCTTGAATTTTTCATTAATTCTATTATTATAAAAAAAAAAAGAATATTTTTTTACTTTAAAGTATGTAATACTTTTTATACATACAAAAGCTTAAGTGACTTGAAGTTTACATCATTTTTATTTGTTACAAACAAAAATTACTAAATATTTTCGTTTTTTAGAAATAAGAACATATTGATATTAAACAAGTATTTTGGAAAATAAAGCATTCTTATTATTTCTTTCACTTCGACTTGCTGGACAACTAAAAACAAAACCAGTGGAAAAGTTTCAGTCGGGAAAACCGACTTATATATACCCTCACCCTCAGTAAAAACATACAAGTCTCATATTCAAAATACCGCATGTTATAGAAAAAAATATTGTAGAGTTTTTTCTCGAAAATTGTATGTAAGTACGAGAAAGGCAGTTGCCAGACTTCCATGTTTTCGTCTAAAACTTTGTCTAGCTATAGATTTACTAAGTACAGAATTTGGGCAAGATCGCATTGATCATTATACGGTTTATAAGGAGCGGAATGGTACATTTGTATGTCAGGTACCAGAAGGGGAGTTGCCAGACTTCCAAGTTTTTGTCTCAAACTTTGTCTAGCTACAGCTTTACTAAATACGGAATTTGGGTAAGTTCGCGTTGGTCATATTGATATTATTACACGATTTCTAAAGTGGTGCGAAATAGACGATTTGTATGGGAGGAACCCGAAGGGGTGTGACCATAAAGCTCATACGCAATCCCATAAGCAGTTTTTGAAAAATATTAACCCATGCCAAATTTCAAAGGGATTGTTCAACTCTTTCGAAAGTTATAGTGCGTACCAGCAGGACAACGGACGTACAGACGGACATGGCTCAAACGATTCAGGAAGTCATGAATCGAATTTGGTTCAAAGACACCTGGGGTCTAATGTGGATATTTCTATGTGTTACACTATTGCGCCGTATCAAATAATATATACCCTCCAACCCGTAGGGTGAGGGTACAAAAATATTGTTTCGAAATTGTATGCAAGTCAGTGTTTGTATTTTGTCCGATGTGCATGCACAATTTTGTTCCGTCCGCGTCGCGTTCTCTGTGTCTGTGTTTTTGTAATAAACAAAACAAAACAACAACAACAATTTACAAAAAAAAAAAAAAAAAAAATAAACAGTTACACATAATACAACCAACAGCTCCAACTATCCACAATAACAAGTTCATCAACAATAACCAACAACATCAACAATAACCAACAACAACAACTACAGCTGCAGTCACCGGCCACACAACAAAGGCAACACGCAGGGCTTATTTATGTCTCTGTTTTCGTTTTGCACGTGTGCTCCCCCCTCCCTCTCCCTCTCCCACCACATATAACACAAACGATTGTGTGCTCTTCATGTCGCTGTCTTTCTGCTGGTAAAGATCTAACACTGACCAGCAGACGGACATAACAGCGACATTAGGGGTACGCTTTCATTTGTATGTATGTTTTGATATAGTCTTGTTTTCGTTTGTGTCACAATGGTAGGTATCTTTAAAATTCACTTTGCTAACATACGGGGCTTGAGAGCAAATTTTTTTGCGGTATACACTCACGCGCATTTCCATAGGCCGGATGTGTTCGCTCTATGTGAGACCCAGGTATGTGGGGATTCTGATCCACAGAATTTCCACATTCCTGGCTATCACACTCTTTCCTCTTTCTCTTCCCACAGAGGCCTTGTGGTTAACATACGTAATGGTGTTGCGTTCCAGAGCCAGCAACATTTGGACTCACAAGATCCAGAATTTAACTTTCTTTGGGTAAGTTCAGGATTGGACCGCACGCTTTACATTTCGGGTTTCTTTACAGGAGCCCAAATTTGGAAAGGGAGGCTACCTTGAATGGCTTCGACGCCCTTTCCGACTCCATTTCGAAAATTCTAGAAGATTATCCGGACAGTGAAATTGTAGTTGCTGGGGATTTCAATGTCCATAATCATTCTTGGCTTTCCCATTCGAGCCATACATCTCCGGAGGGCCAATACGCTGAGCTTTTCGCCGCGCATAACAACTTGGCGCAACTGGTGAATGAACCAACACACATTCCGCGTGTTGAAGGGCAACACCATAATATTCTTGACCTTTTCTTAACCTCACACCCTGAAAAGTACAAGGTTAATATTTATGCACCTCTTGGTAATTCGGATCATTGTACCATTTCATCATCCTTTTTGTTCTCCGATCTTCGATCCACTTCTAAAACAGTCACGAAGCGGACAATGTATATTTACGAAAAGGCACGTTGGGCTGAGCTCAACAATTTCTATCAGCATTTTAATTGGAAATTATGTTTCCTAGACAATAATGTCGATGCTGCTGCTGAAATGGTAGAGAAAATAATTCTTCTTGGAATTAACACGTTTATTCCCTCGAAGACTACTTCGATTAAACCCTTAAATAATTGTTGGTTTAATCAGACATGCAAAGAAGCTGTCACATCCAAAGAGGAAGCGTTCAGAAATTGGCGTTTAAATAAAAATGCCAATACTGAGCTGCTACGCAAAAAGGCAAGATCATCGTGTGCCAGAGTACTTAGGCGCGAAAAACTTCTTTACGAACAGCGTCTTCGTGCTAAAGTTCTTTCTTCTCCCAGGGGAAGTAAGAGCTTTTGGTCATTCGTAAAAAGGGTAAGGGACAATTCTTCATCTTCTATCCCAACTCTCGTTAACGATGACCAGATATTCACTGATCCGGTTGACAAAGCTAACCTTCTGGCTGAAATATTTGCAAAGAATTCATCTTTGCCAGAAAGCAGTCAACCACTCCCCGTGATCGGAAACGTATCTAGTTCGATGCCCCAGATATTTTTTCGAACACGTGGTGTTAAAAGGGTTCTAGCAGATCTTAACGTAAATAAAACTCCGGGCCCGGATGGTATTTCAGCACTTGTCCTATGTAAGTGCTCCTCGACGCTAGCTCGTCCATTGCGCAATCTTTTCAACCGTGCCGTGCTGGTATTTACCCTTCACGTTGGAAAGTTGCCAATGTTCAGCCGATCCCCAAGAAAGGTGAGGCTACCGCAGGAGTGCCACAAGGCTCTGTCCTCTCTCCTTCTCTATTTCTTATTTTCATTGACGACCTGCTGGGTCAGACTGTTAACCCGATCTACTCCTTTGCGGATGACAGCAATCTCTGTCATTCATACTCATTTGATCATCGTCCAGGTCCTATGGAGGTGGAGGACAAAAGGCGAACGATGCATGACTCACTTAACCGCGATTTGGCGACGATTTGTGAGTGGGGCCAAATGAATAGAGTAGATTTTAATCCACAAAAGACCCAGTGCTGTTTGTTGTCACACAAACGTTCACCAGATCCAGCATCGTCGTCAATTTCTATGGGTGGTGTGGATATCGACGAATCAGACACTCTTGATGTTCTGGGCATGAAGATACAGGGTGATGCTCGCTGGGCTAGCCATATATTCGAAGTGTCGAAAGAAGCATTCAAGTGTTTAGGCTTTTTGAAGCGGTGCAAGAAATACTTCACTCCATCTGATCTCGTAAATATTTACACCACCTACATCCGGCCTAAAATGGAATACAACTCGCATATATGGGCAGGGGCTCCATTAACATCTTTGAAGCTTCTGGACCGTGTACAGAGGAGAGCGGTGGTGACGATAGGGGATGGTAGGGTATCCAGCTCTATTGTCTCCCTACAGCATCGCCGAAATGTGGGTTGTGTATCGCTATTCTATAGATATTTTAATGGTATCTGTTCAGAAGATATCCGTCGTCTGGTCCCTGACGTTAGAACATTTAGCCGGAATACTCGGCTATCCAGGGTCTCTCATCCGTTCATTGTGAAATGGCCGGTTGACCGGACGACGCACTATAGAGAAAATTCGTTCTTTAGCCGAACCGTTCGTATGTGGAATAATCTTCCAGCAAGTGTATTTCCTGCCAGCTGCGACATATTCAAATTCAAGACTAATGTCAACAAACACTACTCCCTCTTTCCTCCTTCCAACACCCTTATTTCCTATCGCTAGCACAGTGCAATGCGCTTATAGGGGGCATCCGCTGAGTGTTAGCCATAATAAAAAAAAAAAAAAAAAAAAAAAAAAGTACCAGAAGGGGAGTTTCCAGACTTCCATGTTTTCGTGCATAACTTTGTCTAGCTATAGATTTACTAAGTACAGATTTTGGGCAAGATCGCGATGGTCATATTGAAAATATTACAGGTTTATAAAGGACGGGATGGTACATTTGTATGGCAGGTACCAGATGGGGAGTTGCCAGACTTCCAAATGTTTGTCTCAAACTTTTTCTAGCTACAGCTTTATTAACCAGTTAAAAGTTGCAGTTGGGTAAACTGACTTATATATACCCTCACCCTCAGTAAAAACATACAAGTCTCCATTCCAAAGTATCGGAAAGTCAAAAGTGAGCGTGGGTACCATCATTGGATGTAACCTCTGATGAAATGTCATACCGAATGTTATAGAAAAATATATACCCTCACCCTCAGTAAAAACATACAAGTCTCATATTCCAAAGCTTCGGAAAGTCAAAAGTGACCGTGGCTACCATCATTTGATGTAACACCCGATGAAAAGTCATAATAGCAACCTCAAATACCGAATGCTATAGAAAAAAATATTGGATGGTACATTTGTATGATAGGTACCAGAAGGGGAGTTGCCAGACTTCCAAGTTTTTGTCAGAATATTTGTCCAATTATACCTTCACATAATACGGAATTTGGCCAAGATCGAACTTGAGCGTGTTGATATTATTACACGATTTATAAAGTGGGCGAAATAGCAGATTCGTATGGGAGGTACCCGAAGGGGTGTGGCCATATGCAATCCCATAAGCAGCTTTGGAAAAATATTAACCCATGCCAAATTTCAGAGCCATTGTTTAACTCTTTCAAAAGTTATCGTGCGTACCAGCAGGACAGACAGACGGACGGACATGGCTTAAACAATTCAGAAAGTCATAAATCGAATTTGGTTCAAAAACGCCTGGGGTCTAATGTGAATATTTCTAGGTGTTACACTTTTGGGTCGTATCAAATGATTTATACCCTCATACCCGTAGGGTGAGGGTATACAAAAATGTCAGTATCGAAATAAGCCGAATAAAATCGTACAGTAAGCGCCCCGGTAGGCGAGTTGGTAGCGTGCTTGCCTATCAGCGTGGGGGTTGTGGGTTCGATTCCCACCAGAGGCTTTGGTCTGTCGCTGCAAAAATCTAAACATATGGTCTGTGTCACCCGGTTTACCCTTGGACCCAAAAATTAGAATATAAATTTACTTTGTATTGTATTTAATAATAAATAAATAAAAATAAATAAAATCGTACAGAGCAAAAACGACGCAAAAAATTTAACAGAGAAAAAATGCAGCAGAGCAGCGTACATGTGACACTCACACATGTATACATGCATGCTCTGTTGAAGATTTCAAGAGAATTGCCAATTGCGTGTGGGCTCTCTCTCGATCTCTCTCGAATCGTGATCGGTTGTTATTTTCTTTTTATACCCTCACCCTACGGGTAGGAGGGTATATATCATTTCATACGACCCAAAAGTGTAACACCTAGAAATATTCACATTAGACCCCAGGTGTTTTTGAACCAAATTCGATTTATGACTTTCTGAATTGTTTAAGCCATGTCCGTCCGTCTGTCCTGCTGGTACGCACGATAACTTTTGAAAGAGTTAAACAATCGCTCTGAAATTTGGCATGGGTTAATATTTTTCCAAAGCTGCTTATGGGATTGCATATGGGCTATATGGCCACACCCCTTCGGGTACCTCCCATACAAATCTGCTATTTCGCCCACTTTATAAATCGTGTAATAATATCAACACGCTCAAATTCGATCTTGGCCAAATTCAGTATTATGTGAAGGTATAATTGGACAAATATTCTGACAAAAACTTGGAAGTCTGGCAACTCCCCTTCTGGTACCTCCCATACAAATGTACCATACCGCCTAACTTAGAAATAGTGTATTAACACCAATATGACCAACGCGATCTTGCCCAAATTCTGTATTTAGTACAGGTATAATTGGACAAAGATTCGGACAGAAACTAGGAAGTCTGGCAACTCCCCTTCTGGTACCTCCCATACAAATGTACCATCCCGCCTACCTTAGAAATAGTGTAATAACACCAATATGACCAACGCGATCTTGCCCAACTTCTGTATTTAGTAAAGGTATAACTGGACAAAGTTTCGGACAAAAACTTGGAAGTCTGGCAACTCCCCTTCTGGTACCTCCCATACAAATGTACCATTCCACCCACTTTAGAAATCTAGTAATTATATAATTTTGCTCAACGGATCTTTCCGAAATTCTATATTTAGTAAAGCTTTAGCTATATAAAATTTTCTAGTAAAAACTCTGCTTTATATTCCGCCCGTTTTGAGGTTGCTATTATGGTATATGAGACTTATATTTTTTTACTGAGGGTGAGGGTATATATAAGTCGGTTTACCCGACTGCAACTTTTCCACTGGTTTCTATTACTAACGGAACAGAGGTTCTGTGTCGTCGCGTCGATTGTCTGGCAGTTGCAAGCATAAGTTTTGCCTTGTCCTCGTTCACCATCAGACCAATCTTCGCCGATTTATTTATTATGGAACCTTTGTGTATGGAATAAACCTTACAGACTAGTTCCAATTTACTGCCTATATATACAAAAACAAAAACCTTAAAGGTAATTAAGATAGGTTATAATCCTGTTTTTAATTGCTTTAATTGCTTGTACAGAAAATTATTGTATTTATACATATGAAAGATCACTATTTCTATTATTAGGTGTAAAAAATGTTATAAATAACGGTATGAAATTCAGGAATTTTGAATTGTATGTAAACCACTAATTAGGAAATCAGTATTGGTGTCACCCCAAAGCTAAGATAACGTTAACATAGATCGCAAAGAAATTGTGCTGGAAGGGCGTATCTAAATAAAGAGAAATATGATAATCACCCCTATTCTGCACTACAATTACCTTCCCGCATTACGTTACGCATCGATCGAAAATTTGGATTCCAACATAAAACGTAATCGAAAGAATAAGAAGAAGAAGTGGGTATTCACAATAAGCTCTTTGTCTGTCGAATGTGTGAGATCGAAACAGAAAACCAAACAATTTTGTAAACATTGTGTGAAAAAGTTAAATGTTGAATGAAAAAGTTGAAAAGTTGTAGTGATTAATAAAACAAAAAATATTTAGTGTTAACAAAATAAAGACAAACGTAGTGAAGGAAAAAAGGCGGAACATATACGTAGTAAAAAAAAACAGAACGTAAGTGAGAGGTATTTGTGGCCAAACTTTTGTTGTGTGAAGAGTGCTGTCGTGCCGGAGGTGATATTTTAAATTTTTTACATAATTGCAGTACAAACATAAAGGTTAGTAGTAATGGAAATTGTCGGAGCAGATCGCCTAATTACATTATTTTATAAATGTTAATTTTTATATATTTTTAGAATTATTTATTTGTATTTATATTCATCCTTAATTCTTCGGACCACTCTAATGTACTTGATCGTAGGGCCACCCTTATATATATTTTCATCATAACAGAAACATACAAACAATATTGTATGTTTCGTTTTGTTATTCTTTTGATATTGTTAGAAAAGAAAGCAGCAACAATGCAACAGAAATTATTTTCTGTTGCTTTGTAGATCGTTTTGTATGTATGTACACACATACATATCATTAACGGTCGTTGTTTTAGTCTCTCAATTGTTTTTGTCATTTTTGTTCGATTATTGTTTTGGAGAATTTGGAGACCAAAACAATAACAACAACAATACGTATGACCATACGTGTTGTTGTTGTTGTTGTAGTTCTATTTGTCGCTTCTTTTATGTTGTGGTCCATAGAAGAAATATAATTTTTTGAAGGGTTCTTGCAGATCTTAACGTAAATAAAACACCGGGCCCGGATGGTATTTCAGCACTTGTCCTATGTAAGTGCTCTTCGACGCTAGCTCGTCCATTGCGCAATCTTTTCAACATGTCGTACCGTGCTGGTATTTACCCTTCACGTTGGAAAGTTGCCAATGTTCAGCCGATCCCCAAGAAAAGTGAGGCTACTAATCCTGCGAATTACCGTCCAATTGCAATATGTTCTGCGCTCTCGAAGGTTATGGAGAGCATGGTTAACCACCATCTTTTTAAGTATTTAGAGTCTAACGGCCTTCTAAATGATCGACAGTATGGCTTCCGTAGAAATCGATCTACTGGAGACCTGATGGCGTTCAGGTCTCCAGTAGATGGAGTCGATCTATTCACGCCCTTGGTGAAAGTAAGGTCGTGGCTCTGGATATTTCCAAGGCGTTCGATAGCGTCTGGCACGGAGCACTCATATCAAAACATATTGCATTTGGTGTCGGTAATATCTTCTCTCGATTCATATCGAGTTTTCTTAGAGATCGCTCTATACGAGTTGTTATAGATGGGGTCTCATCCAACGAGCATAGGCTGACCGCAGGAGTGCCACAAGGCTATGTCCTCTCTCCTTCTCTATTTCTTATTTTCATTGACGACCTGCTGGGTCAGACTATGAACCCGATCTACTCATTTGCGGATGACAGCAACCTCTGTCATTCGTACTCATTTGATCACCGTCCAGGTCCTCTGGAGGTCGAGGACAAAAGGCGAACGATGAACGACTCACTTAACCGCGATTTGGCGACGATTTGTGAGTGGGGCCAAATGAACAGAGTAGATTTTAATGCGCAAAAGACCAAGTGCTGTTTGTTGTCACACAAACGTTCCACTGATCCAGCACCGTCGTCAATATCTATGGGTGGTGTAGATATAGACGTGTCAGATACTCTTGATGTTCTGGGCATGAAGATACAGGGTGATGCTCGCTGGGCTAGCCATATATTCGAAGTGTCGAAAGAAGCATTCAAGTGTTTAGGCTTCTTAAAGCGGTGCAAGAAATACTTCACCCCATCTGACCTCGTAAATATTTACACCACATACATCCGGCCTAAAATGGAATACAACTCGCATATATGGGCAGGGGCTCCATTAACATCTTTGAAGCTTCTGGACCGTGTACAGAGGAGAGCGGTGGTGATGATAGGGGATGGTAGGGTATCCAGCTCTATTGTCTCCCTACAGCATCGCCGAAATGTGGGTTGTGTATCGCTATTCTATAGATATTTTAATGGTATCTGTTCAGAAGATATCCGTCGTCTGGTCCCTGACGTTAGAACATTTAGCCGGAATACTCGGCTATCCAGGGTCTCTCATCCGTTCATTGTGAAATGGCCGGTTGACCGGACGACGCACTATAGAGAAAATTCGTTCTTTAGCCGAACCGTTCGTATGTGGAATAATCTTCCAGCAAGTGTATTTCCTGCCAGCTGCGACATATTCAAATTCAAGACTAATGTCAACAAACACTACTCCCTCTTTCCTCCTTCCAACACCCTTATTTCCTATCGCTAGCACAGTGCAATGCGCTTATAGGGGGCATCCGCTGAGTGTTAGCCATAATAAAAAAAAAAAAAGTACCAGAAGGGGAGTTTCCAGACTTCCATGTTTTCGTGCATAACTTTGTCTAGCTATAGATTTACTAAGTACAGATTTTGGGCAAGATCGCGATGGTCATATTGAAAATATTACAGGTTTATAAAGGACGGGATGGTACATTTGTATGGCAGGTACCAGATGGGGAGTTGCCAGACTTCCAAATGTTTGTCTCAAACTTTTTCTAGCTACAGCTTTATTAACCAGTAAAAAGTTGCAGTTGGGTAAACCGACTTATATATACCCTCACCCTCAGTAAAAACATACAAGTCTCCATTCCAAAGTATCGGAAAGTCAAAAGTGAGCGTGGGTACCATCATTGGATGTAACCTCTGATGAAATGTCATACCGAATGTTATAGAAAAATATATACCCTCACCCTCAGTAAAAACATACAAGTCTCATATTCCAAAGCTTCGGAAAATCAAAAGTGACCGTGGCTACCATCATTTGATGTAACACCCGATGAAAAGTCATAATAGCAACCTCAAATACCGAATGCTATAGAAAAAAATATTGGATGGTACATTTGTATGATAGGTACCAGAAGGGGAGTTGCCAGACTTCCAAGTTTTTGTCCAAAACTTTGTCTAGCTATAGCTTTACTAAATACAAAATTTGTATGTATGTTTTGATATAGTCTTGTTTTCGTTTGTGTCACAATAGTAGGTATCTTTAAAATTCACTTTGCTAACATACGGGACTTGAGAGCAAATTTTTTTGCGGTATACACTCACGCGCATTTCCATAGGCCGGATGTGTTCGCTCTATGTGAGACACAGGTATGTGGGGATTCTGATCCACAGAATTTCCACATTCCTGGCTATCACACTCTTTCCTCTTTCTCTTCCCACAGAGGCCTTGTGGTTTACATACGTAATGGTGTTGCGTTCCAGAGCCAGCAACATTTGGACTCACAAGATCCAGAATTTAACTTTCTTTGGGTTAAGTTCAGAATTGGACCGCACGCTTTACATTTCGGGTTTCTTTACAGAAGCCCAAATTTGGAAAGGGAGGCTACCTTGAATGGCTTCGACGCCCTTTCCGACTCCATTTCGAAAATTTTAGAAGATTATCCGGACAGTGAAATTGTAGTTGCTGGGGATTTCAATGTCCATAATCATTCTTGGCTTTCCCATTCAAGCCATACATCTCCGGAGGGCCAATACGCTGAGCTTTTCGCAGCGCATAACAACTTGGCGCAACTGGTGAATGAACCAACACACATTCCGCGTGTTGAAGGGCAACACCATAATATTCTTGACCTTTTCTTAACCTCACACCCTGAAAAGTACAAGGTTAATATTTATGCATCTCTTGGTAATTCGGATCATTGTACCATTTCATCATCCTTTTTGTTCTCCGATCTTCGATCCACTTCTAAAACAGTCACGTTGGGCTGAGCTCAACAATTTCTATCAGCATTTTAATTGGAAATTATGTTTCCTAGACAATAATGTCGATGCTGCTGCTGAAATGGTAGAGAAAATAATTCTTCTTGGAATTAACACGTTTATTCCCTCGAAGACTACTTCGATTAAACCCCCAAATAATTGTTGGTTTAATCAGACATGCAAAGAAGCTGTCAGATCCAAAGAGGAAGCGTTCAGAAATTGGCGTTTAAATAAAAATGCCAATACTGAGCTGCTACGCAAACAGGCAAGATCATCGTGTGCCAGAGTACTTAGGCGCGAAAAACTTCTTTACGAACAGCGTCTTCGTGCTAAAGTTCTTTCTTCTCCCAGGGGAAGTAAGAGCTTTTGGTCATTCGTAAAAAGGGTAAGGGACAATTCTTCATCTTCTATCCCAACTCTCGTTAACGATGACCAGATATTCACTGATCCGGTTGACAAAGCTAACCTTCTGGCTGAAATATTTGCAAAGAATTCATCTTTGCCAGAAAGCAGTCAACCACTCCCCGTGATCGGAAACGTATCTAGTTCGATGCCCCAGATATTTTTTCGAACACGTGGTGTTAAAAGGGTTCTTGCAGATCTTAACGTAAATAAAACTCCGGGCCCGGATGGTATTTCAGCACTTGTCCTATGTAAGTGCTCCTCGACGCTAGCTCGTCCATTGCGCAATCTTTTCAACATGTCGTACCGTGCTGGTATTTACCCTTCACGTTGGAAAGTTGCCAATGTTCAGCCGATCCCCAAGAAAGGTGAGGCTACTAATCCTGCGAATTACCGTCCAATTGCAATATGTTCTGCGCTCTCGAAGGTTATGGAGAGCATGGTTAACCACCATCTTGTTAAATATTTAGAGTCTAACGGCCTTCTAAATGATCGACAGTATGGCTTTCGTAGAAATCGATCTACTGGAGACCTGATGGCGTTCCTTTCGGAGCGATGGAGTCGATCTATTCACGCCCTTGGTGAAAGTAAGGTAGTGGCTCTAGATATTTCCAAGGCGTTCGATAGAGTCTGGCACGGAGCACTCATATCAAAACTTATTGCTTTTGGTGTCGGTAATATCTTCTCTCTATTCATATCGAGTTTTCTCAGAGATCGCTCTATACGAGTTGTTATAGATGGGGTCTCATCCAACGAGCATAGGCTGACCGCAGGAGTGCCACAAGGCTCTGTCCTCTCTCCTTCTCTATTTCTTATTTTCATTGACGACCTGCTGGGTCAGACTGTTAACCCGATCTACTCCTTTGCGGATGACAGCAATCTCTGTCATTCATACTCATTTGATCATCGTCCAGGTCCTATGGAGGTGGAGGACAAAAGGCGAACGATGCATGACTCACTTAACCGCGATTTGTGAGTGGGGCCAAATGAATAGAGTAGATTTTAATCCACAAAAGACCCAGTGCTGTTTGTTGTCACACAAACGTTCACCAGATCCAGCATCGTCGTCAATTTCTATGGGTGGTGTGGATATCGACGAATCAGACACTCTTGATGTTCTGGGCATGAAGATACAGGGTGATGCTCTCTGGGCTAGCCATATATTCGAAGTGTCGAAAGAAGCATTCAAGTGTTTAGGCTTTTTGAAGCGGTGCAAGAAATACTTCACTCCATCTGATCTCGTAAATATTTACACCACCTACATCCGGCCTAAAATGGAATACAACTCGCATATATGGGCAGGGGCTCCATTAACATCTTTGAAGCTTCTGGACCGTGTACAGAGGAGAGCGGTGGTGATGATAGGGGATGGTAGGGTATCCAGCTCTATTGTCTCCCTACAGCATCGCCGAAATGTGGGTTGTGTATCGCTATTCTATAAATATTTTAATGGTATCTGTTCAGAAGATATCCGTCGTCTGGTCCCTGACGTTAGAACATTTAGCCGGAATACTCGGCTATCCAGGGTCTCTCATCCGTTCATTGTGAAATGGCCGGTTGACCGGACGACGCACTATAGAGAAAATTCGTTCTTTAGCCGAACCGTTCGTATGTGGAATAATCTTCCAGCAAGTGTATTTCCTGCCAGCTGCGACATATTCAAATTCAAGACTAATGTCAACAAACACTACTCCCTCTTTCCTCCTTCCAACACCCTTATTTCCTATCGCTAGCACAGTGCAATGCGCTTATAGGGGGCATCCGCTGAGTGTTAGCCATAATAAAAAAAAAAAAGTACCAGAAGGGGAGTTTCCAGACTTCCATGTTTTCGTGCATAACTTTGTCTAGCTATAGATTTACTAAGTACAGATTTTGGGCAAGATCGCGATGGTCATATTGAAAATATTACAGGTTTATAAAGGACGGGATGGTACATTTGTATGGCAGGTACCAGATGGGGAGTTGCCAGACTTCCAAATGTTTGTCTCAAACTTTTTCTAGCTACAGCTTTATTAACCAGTAAAAAGTTGCAGTTGGGTAAACCGACTTATATATACCCTCACCCTCAGTAAAAACATACAAGTCTCCATTCCAAAGTATCGGAAAGTCAAAAGTGAGCGTGGGTACCATCATTGGATGTAACCTCTGATGAAATGTCATACCGAATGTTATAGAAAAATATATACCCTCACCCTCAGTAAAAACATACAAGTCTCATATTCCAAAGCTTCGGAAAGTCAAAAGTGACCGTGGCTACCATCACTTGATGTAACACCCGATGAAAAGTCATAATAGCAACCTCAAATACCGAATGCTATAGAAAAAAATATTGGATGGTACATTTGTATGATAGGTACCAGAAGGGGAGTTGCCAGACTTCCAAGTTTTTGTCCAAAACTTTGTCTAGCTATAGCTTTACTAAATACAAAATTTGGGCAGGATCGCTTTGGCATATTAATATTAATACACGATTTCTAATGTAGGCGATATGGTACATTTGTATGGGAGGTACCAGAAGGGGAGTTGCCAGACTTCCTAGTTTCTGTCCGAATCTTTGTCCAGTTATACCTGTACTAAATACAGAATTTGGGCAAGATCGCGTTGGTCATATTGGTGTTAATACACTATTTCTAAGTTAGGCGGTATGGTACATTTGTATGGGAGGTACCAGAAGGGGAGTTGCCAGACTTCCAAGTTTTTGTCAGAATATTTGTCCAATTATACCTTCACATAATACGGAATTTGGCCAAGATCGAACTTGAGCGTGTTGATATTATTACACGATTTATAAAGTGGGCGAAATAGCAGATTCGTATGGGAGGTACCCGAAGAGGTGTGGCCATATGAATATTTCTAGGTGTTACACTTTTGGGTCGTATCAAATGATTTATACCTTCATACCCGTAGGGTGAGGGTATACAAAAATGTCAGTATCGAAATAAGCCGAATAAAATCGTACAGTAAGCGCCCCGGTAGGCGAGTTGGTAGCGTGCTTGCCTATCAGCGTGGGGGTTGTGGGTTCGATTCCCACCAGAGGCTTTGGTCTGTCGCTGCAAAAATCTAAACATATGGTCTGTGTCACCCGGTTTACCCTTGGACCCAAAAATTAGAATATAAATTTACTTTGTATTGTATTTAATAATAAATAAATAAAAATAAATAAAATCGTACAGAGCAAAAACGACGCAAAAAATTTAACAGAGAAAAAATGCAGCAGAGCAGCGTACATGTGACACTCACACATGTATACATGCATGCTCTGTTGAAGATTTCAAGAGAATTGCCAATTGCGTGTGGGCTCTCTCTCTCTCTCTCGAATCGTGATCGGTTGGATCTGTTGTTATTTTCTTTTTATACCCTCACCCTACGGGTAGGAGGGTATATATCATTTCATACGACCCAAAAGTGTAACACCTAGAAATATTCACATTAGACCCCAGGTGTTTTTGAACCAAATTCGATTTATGACTTTCTGAATTGTTTAAGCCATGTCCGTCCGTCTGTCCTGCTGGTACGCACGATAACTTTTGAAAGAGTTAAACAATCGCTCTGAAATTTGGCATGGGTTAATATTTTTCCAAAGCTGCTTATGGGATTGCATATGGGCTATATGGCCACACCCCTTCGGGTACCTCCCATACAAATCTGCTATTTCGCCCACTTTATAAATCGTGTAATAATATCAACACGCTCAAATTCGATCTTGGCCAAATTCAGTATTATGTGAAGGTATAATTGGACAAATATTCTGACAAAAACTTGGAAGTCTGGCAACTCCCCTTCTGGTACCTCCCATACAAATGTACCATCCCGCCTACCTTAGAAATAGTGTAATAACACCAATATGACCAACGCGATCTTGCCCAAATTCTGTATTTAGTAAAGGTATAACTGGACAAAGTTTCGAACAAAAACTTGGAAGTCTGGCAACTCCCCTTCTGGTACCTCCCATACAAATGTACCATTCCACCCACTTTAGAAATCTAGTAATTATATAATTTTGCTCAACGGATCTTTCCGAAATTCTATATTTAGTAAAGCTTTAGCTATATAAAATTTTCTAGTAAAAACTCTGCTTTATATTCCGCCCGTTTTGAGGTTGCTATTATGGTATATGAGACTTATATTTTTTTACTGAGGGTGAGGGTATATAGAAGTCGGTTTACCCGACTGCAACTTTTCCACTGGTTTCTATTACTAACGGAACAGAGGTTTTGTGTCGTCGCGTCGATTGTCTGGCAGTTGCAAGCATAAGTTTTGCCTTGTCCTCGTTCACCATCAGACCAATCTTCGCCGATTTATTTATTATGGAACCTTTGTGTATGGAATAAACCTTACAGACTAGTTCCAATTTACTGCCTATATATACAAAAACAAAAACCTTAAAGGTAATTAAGATAGGTTATAATCCTGTTTTTAATTGCTTTAATTGCTTGTACAGAAAATTATTGTATTTATACATATGAAAGATCACTATTTCTATTATTAGGTGTAAAAAATGTTATAAATAACGGTATGAAATTCAGGAATTTTGAATTGTATGTAAACCACTAATTAGGAAATCAGTATTGGTGTTACCCCAAAGCTAAGATAACGTTAACATAGATCGCAAAGAAATTGTGCTGGAAGGGCGTATCTAAATAAAGAGAAATATGATAATCATCCCTATTCTGCACTACAATTACCTTCCCGCATTACGTTACGCATCGATCGAAAATTTGGATTCCAACATAAAACGTAATCGAAAGAATAAGAAGAAGAAGTGGGTATTCACAATAAGCTCTTTGTCTGTCGAATGTGTGAGATCGAAACAGAAAACCAAACAATTTTGTAAACATTGTGTGAAAAAGTTAAATGTTGAATGAAAAAGTTGAAAAGTTGTAGTGATTAATAAAACAAAAAATATTTAGTGTTAACAAAATAAAGACAAACGTAGTGAAGGAAAAAAGGCGGAACATATACGTAGTAAAAAAAAAACAGAACGTAAGTGAGAGGTATTTGTGGCCAAACTTTTGTTGTGTGAAGAGTGCTGTCGTGCCGGAGGTGATATTTTAAATTTTTTACATAATTGCAGTACAAACATAAAGGTTAGTAGTAATGGAAATTGTCGGAGCAGATCGCCTAATTACATTATTTTATAAATGTTAATTTTTATATATTTTTAGAATTATTTATTTGTATTTATATTCATCCTTAATTCTTCGGACCACTCTAATGTACTTGATCGTAGGGCCACCCTTATATATATTTTCATCATAACAGAAACATACAAACAATATTGTATGTTTCGTTTTGTTATTCTTTTGATATTGTTAGAAAAGAAAGCAGCAACAATGCAACAGAAATTATTTTCTGTTGCTTTGTAGATCGTTTTGTATGTATGTACACACATACATATCATTAACGGTCGTTGTTTTAGTCTCTCAATTGTTTTTGTCTTTTTTGTTCGATTATTGTTTTGGAGAATTTGGAGACCAAAACAATAACAACAACAATACGTATGACCATACGTGTTGTTGTTGTTGTTGTAGTTCTATTTGTCGCTTCTTTTACGTTGTGGTCCATAGAAGAAATATAATTTTTTGAAGGGTTCTTGCAGATCTTAACGTAAATAAAACACCGGGCCCGGATGGTATTTCAGCACTTGTCCTATGTAAGTGCTCTTCGACGCTAGCTCGTCCATTGCGCAATCTTTTCAACATGTCGTACCGTGCTGGTATTTACCCTTCACGTTGGAAAGTTGCCAATGTTCAGCCGATCCCCAAGAAAAGTGAGGCTACTAATCCTGCGAATTACCGTCCAATTGCAATATGTTCTGCGCTCTCGAAGGTTATGGAGAGCATGGTTAACCACCATCTTTTTAAGTATTTAGAGTCTAACGGCCTTCTAAATGATCGACAGTATGGCTTCCGTAGAAATCGATCTACTGGAGACCTGATGGCGTTCAGGTCTCCAGTAGATGGAGTCGATCTATTCACGCCCTTGGTGAAAGTAAGGTCGTGGCTCTGGATATTTCCAAGGCGTTCGATAGCGTCTGGCACGGAGCACTCATATCAAAACATATTGCATTTGGTGTCGGTAATATCTTCTCTCGATTCATATCGAGTTTTCTTAGAGATCGCTCTATACGAGTTGTTATAGATGGGGTCTCATCCAACGAGCATAGGCTGACCGCAGGAGTGCCACAAGGCTATGTCCTCTCTCCTTCTCTATTTCTTATTTTCATTGACGACCTGCTGGGTCAGACTATGAACCCGATCTACTCATTTGCGGATGACAGCAACCTCTGTCATTCGTACTCATTTGATCACCGTCCAGGTCCTCTGGAGGTCGAGGACAAAAGGCGAACGATGAACGACTCACTTAACCGCGATTTGGCGACGATTTGTGAGTGGGGCCAAATGAACAGAGTAGATTTTAATGCGCAAAAGACCAAGTGCTGTTTGTTGTCACACAAACGTTCCACTGATCCAGCACCGTCGTCAATATCTATGGGTGGTGTAGATATAGACGTGTCAGATACTCTTGATGTTCTGGGCATGAAGATACAGGGTGATGCTCGCTGGGCTAGCCATATATTCGAAGTGTCGAAAGAAGCATTCAAGTGTTTAGGCTTCTTAAAGCGGTGCAAGAAATACTTCACCCCATCTGACCTCGTAAATATTTACACCACATACATCCGGCCTAAAATGGAATACAACTCGCATATATGGGCAGGGGCTCCATTAACATCTTTGAAGCTTCTGGACCGTGTACAGAGGAGAGCGGTGGTGATGATAGGGGATGGTAGGGTATCCAGCTCTATTGTCTCCCTACAGCATCGCCGAAATGTGGGTTGTGTATCGCTATTCTATAGATATTTTAATGGTATCTGTTCAGAAGATATCCGTCGTCTGGTCCCTGACGTTAGAACATTTAGCCGGAATACTCGGCTATCCAGGGTCTCTCATCCGTTCATTGTCAAATGGCCGGTTGACCGGACGACGCACTATAGAGAAAATTCGTTCTTCAGCCGGACTGTTCGTTTGTGGAATAATCTTCCTGCAAGTGTTTTTCCTGCCTGCTATGACATTACCAAATTCAAGGCCAACGTCAACAAACACTACTCCCTCTTTACTCCTTGCAATACCCTTATTTCCCATCGCTAACACAGTGCATTGCATTTATAGGGGGCTTCCCCTGAGTGTTAGTCCAAAAAAAAAAGTGACAGGCAAATAAACATAAACATTAAATTAAAACCCTTTCGGTTTTTTTTTGTTTTCGGGCGAAATATAATTAATTAGATCTGCGCAAACATTTTGGCGACCGTGACAGGACTGTCAGTTTTAAAGGTGTTATCGTGTAATAAATTAAAATTACAATTCGTGAAAAACCAGTGGTTCGTCGAGAAACATTTTTTCGTGGCACACAATTGAATACAGATCTTTCGTCGTGGCATAAATATACATATTTATCAAAATCTGTCATACATATAATAGTTTGTGTCGGTACCGCTGCTGGAAATATATAAACTAAATCGGACATTTTGTTGGAAGTTCGCGCGTTATATACAATATTTGCCGCGTTTAAATTAAATAAAGTACTTGTCGCTCTTTGCCTGGAAATTTGTGCTCTTAAATTTTGTGAAAATGAGCAGAGACGGTAACGAAGACATTTCAGAGGAAGTGAACGCCAGTGGCTCAGAGTTATCATCTCTTAAGCAACAACGTAGCTCTATGAAAAGAAATATTTCCAATATTCAGAAGAAAGTGGAAAAAGATGGTGGAAAAGTCGACTCCACCATTTTAGAATGCCGATTACAAATTCTGGAATCGTATTTCAAACAATTGTGTCATATCCAAGGACAAATTGAAAATTTACATCCAAGTGACAGTGCTCGAAGTGACTTGGAAGAACCTTTATCATAGCGAAAGCAAAAATATTGAGCTTTCTTAATAAATCTCGTTGCTCGGTAGCTCTGGAAAGTACTTTTATGAATGTCTCTACAGCTGGTGTTCCAAATCATTCTCGTTTGCCTACATTGAAGTTGCCTAGGATCGATGGGAAATATGGTGATTATAAACGATTTATCACCACGTTCAATAATATGGTCAACGACAATCAAATGATAACTCCGGTGGATAAATTCAATTATTTGCTGAATTGTCTCTCTGGTCCTGCCTTTGCAGTTGTGGAACATTTTCAAGTTTCAGATGAAAATTGCCCCAAGGCGTTGAAGCGACTGGAAGACAGATACGACAACAAGGTGCTAATTTTCTTGGAACATATCAACACGTTGTTCAATGTGCCGAGTATGTCGAAAGGTGATAGTGTTTCGTTGCGAAATCTCATCGATACAATTTCTGCAGTTCGTGGCTCATTATTGTCGCTTGGTTCAGAGATGGAAGTCATGAATGCAATTTTGGTGCATTTGGTGTTGACAAAGGTGGATACAGATACGAAGGTGAATTATGACGAGAAGCAGGACTATAAGGAGCTTCCTTCGTGGGACATCTGTTATGACGTTTTGAGTCGTCGAAATCAGTTTCTTGAGAGCCATGGAAAAAAGTTTGATGGTCTTGAAAAATTAAAATTCAACAAATCGAAACCTAATTTCAATCGGTCTGCCCACACGTTCGTAAATGCAAATTCATCTTGTTCCTATTGCAAATCTGCTGAACACAATATCGCTTCGTGCTCGTCATTTTCTTCGCTTCTAGTTTCGGAACGTTTTAATTTCATAAAACGTAATGGACACTGTATCAACTGCCTACGTAAAGGCCATCTCGTTTCGAAGTGTCCATCAAAATCTCGATGCAGAGTTTGTGACTCGTCTCATCATACAATTCTGCATATTTTTAGTGGCCCTGAACAAAGTGGTCCATCGACATCGAATTCTACAGCAGTTCAACCATCGCATACAACATCGGTGAATCACAACAACCCAGTAGCGTTAGTTGCTCGCTCATTTAAGAGAGCGATAATTCCAACAGCTGTGATTTTCATAAAGGATTATTGTAGCTCATTTCAACCGGTAAGAGCTCTTCTCGATTCGTATTCCGAAATTAATTTCATTACAGAGGAAACAGCAAAACGGCTCAAACTTCGTTATAAGCCATATTCACAAGATGTCTCTGGAATCGGTGAAGTGCGGACTAAAATTAAATACTCCATTGATGCCACAATAAAATCTAGAATTAGTTCTTTCCAGTGGTCGTCCAGTTTCGCAGTCACAAACTCAATTTCTGCACATCAGCCTAATGAATACATTAGTACAACACACTGGAAAATTCCACAGACTATAAAATTAGCTGACCCATATTTCTACAAGCCACAGCGGATTGACATTTTTCTCAGATCCGAAGTATTTTTCGATTTGTTGCTCGATGGTCGTATTTCACTGGGAAATAGCATGCCATGTCTGACTAATACTGTTTTCGGTTGGATTGTTGGTGGTACATCCAACACAACTTCGTCTCTAACATGCAATCTCGCTATTAGCAAGTTTGAGTCTAATATGGATGAATCTTTGGAAAGATTTTGGAAAGTAGAAGAATATTTCCAGGTTCCCAAGAAATTTTCTGAGGAAGAGGAAACCTGCGAAAATCATTTTGTCGAAAAGGTTCGTTTTGATTCTGATGGTCGAATTCGAGCCAGATTGCCGTTTAAAAAATCGCCTGAGTGTCTCGGCCAATCTTTCGAAATGGCTCAAAAACGTTTTATGTCGCTCGAAAGCCGCCTGGAACGTGATCCTACTTTGAAATCAATGTATATACCTATACGTTGATTCATAGGTGAATCAAATTATGTAATCCCGCATCACGGTGTCCTCAAGCCTTAAAGTGCAACAACAACACTTCGTGTTGTATTTGACGCTTCTGCTCAAACAAATTGGACCTACCATTCAACAGGACTTGATCACAACATTATTTTCGTTTCGCTTGAACAAATATGCTCTCACAGCTGATATTTCTAAAATGTATAGACAGATTTAGTTGACGAAAGAGATAGAAGATACCAGCTGATTCTGTGGAGGCCCAGCAATCGACACGATTTAAGGGTATATCAATTAAATACTGTAACATATCGTCTTTCCGCCGCTCCTTTTTTGGCGATTCGTAGTTTGTTTTTCATTGCAGACAAATAATACATTTCCTCGTGGCTCAGAAGTACTTCGAAACGATCTATATGTTGATGACGTTCTCACTGGTGCCAACAATCTCGAATCCCTCAAGTTGAAGAAAAGGGAGTTGGTGAATATTCAGAATTTGCATGGCCTGAAACTCGCAAAGTGGAATAGCAATGATTCGACTATTAATTCGAATCTCGACGAAGAAATCGCCATTAAAACTTCGGAAGATGACGTAACAAAAACGTTGGGTATGTCTTGGAAACCTCATCAGGATATATTTCTTTATCGCTTCGAGTTGCCCGACGTCACAAGTCCTACAAAAAGATCAGTTTTGTCGCTCGTTTCGAAGATCTACGATTTGCTTGGTATCTTGAGCCCAATCGTCATTCGGTGCAAAATATTTCTAAAAGAAATTTGGATGCAAAATATTGAATGGGATGATCATCTGAATGATCATCTCAATACATTTTGGCTGCAAATAAAACAAGATTTATTGCACATCCATCACATAGAAATTCCTCGATTTGTTTGTACGTCTCCCAAAACATTGGGAGAAATTCATGGCTTTGCAGATGCCTCTCAACAAGCATATGGTTGTTGCCTTTACTATCGCGTTGTGGTCCAAGGCACTTACAAATTAACATTACTCATCGCTAAATCGAAAGTTGCTCCGATCAAAGCACAATCCCTACCTCGTCTTGAACTATGTGCCGCTGTCTTGCTCAACAGAACGTGGCTTAAAATCCAACCAAAAATAGGAAAATTCGTTTCCACAATTCATTTTTGGTCAGACTCAAAAATCGTATTGCAGTGGCTTAAACTACATTCTTCGACTTTAAATTGCTTCGTCGCAAATCGTGTCTCAGAACTTCAAGAACAGAGTGGAAACGTTGTTTGGAGACACGTGCCCTCAAAAAGTAATCCAGCCGACATTGTATCTCGAGGTTTCACCGCAGAAGAATTGCCAGAGACAATTTGGTTTTTCCAAATTTCCTTGAAGACGATGCATCAAATTGGCCTGGAACAGAGGAGGAGTTCAACATTGAAGTCTTGGAACGCCGAAAAGCAGCTATATTCAAGTGTACATCCGCTCAACCCACCATAAATGACGGAATTATCGATAAGCATTCCTCATATAATAAAATTATTCGAATAATTGCTTTTATTTTTCGTATTTTTAATAGATGCCCAGAGGACCGGACATGTAAACAGCAGGAATTAGTTCACATTCACCCAGTGGAGTCATCGTTTCACACATCCATCACTCTAATTTCGCAGCAGACAAGCAGGCTTTGGCCAATGGCAACTCTGTCCAGCCTTCACTTCAGAAACTGACGCCGTTTTTACAAGAATTGAACATTGGCAACAGCACGATCAAAATAATGCGTGTTAGTGGTTGGTTGTCCAATGCGCCAATTCCCTATGAAGCTCGTTTCCCTGCACTGTTGCCCAAAAATCATCGTTTCGTCAATCTTTATATTGAACATTTGCATCGAATGCATTTACATGCCGGTCCTAAAGTCTTGCTGGGCATACTTCGTCGAAAGATTTGGATAATTAATGCCAGAGACGTGGTTCGAAAGGTTGTTCGTGGCTGTGTTCATTGCTTCCACTACAAGCCAAAATTGATGCAACAAATTATGGGAAATTTGCCAGCTTATCGTCTTCGAGCTCAACGACCATTTTTAGTAACTGGTGTCGACTTTTGTGGCCCATTCCTGACGTCATACCGTATTCGAGGAAAGGCACCTTACAAAACGTACATCGCCGTTTTTATATGTTTCGCATCCAAGGCAACTCATTTGGAGCTTTTTTCAGACCTCTCGGCCAACAATTTCATTTTGTGTCTCAAACGTGTTGTTGGAAGACGTGGTATACCTCAGAGGCTGTATTGTGACAACGCTACGAATTTTGTTGGAGCTCACAAAAGGTTTCGAGAACTCAAAGCAGCGTTCTTTCGCAGCGACGTCGTCCGCGAAATGAAATCCGTGTCTTCTCAGATGGGTTTCGAATTTTGTTTTATACCCCCTCGTGCCCCACACTTTGGTGGATTGTGGGAGGCAGTCAAATCTACCAAAACGTTGATCATCAAAAATATAGGACAATCTTATCTCACGTTCGAGCAACTGCAGACACTGATTGTCGAAATTGAAGCTATATTAAATTCTCGGCCGATCGCTCCAATTTCCGATGACCCTAATGATGGTGAGGCGCTAACTCCTGGTCATCTATTAATTGGATCTTCATTAATTTCAGTTCCTGATGAGTATTTCGATACAGCAAAGCAATCCGCTTTATCCCGATAGCAACGTATCTGATATTTGAAACAGCAATTTTGGCTACTGTGGTCCAGAGATTATCTTTTGTCGCTCCAACAACGATCGAAATGGTTTAGCGCTCTGCCGAGTATCAAAGAAGGTCAACTGGTCATAATTCAGGAAGACAATACTCCACCCCAACAATGGCGCTTGGCTCGTGTAACAAAAACAATTCCAGGACCATATGGGCGAGTTCGAGTTGTCGAATTAAAGACAAACCAGTGGAAAAGTTGCAGTCGGTTAAACCGACTTGTATATACCCTCACCCTCAGTAAAAACAGACAAGTCACATATTCCATAATAGCAACCTCAAAATACCGCATGTTATAGAAAAATATTGTAGAGTTTTTTCTCGAACATTTTAAGTAGGTACCAGAAGGCGAGTTGCCACACTTCCGTGTTTTCGTCCAAAACTTTGTCTAGCTATAGATTTACTAAATACAAAATTTGGGCAAGATCTCGTTGGTCATATTGAAAACATTACACGGCTTATAAGGGGCGGAATGGTACATTTGTATGGGAGGTACCAAAAGGGGAGGCACCAGACTTCCAAGTTTTTGTCCGAAACTTTGTCCAATTATATCTTTACTAGATACGGAATTTGGGCAAGATGTCGTTGGGCATATTTAAATTATTACACGATTTCTAAGGTAGGCGGGATGGTACATTTATATGGAAGGTACCAGACGGCGACTTGCCAGACTTCCAAGTTTTTGTCCAAAACTATTTCCAGCCATAGCTTTACTAACTACCGAATTTGGTAGTTAGCTATATATTTACTAAGTACAAAATTTGGGCAGGATCGCGTTGGGCATATTGATATAATTACACGATTTCTAATGTAGGCGGGATGGTACATTTACATGGGAGGTACCAGAAGCGGAGTTGCCAGACTTCCCAGTTTTTGTCCAAAACTTTGTCTAGCTATAGATTTACTAAGTACAAAATTTGGGTAGGATCGCGTTGGGCATATTGATATTAATACACGATTTCTAATGTAGGCGATATGGTACATTTGTATGGGAGGTACCAGAAGGGGAGTTGCCAGACTCCCCAGTTTTTGTCCACAACTTTCGCTAGCCTTAGCATTACTAAGCACAGAATTTGGGCAAGATGGCGTTGGTCATATTGATAATATTACACGGCTTACAAGGGGCGGAATGGTACATTTGTATGGGAGGTACCAGAAGGGGAGTTGCCAGACTTCCAAGTTTTTGTCCGAAACTTTGTCCAGTTATACATTTACCAAATACGAAATTTGGGCAAGATCGCGTTGGTCATATTGATATTATTAAACGGTTTATAAGGGGCATATTGGTGTTATTATACGATTTCTAAGGTAGGCGGGATGGTACATTTGTATGGGAGGTTCCAGAAGGGGAGTTGCAGACTTCCAATTTTTTGTCCGAAACTTTGCCCAGTTATACCTTTACTAACTACGGAATTTGGCCAAGATCGCACTTGCGAGTGTTGATATTATTACAGGATTTATAAAGTGGGCGAAATAGGATATTTGTATGGGAGGTACCCGAAGGGGTGTGGCCACATAGCCCATATGCAATCCCATAAGCAGTTTTGGAAAAATATTAAGCCATGCCAAATTTCAGAGTGATTGCTTAACTCTTTTGAAAGTCATCGTGCGTACCAGCAGGACAGACGGACATGGCTCAATCGATTCCGAAAGTCATGAATCGAATTTGGTTCCAAGACACCTGTGGTCTAATGTGGATATTTCTATGTGTTACACTTTTGAGCCGTATCAAATGATATATACCCTCCTACCCGTAGGGTGAGGGTATAAAAATGGTTCGTGTAGACGTCCAATACACAAGGTGGCTCCTGTACCGTGCCAAGAAAATGTTTGAAAATAAAACTTTCAACGGGGGGGAGAATGTCGGAGCAGATCGCCTAATTACATTATTTTATAAATGTTAATTTTTATATATTTTTAGAATTATTTATTTGTATTTATATTCATCCTTAATTCTTCGGACCACTCTAATGTACTTGATCGTAGGGCCACCCTTATATATATTTTCATCATAACAGAAACATACAAACAATATTGTATGTTTCGTTTTGTTATTCTTTTGATATTGTTAGAAAAGAAAGCAGCAACAATGCAACAGAAATTATTTTCTGTTGCTTTGTAGATCGTTTTGTATGTATGTACACACATACATATCATTAACGGTCGTTGTTTTAGTCTCTCAATTGTTTTTGTCATTTTTGTTCGATTATTGTTTTGGAGAATTTGGAGACCAAAACAATAACAACAACAATACGTATGACCATACGTGTTGTTGTTGTTGTTGTATTTCTATTTGTCGCTTCTTTTATGTTGTGGTCCATAGAAGAAATAGAATTTTTTGAAGTCAGTTGTTAAGTGACCGGCAAATAAACATAAACATTAAATTGAAACCCTTTCGTTTTTTTTTTCTGTTTTCGGGCGAAATATAATTAATTAGTTCTGCACAAACAGAAATTATAGCAGCGGCGGTTTGTTGGTTTTGTGGTAGCCACCCGCAATGTCACTTTTTGTGGCCATAAACTGTGCCAGCTCCTCATATTGCTCTGGTGTTGTTGTTTTCGACCTGTAAAATAATAGAAAATATTAATCTCTACTCCATTTTATACTTACATTTTTATTATTTTAATTTTACTTTTTATTTTTTATTTTACTCACAAATTTGATCTCTTTCCGCCACAAATTTCTAAACGTACAAAAACGTAGCTACGATTGTAGTGCAGAATACCTACAATCGTAAAACGGAACGCAACGGAATGGAACGCGCAATACCAAAACGGAGAAAATCCAATCGTGATTGTAGTGCAGAGTACCTAATTTTCCAAAACGGAGAAAATCAAATCGTGATTGTAGTGCAGAATAGTTGTGAATAATGCTTTTTTTTGGACTAACACTCAGGGGAAGCCCCCTATAAATGCAATGCACTGTGTTAGCGATAGGAAAGACGGGTATTGGAAGGAGGAAAGAGAGAGTAGTGTTTGTTGATGTTTACCTTGAATTTGGTAATGTCATAGCATTCAGGAAAAACACTTGCTGGAAAATTATTCCACATACGAACAGTTCGGCGGATATCTGACGAACAGATATCCGGTGATGATGTAGGGAGACAATAGAATTGGATACCCTACCATCCCCTATCATCACCACCGCTCTCCTCTGTACACGGCCCAGATGCGGCAAAGATGTTTTCGGAGCCCCTGCCCATATATGTGAGTTATATTCCATATTAGGCCGGATGTAGGTGGTTTAAATATTTACGAAATCAGATGAGTATTTTTTGCACCGCTTTAAAAACCCTAAACACTTGAATGCTTCTTTCGACACTTCGAATATATGGCTAGCCCAGCGAGCATCACCCTGTATCTTCATGCCCAGAACATCAAGAGTATCTGATACATTAATATCTACACCACCCATAGATATTGACGACGGTGCTGGATCAGTGGAACGTTTGTGTGACAACAAACAGCACTGGGTCTTTTGTGCATTGAAATATACTCTGTTCATTTGGCCACACTCACAAATCGCGATTGAGTGAGTCGTTCATCGTTCGCCTTTTGTCCTCGACTTCCGAAGGACTTGGCCGATGTTCAAATGAGTACGAATGCCAGAGGTTGCTGTCATCTGCAAAGGAGTAAATTGGGTTCACAGTCTGACCCAACAGGTCGTCAATGAAAATAAGAAATAGAGAAGGAGAGAGGACAGAACCTTGTGGTACTGACCTTATGTTACAATGAGAAGAGTGGGAATTAATAAGCGAAGCCATTCCAGTACTGAAACCATTTTATGAGATAAGGGTGTTAGGGGAGAGGAATGTTACACTATCTAAAGTAACAGTGTTATGAAATATTTTGTAGGGTTTCGTTGCCAAAAGTTTATCTTCAAATAGCAAAATATTGGCGATGCTGAGAACAATGCCACGAGATATTAACTGCAGGTTTGGTGGTTTCCACAAAAAAGATTTATATGCTGGCAGCACAATTTTGGACCATCAAACCTAATCTGCTCCTTTGCGGATGACAGCAACCTCTGTCATTCGTACTCATTTGATCATCGGCCAGGTCAACTGCAAGTCGAGGACAAAAGGCGAACGATGAACGACTCACTTATCCGCGATTTGGCGACGATTTGTGAGTGGGGCCAAATGAACAGAGTAGATTTTAATGCACAAAAGACCCAGTGATGTTTGTTGTCACACAAAGGTTCCACTGATCCAGCATCGCCGTCAATATCTATGGGTGGTGTGGATATCGATGAATCAGACACTCTTGATGTCCTGGGCATGAAGATACAGGGTGATGCTCGTTGGGCAAGCCATATATTCGAAGTGTCGAAAGAAGCATTCAAGTGTTTAGGCTTTTTAAAGCGGTGCAAGAAATACTTCACTCCATCTGATCTCGTAAATATTTACCACACCTACATTCGGCCTAAAATGGAATACAACTGCCATATATAGGCAGGGGCTCCAAAGATATCTTTGCAGCTTTTGGACCGTGTACAGAGGAGAGCGGTGGTGATGATAGGGGATAGTAGGGTATCCACTCTATTGTGTCCCTTCAGCATCGCCGGAATGTGGGTTGTATATCGCTGTTCTATAGATATTTCAACAGTATCTGTTCATCAGATATCCGTCGTCTGGTCCCTGACGTTAGAACATTTAGCCGGAATACGCGGCTATCCAGGGATTCTCATCCGTTCGTTGTCAAATGGCCGGTTGACCGGACGACGCACTATAGAGAAAATTCGTTGTTCAGCCGAACTATTCGCATGTGGAATAATCTTCCAACAAGTGTTTTTCCTGCCTGCTATGACATCACCAAATTCAAGGCCAACGTCAACAAACACTACTCCCTCTTTCCTTCCTCCAATACCCTTCTTTCCCATCGCTAACGTAGTGCATTGCATTTATAGGGGCATCCCCTTAGTGTTAGTAAAAAAAAAACGAATTTCATATGGAATCTAATAGGATCGATCGTCCAGATAATAACACTGCAGCCAGCATAAGAGAACTTGAGGAAGACCTAAACGAGGAGTACATTGATAGAACAAAGGACCCTCTTGATTGGTGTATGCATACGCTCTATAACGTCTCTGGGTAGTAGCAACATCTGTTCCATGTGAGAGGATTGTTTTTGTGCCACAGGACAAAGTATAAGAGACCTACGAACTCTTCTAAAATTTCAAAAAGTCTCAAGTCTCGTTTTTCTCCACAGCAACATATAAATATTTCTGCCATATATTCTAAAAGTCGGAATTATTTATTTTGTTTTTTATACCCTCACCCTACGGGTAGGAGGGTATATATAATTTGATACGGCTCAAAAGTCTAACACATAGAAATATTCACATTAGAACCCTAGTCTCTTTGCACCAAATTCGATTCATGACTTTCTAAATCGTTTGAGCCATGTTGGTCTGTACGTCTATCTGTCCTTCTGGTACGCACGATAACTTTCGAAAGAGTTAAACAATCCCTATGAAATTTGGCATTAGTTAATATTTTCCCAAAACCGCTTATGTGATTGCATATGGGCTATATGGCCACACCCCTTCGGGTACCTCCCATACAAATCGTCTATTTCGAACACTTTAGAAATCGTGTAATATAATCAATATGACCAACGCGATCTTGCCCAAATTTTGTATTTAGTAATATATAGCTAGACAAAGTTTTGGACAAAAACTTGGAAGTCTGGCAACTCCACTTCTGGTACCTCCATACAAATGTACCATCCCGCCAACCTTAGCAATCGTGAATTAATATTAATATCCCCAACGATCTTGCCCAAACTTTTCACTTAGTAAAGATAAAGCTAGACAAAGTATTCTTAGTAAAGCTGTAGCTAGACAAAGTTTTGAACAAAAACTTGGAAGTCTGGCAACACCCCTTCTGGTACCTCCCATACAAAAGTACCATCCCGCCCCTTATAAACCGTTTAATATTATCGATATGACCAACGCGATCTTGCCCAAATTCTGTACTTAGTAAAGCTATAGCTAGTCAAAGATTTGAACAAAAACTTGTAAGTCTGGCAACTCCCCTTCTGGTAACTCCCATACAAATGTACCATCCCGCCCCATTAGAAATCGTGTAAGAATACCAACGCGTTCTTGAACAAATTCTGCACTTAGTAAAACTATAGCTAGTTCAAAACTTTGAACAAAAACTTGTAAGTCTGGCAACACCCCTTCTGGTACCTCCCATACAAATGTACCATCCCGCCCTATCAGAAATCGTGTAATATTACCAATATGCCCGACGCGATCTTGTTCAAAATTTATCTTTACTAAGTAAAGCTGTAGCTAGATAAAGTTTTGGACAAAAACTTGGAAGTCTGGCAACTCCCATTCTGGTACCTACCATACAAATGTACCTCCCCGCCCCTTATAAATCGTTTAATATTATCAATATGGCCAACGCGATCTTGCCCAAATTTTGTATTTAGTAAAGCCATAGCTAGACAAAGTTTTGGACAAAAACTTGGAAGTCTGGTACCTCCCATACAAATGTACCATCCCGTCTACCTTAGAAATAGTGTAATAATATCAATATGTTTTATAAGTGGCGGGATAGTCCATATGTATGGGAGGTAGCAGAAGGGGAGTTTCCAGACTTCCATGTGTTTGTTGGAATCTTTATCCAGTTATACCTTTTTCACGAAAATTTTATGTAAATTTAACTTTACTAAATACAGAATTTCGGAGAGATTCGATGAGAGAATTTGATATATTTGTATGGGAGATACCAGAAGGGGAGTTGCCAGACATTCCAGTTTTTGTCCAAACCTTTGTCTAGATATAGGTTTGCTAAATATTGATATTGTTACATGATTAAAAGTGGCGGAATGGTACATTTGTATGGGAGGTAGCAGAAGATGTGTGGCCAGACTTCCAAGTTTTTGTCCGTCATTTTGTAAAGTTATAGCTTTACTAAATACAGAATTTTGACAATATATCGTAGTGCATATTGATATTATTACACGATTTCTAAGGTGGGCGGGATGGAACATTTCTATGGGTGGTAGCGGAAGAGGAATGGCCAGACATCCAATTTTTTGTCTGAAACATTGTCCATTTACAGGTTTACTAATACAAAATTTGGGCAAGATCGCGTTGGGTATATTGATATTATTACATGATTTCTAAGGTGCGCGGGATAGTACATTCGTATGGGAGGTACCAGAAGAGGAATGGCCAGACATCCAAGATTTTGTCTGAAACATTGCCCATTTACAGGTTTACTAAATACAGAATTTGGGCAAGATTGCGTTGTGTATATTGATATTATTACATGATTTCTAAGGTGCGCGGGATAGTACATTCGTATGGGAGGTACCAGAAGAGGAATGGCCAGACATCCAAGTTTTTGTCTGAAACATTGCCCATTTACAGGTTTACTAAATACAGAATTTGGGCAAGATCGCGTGGGGCAAATTGATATTGTTATACGATTTCTAAGGTGCGCGGGATTGTACATTCGAATGGTAGGTACCAGAAGAGGAGTGGCCAGACATCTAAGTGTTTGTCCGAGACATTGTACAGTAATAAGTTAACTAAATACAGAAATTGGGCAACATCACGTGGGGCAAATTCATATTGTTAAACGATTTCTAAGGTGCGCGGGATAGTACATTCGTATGGGAGGTACCAGAAGTGGAATGGCCAGACTTCCATGTTTTTCTCCGTCATTTTGTAAAGTTATAGCTTTACTAAATACAGAATTTGTACCAGATAGCCGAGGGCATATTGATATTATTACACGACTTCAAAAGTGGGCAGGATGGTAGATTTGTTTTGGCAAGTTGATGATGGCGTTGGGCAAATTGATATTACTACATGATTTCTAAGGTGCGAGGGACAGGTTTACTAGATACAGAATTTGGGCAAGATCGCGTTGGGTATATTGATATTATTACATGATTTCTAAGGTGCGCGGGATAGTACATTCGTATGGGAGGTACCAGAAGAGGAGTGGCCAGACTTCCATGTTTTTGTCCCCCATTTTGTAATGTTATAGCTTTGGACAAGATAGCCTAGGGCATATTGATATTATTACACAATTTCCAAAGTTATAGGTTTACTAAATATTGATATTATTACACGATTTCTAAGGTGCGCGGGATAGTACATTCATATGGGAGGTACCACAAGAGGATTGGCCAGACATCTACGTGTTTGTCCGAGATATTGTACAGTAATAGGTTAGCTCAATACAGAATTTAGGAAACATCGCGTGTGGAAAATTGATATTGTTACACGATTTCTAAGGTGCGAAAGATTGTACATTCGAATGGGAGGTACCAGAAGAGGAGCGTCCAGACATCCAATTTTTTGTCCATTTACAGGTTTACTAATACAGATTTGGGCAAGATCGCGTTGTTTATATTGATATTATTACATGTTTTCTAAGGTGCGCGGGATAGTACATTCGTATGGGAGGTACCAGAAGAGGATTGGCCAGACATCTAAGTGTTTGTCCGAGATATTGTCCATTTACAGGTTTACTAATACAGAATTTGGGAAAAATCGCGTTGGGTATATTGATTTTATTACATGATTTCTTAGGTGCGCGGGATAGTACATTCGTATGGGAGGTACCAGAAGAGGAATGGCCAGACATCCAAGTTGTTGTCTGAAAAATTGCCCATTTACAGGTTTCGAAATACAGAATTTGGGTAAGATCGCGTTGGGTATATTGATTTTATTACATGATTTCTAAGGTGCGCGGGATAGGACATTCGTATGGGAGGTACCAGAAGAGGATTGGCCAGACATCTAAGTGTTTGTCCGAGATATTGTCCATTTACAGGTTTACTAATACAGAATTTGGGAAAAATCACGTTGGGTATATTGATTTTATTACATGATTGGAGGAACCAGAAGAGGAATGGCCAGACATCCAAGTTTTTGTTTGAAACATTGCCCATTTACAGGTTTACTAAATACAGTATTTGGGCAAGATCGCGTGGGGAAAATTGATATTGTTACACGATTTCTAAGGTTCGCGGGATAGTACATTCGTATGGGAGGTACCAGAAGAGGAATGGCCAGACATCCAAGTTGTTGTCTGAAACATTGCCCATTTACAGGTTTCTAAATACAGAATTTGGGTAAGATCGCGTTGGGTATATTGATTTTATTACATGATTTCTAAGGTGCGCGGGATAGTACATTCGTATGGGAGGTACCAGAAGAGGATTGGCCAGACATCAAAGTTGTTGTCTGAAACATTGCCCATTTACAGGTTTCGAAATACAGAATTTGGGTAAGATCGCGTTGGGTATATTGATTTTATTACATGATTTCTAAGGTGCGCGGGATAGTACATTCGTATGGGAGGTACCAGAAGAGGATTGGCCAGACATCTAAGTGTTTGTCCGAGATATTGTCCATTTACAGGTTTACTAATACAGAATTTGGGAAAAATCACGTTGGGTATATTGATTTTATTACATGATTGGAGGTACCAGAAGAGGAATGGCCAGACATCCAAGTTGTTGTCTGAAACATTGCCCATTTACAGGTTTCGAAATACAGAATTTGGGTAAGATCGCGTTGGGTATATTGATTTTATTACATGATTTCTAAGGTGCGCGGGATAGTACATTCGTATGGGAGGTACCAGAAGAGGATTGGCCAGACATCTAAGTGTTTGTCCGAGATATTGTCCATTTACAGGTTTACTAATACAGAATTTGGGAAAAATCACGTTGGGTATATTGATTTTATTACATGATTTGTTAGGTGCGCGGGATAGTACATTCGTATCGGAGGTACCAGAAGAGGAATGGCCAGACATCCAAGTTTTTGTCTGAACCATTGCCCATTTACAGGTTTACTAAATACAGAATTTGGGCAAGGTAGCGTTGGGTATATTGATATTATTAAATGATTTCTAAGGCAAGATCGCGTGGGGCAAATTGATATTGTTAAACGATTTCTAAGGTGCGCGGGATTGTACATTCGAATGGTAGGTACCAGAAGAGGAGTGGCCAGACATCCAATTTTTTGTCCATTTACAGGTTTACTAATAAAGATTTGGGCAAGATCGCGTTGGGTATATTGATATTATTACATGTTTTCTAAGGTGCGCGGGATAGTACATTCGTATGGGAGGTACCAGAAGAGGATTGGCCAGACATCTAAGTGTTTGTCCCAGATATTGTCCATTTACAGGTTTACTAATACAGAATTTGGGAAAAATCACGTTGGGTATATTGATTTTATTACATGATTGGAGGTACCAGAAGAGGAATGGCCAGACATCCAAGTTTTTGTTTGAAACATTGCCCATTTACAGGTTTACTAAATACAGTATTTGGGCAAGATCGCGTGGGGAAAATTGATATTGTTACACGATTTCTAAGGTGCGCGGGATAGTACATTCGTATGGGAGGTACCAGAAGAGGAATGGCCAGACATCCATGTTGTTGTCTGAAACATTGCCCATTTACAGGTTTCTAAATACAGAATTTGGGTAAGATCGCGTTGGGTATATTGATTTTATTACATGATTTCTAAGGTGCGCGGGATAGTACATTCGTATGGGAGGTACCAGAAGAGGAATGGCCAGACATCCAAGTTGTTGTCTGAAACATTGCCCATTTACAGGTTTCGAAATACAGAATTTGGGTAAGATCGCGTTGGGTATATTGATTTTATTACATGATTTCTAAGGTGCGCGGGATAGTACATTCGTATGGGAGGTACCAGAAGAGGATTGGCCAGACATCTAAGTGTTTGTCCGAGATATTGTCCATTTACAGGTTTACTAATACAGAATTTGGGAAAAATCGCGTTGGGTATATTGATTTTATTACATGATTTCTTAGGTCCGCGGGATAGTACATTCGTATGGGAGGTACCAGAAGAGGAATGGCCAGACATCCAAGTTGTTGTCTGAAACATTGCCCATTTACAGGTTTCGAAATACAGAATTTGGGTAAGATCGCGTTGGGTATATTGATTTTATTACATGATTTCTAAGGTGCGCGGGATAGTACATTCGTATGGGAGGTACCAGAAGAGGATTGGCCAGACATCTAAGTGTTTGTCCGAGACATTGTCCATTTACAGGTTTACTAATACAGAATTTGGGAAAAATCACGTTGGGTATATTGATTTTATTACATGATTGGAGGTACCAGAAGAGGAATGGCCAGACATCCAAGTTGTTGTCTGAAACATTGCCCATTTACAGGTTTCGAAATACAGAATTTGGGTAAGATCGCGTTGGGTATATTGATTTTATTACATGATTTCTAAGGTGCGCGGGATAGTACATTCGTATGGGAGGTACCAGAAGAGGATTGGCCAGACATCAAAGTGTTTGTCCGAGATATTGTCCATTTACAGGTTTACTAATACAGAATTTGGAAAAAAATCACGTTGGGTATATTGATTTTATTACATGATTTCTTAGGTGCGCGGGATAGTACATTCGTATCGGAGGTACCAGAAGAGGAATGGCCAGACAACCAAGTTTTTGTCTGAACCATTGCCCATTTACAGGTTTACTAAATACAGAATTTGGGCAAGATAGCGTTGGGTATATTGATATTATTACATGATTTCTAAGGTGCGCGGGATAGTACATTCGTATGGGAGGTTCCAGAAGAGTAGTGGCCAGACATCCAAGTTTTTGTCTGAGACATTGTACACTAATAGGTTATCTTAATACAGAATTTGGGCAACATTGCGTGTGGAAAATTGATATTGTTACGCGATTTCTAAGGTGCGAAAGATTGTACATTCGAATGGGAGGTACCAGAAGAGGAGCGGCCAGACATCTAAGTGTTTGTCCGAGATATTGTCCATTTACAGGTTTACTAATACAGAATTTGGGAATAATCGCGTTGGGTATATTGATATTATTACATGATTTCTAAGGTGCGCGGGATAGTACATTCACATGGGAGGTACCACAAGAGGATTGGCCAGACATCTACGTGTTTGTCCGAGACATTGTACACTTATAGGTTATCTTAATACAGAATTTGGGCAACATTGCGTGTGGAAAATTGATATTGTCACGCGATTTCTAAGGTGAGAAAGATTGTACATTCGAATTGGAGGTACCAGAAGAGGTGCGGCCAGACATCTAAGTGTTTGTCCGAGATATTGTCCATTTACAGGTTTACTAATACAGAATTTGGGAAAAATCGCGTTGGGTATATTGATATTATTACATGATTTCTAAGGTGCGCGGGATGGTACATTCGTATGGGAGGTACCAGAAGAGGAATGGCCAGACATCCAAGTTGTTGTCTGAAACATTGCCCATTTACAGGTTTCGAAATACAGAATTTGGGTAAGATCGCGTTGGGTATATTGATTTTATTACATGATTTCTAAGGTGCGCGGGATAGTACATTCGTATGGGAGGTACCAGAAGAGGATTGGCCAGACATCTAAGTGTTTGTCCGAGATATTGTCCATTTACAGGTTTACTAATACAGAATTTTGGAAAAATCACGTTGGGTATATTGATTTTATTACATGATTTCTTAGGTGCGCGGGATAGTACATTCGTATGGGAGGTACCAGAAGAGGAATGGCCAGACATCCAAGTTTTTGTCTGAACCATTGCCCATTTACAGGTTTACTAAATACAGAATTTGGGCAAGATAGCGTTGGGTATATTGATTTTATTACATGATTTCTAAGGTGCGCGGGATAGTACATTCGTATGGGAGGTTCCAGAAGAGGAGTGGCCAGACATCCAAGTTTTTGTCTGAAACATTGTTCAGTTATAGGTTTGCTAAATATTGATATTGTTACATGATTAAAAGTGGGCGGAATGGTTAATTTGTATGGGATGTACCAGAAGAGGAGTGGCCATACTTCCATGTTTTTGTCCATCATTTTGTATAGTTATAGCTTTGGACAAGATAGCCTAGGGTATATTGATATTATTACACAATATCTAAGGTGCGCGAGATAGTACATTCGAATTGGAGGTACCAGAATAGGAGTTGTCAGACATCCAATTTTTTGTCTGAAACATTGTCCATTTACAGGTTTACTAATACAGAATTTGGGCAAGATCGCGTCGGGTATATTGATATTATTACATGATTTCTAAGGTGCGCGGGATAGTACATTCGTATGGGAAGTACCAGAAAAGGATTGGCCAGACATCTAAGTGTTTGTCCGAGATGTAATATGTTTTCTTTTATTTATTTTTATGAGAGCCTGCCTATTGAGGTGCCGGCGCTTAATAACGCCACTGGCAAAAATAAAAGGGTTGGTTGCTTTTGCAGGCACTCAAAAGCGCCAATGCAAATTTATTTTTAGCACTTTATAGCGCTATACAAAAAATGAATAAATAATGCCAATGGATCGGCTAGTTAAATTTTTACTGATCGTTTATTTCATGTTTTCCATTGTTTATAAACAAAACTAACGGTATCCTTAATTCTAGTTTTTCTTACATCTATATCCTTAAAAGTAAACAATGATTCTTAGTACTAAACAGCTGTTTATCAGCTGTTAAAAAAATTAGGGATTTATCCTATCGATAACACTACACCCTCACCCTTTAAAAAAAAATAATTTTTATACAAAAGAGAAAGAAAAAAAAAAATATTTTTAAGTACTTAATTTAAGTAACAATTAACAATTTTCATTATTCCATTTCTTTAACATGTTGTTATGATATTTTTTTAATTTCCCATCTACATTAATAATAGAATTTACTCCTTCTCTATCTACGATTCTATACGGTCCTCGATACGGTGCCTGATGCTTTTTTCTATCCATAACCCTCAAGAGTACTTGATCTCCTACCTTCAAATTAAGTGGATTTAAGTTTTCGTTTTGGAGTGTTCTTTTTATCTTTGCTTTCTCCAAGAATTCCTTGGCTTTTTGCAGAGAAAATTTTAATCTTTGTTTGATTTCAGAGGCATAATTTTCTGTATTATACAATTGCCTCTCTTTAATAATTTCGTCACCCGGTAAGTAGGGAAGTTTACCAAATACTAACTCATAAGGAGAATAGCCAGTATCAACATGTGGCGTCGTATTGTAAGCAAATGTAAAATATGGTATCCAAGACTCCCATTCATGATCTTTGGAAAAATTTAATAAAAATTCATTTAGTACTCTATGACTTCGTTCAATCGAGCCCAAGGTTTCATGATGATACGGCGCACTAAAAATCTGCCTGATATCGAATAACCTATATATTTCCGACATTAACTGGTTCGTAAATTCTGTGCCTTTATCTGACTTAAGCCTTTTAAAATTTCCATATATTAGTATAAATTGTTCAACCAAAGTTTTCGCGACCGTCTTAGCATCTTTCGTTTCCATAGGATAAGCTACAATATATTTTGTTAAATCACATTGTATCGTGAGTACATATCGATAATGATTAGATAACCTCAGCGGACCTACTGTATCAATCGATACCGTCTCGAAGCTTGTTCCCGGCGTGTCCGTTAAAGTAAATGGTTCTTTCGTATGTCTTGTCTGTTTGTTGATTTTGCACTGCGGGCAATCTAGTACATAATCCTTGATCATTCTGTACATGTTCTTCCAAATATATCTCTGTTTTAACCTCAATTTTGTTTTTCTGACACCCAAGTGTCCCCCGTGTGCTGAATCGTGGTAATCAGCTATTAACCCCAACTGTGTATCCCGACAAAGTATTCTCTTCGGTTCCTCATATAATAAAATTTTCAATTTTTTTTTTTTCATGTTGTATTCTATTAAAAACTGTTTTAAACTCTTCCATTGCCATTGTTTTAAATATATCATCATTTTTGTTCAATGCTAACTCGCGTATCCCTAAATCACGCATCTTTGATGTCAGTTTCTCCAAGGACAACTTAGTGTTCGATGGATTATCGCTGAATCCCGCCGTAATAAAACGATCTTCAATTATAATTTGTAGCTTTTTACCCTCCGTTTGAGGCGTAAACTTAAGTTTTCTCGTGTTCCGTATATCTGTTATTGATGTACAATCCCCTAGAAAAAGTTGATTGGGTTTTCCGTTGTTCATATATTTAGCACTGTTATTCGTATCTGTGTCTTTAGTAACTGTTTTCTCTTTCTGCATACTCCTTGTGATCGCTAAAATCATTTCACCTCTTTCAGTCTTACTGGGAATCATTGCTTTAAGGGTTTCACTGTTCAAGGTTATTCTCGACAAAGCATCAGCATTTGTATTCATTTTTCCTTTTTTTCAAAGTCATAATCGCATAAATCCATTCTTATACGAGTCATTTTTGAAGATGGATTTCTGTGTGCAAATAACGATACTATGGTCTATGATCCGTGACCACCAAAAACCTCCTTCCATATAGGTATGGTCTAAAAAAATTAATTCCCCAATGAATGGCCAATAATTCTTTCTCTATTATGGGTTTATTTACGTCATGTTTCGATAGGGTTGTACTCGCATATGAGATTGGTAAATCGGATCCTATCTCACCTTGAGATAAAACCGCACCTAGAGCGTAGTTAGACGCATCCGTGGTTAATATGAATGTTTTCGTAAAATCCGGGTATTTTAAAATGGGAGGCCTTAACAGCATGCTTTTCAGCGTTTCAAATGCTTTCTGACACGTAGAAGTCCACAGAAAAGGTTTGTTTTTCTTTAGGAGCTCGTTCAAACTCTTCGCTATGTCGGCAAAATTGGGAATAAAACGTCTGTAATAATTACAAAAGGCCTCAAATCTCCTGACCTCGTCGGCATTCGTAGGCACAAGATACGTTCTTATAACGCTATCTTTTGCTGAATCAGTCTTCACTCCTTTATCAGTTATAAGGTGTCCAAGATAGACAACCTCCGGTTTCAAAAAGCTGCATTTATTTGGATTAAGCTTTAAGTTAAACTTCCTTAAACTTCGAAATACATTCGACAAATTTTCGTTGTGGTGTTTCAAACTACACCCAAAGACTATTATGTCATCCACGTAAAGAAAAGCTGCTGCGTCTAAACCGCTTAATGCAATCGTTAACATTCTCTGGAAACTATTTGAGGATATCTTTAAGCCGAAAGGTAAGCGTTTGAATTGGAAATGCCCATTTGCCGTTGAAAATGCGGTAAGATGCCGCGAATCCTCGTGTACCACTAACAGCGGTGAGTTGTAGGGACTAATTGAATTTTCAATTATATCATCCTCTTGTAGGTTTTCTACCTGTTGATTCACTTCGTCCATCTGTGCTTGCGGTAATCTGTAACTCTTTATATAAACCGGTGTCGTATCCGTAGTTTGTATTTGTTGGGTATACAAATTATTCACACTTAGTTTATCTCCTGGAAGATGGAAAACATCTTGGAATTCCTTAAATATAACCATAATTGATTCTCTCGAGTAAGAGTCACTCGCTCCAATATCAATGTTACTCAAGACAGCTTCCAGCCTTCCGTCACTTGCTGCTTCTGATTTGTACGCATGACATATACTATATTCCTCCAATGGATGTATTTCACAGTCTATCTTATTAATGCTTACTACGTTATCTGTAGTATTCAATAGCTTAACATGTACCATCCCATGCGCTGGAATCAAACAATTCGCCAGAAATACTCCTTCTGTAAGCTCTTTGTTTAACACTATACTGTCTTTACTGACGCGAATATCCAGAGGCAGAATAATTTCCGACCTCGCAGGTACTACCCTACTAATCTGAGCTACGGGTCTCGAATTCATAGGTAGAACAATATCATTGTCAGCTACATTAAACGTTATGGTAAATGTTTCGAAGTCAATTTTGCACATACGCTGTGTCAAAATATCTCTTCCAATTATGCCATCGGTTGGGATTGGGAAATCACTTTCAACAATATAGAAATCGTGTGCTACCGTTGCTGATTCAACCGACAATTCCAATTTTGTAGCGCAAATACACTGTACCGCATCCTCCGTTATTCCGGTTAGTCTAGCAGATTTATTTTCATTTATATTAGTAAAATTCTGATCTTTGCAAATCGACACGTCTGCCCCCGTAAATATTAAAAATTTTAAACTTTTGTTAATGTTGTTGCAGTTGAGAGTTATAAACGCGCTGGATTTAGCTGATATATTAAAAATCCTTATATTTGGCCTTCCTGGACAACGTCTTCCGTCATCCGGCCATCTGAGTTCTGACTCCTCTGCGTAGGGAAAAGCTCTGAAGTTTCTGTTCCTCTGGTTGTTATACCCGCGATCTCTTGGACCATAATCTGATTCGATTGTACCACGCGCGTAACCATTATTACCTCTAGATTGGTTGTTCTGATAGCTCCCTCTGGAATTTCCGTAATTATAACTTGTATTGTTTGCAGATTGGTCTCGGTAGTCTCTCCTAGGATTATTGCCACCGTAACTGGCACTATTTCCAGCTTGATTATTCCGGGTGTTTCCTCTGAAATTATCGTTGTTGTAATTCCGGTTGTCCCTGTCGTAATTGTTTCTATGGTTATCGTATCTATTTCCGTAATTGTTTCTGTCACCGTTATTATATCTACCACCACCGTTATGTCTATTCCCTTCGGCACGCCTATCCGTTCTATGAACCGGAAATAAACTAAAGCTTTTCTCGGCTGTTACGCACCTTTGTGCTGCCTTATTTAAAGTGTTTGGCATATTTGCCAATAAAAGCGGTTGATACTCCGAATTTACTCCCTTTATAAAAACATTTAGCGCCACACTATCGCTAACATTATAAATTGCATCCTTAGTTTCCTCAGAGGGGTTTGTTAAGTTACCTATTTCAAATAAACTTAATTGATCAGAAAGCTCTGAAACCTTCTCCCTAAATTCTGTTATGCTCGATTCTCCTTGTTTTGTAGTTCCTAGCTCCGTTAATGTTTGTTGTAACGTCCTAGGATTTGATTAGCGTCTTCCAGACATTTCTTCAAACCAGCGAATGTAGTCGGTCTGTTTGAACGACCTAAAATGCTACGTACTTGGGCAGATAACTTGAAGTTATACACGTACTTAATGAATATTTCTTTATCCTCATTCCTTAATAAATCATGCAGCAACTCAGTCTGCGCAATAAAATCTTCCAAATATTTGAATGTGCCTTTGAATACTTGTAGGTTTTTACCTACCATTGAAATGTCAAATTGAGCCATGCTTGGTAAATTTCTCTCCTGCGTTTTTAAATTTTTCAAAAATTCTTCTATTTCTCCACGAAGTTTCTCAAATCTTAATTTGCAGGTAGCAATATCTTCCTCAGAGGTGATTTTAACTACTTCACTTGATTCTTCTTCTTTCCCTACTCCTTCACTTTTTGGAAATATTTTATCCACCGTACCTTGTAAAAATCCTAGCCTCTCTAGCTTTTCCTCTACGTATTTGTTTGCAAAAACTCTATTTTTACTTTTCTTTAAATTTACTTTTAATTTTTCCAATTCATCAATACATTCATTAATTAACTCCATTAATTTGAAATTTTTAAATCACTTTGTACAAAACAGTATTAAAAAATAATGTGAACAATATTAACTAAATAGTGTAAAATTCGTATAGTGTGAAACGCTCCCAATTAATTTCCTTAAAAATGGTTCGTATAGTGTGAACGCACCTAAATGCAACCCTGTACTAGCATATATGGTTGTATCGGGTCCTTGAGTAACCGGATATTAGTTAACCTATTTATACAACGAGCGGCTGTCAACCAGTATTTATTTATTTGCCGACATTTTGTTACGTGTTGTTTTTGTGTAATTCGCGAAAAAATAAAGTTTAACTTCAATTCCAATCGAATTAAATTAATTTATGTACAAAATATGTATTTCATTTCATAAAATTCATATGTTATTTATATTTAAATTGTTTTTCTTTTAGAATAAATAAATAAAATATGTGTTGTGTTTTATTGTTTAATTGTGCATAGTGTTAAGTTTTTTTTTAGCTGTGCTTCAATAGCTTCTACTCGTTCCCACATCTTTAATGCACTTTGGTAAGGTGGTGGGGGATCGTTATTTATTGTTGCCTTTAAATCAGCCAGTTGTCTTCGGAGCCGCACAATTCTGCCACCTCTCCTGTGTTTCGGTTTCTCGGTAGGGGGAATCCGTGTGAGCTTCTCTTCCTTTCGTTGTTGTTGCCGCTGCAAATATTGTTGAATTGTTATAGGCTTCGGTTGTTGGTAGTTTGTTGTCGGACAAGAGGACTCCACTGGAACGTTGTTGTTGTTTGGCAGGATCGCCATGTAATATGTTTTATTTTATTTATTTTTGAGGTGCCGGCGCTTAATAACGCCACTGGCAAAAATAAAAGGGGTGGTTGCTTTTGCAGGCACTCAAAAGCGCCAATGCAAATTTATTTTTAGCACTTTATAGCGCTATACAAAAAATGAATAAATAATGCCAATGGATCGGCTAGTTCAATTTTTATTGATCGTTTATTTCATGTTTTCCATTGTTTATAAGTTTTTCTTACATCTATATCCTTAAAAGTTAGCAATGATACATAGTACTAAACAGCTGTTTATCAGCTGTTACAAAAATTAGGGATGTTATACAGAGATATTGTCCATTTACCGGTTTACTAATACAGAATTTGGGAAAAATCGCGTTGGGTATATTGATTTTATTACATGATTTCTAAGGTGCGCGGGATAGTACATTCGTATGGGGTGTACCAGAAGAGGATTGGCCAGACATCTAAGTGTTTGTCCGAGATATTGTCCATTTACAGGTTTACTAATACAGAATTTGGGAAAAATCGCGTTGGGTATATTGATTTTATTACATGATTTCTAAGGTGCGCGGGATAGTACATTCGTATGGGAGGTACCAGAAGAGGAATGGCCGGACATCCAAGTTTTTGTCTGAAACATTGCCCATTTACAGGTTTACTAAATACAGAATTTGGGCAAGATCGCGTTGGGTATATTGATATTATTACATGATTTCTAAGGTGCGCGGGATAGTACATTCGTATGGAATTTACCAGAACAGGAGTGGCCAGACATCCAAGTTTTTGTCTGAAACATTGTTCAGTTATTGGTTTGCTAAATATTGATATTGTTACATGATTAAAAGTGGGCGAAATGGTACATTTGTATGATAGGTACCAGAAGAGGAGTGCCCAGACATCCAAGTTGTTGTCTGAAACATTGTCCATTCATAGATTTACTAAATACAGATTTTGGGCAAGATCGAGTTGGGCATATTGATATTACAGAATTTGGCGCGGGATAGTACATTCGTATGGGAGGTACCAGAAGAGGAATGGCCAGATATCCAAGTTTTTGTTTTAAACATTGCCCATTTACAGGTTTACTAAATACAGAATTTGGGCAAGATCGCGTGGGGCAAATTGATATTGTTACACGATTTCTAAGGTGCGAAAGATTGTACATTCGAATGGGAGGTACCAGAAGAGGAGTGGCCAGACATCCAAGTTGTTGTCTGAAACATTGTCCATTCATAGATTTACTAAATACAGATTTTGGGCAAGATCGAGTTGGGCATATTGATATTACAGAATTTGGGCAAGATCGCGTTGGGCATATTGGTGTTATTACACGATTTCTAAGGTAGGCGGGATGGTACATTTGTATGGGAGGTACCAGAAGGGGAGTTGCCAGTCTTCCAAGTTTTTGTCCGAAACTTTGTCGAGTTAGACCTTTACTAAATACGGAATTTGGCCAAGATCGAGCTTGAGCGTGTTGATATTATTACACGATTTATAAAGTGGGCGATTTGTATGGGAGGTACCCGAAGGGGTGTGGCCATATAGCCCATTTGTATGGGAGGTACCAGAAGGGGAGTTGCCAGTCTTCCAAGTTTTTGTCCGAAACTTTGTCGAGTTAGACCTTTACTAAATACGGAATTTGGCCAAGATCGAGCTTGAGCGTGTTGTTATTATTACACGATTTATAATGTGGGCGATTTGTATGGGAGGTACCCGAAGGGGTGTGGCCATATAGCCCATATGCAATCCCATAAGCAGTTTGCGGAAAATATTAAGCCATGCCAAATTTCAGAGTGATTGCTTAACTCTTTCGAAAGTTATCGTGCGTACCAGCAGGACAGACGGACATGGCTCAAACGATTCAGAAAGTCATGAATAGACTATGGTTCAAAGAGACTTGGGTTCTAATGTGAATATTTCTAGGTGTTACAGTTTTGGGTCGTATCAAATGATATATACCCTCCTACCCGTAGGGTGAGGGTATAAAAAAATAACCGAAATAAACATTCTCGCGCCGCATAACAAAAAAATCTTCTTAAGTGAGTTAAAGTGATTTTTTTTCAGGTTTACACAAGCTGAGGTGAATCGGTAAGTGTATTTCATATATTTTTTTAAATTTTAAATTCTTATTTGTAACTAATAATGAGCTCTGTCGAGATGATAAAACGCCAAGAGGTGGTGGGCAGAAACATTGTTAGGTTATATAATGAACTGAGCCGAGTGGCTCAGGGTAGTGTAGATAGGGAGAGCGTGAAGGAAAGTTTGACAAATTGGCGACTTTCCTTCACAGAATATAAAAAAGAATTTGAAGCGAATGATAGTGAACTCCGTCCCCCTTCACATACAATGGGAAAGAATGTGTATTTCACTGGTTCCTTTGTTACTGAAGTGAAGGATGCGATGGACAAGTTTAGCGTCATATATGAGCAGCTCTCGGCACAGCTAGGAAAGGAACTCAGAGCTTCTACTCTTACGTTAGAAAACAAGAAACAAGAGGAGTCCGGGAAGAGTAGGATAACAGGAAGATCAGAAAACACGGCACAATACAATGTTCCAAAGGGAGTGGGTAACGCCAGCCAGTTCCCAGAACAACAAGGTCATTCTGGTCAGTCGCAAAATCGGAGTCTCATACGCCAATTTCAGTATGCACTTGACGATTTGGAGACTAAAATAGTTAAGTGTGACCAGAATGAAGTTTCGACAAATCTTCTGAGGGAGAGATATAAGGTAGCAGAAGATTTGTTTATGCAGTATACCGGCCAGTTTCCTGACAATGAGTTGACGGAAGTGTTTTATTCGTTAAAGGACTCCTATGAACGGATTCCCGGAATAGGAAACGTCGCCACGAATCTGCCATTTAAGTTGCCCTCTATTGACATACCAATATTTAGAGGTCAACTGACAGAATGGGAGACGTTTAGATAGCTGTTCCAACAGTTAATAATTGACCAGCCAATTTCCAATACACAAAAGATGTCACTTTCACTTGGGAGGGGAGGCAGCAAGAACAATTTCAAAACTGCCCGCCAGAGAGGACTATTTTAATGTTGCCTGGAATTTGTTATTGGAACATTATTCAAACAAAAGGGCGACAACAAATCTGTTTTTCAAAGCAGTGTTACATGCACCTTTTGTAAGTTACAATTCACGGAGCGTAAAATACTTTTTAGAGATTGTAAATGAAAGTTTACAAGCACTAAACTCGATGAAGATTGATGTGGAGGAAATGCATCAAGCTTTCTTGTGTTTGTGCTACATCAGGTCAGTAAATCCTTCGGGAAGTAGGAGATCTTGGGAGGCAGGCCCAAAATGGTAAATCCTTCCAGATATGTTCAACAGGGAGAACGTGAATATGGGAATGCTACAAAGAGTTCACCAAGTATGTCAAAGGACAAATGTCCGCTTGGTTGTGCTGTACCACACCCCATCTATAAATGTTCTAAATTTCGGAGCCTTCCCATCAAAGAGAAATGGGATAAGGTAATGGAGCACAATATGTGTTCCAGATGTTTAAGTAATGGTCATGTCAAAAGGGTATGCACCAGTAATTTTTATTGCAAAAGCTGCAATGGCGGGCATCATTTGTTGCTTCATAGGGAGAAACAAAACCCTAAAAGTGCAGTGATAAATAAAATACTGACAAAGATAATTCTTGCATACTGTTAGCCACCGCAGTGGTGCAAGTAAAAAACGGAGAAGGCAATTGGGTTAACTGCCGGGTTCTTCTTGATAGTGGGTCTCAGGTATGTCTGATAACGAAGGCATTTAAAAGAGGTTTACGAATGAGAGGTGAAAGTGTTAGTAAAGAGGTAGAGGGGCTAGCGAAGCAAAAATCGTTAATAAAAGAAAAGATAGGAGTTAGCCTTCGGTCCAGAACGGCGGACTATAAAACAAATCTGGATGCATTGGTGATTCCAACAATAGTATCTGTAATAACCCGTATTAAATTGTACCAAACACACTTTAATTAACTTTGTAACCAAACTTCAATTTTATTTCAATCGTCTACTTTTTACACCTTTTCGCTAGAAATCTCAATTAATTATATGTAACAATTAAATAGAGATGAGTTCATGAAAATCGATAAAGATCAGTGTTGCCACATCCCTCCCACCTTTTTCAGTTTCAGCTTCAATGGTCCTTGATTTGGAAATGATGACGACTCCGACTGTAAGGCATCATACTCGCTGCAGTCGTGTTGGCTAGCTAATGCATCCGATGGATTGGATACGGGTGATGATGATTGATTGTTGATAGGCAGAAGCGGTTCCTTGAAGACGGGAGATGGTTCCGTGCAAAGACGTTGTTGAGCTGCTGTGTCCTCTGGAAATTGAGCGTCCGGAATCTTTTTCACCATGCTTATGTTTCTTGTATACGTTCGTCCTCCTCCAACAACTTTCACTTCACTTCCATTTCTCTCAACAACTTCATACGTCGTTCTATCAAAGTTCGGAGTGAGTTTATTGGGAAAAGTAACATTTTTCAACAACACCTTGTCGCCTACTTGAACGTTAGCGTCTTTTGCATTTCTCCTTGAGTCCGCCTTTTCTTTTCCTCTTTGTTTGATCATTAGGTCATTATCTCTTGCAGAAGAATCAATTACATCTTCGGTTATGTCCTCAATGCTGGGAATCTTATCACGAATACGCCTGTTTAATATCAGCTCACTCGGGGCTGAGCCCGTTGTGCCATGTGGTGTCACACTGTACATCAATATAAATTTTTGAATTTCTTCTTTGTAATCGCGCTTATTTGCCGCTGCTATTTTTAACCGTTTTACCAAAGACTTGTTCATATTCTCCACTTCGCCGTTTGCCTGAGGCCAATAAGGAGGTGTTCTGATTAAAGATATGTTATTTTCGGTGCAAAAACTTTTGAACTCATCGCTGACATATTGTCTCCCATTGTCGGTTCTTATTGTTTTGGGTAAGCCAAGTTTAGAGAAAATTTCTTTCATCGCCTTGATTATAACATCAGAAGAAATGCGTCTTAGGAAGACAACTTCCTGGTATCGCGAGTAGTAATCAATTATCACCAAAACATATTCGCCATTGGGCAGCGGTCCCAGTAAATCAGTAGCCAGAAATTGCCAGGGCCCATTTGGAAATGGGTGTCTCTGCAATGGAGTTGGGTTAGACGGTTGTGAAACGAGGAGACAATCACGGCACGCTTTCACGAAGGTCTCGGCCTCCCTATCGATTAAAGACCACCAGACCTTGGAACGAAGGCGACGCTTCATCGCCGACTCCCAGGGTGGCCCTCGTGTGCCAACTCCAACACCTTTGGTCTTAGCAAAATTGATCCCATAGCCGATAGCTCAAAACGAAAAAAGTAATACGGATTTGATATGTTCGAATCCCAACATCCATTCTCCATGCTGCAAATTGCATCACGAATATCCATATCTTTGCTACTTTCTTTGCTAATTTGGGAAATTGTTAAAGTGGCAGGAACTGTGTTTTCTATCACGCGGAAAAGTGACTCTTGGCCCGACCCATCAAAGGAGTCCTCCTCGGAAATGTTGCAGAGTCTGGATATTGAGTCCGCTATATTATCTTTTCCAGAGCGATATATTACTTTGAACTTGAAAGCCTGCAACCTAAGTAACCACCTCTCGATTCTCGCCGGAGGCTTTGAGGTCGGTTTGAAAATAGTTTCCAGAGGCTTGTGGTCAGTTACTAGTTCAAAATCTAAACCAGCTAGATAATAATAAAATCTTTCTACCGACCAAACTAAAGCCAGGCTCTCTTTCTCAGTTTGAGAATATCTTTTATCAGTGGCAGACAAGCTTTTACTTGCAAAAGAGATAATTCTGGGTTCACCATTATAATTGAATTGCAACAAGACAGCTCCCAAAGCGACAGGGCTTGCATCGGCTATCACTCTTGTTCTCAATTTCGGATCAAAATACGACAGATTTGGTATTTCGGACAACATCGTTTTCAATTTACAGAAAGCCTCCTCTTGTCTGCGACCCCAAACAAATTTTGAATCCTTTGTAAGTAGTATCCTGAGAGGATCGGTCATATCTGCCAAATCGGGTAAGAATTTCCCGATGTACGTTACTAAGCCCAAAAAGCTGCGTACCTCCTCTTTTGATTTTGGAGCTCTGAACTGTTGTATGACCTTTACTTTTTCAGGATCTGCTGTGAATCCATCTGCCGAAAGCACGTGTCCCAAAAATATGAGCTTTTTAGCTTTCCATACACATTTGGCTTTGTTTAAGGCAACGTGGTTTTTCTTTAAAACTCCTAAAACAGACTTTGATGCTTCATCATGATCTTCTTCACAGCTTCCAAATACAACAATATCATCAATATAATTTAGAGCGTTTCGGCATGTCGAAAGCATCCCTTCCATAATTTTCAGAAAAATTTCGGGAGCAGAGTTTACCCCAAACATTAATCGCTTATATCTGAACAAACCTTTATGTGTGACAAAGGTTGTGATTTCACGACTCGCCTCATCCAATTCTAGTTGGTGGTATGCAGACTTAAAATCCAGTCTAGAAAAGATTTTTGCCGACTTCAATCTGCTCATAAATGACTCAAATGTGGGCAATGGGTAATTTTCACGGAGAATGGCCCGATTAGCACATCTCATGTCAACACAAAGACGAATGTCGTCGTTTCCTTCGAACGCAATAACTATAGGAGAAATCCATTTACTGGGACCGAAGACCAGTTCTATAATATCAAGCCGCAACGCCTCATCCATTTTATTAGCCACCTTAGTCTCCAGCGCAACAGGAACACGGCGTACTGGTTGTTGGACTGGCTTTATAGTCTGGTCTATAGATAATGACACCTTAATGCCATGTATTTTCGGGAAAGGTTGTTCTTCTTTCCCATTAATGTGATTAACGTCTAATCCCAGTTTTAATACTTTTAGTTGGAGAGCTGTTTCTCTTCCCAAAAGAGATTGGTTTCCATCTTTGATGACATAGAAGGATGATATTATTTCGTTTCTGTTACCCACACGTATCGGAGCATCAAAGACCACAACGATTTCTAATGGATAAGCTGGCAGCATATGCTTTAAATTTGTTCGCAGAATTTGAGCGTATATTCCACATTACCGCCTCTGAGCTATTCAATATATTCCAATCGTTTTCACTTATAAGGTTAAAACGACACCCGGAGTCAATTACCATTTCGATATTTTTCCCACCAATAGTACAGCATAAATTTTCCTCATTATGACCATGATTCAAAATTTTGAAACAACTAAATTCGCGAATCTCAGATGTAACGTTATCTTCTTCCTCGATGCATCGAACATTAGCAGTTGGACGATTCCTTTTGTAGGGTCCGTTGTTGTTGTCGTCAATCTTCCTTTTTTTAGTTCTGCATCTTATTGCAAAATGTCCCAGTAACAAGCACTTATTGCATTTTGCCTTCCTGGCCGGGCATTCAGGAGAATTTGATAAGTGTCCCTTCCGTCCACATCGGCTGCACTCAACTGACAAATTTGATTGAGTGTTGATTTTAGTAGAAATTTTGTTTATTTGCTCTCTCTCAGTGCATAACAACATGCCCCGAGAGGTCTTGTTAATCTGCTCGTACACTTGGCATGCGTCTACTATTTCCGAGAGACTTTGCTCCTTCTCTAACAACCTCTTTTTCAAATCTAGGGGCGCCCACGAGTCTATTATTTTGTCCTTTATGGAAATTTCTTCCTTAGTTGTGCCAAATGAACATTTTGCCACTTGTCGGCGCAACCGCAGCAAAAACTTGTTAAAATTCTCGCCCTCGGTAGGAGTTATGTTCCGGAACAAATGTCTCTCAAATGTTGTATTTCTTTTTGGGGAGAAATATGCATTTAATTTCTCCACCAAAACATCATAAATCTTAATATCTCCCTGTTCATCACTTGCCACCAGAGCCCCAGGAATGTTGAATACCACCTCTTGCAACTGGGGACCACCCAGATGCAACAGCCTATTCCTTTTCTTCACATTATCAGTAATCTCTTCTGCAGCCAGATAAAGCGTAAACGATCTTAGCCATTTTTCCCATTCATGGCGTAGTAGTGATTTGTCTATTGCATCACAAAGGAAGGATTTTATGACTTCTGCCATCTCACCAGACAAAACAGCTGTAACAATAATTGTTAATGTCAGTATAATCTAGTCAGGCTGAAATGCCAAATTCAACATGTGTCTACACCTCAGGTGTCAATCCACATTCTACATATTTTAGATAATGCCGACTTTAATCGGTATCATACCTATTTTATTGTTCCTTTCTTCTTTTTTTTTGTAATTCAAGATACGCATAGAAGATTTTTCGCTCTAGAGAGAAAGTTAGAGAAGAACCAGAAATTAAAGGTTCAATACCGTGAGTTTCTCAGGCAGTATTTGGAAATGGGGCATATGGAAGTGGTAGAGAAGTGTTCAAAGATAGAAAATGGCTATTATCACATCATTGCGTCCTGAGACCAGAAAGCTCAACAACAAAATTAAGAGTAGTGTTTGATGTGTCTTGCAAAACGACCACAAGGGTGTCGTTAAACGAGATACCGCAAACAGGACCGAAAATACAAGAAAATTTGTTTAATATCTTGCTTAGATTTAGGAAGCATAGATATGTATTTTCGGCAGATATTGAGAAAATGTATAGGCAGATTTCGGTAGAGGAAAGTGATAGGAAGTTTCAATTAATATTCTGGTGTTGGAATGCCAATGAGAGTATTAAAACGTATGCACTGAAAACAGTAACATACGAAACAGTGTCAGCTCCATTGACAACAACAATAACAATTCAAATTTCAACTCCAAACGCATCCAACACAACAGACAACACTAAGGGCTTTTTTATTTTCCCTTTTCTGTCTTGTACTTGTGTTTCCCCCCTTCCCTAACCTTTTCGCTTAATACAAATAATACTGCGCTCTTCTTGTCGCTGTTCTGTTAGTTGTTGTAGGTATAACACTGAACAACTAACAGAAATAACAGCGGCGGGACGGGTGCAATATTATTTGTGTTTTGCTTTGACGTTATCTTGTTATTTGGTAGTGTTATGGCAGGTAGGTTTCGAATTCACTTCGCGAACATAAACGGGTTGAGGACGAATTTTTTTGCGGTATATGCACACATAAATTTCCATAGGCCGGATGTCCTCGCTCTATGTGAGACCCAGGTATGTGAGGATTCTGATCCACAGGATTTTCACATTCCTGGTTATCACACTCTTTCCTCTTTTTCTTCACACAGAGGCCTTGTGGTATTCATACGTAATGGTGTTGTGTTCAACATTTGAACTCACTAGATCCAGAATTTAACTCCCTTTGGGTTAAGTTCAGGATTGGATCGCACACCTTACATTTCGGGTTTCTTTACAGAAGCCCAAACCTGGAAAGGGAGGCTAACCTGAATGGCTTCGACGCCCTTTCTGACTCAATTTCGAAAATATTAGAATATTATCCGGACAGTGAAATTGTAGTTGCTGGGGATTTCAATGTCCATAATAATTCTTGGCTTTCCCATTCGAGCCATACATCTCCGGAGGGTCAGTACGCTGAGTTATTTGCCGCGCACAATGACTTGGCGCAATTAGTGAATGAACCAACTCACATTCCGCGTGTTGAAGGGCAACATCAAAATATTCTTGACCTTTTCTTAACCTCTCACCCTGAAAAGTATGAGGTTAACATTCTTGCACCTCTTGGTAACTCGGATCATTGCACCATTTCAGCATCCTTTTCGTTCTCCGATCTTCGAGCCACTTCAAAACCAGTCACGAAGCGGACAATGTATATATACGAAAAGGCACGTTGGGCCGAGCTCAACAATTTTTATCAGCAATTTAACTGGAAATTATGTTTCCTAGACAATAATGTCGATGCTGCTGCTGAAATGGTTGAGAAAATAATTCTTCTTGGCATAAACATGTTTATTCCCTCGAAGACTACTTCGATTAAACCTCCAAAAAATAGTTGGTTTAATCAGACATGCAAAGAAGCTGTCAGATCCAAAGAGGAAGCATTCAGAAAATGGCGTTTAAATTAAAATACCACTACTGAACTGCTACGCAAGCAGGCTAGATCAAATTGTGCCAGAGTACTTAGGCGCGAAAAACTTCTTCACGAACAGCGTCTTCGTGCTAAAGTTCTTTCTTCTCCCAGGGGAAGTAAGAGCTTTTGGTCATTCATTAAAAGAGTAAGGAACAATTCTTCATCTTCTATTCCAACCCTCGTTAACGGTGACCAGATATTCACTGACCCGGTTGACAAAGCTAACCTTATGGCTGAAATTTTTGCAAGGAATTCATCTTTGCCAGACAGCAGTCAACCACTCCCCGTGATCGAGAACGTATCTAGTTCGATGCCTCAGATATTTTTTCGAACACGTGGCGTTAAAAGGGTTCTTACAGATCTCAACGTAAATAAAACTCCGGGCCCGGATGGCATTTCAGCACTTGTCCTATGTAAGTGCTCTTCGACGCTAGCTCGTCCATTGCGCAATCTTTTCAGCATGTCGTACCGTGCTGGTATTTACCCTTCACGTTGGAAAGTTGCCAATGTTCAGCCGATCCCCAAGAAAGGTGAGGCTACTAATCCTGCGAATTACCGTCCAATTGCAATATGTTCTGCGCTCTCGAAGGTTATGGAGAGCATGGTTAATCACCATCTTGTAAGGTATCTAGAGTCTAACGGCCTTCTCAATGATAGACAGTATGGCTTCCGTAGAAATCGATCTACTGGAGACCTGATGGCGTTCCTTACGGAGCGATGGAGTCGATCCATTCACCGCCTTGGTGAAAGTAAGTCGTGGCTCTGGATATTTCCAAGGGTCTGGCACGGAGCACTCATATCAAAACTTATTGCATTTGGTGTCGGTAATATCTTCTCTCGATTCATATCGAGTTTTCTCAGGGATCGCTCTATACGAGTTGTTATAGATGGCGTCTCATCCAACGAGCATAGGAGGAGTGCCACAAGGCTCTGTCCTCTCTCCTTCTCTATTTCTTATTTTCATTGACCACCTTTTGGGGCAGACTGTGAACCCAATCTGCTCCTTTGCGGATGACAGCAACCTCTGTCATTCGTACTCATTTGATCATCGGCCAAATCCCTCGGAGATAGAGGACAAAAGGCGAACGATGAATAACTCACTTAACCGCGATTTGGCGACGATTTGTGAGTGGGGCCAAATGAACAGAGTAGATTTTAATGCACAAAAGACCCAGTGCTGTTTGTTGTCACACAAACGTTCCACTGATCCAGCACCGTCGTCAATATCTATGGGTGGTGTGGATATCGACGAATCAGACACTCTTGATGTTCTGGGCATGAAGATACAGGGTGATGCTCGCTGGGCTAGCCATATATTCGAAGTGTCGAAAGAAGCATTCAAGTGTTTAGGCTTTTTAAAGCGGTGCAAGAAATACTTCACCCCATCTGACCTCGTAAATATTTACACCACATACATCCGGCCTAAAATGGAATACAACTCGCATATATGGGCAGGGGCTCCATTAACATCTTTGAAGCTTCTGGACCGTGTACAGAGGAGAGCGGTGGTGATGATAGGGGATGGTAGGGTATCCAGCTCTATTGTCTCCCTACAGCATCGCCGAAATGTGGGTTGTGTATCGCTATTCTATAGATATTTTAATGGTATCTGTTCAGAAGATATCCGTCGTCTGGTCCCTGACGTTAGAACATTTAGCCGGAATACTCGGCTATCCAGGGTATCTCATCCGTTCATTGTCAAATGGCCGGTTGACCGGACGACGCACTATAGAGAAAATTCGTTATTCAGTTCGTTTGTGGAATAATCTTCCTGCAAGTGTTTTTCCTGCCTGCTATGACATCACCAAATTCAAGGCCAACGTCAACAAACACTACTCCCTCTTTCCCCACTCCAATACCCTTATTTCCCATCGCTAACACAGTGCATTGCATTTATAGGGGGCATCCCCTGAGTGTTAGTAAAAAAAAAAAAAAAAAAATGTTTGCAAAGGATTGCTGATTGTAAAACAAACCAGTTTCCAAAAGAAGCAGAGATCATAAGAAATGATTTTTATATGGACGAATTAATGACAGGCGGTGACTGTCTAGATTTGGGCAAATCATGTCAGGCGAATATGAGCAACATTATGTCTCAATATGGAATGAGGTCGCTGACACATGCAGAGATCACCTGTGCGGGAAAAAAAGATTTGTGGTGCTCGAGGATTCCGGCATATTAAATATGGAACCAGAATGTCATCTTGAGTCTGCAGAGATAAGCTTATGGGCGTACGATGCATATAAAACTGATGCCAACTACCAGTTCCCCAGTCTTAATTTGACTATATTCATGTCTGAATTAACGCATTTGAAGTTAAATGCCGACGTCGAAGTCTATAAGATGACTGATATTCCCAAGTCTAAGAATATATTAGGCTTTCCAAGACATTTCTATATACACCATCTCACGCACTATGGGCTAAGCGTTTCAACATGCATCATTACCGTCATCATCATACTTATCTTGATTTTGATTCTGAAAAAGATGTGCCGGATGTCATTCCAATATTTACCTGCAACCCTTGCGCTACCTCGTGTTATTTAGTGTATATGTAGACATTATTTGTTCGTTTCTTATTTGTTTTTGTTAAAAGATTAGTATCTTTTAAGGCCGGCAGTGTGTACAGTTCTGTACACATTGTAAGATTGGTACTACCTGTAGTTCCAACAATATGTTTGTCTTTTTTGTTATGAGTGTTAAAGGTCGTAAATATTGCCATTCTGTCCGCGTTTTATGACCAGTCTTATCATATAAGAATGAATGTGCATTAGTGCATTCATACAGTTTTTATGTATTGTTCGTTTGGTAGGTAGTACCTACCAGAAGGAGAGTTTTTTTTGTTCAAAACTTTGTCTAGCTATAGCTTTACTAAATACCGAATTTGGGCAAGATAGCATTGGTCATATTGATAATATTATACGATTTCTAAGGTAGGCGGGATGGTACATTTCTATGTGAGGTACCAGAATGGGAGTTGCCAGACTTCCATGTTTATCCAAAACTTTGTCTAGCTATAGCTTTACTAAATACAAAATTTGGGAAGATCGCGTTGGGCATATTGGTATTATTACACCATTTCTAAGGGGAGCGGGATGGTACATTTGTATGGGAGGAACCAGAAGGGGAGTTGCCAGACTACCAAATCTTTGTCCAAAACTTTGTCTAGCTATAGCTTTACGAATTTGTGCAAGATAGCTTTGGTCATATTTATAATATTACACGGTCTATAAGGTACATTTGTATAGGAGGTTTCAGAAGGGGAGTTGCCAGACACCCAAGTGTTTGTCCAAAAACTTTGTCTAGCTATAGCTTTAATAAATACAGAATTTGGGCAAGGTTGCGAAGGGCATATTGACATTATTACACGATTTCTCAGGTAGGTGGGATGGTACATTTGTATGGGAGGTACCAGAATGGGAGTTGCCAGACTTCCATGTTTTTGTTCAAAACTTTGTCTAGTTGTAGGTTTACTAAATACAGAATTTGGGTAAGATCACATTGGGCATATGGATATTATTACACGGTTTATAATGTGCGCGATGGTACATTTGTATGGGAGGTGCCAGAAGGAGACTTGCCAGATATCCAACTTTTTGTCTGAAAGTTTTTCCAGCCATAGCTTTACTACATACAGAATTTGGGCAAGATCGCATTGGTCAAATTGATAATGTTTCACGGCTTATAAGGAGCGGAATGGTAAATTTGTATGGTAGGTACCAGAGAAGGAGTTGCCAGACTTCCCAGTTTTTGTTCAAAACTTTGTCTAGCTATAGTTTTAATAAATACAGAATTTGGGCAAGATCACGTTGGGCATATTGATATTATTACACGACTTCTAAGGTTGGCGGGATGGTACATTTGTATGGGAGGTACCAGAAGGGGAGTTGCCAGACTACCAACTATTGGTCCAAAACTTTGTCTAGCTATAGCTCTACTAAATACCGAATTTGGGCAAGATAGCTTTGGTCATATTGATAACATTGCGCGGTTTATAAGGTACATTTGTATAGGAGGTTTCAGAAGGGGAGTTGCCAGACACCCAAGTGTTTGTCCAAAAACTTTGTCTAGCTATAGCTTTAATAAATACATAATTTGGGCAAGGCCACGTTGGTCATATTGATACTATTACACGCTTTCTAAGGCAGGCGGGATGGTACATTTGTATGGGAGGTACCAGAAGGGGAGTTTCCAGACTTCCATGTTTTTGTTCAAAACTTTGCCTAGCTATAGCTTTACTAAATACCAAATTTGGGCAAGATAGCTTTGGTCATATTGATAATATTACACGGTTTATTAGGTACACTTGTATGGAAGGTACCAGAAGGGGAGTTGCCAGACATCCAAGTTTTTTTTCAAAAACTTTGTCTAGTTGTAGCTTTAATAAATACAGAATTTGGGCAAGATCAAGTTGGGCATATTGATACTATTACACGCTTTCTAAGGCAGGCGGGATGGTACATTTGTACGAAAGGTACCAGAAACTTTGTCTAGGTGTAGCTTTAATAAATACAGAATTTGGGCAAGATCACGTTGGGCATATGGATATTATTACACGGTTTATAATGTGCGCGATGGTACATTTGAATGGGATGTACCAGAAGGGGAGTTGCGAGACTACCAACTTTTGGTCCAAAACTTTGTCTAGCTATAGCTTTACTAAAAACCGAATTTGGGCAAGATAGCTTTGGTCATATTGATAACATTACGCGGTTTATAAGGAGCGGAATGGTACATTTGTATGAAAGGTACCAGAAACTTTGTCTAGGTGTACCTTTAATAAATACAGAATTTGGGAAGATCACGTTGGGCATATTGATATTATTACACGATTTCTAAGGTAGGCGGGATGGTACATTTATATGGGAGGTACCAGAAGGTTGGCGGGATGGTACATTTGTATGGGAGGTACCAGAAGGGGAGTTGCCAGACTTCCATGTTTTTGTTCAAAACCTTGTCTAGCTATTTCTTTACTAAATACCGAATTTGGGCAAGATAGCTTTGGTCATATTGATAATATTACACGGTTTATAAGGTACATTTTTAAGAGAGGTACCAGAAGGGGAGTTGCCAGACTACCAACTATTGGTCCAAAACTTTGTCTAGCTATAGCTTTACTAAATACCGAATTTGGGCAAGATAGCGTTGGTCATATTGATAACTTTACGCGGTTTATAAGGGGCGGAATGGTACATTTGTATGAAAGGTACCAGAAACTTTGTCTAGTTGTAGCTTTAATAAATACAGAATTTGGGCAAGATCACGTTGGGCATATTGATATTATTTCGGTATTTACTAAATATCGAATTTGGGCAAGATAGCGTTGGTCATATTGATAACTTTACGTGGTTTATAAGATGCGGAATGGTACATTTGTATGAAAGGTACCAGAAACTTTGTCTAGGTGTAGCTTTAATAAATACCGAATTTGGGCAAGTTCACGTTGGGCATTTGATATTATTACACGATTTAAAAGGTAGGCGGGATGGTACATTTGTATGAGAGGTACCAGAAGGGGACTTGCCAGACATCCAAGTTTTTGTCCAAAAACTTTGTCTAGCTATAGCTTTAATAAATACATAATTTGGGCAAGACCACGTTGGTCATATTGATACTATTACACGCTTTCTAAGGCAGGCGGGATGGTACATTTGTATGGGAGGTACCAGAAGGGGAGTTTCCAGACTTCCATGTTTTTGTTCAAAACTTTGCCTAGCTATAGCTTTACTAAATACCAAATTTGGGAAAGATAGCTTTGGTCATATTGATAATATTACACGGTTTATTAGGTACACTTGTACCTAAGGGGAGGTACCAGAAGGGGAGTTGCCAGACATCCAAGTTTTTTTCAAAAACTTTGTCTAGTTGTAGCTTTAATAAATACAGAATTTGGGCAAGATCAAGTTGGGCATATTGATACTATTACACGCTTTCTAAGGCAGGCGGGATGGTACATTTGTATGGGAGGTACCAGAAGGGGAGTTTCCAGACTTCCATGTTTTTGTTCAAAACTTTGCATAGCTATACTAAATACCGAATTTGGGCAAGATAGCGTTGGTCATATTGATAACTTTACGCGGTTTATAAGGGGCGGAATGTTACATTTGTATGAAAGGTACCAGAAACTTTGTCTAGGTGTAGCTTTAATAAATACAGAATTTGGGCATATTGATATTATTACACGATTTCTAAGGTGGGCGGGATGGTACATTTGTATGGTAGGTACCAGAAAAGGAGTTGCCAGACTTTCAAGTTTTTGTTCAAAAACTTTGTCTAGTTGTGGCTTTAATAAATACAGAATTTGGGCAAGATCACGTTGGGCATATTGATATTATTACACGATTTCTAAGGTAGGCGGGATGGTACATTTGTATGGGAGGTACCAGAAGGGGAGTTGTGAGACTACCAACTTTTGGTCCAAAACTTTGTCTCGCTATAGCTTTACTAAATACCGAATTTGGGCAAGACCACGTTGGTCATATTGATACTATTACACGCTTTCTAAGGCAGGCGGGATGGTACATTTGTATGGGAGGTACCAGAAGGGGAGTTTCCAGACTTCCATGTTTTTGTTCAAAACTTTGCCTAGCTATAGCTTTACTAAATACCGAATTTGGGCAAGATAGCGTTGGTCATATTGATAACTTTACGCGGTTTATAAGGGGCGGAATGGTACATTTGTATGAAAGGTACCAGAAACTTTGTCTAGGTGTAGCTTTAATAAATACAGAATTTGGGCAAGATCACGTTGGGCATATTGATATTATTACACGATTTCTAAGGTGGGCGGGATGGTACATTTGTATGGTAGGTACCAGAAAAGGAGTTGCCAGACTTTCAAGTTTTTGTTCAAAAACTTTGTCTAGTTGTGGCTTTAATAAATACAGAATTTGGGCAAGATCACGTTGGGCATATTGATATTATTACACGATTTCTAAGGTAGGCGGGATGGTACATTTGTATGGGAGGTACCAGAAGGGGACTTGCCAGACATCCAAGTTTTTGTCCAAAAACTTTGTCTAGCTATAGCTTTAATAAATACATAATTTGGGCAAGACCACGTTGGTCATATTGATACTATTACACGCTTTCTAAGGCAGGCGGGATGGTACATTTGTATGGGAGGTACCAGAAGGGGAGTTTCCAGACTTCCATGTTTTTGTTCAAAACTTTGCATAGCTATACTAAATACCGAATTTGGGCAAGATAGCGTTGGTCATATTGATAACTTTACGCGGTTTATAAGGGGCGGAATGGTACATTTGTATGAAAGGTACCAGAAACTTTGTCTAGTTGTAGCTTTAATAAATACAGAATTTGGGCAAGATCACGTTGGGCATATTGATACTATTACACGGTTTCTAAGGCAGGCGGTATGGTACATTTGTATGGGAGGTACCAGAAGGGGAGTTGCCAGACTTCCATGTTTTTGTTCAAAACTTTGTCTAGTTGTGGCTTTAATAAATACAGAATTTGGGCAAGATCACGTTGGGCATATTGATATTATTACACGATTTCTAAGGTAGGCGGGATGGTACATTTGTATGGGAGGTACCAGAAGGGGAGTTGCGAGACTACCAACTTTTGGTCCAAAACTTTGTCTCGCTATAGCTTTACTAAATACCGAATTTGGGCAAGATAGCGTTGGTCATATTGATAACTTTACGCGGTTTATAAGAGGCGTAATGGTACATTTGTATGGTAGGTACCAGAAGGGGAGTTGCCAGACTTCCATGTTTTGGTTCAAAACTTTGTCTAGTTGTAGCTTTAACAAATACAGAATTTGGGCAAGATCACCTTGGGCATATTGATACTATTACACGCTTTCTAAGGTAGGCGGGATGGTACATTTGTATGGGAGGTACCAGAAGGGGAGTTGCGAGACTACCAACTTTTGGTCCAAAACTTTGTCTAGCTATAGCTTTACTAAATACCGAATTTGGCCAAGATTGCTTTGGTCATATTGATAACATTACGCGGTTTATAAGGGGCGAAATGGTACATTTGTATGACAGGTACCCGAAACTTTGTCTAGGTGAAGCTTTAATAAATACAGAATTTGGGCAAGATAACGTTTTGGTCCAAAACTTTGTCTAGCTATAGCTTTACTAAATACAGAGTTTGGGCAAGATCGCGTAGGGCATATTGGTGTTTTTACACGATTTCTAAGGTAGGCGGGATGGTACATTGGTATGGGAGGAACCAGAAGGGGAGTTGCCGGACTACCAAATCTTTGTCCAAAACTTTATCTAGCTATAGCTTTACGTCATTATGATAATATTACACGGTTTATAAGGTACATTTGTATGGGAGGTACCAGAAGGGGAGTTGCCAGACACCCAAGTTTTTGTCCAAAAACTTTGTCTAGCTGTAGCTGTAATAAATACAGAATTTGGTCAAGATCATATTGGGCATATGGATATTATTACACGGTTTATAAGGTGCGTGATGGTACAATTGTATGGGAGGTACCAAAATGGGAGTTGCCAGACTTCAATGTTTTTGTTCAAAACTTTGTCTAGTTGTAGCGTTGATAAATACAGAATTTGGTAAAGATCACATTGGGCATATGGATATTATTACAAGGTTTATACGGTGCCCGATGGTACATTTGTATGGGAGGTACCAGAATGGGAGTTGCCAGACTTCAATGTTTTTGTTCAAAACTTTGTCTAGTTGTGCCTTTACTAAATACCGAATTTGGCCAAGATAGCTTAGGTCATATTGATAATGTTACACGGTTTATAAGGTACATTTGTATGGGTGGTACCAGAAGGGGAGTTGTCAGACATCCAAGTTTTTATCCAAAAACTTAGCCTAGCTATAGCTTTAATAAATACTGAATTTGGGCTAGATCACGTTGGGCATATTGATATTATTACACGATTTCTAAGGTAGGCGGGATGGTACATTTGTATGGTAGGTACCAGAAGGGGAGTTGCCAGACTTCCATGCTTTTGGTCAAAACTTTGTCTAGTTGTAGCTTTAATAAATACAGAATTTGGGCAAGATCACGTTGGGCATATTGATACTATTACACGCTTTCTAAGGCAGGCGGTATGGTACATTTGTATGGGAGGTACCAGAAGGGGAGTTGCCAGACTTCCATGTTTTTGTTAAAAACTTTGTCTAGTTGTAGCTTTAATAAATACAGAATTTGGGCAAGATCACGTTGGGCATATTGATATTATTACACGATTTCTAAGGTGGGCGGGATGGTACATTTGTATGGTAGGTACCAGAAAAGGAGTTGCCAGACTTCCAAGTTTATGTTCAAAAACTTTGTCTAGCTATAGCTTTAATAAAAACAGAATTTGGGCAAGATCACGTTGGGCATATTGATATTAGTACACGATTTCTAAGGTAGGCGGGATGGTACATTTGTATGGTAGGTACCAGAAGGGGAGTTGCCAGACTTCCATGTTTTTGGTCAAAACTTTGTATAGTTGTAGCTTTAATAAATACAGAATTTGGGCAAGATCACGTTGGGCATATTGATACTATTACACGCTTTCTAAGGCAGGCGGTATGGTACATTTGTATGGGAGGTACCAGAAGGGGAGTTGCCAGACTTCCATGTTTTTGTTCAAAACTTTGTCTAGTTGTAGCTTTAATAAATACAGAATGTGGGCAAGATCACGTTGGGCATATTGATATTATTACACGATTTCTAAGGTAGGCGAGATGGTACATTTGTATGGGAGGTACCAGAAGGGGAGTTGCGAGACTCCCAACTTTTGGTCCAAAATTTTGCCTCGCTATAGCTTTACTAAATACCGAATTTGGGCAAGATAGCGTTGGTCATATTGATAACTTTACGCGGTTTATAAGAGGCGTAATGGTACATTTGTATGGTAGGTACCAGAAGGGGAGTTGCCAGACTTCCATGCTTTTAGTCAAAACTTTGTCTAGTTGTAGCTTTAATAAATACAGAATTTAGGCAAGATCACGTTGGGCATATTGATACTATTACACGCTTTTTAAGGCAGGCGGTATGGTACATTTGTATGGGAGGTACCAGAAGGGGAGTTGCCAGACTTCCATGTTTTTGTTCAAAACTTTGTCTAGTTGTAGCTTTAATATATACAGAATTTGGGCAAGATCACGTTGGGCATATTGATATTATTACACGATTTCTAAGGTGGGCGGGATGGTACATTTGTATGGTAGGTACCAGAAAAGGAGTTGCCAGACTTCCAAGTTTATGTTCAAAAACTTTGTCTAGCTATAGCTTTAATAAAAACAGAATTTGGGCAAGATCACGTTGGGCATATTGATATTATTACACGATTTCTAAGGTAGGCGGGATGTTACATTTGTATGGTAGGTACCAGAAGGGGAGTTGCCAGACTTCCATGTTTTTGGTCAAAACTTTGTATAGTTGTAGCTTTAATAAATACAGAATTTGGGCAAGATCACGTTGGGCATATTGATACTATTACACGCTTTCTAAGGCAGGCGGTATGGTACATTTGTATGGGAGGTACCAGAAGGGGAGTTGCCAGACTTCCATGTTTTTGTTCAAAACTTTGTCTAGTTGTAGCTTTAATAAATACAGAATGTGGGCAAGATCACGTTGGGCATATTGATATTATTACACGATTTCTAAGGTAGGCGGGATGGTACATTTGTATGGGAGGTACCAGAAGGGGAGTTGCGAGACTTCCATGTTTTTGGTCAAAACTTTGTATAGTTGTAGCTTTAATAAATACAGAATGTGGGCAAGATCACGTTGGGCATATTGATATTATTACACGATTTCTAAGGTAGGCGGGATGGTACATTGGTAGGGGAGGAACCAGAAGGGGAGTTGCGAGACTTCCATGTTTTTGGTCAAAACTTTGTATAGTTGTAGCTTTAATAAATACAGAATGTGGGCAAGATCACGTTGGGCATATTGATATTATTACACGATTTCTAAGGTAGGCGGGATGGTACATTGGTAGGGGAGGAACCAGAAGGGGAGTTGCCAGACTACCAAATCTTTGTCCAAAACTTTATCTAGCTATAGCTTTACGTCATTATGATAATATTACACGGTTTATAAGGTACATTTGTATGGGAGGTACCAGAAGGGGAGTTGCGAGACTCCCAACTTTTGGTCCAAAATTTTGCCTCGCTATAGCTTTACTAAATACCGAATTTGGGCAAGATAGCGTTGGTCATATTGATAACTTTACGCGGTTTATAAGAGGCGTAATGGTACATTTGTATGGTAGGTACCAGAAGGGGAGTTGCCAGACTTCCATGTTTTTGTTCAAAACTTTGTCTAGTTGTAGCTTTAATAAATACAGATTTTGGGCAAGATCACGTTGGGCATATTGATACTATTACACGCTTTCTAAGGTAGGCGGGATGTTACATTTGTATGGTAGGTACCAGAAGGGGAGTTGCCAGACTTCCATGTTTTTGGTCAAAACTTTGTATAGTTGTAGCTTTAATAAATACAGAATTTGGCCAAGATTGCTTTGGTCATATTGATAACATTACGCGGTTTATAAGGGGCGAAATGGTGCATTTGTATGACAGGTACCCGAAACTTTGTCTAGGTGTAGCTTTAATAAATACAGAATTTGGGCAAGATAACGTTTTGGTCCAAAACTTTGTCTAGCTATAGCTTTACTAAATACAGAGTTTGGGCAAGATCGCGTAGGGCATATTGGTGTTTTTACACGATTTCTAAGGTAGGCGGGATGGTACATTGGTATGGGAGGAACCAGAAGGGGAGTTGCCAGACTACCAAATCTTTGTCCAAAACTTTATCTAGCTATAGCTTTACGTCATTATGATAATATTACACGGTTTATAAGGTACATTTGTATGGGAGGTACCAGAAGGGGAGTTGCCAGACACCCAAGTTTTTGTCCAAAAACTTTGTCTAGCTGTAGCTGTAGTAAATACAGAATTTGGTCAAGATCATATTAGGCATATGGATATTATTACACGGTTTATAAGGTGCGTGATGGTACAATTGTATGGGAGGTACCAAAATGGGAGTTGCCAGACTTCAATGTTTTTGTTCAAAACTTTGTCTAGTTGTAGCTTTAATAAATACAGAATTTGGTCAAGATCATATTGGGCATATGGATATTATTACACGGTTTATAAGGTGCGTGATGGTACAATTGTATGGGAGGTACCAAAATGGGAGTTGCCAGACTTCAATGTTTTTGTTCAAAACTTTGTCTAGTTGTACCTTTACTAAATACCGAATTTGGCCAAGATAGCTTAGGTCATATTGATAATGTTACACGGTTTATAAGGTACATTTGTATGGGTGGTACCAGAAGGGGAGTTGTCAGACATCCAAGTTTGTGTCCAAAAACTTAGCCTAGCTATAGCTTTAATAAATACTGAATTTGGGCTAGATCACGTTTGGCATATTGATAATATTACACGATTTCTAAGGTTGGCGGGATGGTAAATTTGTATGGGAGGTATCAGAAGGGGAGTTGCCATACTACCAAGTATATGTCCAAAACTTTATCTAGCTATAGCTTTACTAAATACCGAATTTGGGCAAGATAGCTTTGGCCATATTGATAATATTACACGGTTTATAAGGGGCGTAATGGTACATTTGTATGGGAGGTACCAGAAGGGGAGTTGCCAGACTTCCATGTTTTTGTTCAAAACGTTGTCTAGTTGTAGCTTTAATAAATACAGAATTTGGGCAAGATCACGTTGGGCATATTGATATTTTTTCACGATTTCTAATGTAGGCGGGATGGTACATTTGGGAGGTACTAGAAGGGGAGTTGCCAGACATCCAAGTTTTTGTCCAAAAACTTTGTCTAGCTATAGCTTTAATAAATACAGAATTTGGGCAAGATCACGTTGGTATTATTACACGATTTCTAAGGTAAGCGGGATGGTACATTTGTATGGGAGGTACCAGAAGGGGAGTTGCAAGACTACCAAGTTTTGGTCCAAAACTTTGTGTAGCTATAGCTTTAATAAATACAGAATTTGGGCAAGATCACGTTGGTATTATTACACGATTTCTAAGGTAGGCGGGATGGTACATTTGAATGGGAGGTACCAGAAGGGGAGTTGCCAGACTTCCAAGTTTTTGTCCAAATACTTTGTCTAGCTAAATACAGAATTCGGACGAGATCGCGATAGTTATATTGATAATATTAAAGGATTTCTAAGGGGCGGGATGGTACATTTGTATGGAAGGTATCAGTAGGGGAGTTGCCAGGTTTCCAAGTTTATCTCCACATACTTTGTCTAGCTACAGCTTTAATAAATACAGAATTTGGGCAAGATCGCGTTGGTCATATTGAAAGTATTACACGGTTTATAAGGGCGGGATGGTACATTTAAATGGCAGGTACCAGAAGGGGAGTTGCCAGACATCCAAGTTTTTGTCCAAAAAATTTGTTGGCTGAAGCTTTTTCCAGCCATAGATTTAATAACTACAGAATATGGACAAGATCACGTTGGTCATATTGATAATATTACACGGTTTATAAGGGGAGGGATGGTACATTTGTATGGGTTGTACCAGAAGAGGAGTTCCCTAGCTCTACCTTTACGAATTATAGAATTTGGGCAAGATCGCGTTGGTCATATCGATAATATTACACTGTAAATCAGGGGCGCAATGATACATTTGTATGGGAGGTACCAGAAGGGGAGTTGCCAGACTCCCAAGTTTTGTCCAAAACTTTGCATAGCTCCAGCTTTACTAAATACAGAATTCGGGCGAGATCGCGATGGTTATATTGATAATATTAAACGCTTTGTAAGGGGCTGGATGGTACATTTAAATGGGAGGTACGAGAAGGGGAGTTGCCAGACTTCCAAGTTTTTGCCCAAAACTATGTCTAGATATAGCTTTACTAAATACAAAATTTTGGCAAGATCGCGTTGCACATATTGGTATTATTACACCATTTCTAAGGTAGGCGGGATGGTACATTTCTTGAGAGGTACCAGAAGGGAAGTTGCCAGACTACCAACTCTTTGTATAAAACTTTGTCTAGCTATAGCTTTACTAAATACCGAATTTGGGCAAGATAGCTTTGGTCATATTGATAATATTTTACGGTACATTTGTATGGGAGGTACCAGAAGGGGAGTTGCCAGACATCCAAGTTTTTGTCCAAAAACTCTGTCTAGCTATAGCTTTAATAAATACAGAATTTAGGCAAGATCGCGTTGGGCGTATTGGTATTATTACACCATTTCTAAGGTAGGCGGGATGGTACATTTCTTGAGAGGTACCAGAAGGGAAGTTGCCAGACTAGCAAATCTTTGTCTAAAACTTTGTCTAGCTATAGCTTTACTAAATACCGAATTTGGGCAAGATAGCTTTGGCCATATTGATAATATTACACGGTTTCAGGGGCGGAATGTTACATTTGTATGGGGGGTTCCAGAAGAGGAGTTGCCAGACTCCCAAGTTTTGTCCAAAATTTTGCCTAGCTCCATCTTTACTAAATACAGAATTCAGGGGAGATCGCGATGGTTATATTGATAATATTAAACGATTTCTAAGGGGCGGGATGGTACATTTGTATGGGAGGTATCAGTAGGGGAGTTGCCAGACTTCCAAGTGTTTGTCCAAAACTTTGTCTAGCTATACCTTTACTAAATACAAAATTTGGGCAAGATCGCGTTGGGCGTATTGGTATTATTACACCATTTCTAAGGTAGGCGGGATGGTACATTTCTTGAGAGGTACCAGAAGGGAAGATGCCAGACTACCAAATCTTTGTCTAAAACTTTGTCTAGCTATAGCTTTACTAAATACCGAATTTGGGCAAGATAGCTTTGGCCATATTGATAATATTACACGGTTTATAAGGTAAATTTTTAGGGAGATACTAGAAGGGGAGTTGCCAGACATCCAATTTTTTTTCCAAAAACTTTGTCTAGCTATAGCTTTAATAAAAACAGAATTTGGGCAAGATCACGTTGGGCATATTGATATTAGTACACGATTTCTAAGGTAGGCGGGATGGTACATTTGTATGGGAGGTACCAGAAGGGGAGTTGCCAGACTTCCATGTTTTTGGTCAAAACTTTGTATAGTTGTAGCTTTAATAAATACAGAATTTGGGCAAGATCACGTTGGGCATATTGATACTATTACACGCTTTCTAAGGCAGGCGGTATGGTACATTTGTATGGGAGGTACCAGAAGGGGAGTTGCCAGACTTCCATGTTTTTGTTCAAAACTTTGTCTAGTTGTAGCTTTAATAAATACAGAATGTGGGCAAGATCACGTTGGGCATATTGATATTATTACACGATTTCTAAGGTAGGCGAGATGGTACATTTGTATGGGAGGTACCAGAAGGGGAGTTGCGAGACTCCCAACTTTTGGTCCAAAATTTTGCCTCGCTATAGCTTTACTAAATACCGAATTTGGGCAAGATAGCGTTGGTCATATTGATAACTTTACGCGGTTTATAAGAGGCGTAATGGTACATTTGTATGGTAGGTACCAGAAGGGGAGTTGCCAGACTTCCATGCTTTTAGTCAAAACTTTGTCTAGTTGTAGCTTTAATAAATACAGAATTTAGGCAAGATCACGTTGGGCATATTGATACTATTACACGCTTTCTAAGGCAGGCGGTATGGTACATTTGTATGGGAGGTACCAGAAGGGGAGTTGCCAGACTTCCATGTTTTTGTTCAAAACTTTGTCTAGTTGTAGCTTTAATATATACAGAATTTGGGCAAGATCACGTTGGGCATATTGATATTATTACACGATTTCTAAGGTGGGCGGGATGGTACATTTGTATGGTAGGTACCAGAAAAGGAGTTGCCAGACTTCCAAGTTTATGTTCAAAAACTTTGTCTAGCTATAGCTTTAATAAAAACAGAATTTGGGCAAGATCACGTTGGGCATATTGATATTATTACACGATTTGTAAGGTAGGCGGGATGTTACATTTGTATGGTAGGTACCAGAAGGGGAGTTGCCAGACTTCCATGTTTTTGGTCAAAACTTTGTATAGTTGTAGCTTTAATAAATACAGAATTTGGGCAAGATCACGTTGGGCATATTGATACTATTACACGCTTTCTAAGGCAGGCGGTATGGTACATTTGTATGGGAGGTACCAGAAGGGGAGTTGCCAGACTTCCATGTTTTTGTTCAAAACTTTGTCTAGTTGTAGCTTTAATAAATACAGAATGTGGGCAAGATCACGTTGGGCATATTGATATTATTACACGATTTCTAAGGTAGGCGGGATGGTACATTTGTATGGGAGGTACCAGAAGGGGAGTTGCGAGACTCCCAACTTTTGGTCCAAAATTTTGCCTCGCTATAGCTTTACTAAATACCGAATTTGGGCAAGATAGCGTTGGTCATATTGATAACTTTACGCGGTTTATAAGAGGCGTAATGGTACATTTGTATGGTAGGTACCAGAAGGGGAGTTGCCAGACTTCCATGTTTTTGTTCAAAACTTTGTCTAGTTGTAGCTTTAATAAATACAGATTTTGGGCAAGATCACGTTGGGCATATTGATACTATTACACGCTTTCTAAGGTAGGCGGGATGTTACATTTGTATGGTAGGTACCAGAAGGGGAGTTGCCAGACTTCCATGTTTTTGGTCAAAACTTTGTATAGTTGTAGCTTTAATAAATACAGAATTTGGCCAAGATTGCTTTGGTCATATTGATAACATTACGCGGTTTATAAGGGGCGAAATGGTGCATTTGTATGACAGGTACCCGAAACTTTGTCTAGGTGTAGCTTTAATAAATACAGAATTTGGGCAAGATAACGTTTTGGTCCAAAACTTTGTCTAGCTATAGCTTTACTAAATACAGAGTTTGGGCAAGATCGCGTAGGGCATATTGGTGTTTTTACACGATTTCTAAGGTAGGCGGGATGGTACATTGGTATGGGAGGAACCAGAAGGGGAGTTGCCAGACTACCAAATCTTTGTCCAAAACTTTATCTAGCTATAGCTTTACGTCATTATGATAATATTACACGGTTTATAAGGTACATTTGTATGGGAGGTACCAGAAGGGGAGTTGCCAGACACCCAAGTTTTTGTCCAAAAACTTTGTCTAGCTGTAGCTGTAGTAAATACAGAATTTGGTCAAGATCATATTGGGCATATGGATATTATTACACGGTTTATAAGGTGCGTGATGGTACAATTGTATGGGAGGTACAAAAATGGGAGTTGCCAGACTTCAATGTTTTTGTTCAAAACTTTGTCTAGTTGTAGCTTTAATAAATACAGAATTTGGTCAAGATCATATTGGGCATATGGATATTATTACACGGTTTATAAGGTGCGTGATGGTACAATTGTATGGGAGGTACCAAAATAGGAGTTGCCAGACTTCAATGTTTTTGTTCAAAACTTTGTCTAGTTGTACCTTTACTAAATACCGAATTTGGCCAAGATAGCTTAGGTCATATTGATAATGTTACACGGTTTATAAGGTACATTTGTATGGGTGGTACCAGAAGGGGAGTTGTCAGACATCCAAGTTTGTGTCCAAAAACTTAGCCTAGCTATAGCTTTAATAAATACTGAATTTGGGCTAGATCACGTTTGGCATATTGATAATATTACACGATTTCTAAGGTTGGCGGGATGGTAAATTTGTATGGGAGGTATCAGAAGGGGAGTTGCCATACTACCAAGTATATGTCCAAAACTTTATCTAGCTATAGCTTTACTAAATACCGAATTTGGGCAAGATAGCTTTGGCCATATTGATAATATTACACGGTTTATAAGGGGCGTAATGGTACATTTGTATGGGAGGTACCAGAAGGGGAGTTGCCAGACTTCCATGTTTTTGTTCAAAACGTTGTCTAGTTGTAGCTTTAATAAATACAGAATTTGTGCAAGATCACGTTGGGCATATTGATATTTTTTCACGATTTCTAATGTAGGCGGGATGGTACATTTGGGAGGTACTAGAAGGGGAGTTGCCAGACATCCAAGTTTTTGTCCAAAAACTTTGTCTAGCTATAGCTTTAATAAATACAGAATTTGGGCAAGATCACGTTGGTATTATTACACGATTTCTAAGGTAAGCGGGATGGTACATTTGTATGGGAGGTACCAGAAGGGGAGTTGCAAGACTACCAAGTTTTGGTCCAAAACTTTGTGTAGCTATAGCTTTAATAAATACAGAATTTGGGCAAGATCACGTTGGTATTATTACACGATTTCTAAGGTAGGCGGGATGGTACATTTGAATGGGAGGTACCAGAAGGGGAGTTGCCAGACTTCCAAGTTTTTGTCCAAAAACTCTGTCTAGCTATAGCTTTAATAAATACAGAATTTAGGCAAGATCGCGTTGGGCGTATTGGTATTATTACACCATTTCTAAGGTAGGCGGGATGGTACATTTCTTGAGAGGTACCAGAAGGGAAGTTGCCAGACTACCAAATCTTTGTCTAAAACTTTGTCTAGCTATAGCTTTACTAAATACCGAATTTGGGCAAGATAGCTTTGGCCATATTGATAATATTACACGGTTTCAGGGGCGGAATGTTACATTTGTATGGGGGGTTCCAGAAGAGGAGTTGCCAGACTCCCAAGTTTTGTCCAAAATTTTGCCTAGCTCCATCTTTACTAAATACAGAATTCAGGGGAGATCGCGATGGTTATATTGATAATATTAAACGATTTCTAAGGGGCGGGATGGTACATTTGTATGGGAGGTATCAGTAGGGGAGTTGCCAGACTTCCAAGTGATTGTCCAAAACTTTGTCTAGCTATACCTTTACTAAATACAAAATTTGGGCAAGATCGCGTTGGGCGTATTGGTATTATTACACCATTTCTAAGGTAGGCGGGATGGTACATTTCTTGAGAGGTACCAGAAGGGAAGTTGCCAGACTACCAAATCTTTGTCTAAAACTTTGTCTAGCTATAGCTTTACTAAATACCGAATTTGGGCAAGATAGCTTTGGCCATATTGATAATATTACACGGTTTATAAGGTAAATTTTTAGGGAGATACTAGAAGGGGAGTTGCCAGACATCCAATTTTTTTTCCAAAAACGTTGTCTAGCTATAGCTTTAATAAATACAGAGTTTGGGCAAGATCGCGTAGGGCATATTGGTGTTTTTACACGATTTCTAAGGTAGGCGGGATTGTACATTCGTATGGGAGGTACCAGAAGGCGAGTTGCCAGACTTCCAAGTTTTTGTCCGAAGGTTTTTCCAGATAATATTACACGGTTTATAAGGGGTGGGATGGTACATTTGTATGGGTTATACCAGAGTTCCCTAGCTCTACCTTTACGAAATATAGAATTTGGGCAAGATCGCGTTGGTCATATCGATAATATTACACTGTAACTCAGGGGCGCAATGATACATTTGTATGGGAGGTACCAGAAGGGGAGTTGCAGGACTTCCAAGTTTTTGTCCGAAGGTTTTTCCAGATAATATTACACGGTTTATAACGGGAGGGATGGTACATTTGTGTGGGTTGTACCAGAAGGGGAGTTCCACAGCTCTAAAACTTTGTCTAGCTATAGCTTTACTAAATTCCGAATTTGGGCAAGATCGCGTAGGGAATATTGGTGTTTTTACACGATTTCTAAGGTAGGCGGGATTGTACATTTGTATGGGAGGTACCAGAAGAGGAGTTCCCTAGCTCTACCTTTACGAAATATAGAATTTGGGCAAGATCGCTTCGGTCATATCGATAATATTACACTGTAACTCAGGGGCGCAATGATACATTTGTATGGGAGGTACCAGAAGGGGAGTTGCAAGACTACCAAGTTTTGGTCCAAAACTTTGTGTAGCTATAGCTTTAATAAATACAGAATTTGGGCAAGATCACGTTGGTATTATTACACGATTTCTAAGGTAGGCGGGATGGTACATTTGTATGGGAGGTACCAAAAGGGGAGTTGTCAGACTTCCAAGTTTTTGTCCAAATACTTTGTCTAGCTAAATACAGAATTCGGACGAGATCGCGATAGTTATATTGATAATATTAAAGGATTTCTAAGGGGCGGGATGGTACATTTGTATGGGAGGTATCAGTAGGGGAGTTGCCAGGTTTCCAAGTTTATCTCCACATACTTTGTCTAGCTACAGCTTTAATAAATACAGAATTTGGGCAAGATCGCGTTGGTCATATTGAAAGTATTACACGGTTTATAAGGGCGGGATGGTACATTTAAATGGCAGGTACCAGAAGGGAAGTTGCCAGACATCCAAGTTTTTGTCCAAAAAATTTGTTGGCCGAAGCTTTTTCCAGCCATAGATTTAATAACTACAGAATATGGACAAGATCACGTTGGTCATATTGATAATATTACACGGTTTATAAGGGGAGGGATGGTACATTTGTATGGGAGGTACCAGAAGGGGAGTTGCCAGACTCCCAAGTTTTGTCCAAAACTTTGCATAGCTCCAGCTTTACTAAATACAGAATTCGGGCGAGATCGCGATGGTTATATTGATAATATTAAACGCTTTCTAAGGGGCTGGATGGTACATTTAAATGGCAGGTACGAGAAGGGGAGTTGCCAGACTTCCATGTTTTTGCCCAAAACTATGTCTAGCTATAGCTTTACTAAATACAAAATTTTGGCAAGATCGCGTTGCACATATTGGTATTATTTTTTCACGATTTCTATGGTAGGCGGTATGGTACATTTGTATGGGAGGTACTAGAAGGGGAGTTGCCAGACTTCCATGTTTTTGTTCAAAACTTTGTCTAGCTATAGCTGTACTAAATACCGAATTTGGGCAAGATAGCTGTGGTCATATTGATAAGGGAGGTACCAGAAGGGGAGTTGCCAGACATCCAAGTTTTCGTCCAAAAACTTTGTCTAGCTATAGCTTTACTAAACACAAAATTTGGGCAAGATCGCGTTGGGCATGTTGGTGATATTACACGATTTCTAAGGTAGGCGGGATTGTACATTTGTGTGGGTTGTACCAGAAGGGGAGTTTCCAGACTACCAACTCTTTGTCTAAAACTTTGTCTAGCTATAGCTTTACTAAATACCGAATTTGGGCAAGATAGCTTTGGTCATATTGATAATATTTTACGGTACATTTGTATGGGAGGTACCAGAAGGGGAGTTGCCAGACATCCAAGTTTTTGTCCAAAAACTCTGTCTAGCTATAGCTTTAATAAATACAGAATTTAGGCAAGATCGCGTTGGGCGTATTGGTATTATTACACCATTTCTAAGGTAGGCGGGATGGTACATTTCTTGAGAGGTACCAGAAGGGAAGTTGCCAGACTACCAAATCTTTGTCTAAAACTTTGTCTAGCTATAGCTTTACTAAATACCGAATTTGGGCAAGATAGCTTTGGCCATATTGATAATATTACACGGTTTCAGGGGCGGAATGTTACATTTGTATGGGGGGTTCCAGAAGGGGAGTTGCCAGACTCCCAAGTTTTGTCCAAAATTTTGCCTAGCTCCAGCTTTACTAAATACAGAATTCGGGGGAGATCGCGATGGTTATATTGATAATATTAAACGATTTCTAAGGGGCGGGATGGTACATTTGTATGGGAGGTATCAGTAGGGGAGTCGCCAGACTTCCAAGTGTTTGTCCAAAACTTTGTCTAGCTATACCTTTACTAAATACAAAATTTGGGCAAGATCGCGTTGGGCGTATTGGTATTATTACACCATTTCTAAGGTAGGCGGGATGGTACATTTCTTGAGAGGTACCAGAAGGGAAGTTGCCAGACTACCAAATCTTTGTCTAAAACTTTGTCTAGCTATAGCTTTACTAAATACCGAATTTGGGCAAGATAGCTTTGGCCATATTGATAATATTACACGGTTTATAAGGTAAATTTTTAGGGAGATACTAGAAGGGGAGTTGCCAGACATCCAATTTTTTTTCCAAAAACGTTGTCTAGCTATAGCTTTAATAAATACAGAGTTTGGGCAAGATCGCGTAGGGCATATTGGTGTTTTTACACGATTTCTAAGGTAGGCGGGATTGTACATTCGTATGGGAGGTACCAGAAGGCGAGTTGCCAGACTTCCAAGTTTTTGTCCGAAGGTTTTTCCAGATAATATTACACGGTTTATAAGGGGTGGGATGGTACATTTGTATGGGTTGTACCAGAAGAGGAGTTCCCTAGCTCTACCTTTACGAAATATAGAATTTGGGCAAGATCGCGTTGGTCATATCGATAATATTACACTGTAACTCAGGGGCGCAATGATACATTTGTATGGGAGGTACCAGAAGGGGAGTTGCCAGACTTCCAAGTTTTTGTCCGATGGTTTTTCCAGATAATATTACACGGTTTATAACGGGAGGGATGGTACATTTGTGTGGGTTGTACCAGAAGGGGAGTTCCACAGCTCTAAAACTTTGTCTAGCTATAGCTTTACTAAATTCCGAATTTGGGCAAGATCGCGTAGGGAATATTGGTGTTTTTACACGATTTCTAAGGTAGGCGGGATTGTACATTTGTATGGGAGGTACCAGAAGAGGAGTTCCCTAGCTCTACCTTTACGAAATATAGAATTTGGGCAAGATCGCTTCGGTCATATCGATAATATTACACTGTAACTCAGGGGCGCAATGATACATTTGTATGGGAGGTACCAGAAGGGGAGTTGCAAGACTACCAAGTTTTGGTCCAAAACTTTGTGTAGCTATAGCTTTAATAAATACAGAATTTGGGCAAGATCACGTTGGTATTATTACACGATTTCTAAGGTAGGCGGGATGGTACATTTGTATGGGAGGTACCAAAAGGGGAGTTGTCAGACTTCCAAGTTTTTGTCCAAATACTTTGTCTAGCTAAATACAGAATTCGGACGAGATCGCGATAGTTATATTGATAATATTAAAGGATTTCTAAGGGGCGGGATGGTACATTTGTATGGGAGGTATCAGTAGGGGAGTTGCCAGGTTTCCAAGTTTATCTCCACATACTTTGTCTAGCTACAGCTTTAATAAATACAGAATTTGGGCAAGATCGCGTTGGTCATATTGAAAGTATTACACGGTTTATAAGGGCGGGATGGTACATTTAAATGGCAGGTACCAGAAGGGAAGTTGCCAGACATCCAAGTTTTTGTCCAAAAAATTTGTTGGCCGAAGCTTTTTCCAGCCATAGATTTAATAACTACAGAATATGGACAAGATCACGTTGGTCATATTGATAATATTACACGGTTTATAAGGGGAGGGATGGTACATTTGTATGGGAGGTACCAGAAGGGGAGTTGCCAGACTCCCAAGTTTTGTCCAAAACTTTGCATAGCTCCAGCTTTACTAAATACAGAATTCGGGCGAGATCGCGATGGTTATATTGATAATATTAAACGCTTTCTAAGGGGCTGGATGGTACATTTAAATGGCAGGTACGAGAAGGGGAGTTGCCAGACTTCCATGTTTTTGCCCAAAACTATGTCTAGCTATAGCTTTACTAAATACAAAATTTTGGCAAGATCGCGTTGCACATATTGGTATTATTTTTTCACGATTTCTATGGTAGGCGGTATGGTACATTTGTATGGGAGGTACTAGAAGGGGAGTTGCCAGACTTCCATGTTTTTGTTCAAAACTTTGTCTAGCTATAGCTGTACTAAATACCGAATTTGGGCAAGATAGCTGTGGTCATATTGATAAGGGAGGTACCAGAAGGGAAGTTGCCAGACATCCAAGTTTTCGTCCAAAAACTTTGTCTAGCTATAGCTTTACTAAACACAAAATTTGGGCAAGATCGCGTTGGGCATGTTGGTGATATTACACGATTTCTAAGGTAGGCGGGATTGTACATTTGTGTGGGTTGTACCAGAAGGGGAGTTTCCAGACTACCAACTCTTTGTCTAAAACTTTGTCTAGCTATAGCTTTACTAAATACCGAATTTGGGCAAGATAGCTTTGGTCATATTGATAATATTTTACGGTACATTTGTATGGGAGGTACCAGAAGGGGAGTTGCCAGACATCCAAGTTTTTGTCCAAAAACTCTGTCTAGCTATAGCTTTAATAAATACAGAATTTAGGCAAGATCGCGTTGGGCGTATTGGTATTATTACACCATTTCTAAGGTAGGCGGGATGGTACATTTCTTGAGAGGTACCAGAAGGGAAGTTGCCAGACTACCAAATCTTTGTCTAAAACTTTGTCTAGCTATAGCTTTACTAAATACCGAATTTGGGCAAGATAGCTTTGGCCATATTGATAATATTACACGGTTTCAGGGGCGGAATGTTACATTTGTATGGGGGGTTCCAGAAGGGGAGTTGCCAGACTCCCAAGTTTTGTCCAAAATTTTGCCTAGCTCCAGCTTTACTAAATACAGAATTCGGGGGAGATCGCGATGGTTATATTGATAATATTAAACGATTTCTAAGGGGCGGGATGGTACATTTGTATGGGAGGTATCAGTAGGGGAGTCGCTAGACTTCCAAGTGTTTGTCCAAAACTTTGTCTAGCTATACCTTTACTAAATACAAAATTTGGGCAAGATCGCGTTGGGCGTATTGGTATTATTACACCATTTCTAAGGTAGGCGGGATGGTACATTTCTTGAGAGGTACCAGAAGGGAAGTTGCCAGACTACCAAATCTTTGTCTAGCTATAGCTTTACTAAATACCGAATTTGGGCAAGATAGCTTTGGCCATATTGATAATCTTACACGGTTTATAAGGTACATTTTTTGGGAGATACTAGAAATGGGAGTTGCCAGACATCCAAATTTTTGTCCAAAAACGTTGTCTAGCTATAGCTTTAATAAATACAGAGTTTGGGCAAGATCGCGTAGGGCATATTGGTGTTTTTACACGATTTCTAAGGTAGGCGAGATTGTACATTCGTATGGGAGGTATCAGTAGGGGAGTTGCCAGACTTCCAAGTGTTTGTCCAAAACTTTGTCTAGCTATACCTTTACTAAATACAAAATTTGGGCAAGATCGCGTTGGGCGTATTGGTATTATTACACCATTTCTAAGGTAGGCGGAATGGTACATTTCTTGAGAGGTACCAGAAGGCGAGTTGCCAGACTTCCAAGTTTTTGTCCGAAGCTTTTTCCTACCATAGATTTACTAAATACAGAATATGGACAAGATCACGTTGGTAATATTGATAATATTACAGTTCTAGCTTTACGAAATATAGAAATTTGGGCAAGATCGCGTTGGTCATATCGATAATATTACACTGTTAATCAGGGACGGAATGTTACATTTGTATGGAAGGTACCAGAAGGGGAGTTGCCAGACTCCCAAGTTTTGTCCAAAACTTTGCCTAGCTCCAGCTTTACTTAATACAGAATTCGGGCGAGATCGCGATGGTTATATTTTATTTTTTTTTTGACTAACACTCAGGGGATGTCCCCTATAAATGCAATGCACTGTGTTAGCGATGGAAAATAAGGGTATTGGAGGGAGGAAAGAGGGAGTAGTGTTTGTTGACGTTGGCCTTGAATTTGGTAATGTCATAGCAGGCAGGAAAAACACTTGCAGGAAGATTATTCCACAAACGAACAGTCCGGCTGAAGAACGAATTTTCTCTATAGTGCGTCGTCCGGTCAACCGGCCATTTGACAATGAACGGATGAGAGACCCTGGATAGCCGAGTATTCCGGCTAAATGTTCTAACGTAAGGTACCAGACGACGGATATCTTCTGAACAGATACCATTAAAATATCTATAGAATAGCGATACACAACCCACATTTCGGCGATGCTGTAGGGAGACAATAGAGCTGGATACCCTACCATCCCATATCATCACCACCGCTCTCCTCTGTTCGCGGTCCAGAAGCTTCAAAGATGTTAATGGAGCCCCTTCCCATATATGCGAGTTGTATTCCATTTTAGGCCGGATGTATGTGGTGTAAATATTTACGAGGTCAGATGGGGTGAAGTATTTCTTGCACCGCTTTAAAAAGCCTAAACACTTGAATGCTTCTTTCGACACTTCGAATATATGGCTAGCCCAGCGAGCATCACCCTGTATCTTCATGCCCAGAACATCAAGAGTGTCTGATTCGTCGATATCCACACCTCCCATAGATATTGACGGCGATGCTGGATCAGTGGAACGTTTGTGTGACAACAAACAGTACTGGGTCTTTTGTGCATTAAAATCTACTCTGTTCATTTGGCCCCACTCACAAATCGTCGCCAAATCGCGGTTAAGTGAGTTATTCATCGTTCGCCTTTTGTCCTCTATCGCCGAGGGACTTGGCCGATGAACAAATGAGTACGAATGACAGAGGTTGCTGTCATCCGCAAAGGAGCAGATTGGGTTCACAGTCTGCCCCAACAGGTCGTCAATGAAAATAAGAAATAGAGAAGGAGAGAGGACAGAGCCTTGTGGCACTCCTGCGGTCAACCTATGCTCGTTGGATGAGACGCCATCTATAACAACTCGTATATTGATAATATTAAACGATTTCTAAGGGGCGGGACGGTACATTTGTATGGGAGGTATCAGTAGGGGAGTTGCCAGACATCCAAGTTTTTGTCCAAAACTTTGTCTAGCTATAGCTTTATTAAATACAGAATTTTGGGCAAGATCGCGTTGGTCATATTGATAGTATTACACGGTTTATAAGGGCGGGATGGTACATTTCTTGGGAGGTACCAGAAGGGGAGTTGCCAGACTCCCAAGTTTTGTCCAAAACTTTGCCTAGCTCCAGCTTTACTAAATACAGAATTCGGCCGAGATCGCGATGGTTATATTGATAATATTAAACGATTTCTAAGGGGCGGGACGGTTCATTTGTATGGGAGGTATCAGTAGGGGAGTTGCCAGACATCCAAGTTTTTGTCCAAATACTATGTCTAGCTATAGCTTTAATAAATACGGAATTTGGGCGAGATCGCGTTGGTCATATTGGTAGTATTACGCGGTTTATAAGGGCGGGATGGTACATTTGCATGACAGGTACCAGAAGGGGTGTTGCCAGACTTCCAAGTTGTTGTCCAAAACTTTGCCTAGCTCCAGCTTTACTAAATACAAAATTTGGGCAAGATTGCGTTGGGCGTATTGGTAATTTTACACCATTTCTAAGGTAGGCGGGATGGTACATTTCTTGGAAGGTACCAGAAGGGAAGTTGCCAGACTACCAAATCGTTGTCTAAAACTTTGTCTAGCTATTGCATTAATAAATACAGAATTTAGGCAAGATAGCTTTGGTCATATTGATAATATTTCACGGTTTATAAATGCAGGATGGTACATTTGCATGGAAAATCTTTGTCTAAAACGTTTGCTAGCTATAGCTTTACTAAATACCGAATTTGGCAAGATAGCTTTGGTCATATTGATAGTATTTCACGGTTTATAAGGGCGGGATGGTACATTTGCATTGCAGGAACCAGAAGGGGAGTTGCGAGACTCCCAAGTTTTGTCCAAAACTTTGCCTAGCTCCAGCTTTACTAAATACAAAATTTGGGCAAGATTGCGTTGGGCGTACTGGTAATTTTACACCATTTTCAAGGTAGGCGGGATGGTACATTTCTTGGGAGGTACCAGAAGGGAAGTTTCCAGACTACCAAATCGTTGTCTAAAACTTTGTCTAGCTACTGCATTAATAAATACAGAATTTAGGCAAGATCGAGTAGAGCATATTGATATTATTACACGATTTCTAAGGTAGGCGGGATAGTACATTTGCATGGCAGGTACCAGAAGGGGAGTTGCCAGACTTCCAAGTTTTTGTCCAAAACTTTGTCTAGATATAGCTTTACTAAATACAAAATTTGGGCAAGATTTCGTTGGTAATTTTACACCATTTCTTAGGTAGGCGGTATGGTACATTTCTTGGGAGATACCAGAAGGGAGTTGCCAGACTACCAAATCGTTGTCTAAAACTTTGTCTAGCTACTGCATTAATAAATACAGAATTTAGGCAAGATCGAGTAGAGCATATTGATAATATTACACGGTTTATAAGGTACATTTGTATGGGAGATACCAGAAGGGGAGTTGCTAGACATCCCAGTTTTTGTACAAAAACGTTGTCTAGCTATAGCTTTAATAAATACACAATTTGGGAAAGATCGCGTAGGGCATATTGGTGTTTTTACACGATTTCTAAGGTAGGCGGGATTGTACATTTGTATGGGAGGTACCAGAATGGGAGTTGCCAGACTCCCAAGTTTTGTCCAAAACTTTGCCTAGCTCCAGCTTTACTAAATACAGAATTCGGGCGAGATCGCGATGGTTATATATTTTTTTTTTTTTTTGACTAACACTCAGGGGATGTCCCCTATAAATGCAATGCACTGTGTTAGCGATGGGAAATAAGGATATTGGAGGGAGGAAAGAGGGAGTAGTGTTTGTTGACGTTGGCCTTGAATTTGGTAATGTCATAGCAGGCAGGAAAAACACTTGCAGGAAGATTATTCCACAAACGAACAGTCCGGCTGAAGAACGAATTTTCTCTATAGTGCGTCGTCCGGTCAACCGGCCATTTGACAATGAACGGATGAGAGACCCTGGATAGCCGAGTATTCCGGCTAAATGTTCTAACGTCAGGGGCCAGACGACGGATATCTTCTGAACAGATACCATTAAAATATCTACAGAATAGCGATACACAACCCACATTTCGGCGATGCTGTAGGGAGACAATAGATGGATACCCTACCATCCCATACCATCACCACCGCTCTCCTCTGTACGCGGTCCAGAAGCTTCAAAGATGTTAATGGAGCCCCTGCTCATATATGCGTGTTGTATTCCATTTTAGGCCGGATGTATGTGGTGTAAATATTTACGAGGTCAGATGGGGTGAAGTATTTCTTGCACCGCTTTAAAAAGCCTAAACACTTGAATGCTTCTTTCGACACTTCGAATATATGGCTAGCCCAGCGAGCATCACCCTGTATCTTCATGCCCAGAACATCAAGAGTGTCTGATTCGTCGATATCCACACCACCCATAGATATTGATGGCGACGCTGGATCAGTGGAACGTTTGTGTGACAACAAACAGTACTGGGTCTTTTGTGCATTAAAATCTACTCTGTTCATTTGGCCCCACTCACAAATCGTCGCCAAATCGCGGTTAAGTGAGTTATTCATCGTTCGCCTTTTGTCCTCTATCTCCGAGGGACTTGGCCGATGATCAAATGAGTACGAATGACAGAGGTTGCTGTCATCCGCAAAGGAGCAGATTGGGTTCACAGTCTGCCCCAAAAGGTCGTCAATGAAAATAAGAAATAGAGAAGGAGAGAGGACAGAGGACAGAGCCTTGTGGCACTCCTCCTATGCTCGTTGGATGAGACGCCATCTATAACAACTCGTATATTGATAATATTAAACGATTTCTAAGGGGCGGGACGGTACATTTGTATGGGAGGTATCAGTAGGGGAGTTGCCAGACATCCAAGTTTTTGTCCAAATACTTTGTCTAGCTATAGCTTTATTAAATACAGAATTTTGGGCAAGATCGCGTTGGTCATATTGAAAGTATTACACGGTTTATAAGGGCGGGATGGTACATTTGCATGACAGGTACCAGAAGGGGAGTTGCCAGACTTCCAAGTTTTTGTCCAAAACTGTGTCTAGCTATAGCTTTACTAAATACCGAATTTGGGCAAGATAGCTTTGGTCATATTGATAGTATTTCACGGTGTATAAGGGCGGGATTGTACATTTGCGTGGCAGGTACCAGAAGGGGAGTTGCCAGACTCCCAAGTTTTGTCCAAAACTTTGCCTAGCTCCAGCTTTACTAAATACAGAATTCGGGCGAGATCGCGATGGTTATATTGATAATATTAAACGATTTATAAGGGCGGGATGGTACATTTGCATGACAGGTACCAGAAGGGGAGTTGCCAGACTTCCAAGTTTTTGTCCAAAACTGTGTCTAGCTATAGCTTTACTAAATACCGAATTTGGGCAAGATAGCTTTGGTCATATTGATAGTATTTCACGGTGTATAAGGGCGGGATTGTACATTTGCATGGCAGGTACCAGAAGGGGAGTTGCCAGACATCCAAGTTTTGTCCAAAACTTTGCCTAGCTCCAGCTTTACTAAATACAGAATTTTGGGCAAGATCGCGTTGGTCATATTGATAGTATTACACGGTTTATAAGGGCGGGATGGTACATTTGCATGACAGGTACCAGAAGGGGAGTTGCCAGACTTACAAGTTTTTGTCCAAATACTATGTCTAGCTATAGCTTTAATAAATACGGAATTTGGGCAAGATCGCGTTGGTCATATTGATAGTATTACGCGGTTTATAAGGGCGGGATGGTACATTTGCATGGCAGGTACCAGAAGGGGAGTTGCCAGACTCCCAAGTTTTGTCCAAAACTTTGCCTAGCTCCAGCTTTACTAAATACAGAATTCGGGCGAGATCGCGATGGTTACATTGATAATATTAAACGATTTCTCAGGGGCGGGACGGTACATTTGTATGGGAAGTATCAGTAGGGGAGTTGCCAGACATCCAAGTTTTTGTCCAAAAATTTGTCAAGCTATTGCATTAATAAATACAGAATTTAGGCAAGATCGAGTAGAGCATATTGATATTATTACACGATTTCTAAGGTAGGCGGGATAGTACATTTCTTGGGAGGTACCAGAAGGGAAGTTGCCAGACTACCAAATCGTTGTCTAAAACTTTATCTAGCTATTGCATTAATAAATACAGAATTTAGGCAAGATATCTTTGGTCATATTGATAATATTTCACGGTTTATAAGGGCGGGATGGTACATTTGCATGGCAGGTACCAGAAGGGGAGTTGCCAGACTCCCAAGTTTTGTCCAAAACTTTGCCTAGCTCCAGCTTTACTAAATACAGAATTCGGGCGAGATCGCGATGGTTATATTGATAATATTAAACGATTTCTAAGGGGCGGGACGGTACATTTGTATGGGAGGTATCAGTAGGGGAGTTGCCAGACATCCAAGTTTTTGTCCAAATACTATGTCTAGCTATAGCTTTAATAAATACGGAATTTGGGCAAGATCGCTTGGGTCATATTGATAGTATTACGCGGTTTATAAGGGCGGGATGGTACATTTGCATGACAGGTACCAGAAGGGGAGTTGCCAGACTTCCAAGTTTTTGTCCGAAGCTTTTTCCAGCCATAGATTTACTAAATACAGAATATGGACTAGATCACGTTGGTAATATTGATAATATTACACGATTTCTAAGGGGAGGGATGGTACATTTGTGTGGGAGGTATCAGTAGGGGAGTTGCCAGACTTCCAAGTTTTTGTCCGAAGCTTTTTCCAGCCATAGATTTACTAAATACCGAATTTGGGCAAGATCGCGTTGGTCATATTGATAGTATTACACGGTTTATAAGGGCGGGGTGGTACATTTGCATGGCAGGTACCAGAAGGGGAGTTGCGAGACTCCCAATTTATGTCCAAAACTTTGCCTAGCTCCAGCTTTACTAAATACCGAATTTGGGCAAGGTAGCTTTGGCCATATTGATAATATTACACGGTTTATAAGGTACATTTGTATGGGAGATACCAGAAGGGGAGTTGCTAGACATCCCAGTTTTTGTACAAAAACGTTGTCTAGCTATAGCTTTAATAAATACAGAATTTGGGAAAGATCGCGTAGGGCATATTGGTGTTTTTACACGATTTCTAAGGTAGGCGGGATTGTACATTTGTATGGGAGGTACCAGAAGGCGAGTTGCCAGACTTCCAAGTTTTTGTCAAAATACTTTGTCTAGCTATAGCTTCAATAAATACCGACTTTGGGCAAGATCGCGTTGGTCATATTGATAGTATTACACGGTTTATAAGGGCGGGGTGGTACATTTGCATGGCAGGTACCAGAAGGGGAGTTGCTAGACTTCCAAGTTTTTGTCCTAAACTTTGTCTAGCTACTAAATACCGAATTTGGGCAAGATAGCTTTGGTCATATTGATAATATTTCACTGTTTATAAGGTACATTTGTATAGGAGATACTAGAAGGGGAGTTGGCAGACATCCCATTTTTTGTACAAAAACGTAGTCTAGCTATAGCTTTAATAAATACAGAAGGGGGGTTGCCAGACTTCCAAGTTTTTGTCCGAAGCTTTTTCCAGCCATAGATTTACTAAATACAGAATATGGACAAGATCACGTTGGTCATATTGATAATATTACACGGTTTATAAGGGGAGGGATGGTGCATTTGTGTGGGTTGTACCAGAAGGGTAGTTGCCCAGTTCTAGCTTTACGAAATATAGAAATTTGGGCAAGATCGCGTTGGTCATATCGATAATATTACACGGTAAATCAGGGGCGGAATGTTACATTTGTATGGAAGGTACCAGAAGGGGAGTTGCCAGACTCCCAAGTTTTGTCCAAAACTTTGCCTAGCTCCAGCTTTACTAAATACAGAATTCGGGCGAGATCGCGATGGTTATATTTTTTTTTTTTTTTTTACTAACACTCAGTTGATGCCCCCTATAAATGCAATGCACTGTGTTAGCGATGGGAAATAAGGGTATTGGAGGGAGGAAAGAGGGAGAAGTGTTTGTTGACGATGGCCTTGAATTTGGTCCAACTATTGGTCCAAAACTTTGTCTAGCTATAGCTCTACTAAATACCGAATTTGGGCAAGATAGCTTTGGTCATATTGATAACATTGCGCGGTTTATAAGGTACATTTGTATAGGAGGTTTCAGAAGGGGAGTTGCCAGACACCCAAGTGTTTGTCCAAAAACTTTGTCTAGCTATAGCTTTAATAAATACATAATTTGGGCAAGGCCACGTTGGTCATATTGATACTATTACACGCTTTCTAAGGCAGGCGGGATGGTACATTTGTATGGGAGGTACCAGAAGGGGAGTTTCCAGACTTCCATGTTTTTGTTCAAAACTTTGCCTAGCTATAGCTTTACTAAATACCAAATTTGGGCAAGATAGCTTTGGTCATATTGATAATATTACACGGTTTATTAGGTACACTTGTATGGAAGGTACCAGAAGGGGAGTTGCCAGACATCCAAGTTTTTTTTTCAAAAACTTTGTCTAGTTGTAGCTTTAATAAATACAGAATTTGGGCAAGATCAAGTTGGGCATATTGATACTATTACACGCTTTCTAAGGCAGGCGGGATGGTACATTTGTACGAAAGGTACCAGAAACTTTGTCTAGGTGTAGCTTTAATAAATACAGAATTTGGGCAAGATCACGTTGGGCATATTGATATTATTACACGATTTCTAAGGTAGGCGGGATGGTACATTTATATGGGAGGTACCAGAAGGTTGGCGGGATGGTACATTTGTATGGGAGGTACCAGAAGGGGAGTTGCCAGACTTCCATGTTTTTGTTCAAAACCTTGTCTAGCTATTTCTTTACTAAATACCGAATTTGGGCAAGATAGCTTTGGTCATATTGATAATATTACACGGTTTATAAGGTACATTTTTAAGAGAGGTAACAGAAGGGGAGTTGCCAGACTACCAACTATTGGTCCAAAACTTTGTCTAGCTATAGCTTTACTAAAAACCGAATTTGGGCAAGATAGCTTTGGTCATATTGATAACATTACGCGGTTTATAAGGAGAGGAATGGTACATTTGTATGAAAGGTACCAGAAACTTTGTCTAGGTGTACCTTTAATAAATACAGAATTTGGGAAGATCACGTTGGGCATATTGATATTATTACACGATTTCTAAGGTAGGCGGGATGGTACATTTATATGGGAGGTACCAGAAGGTTGGCGGGATGGTACATTTGTATGGGAGGTACCAGAAGGGGAGTTGCCAGACTTCCATGTTTTTGTTCAAAACCTTGTCTAGCTATTTCTTTACTAAATACCGAATTTGGGCAAGATAGCGTTGGTCATATTGATAACTTTACGCGGTTTATAAGGGGCGGAATGGTACATTTGTATGAAAGGTACCAGAAACTTTGTCTAGTTGTAGCTTTAATAAATACAGAATTTGGGCAAGATCACGTTGGGCATATTGATATTATTTCGGTATTTACTAAATACCGAATTTGGGCAAGATAGCGTTGGTCATATTGATAACTTTACGTGGTTTATAAGATGCGGAATGGTACATTTGTATGAAAGGTACCAGAAACTTTGTCTAGGTGTAGCTTTAATAAATACCGAATTTGGGCAAGTTCACGTTGGGCATATTGATATTATTACACGATTTAAAAGGTAGGCGGGATGGTACATTTATATGGGAGGTACCAGAAAGTTGGCGGAATGGTAAATTTGTATGGTAGGTACCAGAGAAGGAGTTGCCAGACTTCCCAGTTTTTGTTCAAAACTTTGTCTAGCTATAGTTTTAATAAATACAGAATTTGGGCAAGATCGCGTAGGACATATTGATGTTATTACACGATTTCTAAGGTTGGCGGGATGGTACATTTGTATGGGAGGTACCAGAAGGGGAGTTGCCAGACTACCAACTATTGGTCCAAAACTTTGTCTAGCTATAGCTTTACTAAATACCGAATTTGGGCAAGATAGCTTTGGTCATATTGATAACATTGCGCGGTTTATAAGGTACATTTGTATAGGAGGTTTCCGAAGGGGAGTTGCCAGACACCCAAGTGTTTGTCCAAAAACTTTGTCTAGCTATAGCTTTAATAAATACATAATTTGGGCAAGGCCACGTTGGTCATATTGATACTATTACACGCTTTCTACGGCAGGCGGGATGGTACATTTGTATGGGAGGTACCAGAAGGGGAGTTTCCAGACTTCCATGTTTTTGTTCAAAACTTTGCCTAGCTATAGCTTTACTAAATACCAAATTTGGGCAAGATTACACTTGTATGGAAGGTACCAGAAGGGGAGTTGCCAGACATCCAAGTTTTTTTTCAAAAACTTTGTCTAGTTGTAGCTTTAATAAATACAGAATTTGGGCAAGATCAAGTTGGGCATATTGATACTATTACACGCTTTCTAAGGCAGGCGGGATGGTACATTTGTACGAAAGGTACCAGAAACTTTGTCTAGGTGTAGCTTTAATAAATACAGAATTTGGGCAAGATCACGTTGGGCATATTGATATTATTTCACAATTTCTAAGGTTGGCGGGATGGTACATTTGAATGGGATGTACCAGAAGGGGAGTTGCGAGACTACCAACTTTCGGTCCAAAACTTTGTGTAGCTATAGCTTTACTAAAAACCGAATTTGGGCAAGATAGCTTTGGTCATATTGATAACATTACGCGGTTTATAAGGAGCGGAATGGTACATTTGTATGAAAGGTACCAGAAACTTTGTCTAGGTGTACCTTTAATAAATACAGAATTTGGGAAGATCACGTTGGGCATATTGATATTATTACACGATTTCTAAGGTAGGCGGGATGGTACATTTATATGGGAGGTACCAGAAGGTTGGCGGGATGGTACATTTGTATGGGAGGTACCAGAAGGGGAGTTGCCAGACTTCCATGTTTTTGTTCAAAACCTTGTCTAGCTATTTCTTTACTAAATACCGAATTTGGGCAAGATAGCTTTGGTCATATTGATAATATTACACGGTTTATAAGGTACATTTTTAAGAGAGGTACCAGAAGGGGAGTTGCCAGACTACCAACTATTGGTCCAAAACTTTGTCTAGCTATAGCTTTACTAAATACCGAATTTGGGCAAGATAGCGTTGGTCATATTGATAACTTTACGCGGTTTATAAGGGGCGGAATGGTACATTTGTATGAAAGGTACCAGAAACTTTGTCTAGTTGTAGCTTTAATAAATACAGAATTTGGGCAAGATCACGTTGGGCATATTGATATTATTTCGGTATTTACAAAATACCGAATTTGGGCAAGATAGCGTTGGTCATATTGATAACTTTACGTGGTTTATAAGATGCGGAATGGTACATTTGTATGAAAGGTACCAGAAACTTTGTCTAGGTGTAGCATTAATAAATACCGAATTTGGGCAAGTTCACGTTGGGCATATTGATATTATTACACGATTTAAAAGGTAGGCGGGATGGTACATTTGTATGAGAGGTACCAGAAGGAGACTTGCCAGATATCCAACTTTTTGTCTGAAAGTTTTTCCAGCCATAGCTTTACTACATACAGAATTTGGAAAAGATCGCATTGGTCATATTGATAATGTTACACGATTATAAGGAGCGGAATGGTACATTTGTATGAAAGGTACCAGAAACTTTGTCTAGGTGTACCTTTAATAAATACAGAATTTGGGAAGATCACGTTGGGCATATTGATATTATTACACGATTTAAAAGGTAGGCGGGATGGTACATTTGTATGAGAGGTACCAGAAGGGGACTTGCCAGACATCCAAGTTTTTGTCCAAAAACTTTGTCTAGCTATAGCTTTAATAAATACATAATTTGGGCAAGACCACGTTGGTCATATTGATACTATTACACGCTTTCTAAGGCAGGCGGGATGGTACATTTGTATGGGAGGTACCAGAAGGGGAGTTTCCAGACTTCCATGTTTTTGTTCAAAACTTTGCATAGCTATACTAAATACCGAATTTGGGCAAGATAGCGTTGGTCATATTGATAACTTTACGCGGTTTATAAGAGGCGGAATGGTACATTTGTATGAAAGGTACCAGAAACTTTGTCTAGTTGTAGCTTTAATAAATACAGAATTTGGGCAAGATCACGTTGGGCATATTGATACTATTACACGGTTTCTAAGGCAGGCGGTATGGTACATTTGTATGGGAGGTACCAGAAGGGGAGTTGCCAGACTTCCATGTTTTTGTTCAAAACTTTGTCTAGTTGTGGCTTTAATAAATACAGAATTTGGGCAAGATCACGTTGGGCATATTGATATTATTACACGATTTCTAAGGTAGGCGGGATGGTACATTTGTATGGGAGGTACCAGAAGGGGAGTTTCCAGACTTCCATGTTTTTGTTCAAAACTTTGCATAGCTATACTAAATACCGAATTTGGGCAAGATAGCGTTGGTCATATTGATAACTTTACGCGGTTTATAAGAGGCGGAATGGTACATTTGTATGAAAGGTACCAGAAACTTTGTCTAGTTGTAGCTTTAATAAATACAGAATTTGGGCAAGATCACGTTGGGCATATTGATACTATTACACGGTTTCTAAGGCAGGCGGTATGGTACATTTGTATGGGAGGTACCAGAAGGGGAGTTGCCAGACTTCCATGTTTTGGTTCAAAACTTTGTCTAGTTGTAGCTTTAACAAATACAGAATTTGGGCAAGATCACCTTGGGCATATTGATACTATTACACGCTTTCTAAGGTAGGCGGGATGGTACATTTGTATGGGAGGTACCAGAAGGGGAGTTGCGAGACTACCAACTTTTGGTCCAAAACTTTGTCTAGATAGCTTTACTAAATACCGAATTTGGCCAAGATTGCTTTGGTCATATTGATAACATTACGCGGTTTATAAGGGGCGAAATGGTACATTTGTATGACAGGTACCCGAAACTTTGTCTAGGTGAAGCTTTAATAAATACAGAATTTGGGCAAGATAACGTTTTGGTCCAAAACTTTGTCTAGCTATAGCTTTACTAAATACAGAGTTTGGGCAAGATCGCGTAGGGCATATTGGTGTTTTACACGATTTCTAAGGTAGGCGGGATGGTACATTGGTATGGGAGGAACCAGAAGGGGAGTTGCCAGACTACCAAATCTTTGTCCAAAACTGTATCTAGCTATAGCTTTAGGTCATTATGATAATATTACACGGTTTATAAGGTACATTTGTATGGGAGGTACCAGAAGGGGAGTTGCCAGACACCCATGTGTTTGTCCAAAAACTTTGTATAGCTGTAGCTGTAATAAATACAGAATTTGGTCAAGATCATATTGGGCATATGGATATTATTACACGGTTTATAAGGTGCGTGATGGTACAATTGTATGGGAGGTACCAAAATGGGAGTTGCCAGACTTCAATGTTTTTGTTCAAAACTTTGTCTAGTTGTAGCTTTGATAAATACAGAATTTGGTAAAGATCACATTGGGCATATGGATATTATTACAAGGTTTATACGGTGCCCGATGGTACATTTGTATGGGAGGTACCAGAATGGGAGTTGCCAGACTTCAATGTTTTTGTTCAAAACTTTGTCTAGTTGTACCTTTACTAAATACCGAATTTGGCCAAGATAGCTTAGGTCATATTGATAATGTTACACGGTTTATAAGGTACATTTGTATGGGTGGTACCAGAAGGGGAGTTGTCAGACATCCAAGTTTTTGTCCAAAAACTTAGCCTAGCTATAGCTTTAATAAATACTGAATTTGGGCTAGATCACGTTGGGCATATTGATATTATTACACGATTTCTAAGGTAGGCGGGATGGTACATTTGTATGGTAGGTACCAGAAGGGGAGTTGCCAGACTTCCATGCTTTTGGTCAAAACTTTGTCTAGTTGTAGCTTTAATAAATACAGAATTTGGGCAAGATCACGTTGGGCATATTGATACTATTACACGCTTTCTAAGGCAGGCGGTATGGTACATTTGTATGGGAGGTACCAGAAGGGGAGTTGCCAGACTTCCATGTTTTTGTTAAAAACTTTGTCTAGTTGTAGCTTTAATAAATACAGAATTTGGGCAAGATCACGTTGGGCATATTGATATTATTACACGATTTCTAAGGTGGGCGGGATGGTACATTTGTATGGTAGGTACCAGAAAAGGAGTTGCCAGACTTCCAAGTTTATGTTCAAAAACTTTGTCTAGCTATAGCTTTAATAAAAACAGAATTTGGGCAAGATCACGTTGGGCATATTGATATTAGTACACGATTTCTAAGGTAGGCGGGATGGTACATTTGTATGGTAGGTACCAGAAGGGGAGTTGCCAGACTTCCATGTTTTTGGTCAAAACTTTGTATAGTTGTAGCTTTAATAAATACAGAATTTGGGCAAGATCACGTTGGGCATATTCATACTATTACACGCTTTCTAAGGCAGGCGGTATGGTACATTTGTATGGGAGGTACCAGAAGGGGAGTTGCCAGACTTCCATGTTTTTGTTCAAAACTTTGTCTAGTTGTAGCTTTAATAAATACAGAATGTGGGCAAGATCACGTTGGGCATATTGATATTATTACACGATTTCTAAGGTAGGCGGGATGGTACATTTGTATGGGAGGTACCAGAAGGGGAGTTGCGAGACTCCCAACTTTTGGTCCAAAATTTTGCCTCGCTATAGCTTTACTAAATACCGAATTTGGGCAAGATAGCGTTGGTCATATTGATAACTTTACGCGGTTTATAAGAGGCGTAATGGTACATTTGTATGGTAGGTACCAGAAGGGGAGTTGCCAGACTTCCATGTTTTTGTTTAAAACTTTGTCTAGTTGTAGCTTTAATAAATACAGATTTTGGGCAAGATCACGTTGGGTATATTGATACTATTACACGCTTTCTAAGGTAGGCGGGATGGTACATTTGTATGGGAGGTACCAGAAGGGGAGTTGCGAGACTACCAAATTTTGGTCCAAAACTTTGTCTAGCTATAGCTTTACTAAATACCGAATTTGGCCAAGATTGCTTTGGTCATATTGATAACATTACGCGGTTTATAAGGGGCGAAATGGTACATTGTATGACAGGCCGAAACTTTGTCTAGATGTAGCTTTAATAAATACAGAATTTGGGCAAGATAACGTTTTGGTCCAAAACTTTGTCTAGCTATAGCTTTACTAAATACAGAGTTTGGGCAAGATCGCGTAGGGCATATTGGTGTTTTTACACGATTTCTAAGGTAGGCGGGATGGTACACTGGTATGGGAGGAACCAGAAGGGGAGTTGCCAGACTACCAAATCTTTGTCCAAAACTTTATCTAGCTATAGCTTTACGTCATTATGATAATATTACACGGTTTATAAGGTACATTTGTATGGGAGGTACCAGAAGGGGAGTTGCCAGACACCCAAGTTTTTGTCCAAAAACTTTGTCTAGCTGTAGCTGTAGTAAATACAGAATTTGGTCAAGATCATATTGGGCATATGGATATTATTACACGGTTTATAAGGTGCGTGATGGTACAATTGTATGGGAGGTACCAAAATGGGAGTTGACAGACTTCAATGTTTTTGTTCAAAACTTTGTCTAGTTGTAGCTTTAATAAATACAGAATTTGGTCAAGATCATATTGGGCATATGGATATTATTACACGGTTTATAAGGTGCGTGATGGTACAATTGTATGGGAGGTACCAAAATGGGAGTTGCCAGACTTCAATGTTTTTGTTCAAAACTTTGTCTAGTTGTACCTTTACTAAATACCGAATTTGGCCAAGATAGCTTAGGTCATATTGATAATGTTACACGGTTTATAAGGTACATTTGTATGGGTGGTACCAGAAGGGGAGTTGTCAGACATCCAAGTTTGTGTCCAAAAACTTAGCCTAGCTATAGCTTTAATAAATACTGAATTTGGGCTAGATCACGTTTGGCATATTGATAATATTACACGATTTCTAAGGTTGGCGGGATGGTAAATTTGTATGGGAGGTATCAGAAGGGGAGTTGCCATACTACCAAGTATATGTCCAAAACTTTATCTAGCTATAGCTTTACTAAATACCGAATTTGGGCAAGATAGCTTTGGCCATATTGATAATATTACACGGTTTATAAGGGGCGTAATGGTACATTTGTATGGGAGGTACCAGAAGGGGAGTTGCCAGACTTCCATGTTTTTGTTCAAAACGTTGTCTAGTTGTAGCTTTAATAAATACAGAATTTGGGCAAGATCACGTTGGGCATATTGATATTTTTCACGATTTCTAATGTAGGCGGAATGGTACATTTGGGAGGTACTAGAAGGGGAGTTGCCAGACATCCAAGTTTTTGTCCAAAAACTTTGTCTAGCTATAGCTTTAATAAATACAGAATTTGGGCAAGATCACGTTGGTATTATTACACGATTTCTAAGGTAAGCGGGATGGTACATTTGTATGGGAGGTACCAGAAGGGGAGTTGCAAGACTACCAAGTTTTGGTCCAAAACTTTGTGTAGCTATAGCTTTAATAAATACAGAATTTGGGCAAGATCACGTTGGTATTATTACACGATTTCTAAGGTAGGCGGGATGGTACATTTGAATGGGAGGTACCAGAAGGGGAGTTGCCAGGTTTCCAAGTTTATCTCCACATACTTTGTCTAGCTACAGCTTTAATAAATACAGAATTTGGGCAAGATTGGTCATATTGAAAGTATTACACGGTTTATAAGGGCGGGATGGTACATTTAAATGGCAGGTACCAGAAGGGGAGTTGCCAGACATCGCGATAGTTATATTGATAATATTAAAGGATTTCTAAGGGGCGGGATGGTACATTTGTATGGAAGGTATCAGTAGGGGAGTTGCCAGGTTTCCAAGTTTATCTCCACATACTTTGTCTAGCTACAGCTTTAATAAATACAGAATTTGGGCAAGATTGGTCATATTGAAAGTATTACACGGTTTATAAGGGCGGGATGGTACATTTAAATGGCAGGTACCAGAAGGGGAGTTGCCAGACATCCAAGTTTTTGTCCAAAAAATTTGTTGGCTGAAGCTTTTTCCAGCCATAGATTTAATAACTACAGAATATGGACAAGATCACGTTGGTCATATTGATAATATTACACGGTTTATAAGGGGAGGGATGGTACATTTGTATGGGTTGTACCAGAAGAGGAGTTCCCTAGCTCTACCTTTACGAATTATAGAATTTGGGCAAGATCGCGTTGGTCATATCGATAATATTACACTGTAAATCAGGGGCGCAATGATACATTTGTATGGGAGGTACCAGAAGGGGAGTTGCCAGACTCCCAAGTTTTGTCCAAAACTTTGCATAGCTCCAGCTTTACTAAATACAGAATTCGGGCGAGATCGCGATGGTTATATTGATAATATTAAACGCTTTGTAAGGGGCTGGATGGTACATTTAAATGGGAGGTACGAGAAGGGGAGTTACCAGACTTCCAAGTTTTTGCCCAAAACTATGTCTAGCTATAGCTTTACTAAATACAAAATTTTGGCAAGATCGCGTTGCACATATTGGTATTATTTTTTCACGATTTCTATGGTAGGCGGTATGGTACATTTGTATGGGAGGTACTAGAAGTGGAGTTGACAGACTTCCATGTTTTTGTTCAAAACTTTGTCTAGCTATAGCTGTACTAAATACCGAATTTGGGCAAGATAGCTGTGGTCATATTGATAAGGGAGGTACCAGAAGGGGAGTTGCCAGACATCCAAGTTTTCGTCCAAAAACTTTGTCTAGCTATAGCTTTACTAAACACAAAATTTGGGCAAGATCGCGTTGGGCATGTTGGTGATATTACACGATTTCTAAGGTAGGCGGGATTGTACATTTGTGTGGGTTGTACCAGAAGGGGAGTTTCCAGACTACCAACTCTTTGTATAAAACTTTGTCTAGCTATAGCTTTACTAAATACCGAATTTGGGCAAGATAGCTTTGGTCATATTGATAATATTTTACGGTACATTTGTATGGGAGGAACCAGAAGGGGAGTTGCCAGACATCCAAGTTTTTGTCCAAAAACTCTGTCTAGCTATAGCTTTAATAAATACAGAATTTAGGCAAGATCGCGTTGGGCGTATTGGTATTATTACACCATTTCTAAGGTAGGCGGGATGGTACATTTCTTGAGAGGTACCAGAAGGGAAGTTGCCAGACTACCAAATCTTTGTCTAAAACTTTGTCTAGCTATAGCTTTACTAAATACCGAATTTGGGCAAGATAGCTTTGGCCATATTGATAATATTACACGGTTTATAAGGTAAATTTTTAGGGAGATACTAGAAGGGGAGTTGCCAGACATCCAAATTTTTTTCCAAAAACGTTGTCTAGCTATAGCTTTAATAAATACAGAGTTTGGGCAAGATCGCGTAGGGCATATTGGTGTTTTTACACGATTTCTAAGGTAGGCGGGATTGTACATTCGTATGGGAGGTACCAGAAGGCGAGTTGCCAGACTTCCAAGTTTTTGTCCGAAGGTTTTTCCAGATAATATTACACGGTTTATAAGGGGTGGGATGGTACATTTGTATGGGTTGTACCAGAAGAGGAGTTCCCTAGCTCTACCTTTACGAAATATAGAATTTGGGCAAGATCGCGTTGGTCATATCGATAATATTACACTGTAACTCAGGGGCGCAATGATACCTTTGTATGGGAGGTACCAGAAGGGGAGTTGCCAGACTTCCAAGTTTTTGTCCGAAGGTTTTTCCAGATAATATTACACGGTTTATAACGGGAGGGATGGTACATTTGTGTGGGTTGTACCAGAAGGGGAGTTCCACAGCTCTAAAACTTTGTCTAGCTATAGCTTTACTAAATTCCGAATTTGGGCAAGATCGCGTAGGGAATATTGGTGTTTTTACACGATTTCTAAGGTAGGCGGGATTGTACATTTGTATGGGAGGTACCAGAAGAGGAGGTCCCTAGCTCTACCTTTACGAAATATAGAATTTGGGCAAGATCGCTTCGGTCATATCGATAATATTACACTGTAACTCAGGGGCGCAATGATACATTTGTATGGGAGGTACCAGAAGGGGAGTTGCAAGACTACCAAGTTTTGGTCCAAAACTTTGTGTAGCTATAGCTTTAATAAATACAGAATTTGGGCAAGATCACGTTGGTATTATTACACGATTTCTAAGGTAGGCGGGATGGTACATTTGTATGGGAGGTACCAAAAGGGGAGATGTCAGACTTCCAAGTTTTTGTCCAAATACTTTGTCTAGCTAAATACAGAATTCGGAGGAGATCGCGATAGTTATATTGATAATATTAAAGGATTTCTAAGGGTCGGGATGGTACATTTGTATGGGAGGTATCAGTAGGGGAGTTGCCAGGTTTCCAAGTTTATCTCCACATACTTTGTCTAGCTACAGCTTTAATAAATACAGAATTTGGGCAAGATCGCGTTGGTCATATTGAAAGTATTACACGGTTTATAAGGGCGGGATGGTACATTTAAATGGCAGGTACCAGAAGGGAAGTTGCCAGACATCCAAGTTTTTGTCCAAAAAATTTGTTGGCCGAAGCTTTTTCCAGCCATAGATTTAATAACTACAGAATATGGACAAGATCACGTTGGTCATATTGATAATATTACACGGTTTATAAGGGGAGGGATGGTACATTTGTATGGGAGGTACCAGAAGGGGAGTTGCCAGACTCCCAAGTTTTGTCCAAAACTTTGCATAGCTCCAGCTTTACTAAATACAGAATTCGGGCGAGATCGCGATGGTTATATTGATAATATTAAACGCTTTCTAAGGGGCTGGATGGTACATTTAAATGGCAGGTACGAGAAGGGGAGTTGCCAGACTTCCATGTTTTTGCCCAAAACTATGTCTAGCTATAGGTTTACTAAATACAAAATTTTGGCAAGATCGCGTTGCACATATTGGTATTATTTTTTCACGATTTCTATGGTAGGCGGTATGGTACATTTGTATGGGAGGTACTAGAAGGGGAGTTGCCAGTTTTTGTTCAAAACTTTGTCTAGCTATAGCTGTACTAAATACCGAATTTGGGCAAGATAGCTGTGGTCATATTGATAAGGGAGGTACCAGAAGGGGAGTTGCCAGACATCCAAGTTTTCGTCCAAAAACTTTGTCTAGCTATAGCTTTACTAAACACAAAATTTGGGCAAGATCGCGTTGGGCATGTTGGTGATATTACACGATTTCTAAGGTAGGCGGGATTGTACATTTGTGTGGGTTGTACCAGAAGGGGAGTTTCCAGACTACCAACTCTTTGTCTAAAACTTTGTCTAGCTATAGCTTTACTAAATACCGAATTTGGGCAAGATAGCTTTGGTCATATTGATAATATTTTACGGTACATTTGTATGGGAGGTATCAGTAGGGGAGTTGCCAGACTTCCAAGTGTTTGTCCAAAACTTTGTCTAGCTATACCTTTACTAAATACAAAATTTGGACAAGATCGCGTTGGGCGTATTGGTATTATTACACCATTTCTAAGGTAGGCGGGATGGTACATTTCTTGAGAGGTACCAGAAGGGAAGTTGCCAGACTACCAAATCTTTGTCTAAAACTTTGTCTAGCTATAGCTTTACTAAATACCGAATTTGGGCAAGATAGCTTTGGCAATATTGATAATCTTACACGGTTTATAAGGTACATTTTTTGGGAGATACTAGAAATGGGAGTTGCCAGACATCCAAATTGTTGTCCAAAAACGTTGTCTAGCTATAGCTTTAATAAATACAGAGTTTGGGCAAGATCGCGTAGGGCATATTGGTGTTTTTACACGATTTCTAAGGTAGGCGAGATTGTACATTCGTATGGGAGGTATCAGTAGGGGAGTTGCCAGACTTCCAAGTGTTTGTCCAAAACTTTGTCTAGCTATACCTTTACTAAATACAAAATTTGGGCAAGATCGCGTTGGGCGTACTGGTATTATTACACCATTTCTAAGGTAGGCGGAATGGTACATTTCTTGAGAGGTACCAGAAGGCGAGTTGCCAGACTTCCAAGTTTTTGTCCGAAGCGTTTTCCTACCATAGATTTACTAAATACAGAATATGGACAAGATCACGTTGGTAATATTGATAATACTACAGTTCTAGCTTTACGAAATATAGAAATTTGGGCAAGATCGCGTTGGTCATATCGATAATATTACACTGTTAATCAGGGACGGAATGTTACATTTGTATGGAAGGTACCAGAAGGGGAGTTGCCAGACTCCCAAGTGTTTGTCCAAAACTTTGCCTAGCTCCGGCTTTACTAAATACAGAATTCGGGCGAGATCGCGATGGTTATATTTTATTTTTTTTTTGACTAACACTCAGGGGATGTCCCCTATAAATGCAATGCACTGTGTTAGCGATGGGAAATAAGGGTATTGGAGGGAGGAAAGAGGGAGTAGTGTTTGTTGACGTTGGCCTTGAATTTGGTAATGTCATAGCAGGCAGGAAAAACACTTGCAGGAAGATTATTCCACAAACGAACAGTCCGGCTGAAGAACGAATTTTCTCTATAGTGCGTCGTCCGGTCAACCGGCCATTTGACAATGAACGGATGAGAGACCCTGGATAGCCGAGTATTCCGGCTAAATGTTCTAACGTAAGGGACCAGACGACGGATATCTTCTGAACAGATACCATTAAAATATCTATAGAATAGCGATACACAACCCACATTTCGGCGATGCTGTAGGGAGACAATAGAGCTGGATACCCTACCATCCCATATCATCACCACCGCTCTCCTCTGTTCGCGGTCCAGAAGCTTCAAAGATGTTAATGGAGCCCCTTCCCATATATGCGAGTTGTATTCCATTTTAGGCCGGATGTATGTGGTGTAAATATTTACGAGGTCAGATGGGGTGAAGTATTTCTTGCACCGCTTTAAAAAGCCTAAACACTTGAATGCTTCTTTCGACACTTCGAATATATGGCTAGCCCAGCGAGCATCACCCTGTATCTTCATGCCCAGAACATCAAGAGTGTCTGATTCGTCGATATCCACACCACCCATAGATATTGACGGCGATGCTGGATCAGTGGAACGTTTGTGTGACAACAAACAGCACTGGGTCTTTTGTGCATTAAAATCTACTCTGTTCATTTGGCCCAACTCACAAATCGTCGCCAAATCGCGGTTAAGTGAGTTATTCATCGTTCGCCTTTTGTCCTCTATCTCCGAGGGACTTGGCCGATGATCAAATGAGTACGAATGACAGAGGTTGCTGTCATCCGCAAAGGAGCAGATTGGGTTCACAGTCTGCCCCAAAAGGTCGTCAATGAAAATAAGAAATAGAGAAGGAGAGAGGACAGAGGACAGAGCCTTGTGGCACTCCTCCTATGCTCGTTGGATGAGACGCCATCTATAACAACTCGTATATTGATAATATTAAACGATTTCTAAGGGGCGGGACGGTACATTTGTATGGGAGGTATCAGTAGGGGAGTTGCCAGACATCCAAGTTTTTGTCCAAATACTTTGTCTAGCTATAGCTTTATTAAATACAGAATTTTGGGCAAGATCGCGTTGGTCATATTGAAAGTATTACACGGTTTATAAGGGCGGGATGGTACATTTGCATGACAGGTACCAGAAGGGGAGTTGCCAGACTTACAAGTTTTTGTCCAAATACTATGTCTAGCTATAGCTTTAATAAATACGGAATTTGGGCAAGATCGCGTTGGTCATATTGATAGTATTACGCGGTTTATAAGGGCGGGATGGTACATTTGCATGGCAGGTACCAGAAGGGGAGTTGCCAGACTCCCAAGTTTTGTCCAAAACTTTGCCTAGCTCCAGCTTTACTAAATACAGAATTCGGGCGAGATCGCGATGGTTACATTGATAATATTAAACGATTTCTAAGGGGCGGGACGGTACATTTGTATGGGAGGTATCAGTAGGGGAGTTGCCAGACATCCAAGTTTTTGTCCAAAAATTTGTCTAGCTATTGCATTAATAAATACAGAATTTAGGCAAGATCGAGTAGAGCATATTGATATTATTACACGATTTCTAAGGTAGGCGGGATAGTACATTTCTTGGGAGGTACCAGAAGGGAAGTTGCCAGACTACCAAATCGTTGTCTAAAACTTTATCTAGCTATTGCATTAATAAATACAGAATTTAGGCAAGATATCTTTGGTCATATTGATAATATTTCACGGTTTATAAGGGCGGGATGGTAAATTTGCATGGCAGGTACCAGAAGGGGAGTTGCCAGACTCCCAAGTTTTGTCCAAAACTTTGCCTAGCTCCAGCTTTACTATATACAGAATTCGGGCGAGATCGCGATGGTTATATTGATAATATTAAACGATTTCTAAGGGGCGGGACGGTACATTTGTATGGGAGGTATCAGTAGGGGAGTTGCCAGACATCCAAGTTTTTGTCCAAATACTATGTCTAGCTATAGCTTTAATAAATACGGAATTTGGGCAAGATCGCTTGGGTCATATTGATAGTATTACGCGGTTTATAAGGGCGGGATGGTACATTTGCATGACAGGTACCAGAAGGGGAGTTGCCAGACTTCCAAGTTTTTGTCCGAAGCTTTTTCCAGCCATAGATTTTCTAAATACAGAATATGGACTAGATCACGTTGGTAATATTGATAATATTACACGATTTCTAAGGGGAGGGATGGTACATTTGTGTGGGAGGTATCAGTAGGGGAGTTGCCAGACTTCCAAGTTTTTGTCAAAATACTTTGTCTAGCTATAGCTTTAATAAATACCGAATTTGGGCAAGATCGCGTTGGTCATATTGATAGTATTACACGGTTTATAAGGGCGGGGTGGTACATTTGCATGGCAGGTACCAGAAGGGGAGTTGCGATACTCCCAATTTTTGTCCAAAACTTTGCCTAGCTCCAGCTTTACTAAATACCGAATTTGGGCAAGATCGCGTTGGTCATATTGATAGTATTACGCGGTTTATAAGGGCGGGATGGTACATTTGCATGGCAGGTACCAGAAGGGGAGTTGCCAGACTCCCAAGTTTTGTCCAAAACTTTGCCTAGCTCCAGCTTTACTAAATACAGAATTCGGGCGAGATCGCGATGGTTACATTGATAATATTAAACGATTTCTAAGGGGCGGGACGGTACATTTGTATGGGAGGTATCAGTAGGGGAGTTGCCAGACATCCAAGTTTTTGTCCAAAAATTTGTCTAGCTATTGCATTAATAAATACAGAATTTAGGCAAGATCGAGTAGAGCATATTGATATTATTACACGATTTCTAAGGTAGGCGGGATAGTACATTTCTTGGGAGGTACCAGAAGGGAAGTTGCCAGACTACCAAATCGTTGTCTAAAACTTTATCTAGCTATTGCATTAATAAATACAGAATTTAGGCAAGATATCTTTGGTCATATTGATAATATTTCACGGTTTATAAGGGCGGGATGGTAAACTTGCATGGCAGGTACCAGAAGGGGAGTTGCCAGCCTCCCAAGTTTTGTCCAAAACTTTGCCTAGCTCCAGCTTTACTAAATACAGAATTCGGGCGAGATCGCGATGGTTATATTGATAATATTAAACGATTTCTAAGGGGCGGGACGGTACATTTGTATGGGAGGTATCAGTAGGGGAGTTGCCAGACATCCAAGTTTTTGTCCAAATACTATGTCTAGCTATAGCTTTAATAAATACGGAATTTGGGCAAGATCGCATGGGTCATATTGATAGTATTACGCGGTTTATAAGGGCGGGATGGTACATTTGCATGACAGGTACCAGAAGGGGAGTTGCCAGACTTCCAAGTTTTTGTCCGAAGCTTTTTCCAGCCATAGATTTACTAAATACAGAATATGGACTAGATCACGTTGGTAATATTGATAATATTACACGATTTCTAAGGGGAGGGATGGTACATTTGTGTGGGAGGTATCAGTAGGGGAGTTGCCAGACTTCCAAGTTTTTGTCAAAATACTTTGTCTAGCTATAGCTTTAATAAATACCGAATTTGGGCAAGATCGCGTTGGTCATATTGATAGTATTACACGGTTTATAAGGGCGGGGTGGTACATTTGCATGGCAGGTACCAGAAGGGGAGTTGCGAGACTCCCAATTTTTGTCCAAAACTTTGCCTAGCTCCAGCTTTACTAAATACCGAATTTGGGCAAGGTAGCTTTGGCCATATTGATAATATTACACGGTTTATAAGGTACATTTGTATGGGAGATACCAAAAGGGGAGTTGCTAGACATCCCAGTTTTTGTACAAAAACGTTGTCTAGCTATAGCTTTAATAAATACAGAATTTGGGAAAGATCGCGTAGGGCATATTGGTGTTTTTACACGATTTCTAAGGTAGGCGGGATTGTACATTTGTATGGGAGGTACCAGAAGGCGAGTTGCCAGACTTCCAAGTTTTTGTCCGAAGCTTTTTCCAGCCATAGATTTACTAAATACAGAATATGGACTAGATCACGTTGGTAATATTGATAATATTACACGATTTCTAAGGGGAGGGATGGTACATTTGTGTGGGAGGTATCAGTAGGGGAGTTGCCAGACTTCCAAGTTTTTGTCAAAATACTTTGTCTAGCTATAGCTTCAATAAATACCGACTTTGGGCAAGATCGCGTTGGTCATATTGATAGTATTACACGGTTTATAAGGGCGGGGTGGTACATTTGCATGGCAGGTACCAGAAGGGGAGTTGCTAGACTTCCAAGTTTTTGTCCTAAACTTTGTCTAGCTACTAAATACCGAATTTGGGCAAGATAGCTTTGGTCATATTGATAATATTTCACTGTTTATAAGGTACATTTGTATAGGAGATACTAGAAGGGGAGTTGGCAGACATCCCATTTTTTGTACAAAAACGTAGTCTAGCTATAGCTTTAATAAATACAGAAGGCGAGTTGCCAGACTTCCAAGTTTTTGTCCGAAGCTTTTTCCAGCCATAGATTTACTAAATACAGAATATGGACAAGATCACGTTGGTCATATTGATAATATTACACGGTTTATAAGGGGAGGGATGGTGCATTTGTGTGGGTTGTACCAGAAGGGTAGTTGCCCAGTTCTAGCTTTACGAAATATAGAAATTTGGGCAAGATCGCGTTGGTCATATCGATAATATTACACGGTAAATCAGGGGCGGAATGTTACATTTGTATGGAAGGTACCAGAAGGGGAGTTGCCAGACTCCCAAGTTTTGTCCAAAACTTTGCCTAGCTCCAGCTTTACTAAATACAGAATTCGGGCGAGATCGCGATGGTTATATTTTTTTTTTTACTAACACTCAGTTGATGCCCCCTATAAATGCAATGCACTGTGTTAGCGATGGGAAATAAGGGTATTGGAGGGAGGAAAGAGGGAGAAGTGTTTGTTGACGATGGCCTTGAATTTGGTAATGTCATAGCAGGCAGGAAAAACACTTGCAGGAAGATTATTCCACAAACGAACAGTCCGGCTGAAGAATGAATTTTCTCTATAGTGCGTCGTCCGGTCAACCGGCCATTTGACAATGAACGGATGAGAGACCCTGGATAGCCGAGTATTCCGGCTAAATGTTCTAACGTCAGGGACCAGACGACGGATATCTTCTGAACAGATACCATTAAAATATCTATAGAATAGCGATACACAACCCACATTTCGGCGATGCTGTAGGGAGACAATAGAGCTGGATACCCTACCATCCCATATCATCACCACCGCTCTCCTCTGTTCGCGGTCCAGAAGCTTCAAAGATGTTAATGGAGCCCCTGCCCATATATGCGAGTTGTATTCCATTTTAGGCCGGATGTATGTGGTGTAAATATTTACGAGGTCAGATGGGGTGAAGTATTTCTTGCACCGCTTTAAAAAGCCTAAACACTTGAATGCTTCTTTCGACACTTCGAATATATGGCTAGCCCAGCGAGCATCACCCTGTATTTTCATGCCCAGAACATCAAGAGTGTCTGATTCGTCGATATCCACACCACCCATAGATATTGACGGCGATGCTGGATCAGTGGAACGTTTGTGTGACAACAAACAGCACTGTGTCTTTTGTGCATTAAAATCTACTCTGTTCATTTGGCCCCACTCACAAATCGTCGCCAAATCGCGGTTAAGTGAGTTATTCATCGTTCGCCTTTTGTCCTCTATCTCCGAGGGACTTGGCCGATGATCAAATGAGTACGAATGACAGAGGTTGCTGTCATCCGCAAAGGAGCAGATTGGGTTCACAGTCTGCCCCAAAAGGTCGTCAATGAAAATAAGAAATAGAGAAGGAGAGAGGACAGAGCCTTATGGCACTCCTGCGGTCAACCTATGCTCGTTGGATGAGACGCCATCTATAACAACTCGTATATTGATAATATTAAACGATTTCTAAGGGGCGGGACGGTACATTTGTATCGGAGGTCTCAGTAGGGGAGTTGCCAGACTTCCAAGTTTTTGTCCAAATACTTTGTCTAGTTATAGCTTTAATAAATACCGAATTTGGGCAAGATGGCGTTGGTCATATTGATAGTATTACACGGTTTATAAGGGCGGGATGGTACATTTGCATGACAGGTATCAGAAGGGGAGTTGCCAGACTTCCAAATTTTGTCCAAATACTTTGTCTAGTTATAGCTTTAACAAATACCGAATTTGGGCAAGATATCTTTGGTCATATTGATAATATTTCACGGTTTATAAGGGCAGGATGGTACATTTGTATGGCAAATCTTTGTCTAAAACGTTTGCTAGCTATAGCTTTACTAAATACCGAATTTGGGCAAGATAGCTTTGGTCATATTGATAATATTTCACGGTTTATAAGGGCGGGATGGTACATTTGCATGGCAGGTACCAGAAGGGGAGTTGCCAGAAGGGGAGTTGCCAGACTCCCAAGTTTTGTCCAAAACTTTGCCTAGCTCCAGCTTTACTAAATACAGAATTCGGGCGAGATCGCGATTGTTATATATTTTTTTTTTTTTTTTTTGACTAACACTCAGGGGATGTCGCCTATAAATGCAATGCACTGTGTTAGCGATGCGAAATAAGGGTATTGGAGGGAGGAAAGAGGGAATAGTGTTTGTTGACGTTGGCCTTGAATTTGGTAATGTCATAGCAGGCAGGAAAAACACTTGCAGGAAGATTATTCCACAAACGAACAGTCCGGCTGAAGAATGAATTTTCTCTATAGTGCGTCGTCCGGTCAACCGGCCATTTGACAATGAACGGATGAGAGACCCTGGATAGCCGAGTATTCCGGCTAAATGTTCTAACGTCAGGGACCAGACGACGGATATCTTCTGAACAGATACCATTAAAATATCTACAGAATAGCGATACACAACCCACATTTCGGCGATGCTGTAGGGAGACAATAGATGGATACCCTACCATCCCATACCATCACCACCGCTCTCCTCTGTACGCGGTCCAGAAGCTTCAAAGATGTTAATGGAGCCCCTGCTCATACATGCGAGTTGTATTCCATTTTAGGCCGGATGTATGTGGTGTAAATATTTACGAGGTCAGATGGGTGAAGTATTTCTTGCACCGCTTTAAAAAGCCTAAACACTTGAATGCTTCTTTCGACACTTCGAATATATGGCTAGCCCAGCGAGCATCACCCTGTATCTTCATGCCCAGAACATCAAGAGTGTCTGATTCGTCGATATCCACACCACCCATAGATACTGACGGCGATTCTGGATCAGTGGAACGTTTGTGTGACAACAAACAGCACTGGGTCTTTTGTGCATTAAAATCTACTCTGTTCATTTGGCCCCACTCACAAATCGTCGCCAAATCGCGGTTAAGTGAGTTATTCATCGTTCGCCTTTTGTCCTCTATCGCCGAGGGACTTGGCCGATGAACAAATGAGTACGAATGACAGAGGTTGCTGTCATCCGCAAAGGAGCAGATTGGGTTCACAGTCTGCCCCAACAGGTCGTCAATGAAAATAAGAAATAGAGAAGGAGAGAGGACAGAGCCTTGTGGCACTCCTGCGGTCAACCTATGCTCGTTGGATGAGACGCCATCTATAACAACTCGTATATTGATAATATTAAACGATTTCTAAGGGGCGGGACGGTACATTTGTATGGGAGGTATCAATAGGGGAGTTGCCAGACATCCAAGTTTTTGGCCAAATACTTTGTCTAGCTATAGCTTTATTAAATACAGAATTTTGGGCAAGATTGCGTTGGGCGTATTGGTAATTTTACACCATTTCTAAGGTAGGCGGGATGGTACATTTCTTGGGAGGTACCAGAAGGGAAGTTGCCAGACTACCAAATCTTTGTCTAAAACGTTGTCTAGCTATTGCTTTAATAAATACAGAATTTAGGCAAGATCGCGTAGAGCATATTGATATTATTACACGATTTCTAAGGTAGGCGGGATAGTACATTTGTATGGAAGGTACCAGAAGGGGAATTGCCAGACATCCAAGTTTTTGTCCAAAACTTTGTCTAGCTATAGCTTTAATAAATACAAAATTTGGGCAAGATTGCGTTGGGCGTATTGGTAATTTTACACCATTTCTTAGGTAGGCGGTATGGTACATTTCTTGGGAGGTACCAGAAGGGAAGTTGCCAGACTACCAAATCTTTGTCTAAAACTTTGTCTAGCTATAGCTTTACTAAATACCGAATTTGGGCAAGATCGCGTAGGGCATATTGGTTTTTTTACACGATTTCTAAGGTAGGCGGGATTGTACATTTGCATGGGAGGTATAAGAAGGCGAGTTGCCAGGTTTTTGTCCGAAGCTTTGTCTAGCTATAGCTTTATTAAATACAAAATTTTGGGCAAGATTGCGTTGGGCGTATTGGTAATTTTACACCATTTCTAAGGAAGCGGGATGGTACATTTCTTGGGAGGTACCAGAAGGGAAGTTGCCAGACTACCAAATCTTTGTCTAAAACGTTGTCTAGCTATTGCTTTAATAAATACAGAATTTAGGCAAGATCGCGTAGAGCATATTGATATTATTACACGATTTCTAAGGTAGGCGGGACATTTGCATGGCAGGTACCAGAAGGGGAGTTGCCAGACTTCCAAGTTTTTGTCCAAAACTTTGTCTAGCTATAGCTTTACTAAATACAGAATTTGGGCAAGATCGCGTAGGGCATATTGGTTTTTTTACACGATTTCTAAGGTAGGCGGGATTGTACATTTGCATGGGAGGTATAAGAAGGCGAGTTGCCAGACTTCCAAGTTTTTGTCCGAAGCTTTTTTCAGCCATAGATTTACTAAATACAGAATATGGACTAGATCACGTTGGTAATATTGATAATATTACACGATTTCTAAGGGGAGGGATGGAACATTTGCATGACAGGTACCAGAAGGGGAGTTGCTAGACTTCCAAGTTTTTGTCCTAAACTTTGTCTAGCTATAGCTTTACTAAATACCGAATTTGGGCAAGATAGCTTTGGCTATATTGATAATATTACACGGTTTATAAGGTAGATTTGTATGGGAGATACCAGAAGGGGAGTTGCCAGACATCCCAGTTTTTGTACAAAAACGTTGTCTAGCTATAGCTTTAATAAATACAGAATTTGGGCAAGATCGCGTAGGGCATATTGGTGTTTTTACACGATTTCTAAGGTAGGCGGGATTGTACATTTGTATGGGAGGTACCAGAAGGCGAGTTGCCAGACTTCCAAGTTTTTGTCCAAAACTTTTTCCAGCCATAGATTTACTAAATACAGAATATGGACAAGATCACGTTGGTCATATTGATAATATTACACGGTTTATAAGGGGAGGGATGGTACATTTGGGTGGGTTGTACCAGAAGGGTAGTTGCCCAGTTCTAGCTTTACGAAATATAGAAATTTGGGCAAGATCGCGTTGGTCATATCGATAATATTACACTGTTAATCAGGGGCGGAATGTTACATTTGTATGGAAGGTAGCAGAAGGGCCAGACTCCCATGTTTTGTCCAAAACTTTGCCTAGCTCCAGCTTTACTAAATACAGAATTCGGCGAGATCGCGATGGTTATATTTTTTTTTTTTTTTTTTTTTTTTTTTTTTAACTAACACTCAGTTGATGCCCCCTATAAATGCAATGCACTGTGTTAGCGATGGGAAATAAGGGTATTGGAGGGAGGAAAGAGGGAATAGTGTTTGTTGACGTTGGCCTTGAATTTGGTAATGTCATAGCAGGCAGGAAAAACACTTGCAGGAAGATTATTCCACAAACGAACAGTCCGGCTGAAGAACGAATTTTCTCTATAGTGCGTCGTCCGGTCAACCGGCCATTTGACAATGAACGGATGAGAGACCCTGGATAGCCGAGTATTCCGGCTAAATGTTCTAACGTAAGGGACCAGACAACGGATATCTTCTGAACAGATACCATTAAAATATCTATAGAATAGCGATACACAACCCACATTTCGGCGATGCTGTAGGGAGACAATAGAGCTGGATACCCTACCATCCCATATCATCACCACCGCTCTCCTCTGTACGCGGTCCAGAAGCTTCAAAGATGTTAATGGAGCCCCTGCCCATATATGCACGTTGTATTCCATTTTAGGCCGGATGTATGTGGTGTAAATATTTACGAGGTCAGATGGGGTGAAGTATTTCTTGCACCGCTTTAAAAAGCCTAAACACTTGAATGCTTCTTTCGACACTTCGAATATATGGCTAGCCCAGCGAGCATCACCCTGTATCTTCATGCCCAGAACATCAAGAGTGTCTGATTCGTCGATATCCACACCACCCATAGATATTGACGGCGATGCTGGATCAGTGGAACAAATAGCACTGGGTCTTTTGTACATTAAAATCTACACTGTTCATTTGACCCCACTCACAAATCGCGGTTAAGTGAGTTATTCATCGTTCGCCTTTTGTCCTCTATCTCCGAGGGACTTGGCCGATGATCAAATGAGTACGAATGACAGAGGTTGCTGTAATCCGCAAAGGAGCAGATTGGGTTCACAGTCTGCCCCAACAGGTCGTCAATGAAAATAAGAAATAGAGAAGGAGAGAGGACAGAGCCTTGTGGCACTCCTGCGGTCAACCTATGCTCGTTGGAAGAGACGCCATCTATAACAACTCGTATATTGATAATATTAAACGATTTCTAAGGGGAGGGACGGTACATTTGTATGGGAGGTATCAATAGGGGAGTTGCCAGACTTCCAAGTTTTTGTCAAAGTTTTTGTCTAGCTATAGCTTTACTAAATACAAAATTTGGGCAAGATTGCGTTGGGCGTATTGGTAATTTTACACCATTTCTAAGGTAGGCGGGATGGTACATTTCTTGGGAGGTACCAGAAGGGAAGTTGCCAGACTACCAAATCTTTGTCTAAAACTTAGTCTAGCTATTGCTTTAATAAATACAGAATTTAGGCAAGATCGCGTAGAGCATATTGATATTATTACACGATTTCTAAGGTAGGCGGGATAGTACATTTGCATGGCAGGTACCAGAAGGGGAGTTGCCAGACTTCCAAGTTTTTGTCAAAGTTTTTGTCTAGCTATAGCTTTACTAAATACAAAATTTGGGCAAGATTGCGTTGGGCGTATTGGTAATTTTACACCATTTCTAAGGTAGGCGGGATGGTAAATTTCTTGGGAGGTACCAGAAGGGAAGTTGCCAGACTACCAAATCTTTGTCTAAAACTTTGTCTAGCTATAGCTTTACTAAATACCGAATTTGGGCAAGATAGCTTTGGCCATATTGATAATATTACACGGTTTATAAGGTACATTTGTATGGGACATACCAGAAGGGGAGTTGCCAGACATCCCAGTTTTTGTACAAAAACGTTGTCTAGCTATAGCTTTAATAAATACAGAATTTAGGCGTAGGGCATATTGATATTATTACACGATTTCTAAGGTAGGCGGGATAGTACATTTGCATGGCAGGTAACAGATGGGGAGTTGCCAGACTCCCAAGTTTTGTCCAAATCTTTTCCTAGCTCCAGCTTTACTAAATACAGAATTCGGGCGAGATCGCGGTGGTTATATTGATAATATTAAACGATTTCTTAGGGGCGGGATGGTACATTTGTAGGGGAGGTATCAGTTGGGGAGTTGCCACACATCCAAGTTTTTGTCCAAAACTTTTTCTAGCTATAGCTTTACTAAATACAATAAAATTTGGGCAAGATCGCGTTGGGCGTATTGGTATTATTACACCATTTCTGAGGTAGGCGGGATTGTACATTTCTTGGGAAGGGAAGTTGCCAGACTACCAAATCTTTGTCTAGCTATAGCTTTACTAAATGTCGAATTTGGGCATGATAGCTTTGGCCATATTGATAATATTACACGGTTTATAAGGTATGGGAGATACTAGAATGGGAGTTGCCAGACATCCAAGTTTTTGTACAAAAACGTTGTCTAGCTATAGCTTTAATAAATACAGAATTTGGGCAAGATCGCGTAGGGCATATTGGTGTTTTTACACGATTTCTAAGGTAGGCGGGATTGTACATTTGTATGGGAGGTACCAGAAGGCGAGTTGCCAGACTTCCAAGTTTTTGTCCGAAGCTTTTTCCAGCCATAGATTTACTAAATACAGAATATGGACAAGATCACGTTGGTCATATTGATAATATTACACGGTTTATAATGGGAGGGATGGTACATTTGTGTGGGTTGTACCAGAAGGGTAGTTGCCCAGTTCTAGCTTTACGAAATATAGAAATTTGCGCAAGATCGCGTTGGTCATATCGATAATATTACACTGTTAATCAGGGGCGGAATGTTACATTTGTATGGAAGGTACCAGAAGGGGAGTTGCCAGACTCCCAAGTTTTGTCCAAAACTTTGCCTAGATCCAGCTTTACTAAATACAGAATTCGGGCGAGATCGCGATGGTTATATTAAAAGTATTACACGGTTTATAAGGGCGGGAGGTACCAGAAGGGGACTTCTAAGTTTTTGTCCAAAACTTAGTCTAGCTATAGATTTACTAAATAGAGAATTTGGACATGATCGCATTGACCGTATTGATAGTATTACACGATTTATAAGGGCGGGATGGTACATTTGCATGGCAGGTACCAGAAGGGGAGTTTTCAGACTTCCAAGTTTTTGTCCAAAACTTTTTCTAGCTATAGCTTTACTAAATACAATAAAATTTGGGCAAGATCGCGTTGGGCGTATTGGTATTATTACACCATTTCTAAGGTAGGCGGGATAGTACATTTGTATGGGAGGTACCAGAAGGGGAGTTGCCAGACATCCAAGTTTTTGTCCAAAAACTTTGTCTAGCTATAGCTTTAATAAATACAGAATTTAGGCGTAGGGCATATTGATATTATTACACGATTTCTAAGGTAGGCGGGATAGTACATTTGTATGGGAGGTACCAGAAAGGGAGTTGCCAGACTCCCAAGTTTTGTCTAAAACTTTTCCTAGCTCCAGCTTTACTAAATAAAGAATTCGGGCGAGATCGCGGTTGATAATATTATACGATTTCTAAGGGGCGGGATGGTACATTTGTATGGGAGGTATCAGTAGGGGTGTAGGAGTTTTTTTTGTTCAAATAGTTTTTTTTATTTAGTTTATGGTTTTTGTTCTTTGAATTACACTTTTTATTTTATTTTAATATAATTGCACTGCCTCTTGCAGCTGCTGTCAGCAAACTCATCTTTTTGTTTCGCTGAACAAACCATCAAAGCAGCGATGATCGCTGCCTTCTCGTTGTACGTATGTATGTTGGTGTGTGTATCCACACACAGGCCGATAGGTACGTATGTACGTACATAAGAAGACAGTTAGGTCTATTTCGATGGTTTGATTTCTGTCGTAAACAAACGAAAGTAAAAGAGGAATAGGAAAAGAGTTCGTTCAACTCTTTGGAGATTATTCCATTTTGGGCGTGATTGGAGTCGACAGAGGTATTCTTTAGTCCAGCGGTCCCAGAAATTTTGCTTGAGGCGTTCAACTAATTTCCAACGGCTGAGGCGGTCGATGTTAGTATCGAGTAGGTCATCATCGGGGATGCAGTTTGAGGCCTCACCAATTAGGAAATGTGTGGGGGTGAGGTCATTGGAGTCTGCGGGATCAGCCGATAGAGGGCATAATGGCCTGTAGTTTAGGCAGCTTTTATTTTGTGCCAGCAACGTGCTGAGTTCTTCGTAGGTGAGTATTCGGTCTTTCATTATGCGGCGTAAATGATGTTTTGTAGATTTGACACCTGCCTCCCAGAGTCCACCAAAATGGGGTGAAGCTGGAGGTATGAAGTGCCAAGTAGTGCCTTGATTGGCCAAAGTTTCTTCGAGATACTCGGGAAGAGAAGCCTTATTTCGTTGATAGATAACTTGAAGTTCTTTACTTGCACCCACGAAATTTGTACTACAGTCCGAGTACAAATCAGTGCATAGACCCCGTCGTGAGGTAAAGCGTCGAAATGCGGCCAAGAAGGCTGGTAACTGCTTCGAGGTGTATCTCCTTGGTACACATGCAGATGAAAAGACAAATGTAAGCCTTGGATGTAGAGGCGGTCCTAAGTGAAGACGTTTTAATGTTGATGGGACCAGCATAGTCAAGTCCACTATGCTTGAATGCTCGTGTTGGTTGAAGTCTAACAGCTGGCAGATTTCCCATGAGTTGTTGGCAGGTTTGTGCTTTGTACTTAAAACACACAGTATATTCTCGTTGAACTCGTTTCGCCAGATTTCGTGCAGATACGATCCAGTAATGACGTGAAACGTAGGACTGCATAAGTTGTAGACTACCATGAAATGTCTTCATATGAGCGTCTGAAAAGATAAGAAAAGAGAGGGGATTTTGCTTTGACAACAAAATCGGATGTTTAGTAGAGAATGGAATTGCTGCATTCGTTAATCTGCCACCAACTCGCAGAATTCCACTTTCATTCAAAAATGGGGATAATTTGGCAATGTTGCTCGAATTGGAAACCCAGTTTCCAATTTTCAACGTAGAAATTTCTTCAGCATATGACACCGCTTGTGTTAGTTTGATGAGTAGATGAAGTGATTCTTTTAGCTAGTTTGTTTTCAGGAATCCAACTTCTTTGTTGTTTTGTTTTTTGCTTGATGTTGTTGTAGAATCGTAGTACGTATGACGTCACACGCACTAGAGTTGACAGTTTAGACAATTTTTTAGTAATTTCGAGATCTGTTGCGATGGACGTTGTTTTTGTTATGTGAGCAGCAACATTGTTGGTATTTATTTCTTCATGAAATATTTCCGTGGGGGAAGTAGTCCAATTATCAGATGTGGTTTGGAGCCAAGGTGGGCCTTTCCACCAGAGATGATTATGAATTAATTGTTCAGGCATTAATCCTCGTGACGCGAAGTCTGCAGGACTTTCCTTCGTAGGGACGTATCTCCAATCATGAACATTTGTTAATCGTTGGATTTTTGAGACTCGATTTGCTACGTAGACTTCCAACCGTTTAGAATTATTTTTCAACCACGCAAGAACGATGGTATTGTCCGTCCAGTATACGATGTTACCAATTTCGAATTCTACGTTAGCCTTGATTTTAGCCACTAATTTTTTGGAATTGGTTCACTTTTCAGGGGAACGACTTTTGTTTTTGCTTGTAGTAAATTTATTAATATCTCACCAGAGTCTGTTGTGATGCGGGCGTAGACGACAGCTGCGTAAGCCAATTTTGAAGCATCGCTGAAAGCGTGTAGGTCAATTGTAGATTTGTTTGGCCTGTAGCCAATCCATCTTGGAATTCTAATCTCCTCAAGGGCGTTTAATCTGGTTCTGAAGTGGACCCATTCACGCTGGATTTCGTCAGGTAGAGTATCTTTCCAGTCAAGTTTCAGCTTCCAGAGTTGTTGGAAGATAATTTTCGCAATTATAGTTGTAGCTGAAAGCCATCCTAGTGGGTCAAATAATTTGCATGAAAGCAAACTACTTTTAGTTATATTGTTTGAAAATATGAAATTTATAGAAAAGCATAAGTAATCATCATCAGTATTCCAATTTATACCAAGCGCATTGGACATATTAGGTTGATGAATTGGAAATAGATTTCTAGTTTCACGATCTGTTTCAGGTATATTTTCCATGAGGGATGACGAATTTGAGTTCCATTTTCTTCAATGAAATCCTCCTGATTTCAGAAGATGTGAAAGTTGTTTCTGTATCTGTAGAGCCCCTTGTAGGGTATCGGTCCCAGATATGACGTCATCGACATATGTATCAGTCCGAAGTATAATGCTAGCTTCGGGAAAGTTGTGCTCTTCGTCTGCTGCTAGCTGTTGAAGTACTCTAATCGCTAAGTAGGGCGCAGAAGTTGTGCCATAAGTCACTGTCTTAAGGGCATATACACAAATTTTGCTCGTGGCATCTCTCCAAAGTATGCATTGAAAACACTGATGTTCTGGCTTGACATTTATTTGTCTGAACATTTTTTCCAGATCTGCAGTAAATCCGATGTAGTGTCTTCGCCATCGGGTAATGATTGTTGGTAAATCATTTTGCAAAGCTGGTCCAGCTGATATCTCTTCATTTATTGAAGTCTGTGGGGCGTTGCGATTGCCACCATCAAAAACAACACGCAGTTTTGTTGTTGTACTACTCTCTCTGAGTACACCATGGTGTGGGAAAAAATAAGCGTTTTTTGGGATTGCATGAGGGTACTCACCAAGATTGACCATATGCTGAAGCGATTCGTACTCTGTCATGAATTTTCCATATTCTTCAGCAAATGTTGGCTTCAATTTGAACGAAGACTCTAATTGTTTCAGCCTTTTTATGGAATTGTAGTCCGTGTGGGAAAAGATTGGTAGCTCTTGACCTTGGAGTAACCTTTTGAAGGGCAAATGGACAGTGAAGGGTGTTTTTTATTGAGGTATAGAACTTCGAATTGAAATAAAACACAAGAAAATCGTTTTAATGTCCATCAATTTGGCTTTATTGGAAGGATAATTTTATGCCATTAATGTTTAAATATGATTTCGGGCATGTGACTGCCGCGGCGGGCTCGAATAAAGCCAATTCTACAGGTCCAATTTTCAACCACTTGTTGGAACCACAACTCATCCACATTCATGTCATCCAATTCGGGAACAAAATAGTCGGTTATCATGGCTCTATACCGGTCTCCATTAACGGTAACTGACTCTCCAGCATCATTTCGGAAGAAGTATGGCCCAATGACTCCACCAGCCCATAGAGCACACCAAACAGACAGTTTTTGTGGATGTAATGGCATAAAATGGACGGAGCTTGCGGTTAACTTTCGAAATAAATTTGCACGATTTGCAAGCGTTGTTCTTTTGTCAACCTGTTCATGATGAAATGGCAAACCAAACTAAATATTAATCACTTGACAGCTGACAAAATGGCCGACAGTTAAAAAAGTGATGCCAACTTAAAGTTCTATACCCCAATAAAAAACACCCTTTATATCGACCAGTGTCATCACGAGTGTGTGTTTCAGTGAATAATTTTTCACAGAGCTCCTCTTCATTCGATAACGGCTTCGAATCCAATAATTCTTCCTGTTCCCAAAACATACGGAGCTGCTCATCCAGCGAACATAGATTTGCAGAAATTGTTGTTGTCGGTGGATTGGTCCTTGGAGAGCCCGAAATCATCCAACCCAATTGAGTTTCTTGTAGTAAGAAACTATTTTCGAATTTTTTCATTCCGGACAAAAGCAGGTCGCCATAGACATCATTTCCTAGAAGGAGATCAATGTTTTGTGGAGATAGAAATTCTGGATCTGCAAGAACGAATTCTGAAAGATCTGGAATATGTGTTGGCATAATTTTAGAAGGCGTATATGATGTGACATTTGGAACGACAAGAGCAGTTATAGGTAATTCAAATTGTTGCTTGTAATTAGATCGGATGGTGAATCGCGCAGATTTTTTAACCGTGACAGCTCGGTTTCCGCCAATACCAGAAACGTTAACCCGAGTTTTATATTTCGGAACAGGCAGCAGCTGAGAAAGCTCTTCAGAAATGAATGAGAGCTGTGATCCTTGATCTACAAGAGCTTTTACTAAGAAAGTTCGACTCGAAGTCCTTATAATGACTTTCACGGTGGGCAACAAAGCAGGATTGAGATTTTTCGTACATAAATTTGAAACATTTGTACTTACAGTAGCAGAATCAGGTGTAGATGTAGTTGTAGGTGGCTGGAAAGTTTGATTTCCGCTAGTATTATTCAGCACCGGTGGTGAAGAGTTATTCTCGGAGAATTCATTATGTAGTATTGTATGATGAGTTCCACGGCAAATATGGCATTTGGTACTTAGTCTACACGAAGACTGCAGATGGCCAGAGTTGAGCCAGTTTCGACAAAGACGATGCTGATTTACGAAATTCTTCTTCTCGGCTGAAGACAGAGTTGTAAATCGGAAGCATTTATAAAGGGGATGACGTTTGTGGCAGCAAGGGCAGTTGTCATCATTTACAGTTGAAGCTGTGTGAGCTCGTACCATTTTCGTAGGTTTTTTTCGATTTTCCTTACCGTAGGATATAGGCGTTGGAACAGCATCTACTTCTAGCGATTCTAGAGTTCGGAAAGTGGTTTCGAGAAAATTTAGCATTTCAGACATGGGTGGAATCGAAGTGCTGGCCTTCAGTGACTGTTCCCACTCCTTACGAGTCTGCATGTCTAATTTTTGCGTGATCAGGTAGATCAGAATTGAGTCCCAAGTAGAGATATCAATCTTCATCGATTTTAACTGGGATAGGCAAGTTCTAGTAGTGTCTGGAAGTACTTTAATATTTTTAAAAGTTCCGTCGGAGGAAGGTATTGAAAACGAACGCTTCAATATTTGCTCAACCAGTTCCCTTTCGTTGTGGAATCTCCTCTCGAGAGCATCCCACGCTAAATCGTAACTGGTTTCTGCAGCTGGATACTCATTTACCATGCTCAGAGGCGTGCCAGTACACGAACTTTTTAAATAAAAATATTTTTGTACCTTTGTAAGGGAATTATTTTGATGGACAAGCGAGTTGAACATATCACGATATGAAATCCAGTCGAGATAATCCCCTGAAAAGGTTGGCAAATCAATTTTCGGAAGTCTGGCTCCAGCACAGAAGGATTCATTGCGGCTTGTGGCTGAGAAGGTGCTAGCGTGGACGGTTGGAGTCTGTGGAGAATCAAATTCAAAAAGAAAATCAAGTAAATGAGTTTTTAAAGAGACGTAATTATCGAAACACTTGTAATAAGTGTCGGTACTTATGTAAGGCACATAATTTTCTTGTATGGAATTTTCTCGCAGCATCTCCACGATTTGTTCATGCCCGTCCTTGAAGGTTTTAAAGTTGCATTCCAAATCCTCCAGAATAGTTTGGACATAACCTTTTGAAACTGCATTTTTAGGTTTAGCGTTGAAGGTCGCAGCCACTCGCTCAATATGATTGAAGATTTTCTTCTGATCTTCAATTGCTGGATCAGTTGAACACATTTTTCCCAGAATTTAGCTCGAAATTCGTGAGGAAATAATTGTACAGTATGTACACAGCACGCAGCTTATACCGTAGGCGAGACGGCAGTAAATTACTCGGGGAGTAAAGGGTATTACGTCAGCTTACGTAGTCCCTGATTTCGGCACCATTTAAATGTAGGAGTTTTTTTTGTTCAAATAGTTTTTTTTATTTAGTTTATGGTTTTTGTTCTTTGAATTACACTTTTTATTTTATTTTAATATAATTGCACTGCCTCTTGCAGCTGCTGTCAGCAAACTCATCTTTTTGTTTCGCTGAACAAACCATCAAAGCAGCGATGACCGCTGCCTTCTCGTTGTACGTATGTATGTTGGTGTGGGTGGTACCAGAAGGGGAGTTGTCAGACATCCAAGTTTTTGTCCAAAAACTTTGTCTAGCTATAGCTTTAATAAATACAGAATTTGGGAAAGATCACGTTGGGCATATTGATATTATTACACGATTTCTAAGGTAGGCTGATTGGTACATTTGTATGGGAGGTATCAGAAGGGGAGTTGCCAGACTACCAAGTTTTTGTCCAAATACTTTGTCTAGTTATAGCTTTAATAAATACATAATTTGGGCAAGATAGCTTCGGTCATATTGATAATATTACACGATTTATAAGGTGCGGGATGGTACATTTGTACAGGAGATACTAGAAGGGGAGTTGCCAGACATCCAAGTTTTTGTACAAAAACGTTGTCTAGCTATAGCTTTAATAAATACAGAATTTGGGCAAGATCACGTTGGGCATATTGATATTATTACACGATTTCTAAGGTAGGCGGGATAGTACATTTGTATGGGAGATACTAGAAGGGGAGTTGCCAGACATCCAAGTTTTTGTACAAAACTTTGTTTAGCTATAGCTTTAATAAATACCGAATTTGGGCAAGATCGCGTTGGTCATATTGATAGTATTACACGATTTCTAAGGTAGGCGGGATGGTCCATTTGGATGGCAGGTACCAGAAGGGGAGTTGCCAGAATTCCATGTTTTTGTTCAAAACTTTGTCTAGCTATAGCTTTAATAAATACATAATTTGAGCAATATCACGTTGGGCATATTGATATTATTACACGATTTCTAAGGTAGGCGGGATTGTACATTTGAATGGGAGGTACCAGAAGGGGAGTTGCCAGACTTCCATGTTTCTGATCAAAACTTTGTCTAGCTATAGCTTTACTAAATACCGAATTTGGGCAAGATAGGTACATTTGTATAGGTGGTACCAGAAGGGGAGTTGTCAGACATCCAAGTTTTTGTCCAAAAACTTTGTTTAGCTATAGCTTTAATAAATACAGAATTTGGGGAAGATCACGTTGGGCATATTGATATTATTACACGATTTCTAAGGTTGGCGGATTGGTACATTTGTATGGGAGGTACCAGAAGGGGAGTTGCCAGACTACCAAGTTTTGGTCCACAACTTTGTCTAGCTATAGATTTATTGAGTACCGAATTTGGGCAAGATCACGTTGGGCATATTCATATTATTACACGATTTCTAAGGTAGGCGGATTGGTACATTTGAATGGGAGGTACCAGAAGGGGAGTTGCCAGACTTCAATGTTTCTGATCAAAACTTTGTCTAGCTATAGCTTTACTAAATACCGAATTTGGGCAAGATATCTTCGGCCATATTGATAATATTACACGATTTATAAGGTGCGGGATGGTACATTTGTATGGGAGGTACCAGAAGGGGAGTTGCCAGGTATCCAACTTTTTGTCTGAAACTTTTTCAAGCCATAGCTTTAATAAATACAGAATTTTGGCAAGATCACGTTGGTCATACTGATAATATTACACGGTTTAGAAGGGGCGGGATGGTACAGTTGTATGTGAGGTACCAGAAGGGGAGTTGCCAGACTTCCATGTTTCTGATCAAAACTTTGTCTAGCTATAGCTTTACTAAATACCGAATTTGGGCAAGATATCTTCGGCCATATTGATAATATTACACGATTTATAAGGTGCGGGATGGTACATTTGTATGGGAGGTACCAGAAGGGGAGTTGCCAGGTATCAAACTTTTTGTCTGAAACTTTTTCAAGCCATAGCTTTAATAAATACAGAATTTTGGCAAGATCACGTTGGTCATACTGATAATATTACACGGTTTAGAAGGGGCGGGATAGTACAGTTGTATGTGAGGTACCAGAAGGGGAGTTGCCAGACTCCCAAGTTTTGTCCAAAACTTTGTCTAGCTTTACTAAATACCGAATTTGGGCAAGATCGCGTTGGTCATATTGATAGGTTTACACGGTTTATAAGAGCGGGATGGTACATTTGCATGGCAGGTACCCGAAAGGGAGTTGCCAGAATTTCAAGTTTTTGTCCAAAACTTTGTCTAGCTATATCTTTAAGGTAGGGATGGTCCATTTGCATGGCAGTTACCAGAAGGGAAGTTGCCAGACTTCCATGTTTCTGATCAAAACTTTGTCTAGCTATAGCTTTAATAAATACAGAATTTGGGCAAGATCACGTTGGGCAAATTGATATTATTACACGATTTCTAAGGTAGGCGGATTGGTACATTTGTACCAGAAGGGGAGTTGCCAGACTACCAAGTTTTGGTCCAAAACTTTGTCTAGCTATAGATTTACTAAATACCGAATTTGGTCAAGATAGCTACGGTCATATTGATAATATTACACTGTTTATAAGGTGCGGGATGGTACATTTGTACAGGAGATACTAGAAGGGGAGTTGCCAGACATCCAAGTTTTTGTACAAAAACGTTGTCTAGCTATAGCTTTAATAAATACAGAATTTGGGCAAGATCACGTTGGGCATATTGATATTATTACACGATTTCTAAGGTAGGCGGGATAGTACATTTGTATGGGAGATACTAGAAGGGGAGTTGCCAGACATCCAAGTTTTTGTACAAAACTTTGTTTAGCTATAGCTTTAATAAATACCGAATTTGGGCAAGATCGCGTTGGTCATATTGATAGTATTACACGATTTCTAAGGTAGGCGGGATGGTCCATTTGGATGGCAGGTACCAGAAGGGGAGTTGCCAGAATTCCATGTTTTTGTTCAAAACTTTGTCTAGCTATAGCTTTAATAAATACATAATTTGAGCAATATCACGTTGGGCATATTGATATTATTACACGATTTCTAAGGTATGCGGGATTGTACATTTGAATGGGAGGTACCAGAAGGGGAGTTGCCAGACTTCCATGTTTCTGATCAAAACTTTGTCTAGCTATAGCTTTACTAAATACCGAATTTGGGCAAGATAGCTTTGGTCATATTGATAATATTACACGGTTTATAAGGTACATTTGTATAGGTTGTACCAGAAGGGGAGTTGTCAGACATCCAAGTTTTTGTCCAAAAACTTTGTTTAGCTATAGCTTTAATAAATACAGAATTTGGGGAAGATCACGTTGGGCATATTGATATTATTACACGATTTCTAAGGTAGGCGGATTGGTACATTTGTATGGGAGGTACCAGAAGGGGAGTTGCCAGACTACCAAGTTTTGGTCCACAACTTTGTCTAGCTATAGATTTATTGAGTACCGAATTTGGGCAAGATCACGTTGGGCATATTGATATTATTACACGATTTCTAAGGTAGGCGGATTGGTACATTTGAATGGGAGGTACCAGAAGGAAAGTTGCCAGACTTCCATGTTTCTGATCAAAACTTTGTCTAGCTATAGCTTTACTAAATACCGAATTTGGGCAAGATATCTTCGGCCATATTGATAATATTACACGATTTATAAGGTGCGGGATGGTACATTTGTATGGGAGGTACCAGAAGGGGAGTTGCCAGGTATCCAACTTTTTGTCTGAAACTTTTTCAAGCCATAGCTTTAATAAATACAGAATTTTGGCAAGATCACGTTGGTCATACTGATAATATTACACGGTTTAGAAGGGGCGGGATGGTACAGTTGTATGTGAGGTACCAGAAGGGGAGTTGCCAGACTTCCATGTTTCTGATCAAAACTTTGTCTAGCTATAGCTTTACTAAATACCGAATTTGTGCAAGATATCTTCGGCCATATTGATAATATTACACGATTTATAAGGTGCGGGATGGTACATTTGTATGGGAGGTACCAGAAGGGGAGTTGCCAGGTATCAAACTTTTTGTCTGAAACTTTTTCAAGCCATAGCTTTAATAAATACAGAATTTTGGCAAGATCACGTTGGTCATACTGATAATATTACACGGTTTAGAAGGGGCGGGATAGTACAGTTGTATGTGAGGTACCAGAAGGGGAGTTGCCAGACTCCCAAGTTTTGTCCAAAACTTTGTCTAGCTTTACTAAATACCGAATTTGGGCAAGATCGCGTTGGTCATATTGATAGGTTTACACGGTTTATAAGAGCGGGATAGTACATTTGCATGGCAGGTACCCGAAAGGGAGTTGCCAGAATTTCAAGTTTTTGTCCAAAACTTTGTCTAGCTATATCTTTAAGGTAGGGATGGTCCATTTGCATGGCAGTTACCAGAAGGGAAGTTGCCAGACTTCCATGTTTCTGATCAAAACTTTGTCTAGCTATAGCTTTAATAAATACAGAATTTGGGCAAGATCACGTTGGGCAAATTGATATTATTACACGATTTCTAAGGTAGGCGGATTGGTACATTTGTATGGGAGGCACCAGAAGGGGAGTTGCCAGACTACCAAGTTTTGGTCCAAAACTTTGTCTAGCTATAGATTTACTAAATACCGAATTTGGTTAAGATAGCTACGGTCATATTGATAATATTACACTGTTTATAAGGTGCGGGATGGTACATTTGTACAGGAGATACTAGAAGGGGAGTTGCCAGACATCCAAGTTTTTGTACAAAAACGTTGTCTAGCTATAGCTTTAATAAATACAGAATTTGGGCAAGATCACGTTGGGCATATTGATATTATTACACGATTTCTAAGGTAGGCGGGATAGTACATTTGTATGGGAGATACTAGAAGGGGAGTTGCCAGACATCCAAGTTTTTGTACAAAACTTTGTTTAGCTATAGCTTTAATAAATACCGAATTTGGGCAAGATCGCGTTGGTCATATTGATAGTATTACACGATTTCTAAGGTAGGCGGGATGGTCCATTTGGATGGCAGGTACCAGAAGGGGAGTTGCCAGAATTCCATGTTTTTGTTCAAAACTTTGTCTAGCTATAGCTTTAATAAATACATAATTTGAGCAATATCACGTTGGGCATATTGATATTATTACACGATTTCTAAGGTATGCGGGATTGTACATTTGAATGGGAGGTACCAGAAGGGGAGTTGCCAGACTTCCAAGTTTTTGTCCAAAAACTTTGTTTAGCTATAGCTTTAATAAATACAGAATTTGGGGAAGATCACGTTGGGCATATTGATATTATTACACGATTTCTAAGGTAGGCGGATTGGTACATTTGTATGGGAGGTACCAGAAGGGGAGTTGCCAGACTACCAAGTTTTGGTCCACAACTTTGTCTAGCTATAGATTTATTGAGTACCGAATTTGGGCAAGATCACGTTGGGCATATTGATATTATTACACGATTTCTAAGGTAGGCGGATTGGTACATTTGAATGGGAGGTACCAGAAGGGGAGTTGCCAGACTTCCATGTTTCTGATCAAAACTTTGTCTAGCTATAGCTTTACTAAATACCGAATTTGGGCAAGATATCTTCGGCCATATTGATAATATTACACGATTTATAAAGTGCGGGATGGTACATTTGTATGGGAGGTACCAGAAGGGGAGTTGCCAGGTATCCAACTTTTTGTCTGAAACTTTTTCAAGCCATAGCTTTAATAAATACAGAATTTTGGCAAGATCACGTTGGTCATACTGATAATATTACACGGTTTAGAAGGGGCGGGATGGTACAGTTGTATGTGAGGTACCAGAAGGGGAGTTGCCAGACTTCCATGTTTCTGATCAAAACTTTGTCTAGCTATAGCTTTACTAAATACCGAATTTGGGCAAGATATCTTCGGCCATATTGATAATATTACACGATTTATAAGGTGCGGGATGGTACATTTGTATGGGAGGTACCAGAAGGGGAGTTGCCAGGTATCCAACTTTTTGTCTGAAACTTTTTCAAGCCATAGTTTTAATAAATACAGAATTTTGGCAAGATCACGTTGGTCATACTGATAATATTACACGGTTTAGAAGGGGCGGGATAGTACAGTTGTATGTGAGGTACCAGAAGGGGAGTTGCCAGACTCCCAAGTTTTGTCCAAAACTTTGTCTAGCTTTACTAAATACCGAATTTGGGCAAGATCGCGTTGGTCATATTGATAGGTTTACACGGTTTATAAGAGCGGGATGGTACATTTGCATGGCAGGTACCCGAAAGGGAGTTGCCAGAATTTCAAGTTTTTGTCCAAAACTTTGTCTAGCTATATCTTTAAGGTAGAGATGGTCCATTTGCATGGCAGTTACCAGAAGGGAAGTTGCCAGACTTCCATGTTTCCGATCAAAACTTTGTCTAGCTATAGCTTTAATAAATACAGAATTTGGGCAAGATCACGTTGGGCAAATTGATATTATTACACGATTTCTAAGGTAGGCGGATTGGTACATTTGTATGGGAGGTACCAGAAGGGGAGTTGCCAGACTACCAAGTTTTGGTCCAAAACTTTGTCTAGCTATAGATTTACTAAATACCGAATTTGGGCAAGATAGCTTCGGTCATATTGATAATATTACACTGTTTATAAGGTGCGGGATGGTACATATGTATGGGAGGTACCAGAAGGGGAGTTGACAGGTATCCAACTTTTTGTCTGAAACTTTTTCCAGCCATAGCTTTAATAAATACAGAATTTGGCCAAGATCACGTTGGTCATATTGATAATATTACACGGTTAAGAAGGGGCGGGATGGTACAGTTGTATGTGAGGTACCAGAAGGGGAGTTGCCAGTTTCCCAAGTTTTGTCCAAAACTTTGTCTAGCTCTAGCTTTACTAAATACACAATTCGGGCAAGATCGCGATGGTTATATTGATGATATTACACGATTTCTAAGGGGCGGATGGTACATTTGTATGGGAGGTACCATAAGGGGAGTTGCCAGACTTCTAAGTTCTTTTCTGAAACTTTGAACAGTTATTGCTTTACTAAATACAGAATTTGGGCAAGATCGCGTTGGACATATTATTACACGATTTCTAAAGTGGGCGAAATAGAAGATTTGAGGGTACCCGAACGGGTGAGGCCATATGCAATCCCATAAGTGGTTTTGGGAGAATATTAACCCATGCCAAATTGCAAACCGATTGTTCAACTCTTTCGAACGTACCAGCATGACAGACGGTCATGGCTCAAACGACTTAGAAAGTCATGAATGGATTTTGGTTCAAAGACACCTACGATCTAAAGTGAATTTTTCAACGTGTTACACTTTTGAGTCGTATCAAATGATATATACCCTCCTATCCGTAGGGTGAGGGTATAAATATCAACAACTCTCCAGCACCGAATAAAACCTTCATATTCAAAAATGTCAAACTCGTAAAATTTAAAATGACCGGACATCTGGCTCACTACATCCTAAATATAATAATTTGTGCACCTCACTGCCTGCGGTGAAGCATTTCTTTACTCTCTTTCATTACTCTCTCTCTTGCTCGCTCATTTTTTAACACGTCATCATTCTCTTTTTACAGTCGCAGTGTGTGTGGCTGTGTGTTGTTTACACATGTGTGTTTGGCTGTTTCGTTGTTGTTGTCATGTTCACAAAAAGAACAACAAACACACATAAAACACAGAAAGACATGTTTTTTTTTCGACCGTTGTTTGACGGGCTTTTCAACTAGTATACAATAATTAAGTTAGAGCACTACTATCAACTCTCCAGCGCCGAATAAAACCTTCATATTCAAAAATGTCAAATTCGTAAAATTTAAAATGACCGGACGTCTGGCTCACTACATATACAATAATTAAGTTAGTGCACTACTATCAAACGACCTCCTCCGTAACGACAGACCAATTGATAAAGACCCGTCGGCGGAATTTTCTAACGACTCCCTGGCTGATCCTGACCCTCGATGCAACCTCTATCGAAATGGGTCCATTGCAACTAATCTGCCCAACGTCCGATCGACAACACCAAGTACACAAGAACACATTCAACATAAGACATAACTATTTTTTTAAGTCCCCCTATAAATGCAATGCATTGTGTTAGCGGAAGAATATTAGGGTATCGGAATGAGGAAAAAGGGAGAAGTATTTGTTGACATTTGCTTTGAATTTCTGAATATTACAACTGGCAGGAAACATATTTGCTGGAAGAATATTCCACATATAAACGGTTCGGCTGAAGAAGGAATTTTCTCCATAGTGCGTCGTTTGGTCAACCTGCCACTTTGCAATGAACGGATGAGATACCCTGGATAGCCGCGTATTCCGGCTAAATGTCCTAACATCAGGGACAAGACGACGGATATCTGAGGAGCAGATATCGTTAAAATATCTATAGAACAGCGACAACCCATACCCCAGCGATGCTGAAGGATAAAATAGAGTTGGATATCCTACTAACCCCAACCATCACCTGGAGCTCCTGCCCATATATGGGAGTCATATTCCGTTTCTTGCACTGCTCTAAAAGCCTAAACACTTGAATGCTTTTTTCGACACTTCGAATATATGGCTTGCCCAGCGAGCATCGCCCAGCGAGCATCGCCCAGTATCTTCATGCCCAGAACATTAAGATTCGTCGATATCAATACCACCAATAGAGATTGACGATGATGATTGACCTGTGGAATGTTTGTGTGACAAGAAACAGCACTGGGTCTTTTGTGCATTGAAATCTACTCTGTTCATTTGGCCCCACTCACAAATCGTCGCCAAATCGCGATTGAGTGAGTCGTTCATCGTTCGCCTTTTGTCCTCGACCTCCCGAGGATCGATTTTTACGGAAGCCATACTATTGATCATTTAGAAGGCCGTTGGACTGTCAATACTTAACAAGATGGTGGTTAATCATGCTCTCCACAACTTTGAGAGCGCAGAACATGTTGCTATTGGGCGGTAATTCGCCGGATTTTAATCCTCACCATTCTTGGGGATTGGTGGACATTGGCAACTTTCCAACGTGAAGAGTAAATACCAGTACGGTAAGACATATTGAAAAGATTACGCAATAGGCGATCTATCGTCGAAAAGCACTTACATAGGACAAGTGCTGAAATACCATCCGGGCCCGGAATTTTGTTTACTTTGAGATCTGCAAGATCCCCGTTGACCCCACGTGATCGAAATAATATCTAAGGCATCGAACTAGATACGATGCACGGGGAGTGGTTGACTGCTGTCTGGCAAAGGTGAATTCTTTGCAAATATTTCAGCCAGAAGGTTAGCTTTGTCAACCGGGTCAGTGAATATCTGGTCATCGTTAACCAGAGTTGGAATAGACGACGAAGAGATGTCCCTTACTCTTTAAATAAATGCCCAAAAGCTCTTACTTCCCCTGCGAGAAGAGAGAACTTTAGCACGAAGACGCTGTTCGTAAAGAAGTTTTTCGCATTTAAGTACCCTGGCACACTATGATCTTGCCTGATATTGGCATTTTTATTTAGACTACTTTTTGTATTTCTGATTTACCCAACAATTCTTTGGGATTTGATCAAAGTAGTCTTCGAGGGAATAAACGTGCTTATTCCAAGAAATATTATTATCTCGACCATTTCAGCAGCAGCAACGACTTAATTGTCTAGGAAACATAATTCCAATTAAATTGCTGATAGAAATAGTCGAGATCGGCCCAAAGTGCGTTTTTGTCCGCTTCGTGACTGGTTGAGAAGTGGATCAAAGATCAGAGAACGAATAGGATGCTGAAATGAGGTAATGATCCGAGTTACCAAGAGGTGCAAGAATGTTAACCTTGTACTTTTCAGGGTGTGAGGTTAAGAAAAGGTCACGTAAATTATGATGTTGCCCTTCAACACGCGGAATGTGTGTTGGTTCATTCACTAGTTGCGAATAACTCAGCGTACTGTCCCTCCGGAGAAGTGGAATGACAAAGCCAAGATTGATTATGAACATTGAAATCCCCACAAATACCATTTCACTGTCCGGACAATCTTCTAAAAAATTTGATATAGAATCAGAAAGGGCGTGGACGCCTTTCCAAATTTGGACTTCTGTATATAAACCAACAAAGTGGTTTTAAAAAAAATCGGGGTTTAATTAATCGTGCGTGATTTAAAAAGGGAAAAAATATCTATTTTTGGCAGTACAAAATTATAGGCACACTAGTAACTATTCAGAATATTTGACCAATTTCGACATTATGGCAACCCTTTTTCACAAGACACATGTTGTAATGAATCGTTACTACAATTACAATTATTTCTTGAGAGTTTATGATTTAATTTTGTTTACAAAACTGCTGTTTTAAAATGTGTAAAAATGCCGAAAAAATTAAACGAAACGACAGAGGCGCAGCGTAAAATAATTCTGCAGTGCAGAGAAGCTTAACATGCCTAGATCATTCACATTCCAGCACGATAATGACCCAAAACATACGGCGCGTGACGTAAATATGTGGCTTGCTTATAACATTGCGCATGTCCTGCCACACACTCCGCAATCTCCGGACCTTAACCCAATCGAGCATCTATGGGAACAACTCGATAGAAGAGTCAAAAAGAGAGTGATTTCAAACAAATCGCAACTAGAAGCGGCGCTGATGGAAGAATGGCAGAATATAGGAGAAGAAATTACCCAAAAAAATTAGTACATTAGTACAAAAAGATTGGAGGCTGTTATACAACAACTAAATACTAGTTAATTTTTATTATACATTTCCTAAGCTTATAACATGATGTGTGCCTTTATGTTTGTCCACCATAAAACTGACTTGTTTTGTTTATAAACTTTATTAAATTAAATTTAATAACAATTATTATAAAATGTAAGTTACATTTTGTAACTAATAGACGTAGTATTATGACAAATATTTGAATTTAAACTTTTGTTTTTGTTAAACCTGAGAAATCATTATTTTTATTTGACGACACAATATGTGCCTATATTTATGTCCACTGTATATACTACAAGGCCTCTGTGGAAATAGAAAGATCAAGGAGTGTAATAACGAGGAATGTGAAAGTTCTGTGGATCAGAATCCCCACACACCTGGGCCTTACATATAGCGATTACATGTGGCCTAGGTAACTAAACGTGCGTGTATTCCGCAAAGAAATATGCTTTCAGCCTTCTTATATTCGCCAAATGTGTTAAATTTACCTACCATGTAGCATACAGAAAAACAAAACAATATCAAACTATAACTGTGAGCCCCCTTGCCGCTGCTAGACCCAACAAGGGTTCAGTGTTAAACCTTTAACACAAATCAGGCAGCTACATGAAGAGAGCCAAAAGTGATACGCTGAGAAAGTGGGAACACAGGACAAAGGGAGCCATAAAAGACCTTCGTGTTGGCGTTGGTGTTGCGTTTATTTAGTTGGTTATTGTTGAGGACATAAAATTGTTATTGTTGTTTTGTGTGAGACTTTTTTTTCACTAGACAAACTAAACGGGCAGTACATACAAATAAATGATAACGCGACTACGACGGGAAAAACAAAAGTGCGTGTATACCGGACAGGAGACAAACAACTACGTCATCATAACAACGACATCTCGCCAATTCTAACTATCCTACCGTGTGTGTGGAAACCGGTTTGGAAAGTATTATTGTTGTTGTGATCGATATGTTCTCGGTCTCTGCTTTATTCACTTAAAGCAGATACAGAACAAATCAGTCAAATTACACTACTCAACAAAATGAAAAAAATTTCATGTACTCCGGATGCGATAATTTTTTCTGTGTAGATAACCTTGACATGAGCTCGAAAAACGCAATAAAAATTTTTTTTTTCGTTTGGTTTTTGTTTTATTTTTTTTTTTTAAATTTTAAAAAATTTTTTTTGGTTAATTTGTTTCGTCCGGCATAACTCGGGAACCACTAGCCCGATTTAATTGAATTAAATTTTAAAAAATTTAAAATTACAATTCCCTTATTTCAAAAATTTGCTCGACATATGCACAACTTTGTCTATGGTAAGGTTTTTTCTTTTTTATTACAAAAAAAATTAAAATTTGTTGGGTGACAAAAATATATGAAAATTTGAAAATTTTTGAAATTCATACCTTTACTCAATTGCGAATAAAAGCGAAACGCGTGCATCGATTTTCATGATCTTTGTCTCATTTTGCTCATAGGTTATGTGACTTTACGTAAAAGTAATAAGATCTGACATTTTTTTTCATTTTGGATTTTTTAAAAAAAAAAATTTAAATCTTTAGGCAAAAAATAAGTTTTTTCCTTTATATATTCATTTTTAACTTGGAAACTGTTGCTTGTATAGGAAAACAATATATTAACAGATTAAGGGAATTGTAATTTTAAATTTTAAATTTAATTCAATTAAATCGGGCTAGTGGTTCCCGAGTTATGCCGGACGAAACAAATTAACCAAACAATTTTTTTAAAATTTAAAAAAAAAAAAAACAAAAACCAAACGAAAAAAATTTTTTTATTGCGTTTTTCGAGCTCATGTCAAGTTTATCTACACAGAAAAAATTATCGCATCCCGAGTACATTTTGACTGTTGACTAGTGTTATCATTGGTGAAGGCACAGCATACACACCCTTAAGCAAATAAAATAAAACTTACTATTGAAATAAAGATAAAACCAGTGAGGAAGTTTCAGTCAGGCAAAACGACTTATATATACCCTCAGTAAAGACATAAAGTCTCATATTCCAAAGTATCGCAAAATCAAAAGTTAGGGTGGCTACCACTGTTGGATGTAATATCTTATGAAATGTCATAATAGCAACCTCAAAATACCGAATTTTATAGAAAAAATAAATATTGTATTACACGTTTTACCAAATGTGCGGAATATAGAGACGGGATGGTACATTTGTATTGGAGGTACCAGAAAAGGCGTGGCCAGACTTTCAAGTTGTTGTCCGAAAATTTGTCCAATTATAGGTTTACTAAATACAAAATTTTGCCAATATTGAGCTGGCCGTATTGTTGCTATTAAACGATTTCTAAAGTGGGCGAAATAAATAATTCGTATTGGAGGTACCCGATGGGATGTCGCCATATACCATATATGCAATCGCATAAGTAGTTTTGAGAAAATATAAAACCAAGCTGAATTTCAAAGCGATTGTTTAACTGTTTCTTTAAAGCTATCGTGCGCACCAGCAAGACAGACAGACATACCGACATGGCTCAAATGACATAGAAAGTCATGAATCGAATTTGAATCAAAGACACCTACGGTCCAAAGAGTATTTTTCAGTGCGTTACACTTCTGGGACGTATAAAATGTGGGCCGAGTTGTATTTGTAGGTATGTATTTGGGGCAAAGACAATTACATTTGGTAACACAATTCTTGTATTTGTTTAATAGTATTTGGGACAAAGATTTCTTTTGGTAAAACAATTTTCCATTTGCCGAATTGTATTTGAGGTAATAGCACTTTTGTATTCACAATAAATAGCAACTGCTATTGGGAACGATCCGAATTCCATTTGGGGTAAGATTAAACTCATTTGCCATAACTACTTTTTTTTGTGTGCATGAAACGATCACAAACAAATAATGAAATTTATAGAGGACATCAGCTATTAAATTTAATGGAAATACCTCACTATTATTATAGAAGGTGTAGAGATTCGACTATCGAATCTTAAGGTCAAATTAAAAACATTCTGTTAAACAATGTGTGGGCCTATTTACCTTTCTTAGGTAACGGGTGGTAATACTGCTACTTACCTATTCGCGAAATGTGATTTGTGGCTACATCAATACTTTCTGCTGAATTGTTAAAGGTCCAGCTAAAATCCACTTCAGGTGGATTGGCATCTACAGAGCATTTAATTTTAGCGTCTTCTTGTTTCGCAACTCCATATATTTTGGTTTGATTTGAAGTACATGTTGGAGCATCTACAAAAAAAAATATAATAAATGTGCCATTAGTTTGCTGTAGATAAATTGTAATTAATTTTGAAATATAAAATATGGCTTTCATTTCAAAGAAAAATGGCATGAATCACAATTTGTTCACCACAAGTAAATTTCGTTTCTAAAAAGATTTTGGACATCTGAGAACAGCTCTAAAAATTCGTTCGATTGGCACCACTACATCGTATAGTCGCAATATAGCCGATATGTTTAAAGCTTTATTAAATATAGATTTTGGGTAAGTTAGAGCTTAGTACTATTATTACACTCTTTCTATAGTGGGGGAAGTAAACATTTGTATGGTAGGTACCAGAAGCGGTGTGGCCAGTCTTCCAATGTTATCTCCAAAGACAAAACAAAATGTATGCTTGCAACTGCTAGGCAAACGTCGCGACGAAAGAAAGGCGACATTGTGAAGGCAGGCAATTGCAACGTCGCCATTATTAGAAATAATAATGTCAGCATCGAAATAAAGCGAAGGATCGTGCTGGCAAATTGATGTTATTTCGGTCTCAACAAACAATTCAGAACAGAGCCCTCTCTGGTCGAACTAAAATAACACTGTACATCACTCTTTTTCTGCCTGTGCTTCTTTGTAGAGCCCACTTAAGTAAGTAAGTCACGGTAGTGTTGTTCATGATCATGTCTGTTCACAATAGTGTGATATGACATATTTGTCACATGTAATTTATGGGTTTTTGTCTGTGATAAGTCACGGTAGTGTTGCTCATGAGCATGTGTATTCACAATAATGTGTCTGTTCAGAATTGAATATGAGTATTTTTCTCTTTCCTTTTATATACAGGCGATAGGGTTATGATACTTCAAGTGTGTCACTATCAACAGCCTGAGCTGTACACACGTATGCATTCAATTGGAAATCGACGATCGAACCCTTGAAGTGGTTTACTATCAACATCCCAAGCCACAGACATATTCAGTCGATTGAATATATATATTCTAATTCTGCATGGGGTTGCAATGCGCTGTAACAAATGTTTGCGTCTGTTACATGTTTTTGTATTATGTTAGATCTATATCACAATAATGTGTCTGTTCAGAATTGAATATGAGTATTTTTCTCTTTCCTTTTATATACAGGCGATAGGGTTATGATACTTCAAGTGTGTCACTATCAACAGCCTGAGCTGTACACACGTATGCATTCAATTGGAAATCGACGATCGAACCCTTGAAGTGGTTTACTATCAACATCCCAAGCCACAGACATATTCAGTCGATTGAATATATATATTCTAATTCTGCATGGGGTTGCAATGCGCTGTAACAAATGTTTGCGTCTGTTACATGTTTTTGTATTATGTTAGATCTATATACAGTATAAATGTGTATAATTTATTGGTTCTTTGTTTCGGGCATTCGATGTATGTGAAATATATGCTGCCAGTGGCATGTACTAGAAGATTGTCAAATTCTATTTTATTTAAGTGAGTGTTTCGGTTTGGAGAATAAAATCAGTGTTTTACAATCACTCAATGCGTAAAGAGTTTTATTTCTGATATTAGGTCTTTATATTTGGGCATTCGATCTGAGCCTCTTTACAGTGACACACCAGAGTTGCCACCTGTGATAAGTCACGGTAGTACTGTTCATGTGTGATATACCAATCACAATAGTGATACCCGAGTTGTCAACTGTAATAAGTCATGGCAGTGCTGCCAACCTTCATTGTTTTGGCCAGTGTTGTCGACCTGTTTGATTGATGGTTTACCCAGTCATGCTAAAAAATTTAAGTTATCCAAAATGCTGTTTCAGCGCTGTCGATATACGCTTTGTTTACATTGTTTAGTCGGTGTCTAGCAAGTTGAACACACACAGGTGCAATGCGTCGATGATCGACTGCATTTATGTTTAGCGAATAATATTATTATATATAATTATCATTGTTGATACAGTTACGTTGCTTCTTAATTAAAAACGTATGATTCGATGTTGTTTATATTTACCCAATTTTTACCACAATGATTTTTTGTTTTTGCTAGATATTAGTTCCCATGCAATATAATATAATATATATATAAAAGAAAGAATATAAATAAATAACAATCAATTTTAAAAAATTTAAATTACTTCAAATTATTTGAGAGAACGGTTGTGGGGGAGTCGTTGTTGTGCAAAAAATAACAACATAAGATATAAAAAAATTACTTAAAATTATTTGGTAGTGAGGATAGGAGAAAATAAAAAATGTTTTAATCGAATAAACTATTGCAATTCTGAAATTTAAAGAAAAATGTAGTAGAGTGTAGAGTTTGCGACAAATCGTTTAAACGGAACACTCATTTAAATCGTCACATAAGAATGCAACACATAATCAATATAAAATTTTCAAATTGAATGGATTATCTTAAGCGTTATATTTGCACGATCACAAATGGAAGAAGATTCCAAATTTTGTGTTGTAATATGCATATAACAAAATCAGTCTGGACATCTCTTTTACTATCCATTCTACATAAGGCTAGTTGTGTTAAGTGGATGAATAATGGAATTAAGTGTATTTAATCCAGTTTTAATAACAAAAATTTAAGTCCGGAGTTGTTTTTTTTAAAGAAATAGAAGAAAATGTGGTGAATTTCTTGAAACGAATTGCAGAGAAGCTTATCAACATAAAATATAATTTTGATAAAATAGCAAGTTCAGCTTAATGAAAGACGAAAATGAGAAAAAAATATGTACAATTATACATCAAACTAAAATGACTATTTTAGCATCGTCTGAACTAATCGATATTGGGGAATTTACACACAAGTGTAGTATTCCATTGAGAAATATGAGTGAATTTCAAGAATTTGACAGTGGTTGAACATTGATAGAAATCAGATGTTTCGAAATTAATATAAATCAATATCAGTGTGTAAAAGGCTCATAATATATACTTTCACCAATAACCATATCTAAAAAAAACTTGTGTCAACGTGAAAAATAGTGATGTATACTGTTTTAAATGGTCAATAATATCCGCGTTCTATACTAATATTAATTACTCTGATAGATTTTCATAGTATAAAGTTGTATATATAAACGATGATATTATAGTGCTGAAAAAGTCAATAGTGTTGAATTTTTAAAATTTACCTGTAAGCAAAATACAGCACTTTGAATTAAAAACCAGTGGAAAAGTTGCAGTCGGGTAAACCGACTTATATATACCCTCACCCTCAGTAAAAAAATATAAGTCTCATATACCATAATAGCAATCTCAAAATACCGAATATTATAGAAAAAAAATATTGTATTACACGTTTTTACAAAACGGGCGGAATATAAAGCAGAGTTTTTACTAGAAAATTGTAAAGTGTAAAAGTGTAAATTGTATAAAGTGGATGGAATGGTACATTTGTATGGGAGGTACCAGAACGGGAGTTGCCAGACTTCCAAGTTTTTGTCCGAAACTTTGTTTAGCTATAGCTTTAATAAATACCGAATTTGGGCAAGATCGCGTTGGTCATATTGATAGTATTACACGATTTCTAAGGTAGGCGGGATGGTCCATTTGGATGGCAGGTACCAGAAGGGGAGTTGCCAGAATTCCATGTTTTTGTCCGAAACTTTGTCCAGTTATACCTTTACTAAATACAGAATTTGGGCAAGATCGCGTTGGTCATATTGGTGTTATTACACTATTTCTAAGGTAGGCGGGATGGTACATATGTATGGGAGGTACCAGAACGGGAGTTGCCAGACTTCCAAGTTTTTGTCCGAAACTTTGTCCAGTTATACCTTTACTAAATACAGAATTTGGGCAAGATCGCGTTGGTCATATTGGTGTTATTACACTATTTCTAAGGTAGGCGGGATGGTACATATGTATGGGAGGTACCAGAACGGGAGTTGCCAGACTTTCAAGTTTCTGTCCGAAACTTTATCCAGTTGTACTTTTACCAAATACTGAATTTGGCCAAGATCGAACTTGAGCGTGTTGATATTATTACACGATTTATAAAGTGGGCGAAATAGCAGATTTGTATGGGAGGTACCCGAAGGGGTGTTGCCATATAGCCCATATGCAATCCCATAAGCAGTTTTGGAAAAATATTAACCCATGCCAAATTTCAGAGCGATTGTTTAACTCTTTCTAAAGTTATCGTGCGTACCAGCAGGACAGACAGACGGACATGGCTTAAACGATTCAGAAAGTCATAAATCGAATTTGGTTCAAAGACACCTGGGGTCTAATGTGAATATTTCTAGGTGTTACACTTTTGGGTCGTATCAAATGATATATACCCTCCTACCCGTAGGGTGAGGGTATAAATATTGGATGGTACATTTGTATGGGAGGTACCAGAAGGGGAGTTGCCAGACTTCCAAGTTTTTGTCCAAAACTTTGTCTAGCTATAGGTTTACTAAATTCAAAATTTGGGCAAGATAGCGTTGGCCATACTGATAGTTTTAGACGGTTTATCTGGGGCGGGATGGTACATTTGTATGGGAGGTACCCGAAGGGGTGTGGCCATATAGCCCATATGCAATCCCATAAGCAGTTTTGGGAAAATATTAACCCATGCCAAATTTCAGAGCGATTGTTTCGAAAGTTATCGTGCGTACCAGCAGGACAGACAGACGGACGGACAGACGGACATGGCTCAAACGATTTAGAAAGTCATGAATAGAATTTGGTTCAAAGAGACTTGGGTTCTAATGTGAATATTTCTAGGTGTTACACTTTTCAGCCGTATCAAATAATATATACCCTCCTACCCGTAGGGTGAGGGTATAAAAATCAGATATAATTGTAAATGAGTTTGGATTCAAAATTGGAAATATTGTCGGTCCGTAAAATTTTACAAAAGAAGAGAAAGAGAAACATATCAACTTAATGCACTGGAAGATGACAACAATATCCACTTCGTTTGGATCAAGAACAATTCAAGGCGAGTTAATGAAAAATAATGAAGGAATACATCGGTGTAGAACAAGCTGTTACATCGAAACTCGCTATTGACGATTTTAGAATATGTCTCTTTGAAAATATAAACTATTATTATTCTATGTATACTTTTCGATCTAAGATACATTGCTTATATACTTAATATATTACTAAGCTGACTTTAAGTTATAAGAGAAAAAGGTGTTGAAACCTACGCATGAGGTCACTATAAATAAATAAAAACTAAAGAAAAAAAATATTGTTTTTTTTTTATAACAAATAATATTTATTGAACTGAAATTCCAAACATCATTAGTGTTCTGTGCTTTGTCCGTTGTGCACGCACAATTTTGTTCCGTCCGCGTCGTGTTTGTCTGTATCCGTCTTTGTGAAAACAAAAAGAAAACATAAACCAAAATACAATAAAAACATTACAAACATTCTATCGCAAACATTTCGGGTTTCTTTACAGAAGTCCAAATTTGGAAAGGGAGGCTACCTTGAATGGCTACGACGCACTTTCCGACTCCATTTCGAAAATTTTAGAATATTATCCGGACAGTGAATTTGTAGTTGCTGGGGATTTCAATGTCCATAATCATTCATGGCTTTCCCATTCGAGCCATACATCTCCGGAGGGCCAATACGCTGAGCTTTTCGCCGCGCATAACAACTTGGCGCAACTGGTGAATGAACCAACACACATTCCGCGTGTTGAAGGGCACCACCAAAATATTCTTGACATTTTCTTAACCTCACACCCTGAAAAGTACAAGGTTAATATTTATGCACCTCTTTGTAATTCGGATCATTGTACCATTTCATCAACCTTTTTGTTCTCCGATCTTGGGTCCACTTCTAAAACAGTCACGAAGCGGACAATGTATGTATACGAAAAGGCACCTTGGGCTGAGCTTAACAATTTCAATCAGCATTTTAATTGGAAATTATGTTTCTTAGACAATAATGTCGATGCTGCTGCTGAAATGGTAGAGAAAATAATTCTTCATGGAATTAACACGTTTATTCCCTCGAAGACTACTTCGATTAAACCCCCAAATAATTGTTGGTTTAATCAGACATGCAAAGAAGCAGTCAGATCTAAAGAGGAAGCGTTCAGAAATTGGCGTTTAAATAAAAATTCCACTACTGAGCTGCTACGGAAGCAGGCAAGATCAAGGTGTGTCAGAGTACTTAGGCGTGAAAAACTTCTTCAGGAACAGCGTCTTCGTGCTAAAGTTCTTTCTTCTCCCAGGGGAAGTAAGAGCTTTTGGGCATTAGTTAAAATAGTAAGGGACAATTCTTCGTCTTCTATTCCAACTCTCGTTAACGATTACCAGATATTCGTGGACTCGGTTGACAAAGCTAATCTTCTGGCTGAAATATTTGCAAAGAATTCATCTTTGCCAGACAGCAGTCAACCACTCCTAGTGATCGAAAACGTATCTAGTTCGATGCCTCAGATCGAACACGTGGTGTCAAAAAGGTTCTTGCAGATCTCAGTGTAAACAAAACTCCGGGCCCGGATGGTATTTTAGCACTTGTCCTATGTAAGTGCTCTTCGACGCTGGCTCGTCCACTGGAAACCTGATGGCGTTCCTTTCGGAACGGAAGAGTCCAACTGAATTCTAAATGATCAATAGTATGGCTTCCGTAAAAATCGATCTACTGGAGACCTGATGGCGTTCCTTACGGATCAATGGAGTCAATCTATTCACCGCCTTGGTGAAAGCAAGGTCGTGGCTCTCGATATTTCCAAGGCGTTCGATAGGGTCAGGCACGGAACACTCATATCAAAATTTATTGCATTTGGTGCCGGTAATACCATCTCTCGATTCATATCGAGTTTTCTCAGTGATCGCTCTATACGAGTTGTTATGGATGGGGTCTCATCCAACGGGCATAGATTGACCGCAGGAGTGCCACAAGGCTCTGTCGTCTCTCCTCTATTTCTTATTTTCATTGACGACCTGTTGGGTCCGATTGTGAACCCGATCTACTCCTTTGCGGATGACAGTAACCTATGTCATGCATACTCATTTGATCATCGGCCAGGTCCTCACATAACCGCGATTTGGCGACGATTTGTGAGTGCGGCCAAATTGATACAGTACATTTTAATCCGCAAAAGATCCAGTGCTATTTGTTGTCACACAAACGTTCAACAATTTCTATGCGTTGTGTGGATATCGACGAATCAGACACTCATGATGTTCTGGGCAAGAAGATACAGGGTGATGCTCGCTGGGCTAGCCATATATTCGAAGTGTCGAAAGAAGCATTCAAGTGTTTAGGCTTTTTAAAGCGGTGCAAGAAATACTTCACTCCATCTGATCTCGTAAATATTTACACCACCTACATCCGTCCTAAAATGGAATATAACTCCCATATATGGGCAGGAGCTCCAAAGACATCTTTTGGACCGTGTACAGAGGAGAGCGGTGGTGATGATTGGGGATAGTACGGTATCCAACTCTATTGTATCCCTTCATCATCGCCGGAGTGTGGGTTGTGTATCGCTATTCTATAGATATTTAACGGAATATAAAAAAAAAATATATGATTGAAATCATCCAAGTTAACAATACCACATTCGTGAAGAAGTGGACGTTTGGGTAAAGAGCCACTCATAAAAACACGTCTAAAATAACGAAGTTGTCTATACTTCATTAAATCGTCATTTGTTATCGGACGATTGGATAGTAAACTTAAAGTTTTTTGAAGCTGATTTTTACCCTATTTTATAGCGTTTCAGAAATAAATCCATTCCCATAGCAATTGCTTCCATATTTCTATTGTGTCGAGTAGCATCTGAATGTTGTTCGTTTCCATTTTTCACAGCTTAAACTATTGCAGATCCACCGCCAGCTTAACCTCCAAGGGTGGACAGGGCAGCTAAAATCAGAACTAAGGGTATAAATCCACCAATTTTCGGCATCGAAATTACTCTCGGTATAGCAGTATTATATTTCCTTTTATTTTAGAAATTTGTGTGTATCATGTTTGAGCTAATTTTACAGCGTCATCTATATTGTTTGGTTATTGTGTCTCTAAGATTTTTAAAGCATTTTTAACCGCTGTCATATAGTTTCGTGCTTTTCATTGTTCTCTTCATTTTCTTTACCATACCTAGTCCAAATTTGACTTTTGCTTTCATTGCGTTTGTTGCAAATTCAGCGTTTGCGCGTTCATAGAAATTACCGTCAGTGGATTTAACTCGCTACCAAGCCTTTTCTGTTCATACTTTATCTGCTTGATTTCGTCTATTCTGTTGAATGTGAATATGCAATATCGTGTTCTCTACAAACATTAGAATGCTTTTATACCTTTATACCCTCTTGCTAATCGTTTTTCAAGTTTTGTACCTGGTCCATAAAATTGATAGCCTGGTAAATGAGTTCGATAGGCAGTTTATTTATTAAGGTGTTCAGAGAAACTCTTCCAATCTGATTAGATTTCGCTGTATTATAATTGTTTATATTAATTTTTTTGTATTCTTACTACTGTCAACGATTAAAAGTAGAATGTTATTTTAATATAAATATGTGTGATTATATATATTGTGAATCAGTCTGTAAACAATATGCGTTTTATAAAGCAATCTAAAAAAATGTACATCAAGAACATTGAACAGGACAATATTTGTTCACTCAAAAATATTGAAGTTGCACATAGCATTCTATTTCCGAATTTAATACGACCCCTAATTGTGGGACCATTAAATTGTGGTAAAACTAATATTATGATAAGTCTAATACAAAGTCGCAATGGACTTTGTTTCAACCAAAATATTGCTATCTCAAGAAACTAATGGATCCCATTATTCACATTTTCGTAAAATGATAGAGTTATAAGTACGGATAGAGCAAAGCTACATTATATAATGATATTTGATGATGTTATTTGTGATAAACAAAACGTTATAAGAGATTACTTTTGTATGGTAAGGCACAAGCATATTGACAGCTTTTGTTTGTGTCAGACACATACGAGGATTCCCAAACATTCAGAGTAGTGGAATGAAAAATATGGATTCGCAATCTTGAGCAAGGATGATCCGATTCATAACACTCTGCGACAAATGGTAAGGGTCAGTGATCGGTTTGGAATGAAAAAACCGGGGAAAGTTATATTGGTAAAAAAAAAGTCATACGTGTTCCAGCGTTTCGCTGGGTCTCATCTAGGAATCGAGATATATCGATTTGAAGTTAGTAAGTATAGTATAGGGGAATTTGTCACGTTTTAGGCTCTTTTGTTTGACATAACTCGAGAACCACTCGTCCGATTTAGCTGAAACAAATTTAGAAAAATTAAGAATTACAATTCCTCTAATCTGTTCTTAAACGGTTTTCCTACTTAAGCAACAGTTTCGCAATTATAAATAAATGTATGAAAAAAAAAAATTATTTTTGCCTAAAAATTAATTTTTTTTTTTTTTAAAATAATATATGAACAGATTAAGGGAATTGTAATTCTTGGTTTTTTAAAATTTATTTCAGCTAAATCGGACGAGTGGTTCTCAAGTTATGTCAAACAAAAGAGCCAAAAACGTGACAAATTCCCCTATACGATACTTACTAACTTCAAATCGATATATCTCGATTCCTAGATGAGACCCAACGAAACGCTGGGACACGTATGACCTTTTTTTGACCGATATAACTTTCCCCGGTGTTTTCATCCCAAACCGATTGTGGCTGTCGCACAGTGTAATGGACGGTATAGAAAAGGTTTTGGTAATTTCATAAAAATTTAAAAGATCCGATATAATCATATCAGATATTATCAGATAACCAGATATAAAGCAGATCAGCTACTAAGAAGATACAATCCTGGAGAACAACGTATTGGGAGATATTGTAAAGACAGGAACGATATTGAAAGAAAAGTCTAGAAACATTAAACAAAACCAATCATATCATGTTAACTTCTTGGAAGACACCTGTAGATCTTATAGGGAGCGGAGAAATAAAAACGACAGCACGGTTTCGCTCTTAGTCAGGAACTCACTTTATTTACAAAAGAATCTGAACTTGAAACCTACATAAATAAAGAAACTAAAAATATATATGTACATGGATACATGCACATACCAAACTTACAACAAACAATACATAAAAACTATATGAATGCACCAACGCACATTCATGCTTATATGATCTTCCGCTCCATCAAACGCGGACAGAATGACAATTAAATAAATACACAGATAGTGGAATATATTTAGACTCTCCCAAATAAACATAACATGCTACATTCTCACCCCTCCAACTCTGTCCATTAACACACAGCGTCATTGACATTAAGTTGTTCGGTCTTCTAATCAGAATTTATAATTAGATTACCCCACAACTCGGAGACCGAGAAAGTAAGCATACAACTGCAAGGTTGACACCGCATGCATTCGTAATAAAATAACAATATTTACGACCTTTCATCCTCATAACAAAAAATACAAAAATATGGTTGGAACTATAGATAGTACCAATCTTACAATGTGTACAGAACTGTACATACTGCCGGCCTTAAAAGATCCTAATCTTTTAATAACAACAAATACATTAGAAACGAACAAATAATGACTACATATACCCTAAATAACACGAGGTAGCGCGAGGGTTGCAGGTAAATATTGGGATGACATCGGGCACAACTCCAAATAAGTATTATGATGATGGTAATGATGCATGTTGAAACACTCAGACTGGATAATTTGTAGTTGTCATCAGTTTTATATACATCGTATTGCTATTAGATTATTTCTGCAGCTGTTTTTTGTACATCTTTTTTAAAAATCCAACTCCAGATCAGTATAATTGACAAGCCGCAAAGGAAACCCCGATTTTGGGAATTTTATATACCTATATACCAGCAATTAGTTTGAACATGGCATATGGTAAAGATTACATACGTGCTGACAGGTTGAGACTTGGCTTCATTCTCAATATACCGCACTCTTCAAGAATATCACTCCGACTCTTTTTGTTGGACTTAATCTCCGCAGCCAGTTTATCGCATACCGAACATATCCACGTTTTTAAGGAATTAGGTTGTTTCCAAAAGTTGTGGAGTCCCAAATTTGAATTCGACCTCGCAGTGATATCCTTAATTTGGATGTTAAACTTATTCACCGAAAGCAGCTGTGTCAGAATGTTGTCTTTGTAACACAACAATGCACCGATGATACCATTTTGAACCGCTTCAAAGCCTTCAAGACTTGCCAGCATATTCGTTACTGTCACTGGTATCGTTAACGTGTCAATAGTCTGATTGACAGCTTCCTCCACCGCACGAATAGCACTGCTCAGTATTTGTATATTTTGAAACACCGATTTGCCTTTCTCCTTAATTACTTCAGACGTTACGTCCTGGAGCGATGATTTATTACTCGAGATCCTCGCTTCATCCAGGCCCGCTTTGGCCGTTGTGTTCTCGGACATACTTGTATGCACCACCACGTTCCGCGTTGTTTTGACAAATCCCACAATAGCCACCTCCTCGACGAAAATACCTGTCTTATTAGTACTACTTATACTAAGCTTATAACTGAAAGGACTATTAATTTTCTTATTTTTATAGACATTTATATTAAATTTGTTTCTAATTTCAGAATTGTTTTTTAATAAGAATGGATTGTCCATTCTTTTGCATTTCCTACTTTTCGTAGGTTCTTTACAAGAACTGGAAGGTTTGTCCATTTCTTTATTTTCAGTTCCATGAGTGGGAAAAGGGCAAACATTCTGGATTGACCTTTCGGTATCCCCAATGCTGGTCCTTACGTCCACCATTTTACATAAACCATCCGAACTCATTCCAGCTCGGATGACCCTCCCCCGCTTCCAGCTCAGCGGTGGAAGATTATCGTCTTTCATATCGTCTGGGATATTTTCGACCGAACATTTTGTATCTGTCCCTTCTGAATCTGTCGAAACATAGTCATCAATCAGATACTTTGAACTCGTTTGATCTTCATCATCGTTCAGATTATTCGATGTCTCAGACTTATTTTCGTTAGCTGTCAGATTATTATTCTTCTCAGCATTGTTTTCAAAATTTGTTATTTGTACGACAGCCGTCGCCAACAAAACGTGATCATCATCAATGCCTGTGTTATTATTCACCACCGCACTTTTGGGAGTTTGATTCTCCATGTGAAGCAAAGAATGATGATTGCCATTGCAACTTCTGCAACAAACAGTACTGGTACATGTCCTTTTGACATGACCACTATTTAGGCATTTGGAACACATACTGTTCTCCATAACCAAATCCCATTTCTCTTTGACGGGGAGGCTTCGAAACTTAAAACACCTATTAAATGAATGCTCTACTAAACATTTCAGCGGACACTTTGGCATACATGTATTTTTTGAGGGATTTGCCCTTTGGCTTGCCCCCTGAGCATACTGAACTCCATATCTGAGAGAATTTCCCTCCCATAATTCTTTATTCATTCCTGAAGGATTTACCAATTTAGCGTCTTTTTCGCTAGTAAATTGTTGGCTTGCCTCTACGGAATACTGATCTTTTTCGATTCCTGGAATCTCCACATAACGACCCCTTAAATCATAGAACCAATCAGTAAGATCATCGTCCGGGAATTCTCCCAAGTACTCGACAAACACTGATTCTGTGATTCTGAACCTCTCTCTTAAACTGTTCATTGAAATATTTTTCTTTTCAATTTTAACATTTAAGTCATTCAAGAGGTATTTGAATTTCCTTACTAACCCATGACTTTGCATGGTTGCCGAGTGCAACTGGTTGGTTTGTCCAACTTGCTTGCTCGACTCGGAATTCATCCTCTGCTGCAATTTTACTGCATTACCCATATCTATCCCTGTTAAAGCACTACCTTCCTTTAAAGATCCCGATAGTAAAGCTCTACCAATTTTGATATCTTTGTCTACCTTCCTCTTCATGTGGCAGTATAAACTTTCAAACAGTTCCATTGCATCCTGGACCTCATCAACGAATGTCCCTCTACGATCTGCAGTCAACGACGGCAGACGGAGTTCCTCATCACTGTCCTGAAATTCTCTTTTACACTCCATAAAAGAAATTTTCAAATTATTCAGATGTTGTATTCGACTTTCCCTAGCTACATCACCCTGAGCCAATTTGCTCAGTTCATTGTAGAGCCTAGCTACTTCACTGCCTAAAAACTCTAGCCTCTGAACCATTCCCATTTTTGGCATTATTTAACCGAAACAAAAGTAGTTTTATATATTTTATTACGCGACGGAATATTATTTATTGCCGGAATCTTTCTTCAATACATTTTTTTTTTAAATGATCTTTTACCAAAGAGTATTTAAAGTTCCTTACCACTGGTGGGTGGAAACTAGAAATTTCAATGGTTTTTTTTTCACGTGATCTTTTACCAAAGACTATTTAAAGTTCCTTACCACTGGTGGGGGGAAACTAGAAATTTCAATGGTATCACGTCGGGGTCACCAAAATGTAGATCTTATAGGGAGCGGAGAAATAAAAACGACAGCACGGTTTCGCTCTTAGTCAGGAACTCACTTTATTTACAAAAGAATCTTAACTTGAAACCTACATAAATAAAGAAACTAAAAATACATATGTACATGGATACATGCACATACCAAACTTACAACAAACAATACATAAAACTATATGAATGCACCAACGCACATTCATGCTTATATGATCTGCCGCTCCATCAAACGCGGACAGAATGACAATTAAATAAATACACAGATAGTGGAATATATTTAGACTCTCCCAAATAAACATAACATGCTACATTCTCACCCCTCCAACTCTGTCCATTAACACACAGCGTCATTGACATTAAGTTGTTCGGTCTTCTAATCAGAATTTATAATTATATTACCCCACAACTCGGAGACCGAGAAAGTAAGCATACAACTGCATTAAACAAGGTTGACACCGCATGCATTCGTAATAAAATAACAATATTTACGACCTTTCATCCTCATAACAAAAAATACAAACATATGGTTGGAACTATAGATAGTACCAATCTTAAAATGTGTACAGAACTGTACAACACCCTTCAGCCTAAAAAAATCCTTTGAAACAGATACTTGGGAAATTTGATAACTCTTCACCCACCATCACCACCACAAAAATTACGTTAAGAAAAATGATGATGATAATTCTGATCGCAAAAATGAAGAAACTATCCGAGTTCACAACCATGACGATGAAGAGAACTGTAAAGAGTTTAAAATTGAAAAAGATCTTGATGTGAATAAAAGTACACCAGTACACCCTGACGTACACCAGACTTTATTTTTATTTTGTTGCTCAGTTGTTTTTCTTGAAGAATCCGACATGTAGCGTTTTCATACAGACCTTTGATTAGCTTGGCGGGTACACGTTTGCATTCTAGTGCGTTCCATGTGGCTGCGTGGCTTAGGGTATCAAAAGCCTTCTCAAAGTCTATGAACATTAGGTACAAAGGTGATCTCCATTCTACAGACTGCTCTATGATCACTCTTAAGCTGTTAATATGGTCGACACAGAATTTGTGGGCACGGAAACCGGCTTGTTCATTTCTAAGCTCAGGAAGAAGATATGTCGACAATATTTTATTTAGTATTGACCATGCTGAAAAGAGTAATGCCTCTCCAATTTTCACGGGCTTCTTCCCAAAGTTTCAGATGTTGTTGTATTGTAGCTGTTCTGAAGCGATGTTTTCAGTGCTGACGTGAAGGAATTTGCAACTGCTGGTCATTTGAGTCTGTTAACGTTAAATCTTCTTTAGGAGATTTGTGTGCTCTTATTGTTGGGTGAAATTTTTATGCGAATTGTAGCAATTACCAGATCACTTGCGACGTCGGCTCCTCTTTTATTGCTCACGTCTAGAAGCGAACCTCGCTATTTTTTGCTAATAGTGATGTGATCGATCTGGTTCTCTGTTGTCCAATCTGGTGAGACCCATGTAACTGAATATGGTTTCCGGTCGATAAGAGCTTTCATCGCTGGTTGTGACAGTAAGATGCCCACCTCACTGCATCGGGGTTCATCACTTGTCTTCTCGGAATAGAGTAGAGTAAGACCATCAGCGGTTGTAAATTAACCTGAATCATACCATCGTGTTTCGCATAGTCCGAGCATTGTAAGATTGTAATCTTTAAATTCTTTACAGACCTGTGCCAAGCGAGATGATTCCGAAAGCGTCCTAACATTCCATGTTCCAATACGAGTCCTTGTTTTCATGCCAAAAGTCGTCGGCTTTAAATCGGGTTTAGTAGTAATTCTTCTTGTTGTTGCGGTTTCGGTAATCAGGGTTTGTTTAAGACGAATGGCTGATTAGGCCAAAGAATCCGATCCCGGTGTTGGGGCTGCCAACATTGCCTCCAGGCTTGCAGTGTTTAGTCCATGCTGCTAATAGGGTTATACCGCCCATGGTCGGTTGTGATATTGGATTTGTTGTTTGGCGCCAATTGCTCCCCACGACGCGACGTTACAAGGATCACAGGCAAAAATGGTACCGGGTTTGTTTCAGCTAGTATTTCACTCAAAGCCTCAACAGTATACTAAAAACGATTTGGAAGAGTACAAAAAATAGAAGCGTCCACAAACGTTATTATCAATCACAAGCACAAAAGCTTATAAATATCAACGTGTAATAAAAAGCCTCTTCAATATATCAACAAATGTTCGTAAGAATGGAAGCGACACTAGCAGATACTGTTGTTGTTACCAAAGTTTACCTTAAAAAAGAGACAATCAACATTAAGAATGATATAATTAATAAAATATACAAAATATTTGATCAATTGATCAGTTGATCAATTATAAGAGAAATATGATTTGCACTCACACAGATGAGGAAATAAATGCAAACATTGACAGATTCCCTTAATGAGAATGATCTGATGAGTAGAAAATTTTCTATACAACATGATGCATGATTCAGTGCGATTGAGGATCATATTTTTAGATTTATGCGTGTCAAAAATCAATGCTTATCGATATATTCTAACAATCATTGACACATTCTCAAAGAAAGCTTAGGTTGTGGTCGTGAAAAGTGAAACACACAGCGTGACGCGTGCCATTTCAAGTGTATTCGATAAGAGCCCACTCTTACCAAAAAAATATGCATACAGACGATGGTAAACAATTTTTTAACAAGCAATTTGGTCAGCTGATGCAGTCGAATCACATAAATCTCTATTCAACATATAGCGTTCTCAAGTTGAACAATTCAATAGAACAGTAAAAGGTATGATGGGGAAAGAGTTTAGTTTGCGTGGAACATATCTATAGATTGTTATTTATCATAAAAAAAACTGGTTGATGAGTACAACAATAAATTTCATCGAACTATTCAAATGACACCGAACTAGGTGAATACAACAAATGGCAAAATGCTTTTGAATACTGTCTAAAATAATCCATAAATGTTTAAAAAATCTGAATTTAAGGTATGCGATCATGTAAGATTAAGCAAGTATAAACATCTATTCGAAAAAGGATACACATTCAATTGGACGACGGACATTTTTCGTATAAAAACCATAAAGAATACCAATCCAAACACATATCTACTGCAAGACTATCGGAGCTGTTAAAACAAAATTTCCACAAACATATCTAGTTGAGAAGGCTCTCAAGAAAAGACGAAATATGTTTTATGTAAATTGGTTGGGATTCTCATCGGAAGATCACTCGTGGATAAATAACAATGATATGACATAATAAAAAATATTCATCCATTGAATGTTAAAATGTCAGTAACATTAACACTAAATGCAATACTTCAGAGCTCGTTTCAAACTATTTCAAACCTATTACACTGGAAAGGAAAGCCATCAGGTCTCCATTAGAACGGTTTCTACGGAAGCCATACTGTCGATCATTAAGAAGGCCGTTAGACTATGAATACTTAACAAGATGGTGGTTAGCCATGGCCGTCGAGAGCGCAGAACATATTGAAATGGGACGGAAATTCGGATTTGTAACATCACCTTTCTTGAGGATCAGCTGAACATTAGTAACTTTCCAACCTGAGGGGCAAATACCAGCATGGTACGATATGTTGAAAACATTAGCAATGGTCGAAGAGCACTTACATAAGACTAGTGCTCACTTACCATCCGGGCTCGAAGTTTTGGTTACGATAAGATCTGCAAGAACACTTTAACACGTTAACGAGAGTTGGGATAGAAGATGAAGAGTTGTCCCTTACCCCTTTTACGAATGACCAAAATCTCTTACTTCCTCTCGGAGAAAAATGCACTTTAGCTCGAAGACGCTGTTCGTAAAAACGTTTTTTGGGCCCTGCCTGTTGGCGTAGCAGCTCAGTATTGAAATCTTTCTTTAAATTCCAATTTCTGAACGCATCCTCTTTGTATCTGACAGCTTCTTTGCATGTCTGATTAAACCCACAATTCTTTGGGGGTTTGATCGATGTAGTCTTCGATGTGTTTTTCTAAACCATTTCAGCAGCATTATCGACATTATTGTCTATGAATCATAATTTCCAGTTAAATTTCTGGTAAAAATGTGTTGAGCTCAGCCCAACGTGTCTTTTCGTGACTGGTTTAAATGTAGCTCAAAGATCGGAAAACGGAAAGGATGCGGAAATGGCGCAATGTTCCGAGTTACCACGATGTGCAAGAATGTTACCTCGTACTTTTCAGGGTTAATAAAAGAACAAGAATATTTTTTTGCCACCCTTCAACACGCGGAATGTGTAAATGGCAAAAAGTACAGCGTATTGACCCTCCGGAGATGTGTGGCTGGAATGAAAAACCAAGAATTATTGTGGACATTAAAGTCCCCAGCAACCAAAATTTGACTGTCCGGATAATCTCCTAAGTCTTTTTCCAAATTTGGACTTAATAAAGAAACGCGAAGTGTAACGGGTGCGGTCCAATCTTGAACTTAACCCAAAGGGAATTAAATTCTGGTTATTGTGAGTCCAAATGTGTGAAGAGAAAGAGGATAGAGTGTGATATCCAGGAATGTGTAATTCCTGTGTATCAGAATCACATATCACATACCTGGGTGTATCAGAATCCTCACATACCTGGGTCTCACATTGAGCGAGGACATCCGGCCTATGGAAATAGATGTGCGAGTATACCGCAGAAATGTTCGTCCTAATCTACCTACCATAACACTACCAAAAAACAAGACAATATGAAAGCCAAATCAAGAATAACCTTCAAGTACTGCAACGTTAGTCTTCGGCTAAGGTCGATCAGTCGTCTCCAGGGCCTACCCAAGGACCCACAAACCTTAAGTAATGATAACACCAAGATTTTCCCGGTAGGGCATACAATTCAAGTATTTATTGAATATAACTCTATTTATAATCTACTGGTGATATCTTGACAATAGCTTAGAATAAGAATGTATATATATATTTATATATTTGGTTGGATACGGCTCGATGCAACTCTATACTCAATTCAGATTTTCGTAAGCTTCATACGCGATTTAAATTGATCGGGAACTTGGGGCAACAACCGGACCGTAGGATGTTGGATGGACTGTAGCGTGGTCGGTCCGCTGGACTCAATTCGGTTGCGGGATTCGGCAGGACGCGTAATTGGTTGACGCTCTGTAGTAGGTGAGGCGCAGGGTCAGTCCCAATGTTGGATCTGATAGGACGCAGGCTCGGTCCTGCTACTGGATTCGGTGGGAGACCGGCTACTGGTTAGGGCAGGATTAACCTTCGACTAGATTAGCAGGTTCGGTCCTACTGCTGAAGTGGATCTAACACACGTTAGATCCTGCTGTCGGAGTTGACCAAACGCAGGTTAAATCCTGCAGCGGATTCGCAGGATTTGGGTTTTTGTTGTATTCGGTGCATCGATTTGAAATGTTTGGTTTCGTAGGATTAGTTCTGCTGGATGCTGTGGTTCGTAGGGTTGATTATGCTGGATTCGGGGGTTCTCTAATTTTAGTTACTAACTACTCTACAATCTGCAACAATATAGCGATTCAATCGCAGAAGCGGATGGACCGCGAGTTTTCGACTGCGGACACTGCCACACATCTACTATTTCTAGTGTTTGTCTACCGCCAGTAAGTCATGATTTTAGGCTGGCTATGGAGAGTACTAAGTACTACATGTGACATATCCTCAATGAGAATTACTGCTCGTTTCACACATTTCCGTGTACTTCTGAGTAGTAGTTTGAAACGCAACAGCTAGTCGAACTGTCAGATTACGAAATAAATACCTGAATAATATGGATAGTTTTTTTTAAAAACTTTGAACATGTCCTTTTTAAGAAACATAAACAACGACTTCTCACCATTCAATCTCATCAAGATGATAACACTGGTCAAATGATAACACTAGAAGCGATCCGGACACGTATATCTGTTAATAGAAAGTATAAGGAAGGGGAAGAGGATCTAACAAAATAATTCAATATTATACAAACACTTTGAAAAAATTCTCACAATGGTAGAGGAAGCAACACTTGTTATCAATGTACAAGGATTCTTTTTTACAAATAAATTTGTTCCCAAGGAAGTTTGTGTATAGAATGATTGATGAATAACAGTTCCATGTGTCCACTCCATTATAATCTTCAATTAAGATAATACATAAATATGACTGCGACTGTAGTTCACACATTGTTAATATATGTGGTTGTCAACTATTCTACAGTAGATATTAATTAGTACCAACACTTTTACATTTGTATAAGCATTAAACTGCATTGCTGCCGCATGCATCATTTTTTTCGAAAATAATATAAAAGCGGAATGTAATAATCAAATGTATATCAACTCCATCGCCAAGACGCAGTTTGTTACAGAAGAAGGGAAACATCAAAACTCCTTAGACGCGGCGATCTGCCTAAAGGAAAAGTGGATGATAGATCCACTTTCCCAATCAAATTGCATGACTGTGTCAGGACGGATATAAAGAACACGTTGGAACACTTCATGGGAAATAGAGATATTGTTCCAAATTTCGATTTATCGTTTCAATGTCGCATATTCGATAAACATAACGACTGCAATATACATAACTACTCCTTTTTAAAATATTGTAACAATTTACGTTATTTTAGAAGTAAAATTTAATAAAGATTTTAAAGTTTTTAATAATCATGATATTCTATCAGAATAAAATAAAAACCATTGAAAAAGTTCCATTCTGGTAAACCGACTTATATATACCCTCACCCTCAGTAAAAACATACAAGTCTCATATTCCATAATAGCAACCTCAAAATACCAAATGTTATAAAAAACCAGTGGAAAAATTGCAGTCGGGTAAACCGACTTATATATACCCTCACCCTCAGTAAAAAAATATAAGTCTCATATACCATAATAGCAACCTCAAAATACCGAATATTATAGAAAACCAGTGGAAAAGTTGCAGTCGGGTAAACCGACTTATATATACCCTCACCCTCAGTAAAAAAATATAAGTCTCATATACCATAATAGCAACCTCAAAATACCGAATATTATAGAAAACCAGTGGAAAAGTTGCAGTCGGGTAAACCGACTTATATATACCCTCACCCTCAGTAAAAAATATAAGTCTCATATACCATAATAGCAACCTCAAAATACCGAATATTATAGAAAAAAATATTGTATTACACGTTTTTACAAAACGGGCGGAATATAAAGTAGAGTTTTTACTAGAAAATTTTATATAGCTAAAGCTTTACTAAATATAGAATTTCGGAAAGATTCGTTGAGCGAAATTATATAATTACTAGATTTCTAAAGTGGGTGGAATGGTACATTTGTATGGGAGGTACTAGAAGGGGAGTTGCCAGACTGCCAAGTTTTTGTCCGAAACTTTGTCCAGTTATACCTTTACTAAATACAGAATTTGGGCAAGATCGCGTTGGTCATATTGGTGTTATTACACTATTTCTAAGGTAGGCGGGATGGTACATATGTATGGGAGGTACCAGAACGGGAGTTGCCAGACTTCCAAGTTTCTGTCCGAAACTTTATCCAGTTGTACTTTTACCAAATACGTAATTTGGCCAAGATGGGTGTGGGCGTATTGATATTATTACACGATTACTAAAGTGGGCGAAATAGTAGATTTGTATGGGAGGTACCCGAAGGGGTGTGGCCATATAGCCCATATGCAATCCCATAAGCAGTTTTGGGAAAATATTAACCCATGCCAGAGCTATTGTTTAACTCTTTCGAAAGTTATCGTGCGTACCAGCAGGACAGACAGACGGACGGACAGACGGACATGGCTCAAACGATTTAGAAAGTCATGAATCGAATTTGGTTCAAAGAGACTTGGGTTCTAATGTGAATATTTCTAGGTGTTACACTTTTCAGCCGTATCAAATGATATATACCCTCCTACCCGTAGGGTACCAGAAGGAGTCCGACTAGGGGTCCAATTTTTTTCTGGAGAGCTTAAGATGTTTATAGATTTACTAAATACAATTTGGGCAAGATCGCGTTGGTCATATTGATCATATTACCCGATTTCAAAGGTAGGCGGGATGGTACATTTGTATGGGAGGTACCAGAAGGGGAGTTGCCAGACTTACAAGTTTTTCTCCAAAACTTTGTCTAGCTATAGCTTTACTAAATACAGAATTTGGGCAAGATTGCGTTAGGCATATTGATATTATTACACGATTTCTAAGGTACGCGTGATTGTTCATTTGTATGCGAGGTAACAGAAGGGGAGTTGCCAGATTTCCAACTTTTTGTCCGAAACTTTTTCCAGCTATAGCATTACTAACTACCAAATTTGGGCAAGATCCCGTTTGGCATATTAATATTATTACATGGTTTTTAATGGAGCGGGGTGGTACATTTGTATGGGAGGTACCAGAAGGGGAGTTGACAGACTTCCAAGTTTTTGTTCAATACTTAGTCTAACTATACGTTTACTAAATACAAAATTTGGGCAAAATCACGTTGGGCATATTGGTGTTATTACACGATTTCTAAGGTGGGCGGGATGGTACATTTGTATGGGAGGTACCAGAAGGGGAGTTGCCAGACTGCCAAGTTTTTGTCCAAAACTTAGTGCAGTTATACCTTTACTAAATACGGAATTTGGCCAAGATCGAAGTGGGCGTATTGATATTATTACACGATTTATAAAGTGGGCGAAATAGCAGATTTGTATGGGAGGTACCCGAAGGGGTGTGGCCATATAGCCCATATGCAATCCCATAAACAGTTTTGGGAAAATATTAAGCCTTGCTAAATTTCAGAGTGATTGCTTAACTCTTTCGAAAGTTATCGTGCGTACCAGCAGGACAGACAGACTGTCGGACGGACATGGCTCAAACGATTTAGAAAGTCATGAATCGAATTTGGTCCGAAGAGACTTGGGTTCTAAAGTGAATATTTCTAGGTGTTACACTTTTGAGCCGTATCAAATGATATATACCCTCCTACCCGTAGGAGTGATTGCTTAACTCTTTCGAAAGTTATCGTGCGTACCAGCAGGACAGACAGACGGTCGGACGGACATGGCTCAAACGATTTAGAAAGTCATGAATCGAATTTGGTCCGAAGAGACTTGGGTTCTAAAGTGAATATTTCTAGGTGTTACACTTTTGAGCCGTATCAAATGATATATACCCTCCTACCCGTAGGGGGAGGGTATAAAAATATTGTCTTATTTCTTGGGAGGGATGGAGGATGGTTAAAATTATATGGTATTTGTTAACGAAAAAAAAAACTGGAAAGAAGTTGGAGGTTGGGAAAACTCATATTGTTTTCAACAAAAATGTTGTCCACACATACACACACTCTGAATTGACAATGAAAGGATTTAAGGGGTTGCAGGCTGGACAAAGCCAATACTAATATAATGTGTGGTCCTCACACACATTTATGTTATTGAGAATCAATACAAATCATTGGATCAATCCAGGAAAACTAAAAAGTCGTTTTGATAAACATAAATAACATCAACAACGAGTATTAGGTAAACATAAATGCAGTCTATCATCGACGGGTCGTCCTCGGTCTAGACCAGACATATGATCATGTATTGCGCCTCTGTGTGTTCAACTTGCTGGACAGCGACCAGAGATGGTCCGTCGTAAACTGTGACGTATACGATATATGTGACATACGTATACAACGTCATAAACCTAACGTATGAAACCCAACTTTGTAACAAGCAATCAAAAATCTTTAATGTTAAATTTGGAGATAATTTTTTATGTGTATTTAACCACTGTGTTTAATTTAGTTTATACAACATTTATATCTTCTTCGTCGCTAGAATCAGTGTTTTCGAAAATATCTCTTTTTTCGATTACTTGTAGACAAAAATATACTTCTAATAATTTTTTAGAGCGCACTGAATCCAATCTATTTCGTAAATCGGAATGTACATGAGACCAATTTGAAAATATTCCTTCTAGCTGTGCAGTTGATGCAGGGACCATCAGTAATTTTTGTGCAAAAGTCGCTAATGGTTTATGTCGACTAACTGCAATACCCCAGAATAAATTTGGTTTTGTAGTTTTTGCACCTAGAACCGCAAAGAATCCTGATGTCTGTTTGAATTCTTCGTATGACAGAAGTCCTTCTTCATCGAGTTGTTGATGTATAAAATCTTCAACTATTATGACTTGTTCGGTAAGAAGATCTATCCAAGACTCAGTAGCATCTGCAATTGAGTACCTTGATTTTTGACATTTTTTTATAAACACTGCTACAGGATTTAAAAGTTCGAAAAGTTTTTTAACGGATCGAATGAAATCTTCTTTAAAAAGCAGTTCACTAATGCTTGACTTCACAACAGGCTTTTCGTCATCGCCTGTTTCCGCAGAAATTTGCTTCATTCTGGATATATTGTTGATAAACCACAAAACTCCATCTCGTTCACTACACCATCTTGTAGCACAAGGCAATTTTGGCTTAGTTCCACCCAGCACAATTATTTTCTTTTCTAGATGGACTTTTTTGAATTCGTTAAGAATTTTGTGGACATTGCCCAGAACTGGCATAACTTCAGGAACTTCGGACAATTCATTACACAATTGACGAGACTGAAGTCTTGTAGAACGCCTCTGACTGTTTAACGACGTGATTTCGTCGCCAATCTCTCTGCCCACGCCATAGTTTCGAAAAATGTATTTTGAAAGTAAATTTCCTGTATGAGCGTTACATGTTGTATGAATCAAGCCTATATTTCGACCCATGGAAACCATATTAGCTGCATTATCTGTAACGACGGCGAAAATGTCAACACCATACCGCTCCCTTGCCAACACTTTGGCTTTCATTACAATTTCAACCAAATTTTCTGACGTTTCTCTTGTATTTGAAAAATCATATGATTCGAGAAATATTCTATGGTCACAATTGTGTAATAAGCTGCGATATTTTTTGTATTAGCTGCAGAATTTTTCCAGCCGTCATTTAATAGAACTGAGTACGACCAATCTTAATGTAGATTCCGAAAGTTGCAGAATGTCCACTACTTACGACTAATAATCTATTAGATTTTAATCGAAATGAATTCAATATACGAATTGCAAGTCATATAGCTACATTGGCTTTACAAAAATTGCTATAATTTACATTTGCGAGTTTGCTACTTTTTATACATTTGTGACAAATTGGTGACGTATATGACGTTTACACCTTTTTGACAGTCGTAAACCCAAAAAAACCCGATACGGACCATCTCTGTCAGCGACTAAACAATGTAAACAAAGCTGTATCAACAGCGCTTAAACAGCATTTTGGCTAACTTGAAATTTTTTGTATGACTGGGTAAACCATCAAAAGGGGTGAAGAGGAAACAAAATAAAGATCGACTACACTGACTGATATGAATAAAAAACAACAAACAACCTCTCTCCTTCTTTATTTCTTATTCTCTACTCCTTTGCGGATGACAGCAATCTCTGTCATTCATACTCATTTGATCATCGGCCAGGTCCTATGGAGGTGGATGACAAAAGGCGAACGATGAATGACTCACTTAACCGCGATTTGGCGACGATTTGTGAGTGGGGCCAAATGAATAGAGTAGATTTTAATCCACAAAAGACCCAGTGCTGTTTGTTGTCACACAAACGTTCACCAGATCCAGCATCGTCGTCAATTTCTATGGGTGGTATGGATATCGACGAATCAGACACTCTTGATGTTCTGGGCATGAAGATACAGGGTGATGCTCGCTGGGCTAGCCATATATTCGAAGTGTCGAAAGAAGCATTCAAGTGTTTAGGCTTTTTGAAGCGGTGCAAGAAATACTTCACTCCATCTGATCTCGTAAATATTTATACCACCTACATCCGGCCTAAAATGGAATACAACTCGCATATATGGGCAGGGGCTCCATTAACATCTTTGAAGCTTCTGGACCGTGTACAGAGGAGAGCGGTGGTGATGATAGGGGATGGTAGGGTATCCAGCTCTATTGTCTCCCTACAGCATCGCCGAAATGTGGGTTGTGCATCGCTATTCTGTAGATATTTTAATGGTATCTGTTCAGAAGATATCCGTCGTCTGGCCCCTTACGTTAGAACATTTAGCCGGAATACTCGGCTATCCAGGGTCTCTCATCCGTTCATTGTCAAATGGCCGGTTGACCGGACGACGCACTATAGAGAAAATTCATTCTTCAGCCGGACTGTTCGCATGTGGAATAATCTTCCAGCAAGTGTTTTTCCTGCCTGCTATGACATTATCAAATTCAAGGCCAAAATCAACAAACACTACTCCCTCTTTCCTCCCTCCAATACCCTTATTTCCCATCGCTAACACAGTGCATTGCATTTATAGGGGGCATCCCCTGAGAGTTAGACAAAAAAAAAAAAAAAAAAGGTGGCAACTCCCACACTTCGATCGAGGTTTGTACACTGTCAAAAATGTTGATGGGGAGAGGGGAAACAAAACTCATAACTGGTGAGGGGGAAACAAAGTGAAGGTCGACAACACTGGCCTACACAACAAAGGTTGGCTCCACTACAATGATTTATCACAGATGACAACTCTGTTATATCACACTATTGTGAATGCACATGATGATGATCAACACTGCCATGGCCAATGTCAAATCTGTCATATCACACTATTTTGCCGACTCTGGCTTATCACGGGTGCCAACTCTGGTGTGACGTATGCTATCATACTATTGTGAATGGTCATGCCCATGGGTTGTATGAAAAACGTGATCCAGAAACCCCATAAACACCAGTTAAGTTAAGCAAACCATTTGCTGTAATATCTTCACGTCTTCGGCCAAAAGGTATTCTTAATGAATAAGCCTCCTTCTAAAACCTCACGGAGATCGTTGATGTAGATTGCAAATAGGGTGTCAACATAGTCGGAAAGCTCCTCTCCGGTCCAAACAGCTGATTCAAGGTTTTGATATAAACTCTCTATAATTTTTACAAACTTGACATTTATAGATAAGTAAACTCCTTGAGATTTTATCAAAGGCAGCTTTGACGTATTAAAAAAATGCATACACCTTCTCTTCTGCCAGTTTGATGTTCACTATCGATGCCAAGTTATAAATATTTTCCGTTGTGGAATATTTCTTACAAAATCCAGCCTGATATTTCATTATGACGTTAAAATCGCTGGTCCACGTTCGTAGTCGAATTCATGAAAGATATTCCTCTGTAATTTGTGGCCTAATTTATACTTACCTTCCTGTGTATTGGGAATATTATGGTTTTGTAAAAACGTCATCTATGTTACCACTGTTATATGTACATGTAGTTATATACCTGGGTTAGTTCAATAAGACACTCATCTGTGGCGTTAACAGAATATTCACATGGTATTCTATCCTCTCCAGGTGCATTGTTGAATTTTACGGTATGATTAAATTTACGGTACGGTAAAATGTTCTTCACTTCATCTACCGAGATATTAATATCTAATTTTTCATTAAACCTTAACAATGCACAGTAGACGAACTTTTATGGGAGTAGCGACAAAAATGGTTAGAATAGAGATATCGATCTGAAACATTCGGAATAGGATTGCAAATTTTATTATCTGCTAAAATGGAAATAGTCGAAGTACTCTAAGTCATCTCTGTGGTAGAAAACGTGATAGATTTTCGGTAATATTTACAAAAAAAATCTATTTTTGTTTTCAAAATAAAATCGTTTAAATAGGTCAAAACAAGAGCATTAATATATGACACTTATGAACAAATTTGTCTGATCTCGTTAATGAAAAACCTAAAGGTATAAGTTAACGAGGTTTTGGAATGATGACCGCTTTACGTGGTCATGTAAAACATTCTGACTTTTATTTTCATATTTTCACATAAACTACCCTTGACCGTTGTTCATAAATTGCCAACGTTCGCATTCTCCCATAGAATGAATGCAAAGCATATTATATGGGTTCAATGGAATCTTAGCTTAAACTCCAACTCAGCACAAATCATCCATGCGCAGTGGTATGATGAAACTTGAGTCAGCATTTAATCTTTGGCACGTTTATAAAGTACGAGGTAGGTAATTAACAATTGTTAAGCTTATAATTATTAGGTATGATAATAGGTAGTAATCTAATCACTGTTAACTGCTCCCCCCTTTGGAATCGGAGCGTCTCTGCTCTGACCAATTATCTGGGATGTAATTTCTTCAATGTCGAGCGGCTTGGCCCTTTTCCTGTGTAGTATGAAGTGTACGGCCCATGCAATGAATGGTATGGCGATTACAAATGACATAGTAATCAGTTTATGGGTCAAGATTTCATTTTCCAATGTTTCCAGGTAGTCAGTGTTCTTCAAGTAAATTTTATGCAGGTAAGGTAAAGAGAGTTTAACTTTATGTCCCATATTTTCCATGTTCAGTATCTTCGGTGGATGAGGTTCAATAAATTCATTAAGTTTTTTTGAGTTGTGGAAGAGTGTGCCATTTATAGTTATGTTGTCGGAAAATGTAACAAGTGGTGTACCTTCAATGCATATGGTACCAGCGTCGGTTATATTTGTCTTATGGACATCATTTAAGAGAATCACCCCATCCAGTATTGGTTGAATGTTTGGTATGTTGTCGGCTGATTCAGTTGAACATGACAGTCGTTTGATGAGACCCTGCAAATACTTGTTCTTCCCGCTTGGATGCAGTTGATGATAGGAGTGTTATGACCATCGCATTGCGCTGCTTCGTTGATATCGAGCTTCACGATAAAGTTTTGATGAACTACTGGATAGATTCTTAAGTACTTGCAGAATTTAGTAATTAAAGGTACCTTAATTGTGTAGAATATAATATTATCATCTTGGAATATGCTTATATTACTGGACTTTAATATATTATCTAAACTTAATGGTACCATTTCATTTTCAAGCACGTGTTTTACTTCGAAATTGTCCAAAATTATTGGGTTACCAATATTCGCTTTAGCTAATGTAATGGATAATGCTAATTGATTTAGAAAAAAAATTACATCTCCATTTCTTGCAGTTATTAATTCGAGAAGAATTAGCTCGTCGCTCCCGAAGGCATTAGAAGTTCTGTAACTATACTGTAACTCATTAATTCGCTGCGTTAGTTTGTTTATTTTGTCCTGTAATGCTGAATTGATGTTAGTTTGCCTATTGTTGTTTTCGATAAGTGCATTCTCTTTTGTCAATAATAGGTTAAAATCACCACGGTCTGGAGTTCCTGCAACGAATTTAAGTGCTGAACCTATAAAATCGAGCGATCTAGCATGTCGTCTATTTATACGGAGTGTCTGTAGTAATCTATAAATCTGTTTGTTCTGCTCTCTCACAATTTCTGTCTCTCTTGGATCTGTAAAATTTTTAAGTAGTTCGTCATTCTCCTGAATTATACGTTCATACTCCGTTAGATTAGTCCTGTGTATTAGGTAGGTACAATTCTCATAAGTTGCGACGTGTTTATCTGAAATTGAAACGAAATACGAGTCCGAGTAGTTAATGACTCTTGATGCAACTGAAGCCGCAATTGACAGGGACAATCTACAAAAAAAAGTTATCTCAAGTTACTTTTATGCACACGTTTCCCGTCAATTAAAACAGTAGTCCCTAGGTCTTGTTGTACTGTGCCTTCCACGTACCATTTATCGAACTTGTTCCCTAACCTTCTGTTTCTTTTTACAAACACTTTTTCACCAGGCTCAAATGTCCGGGAAGATGTATTCACGTTACATGCCTGCAAAGTTCTCTGTTGTGCCGATCTCAACTCAGATATTGTATTGAGAACATCTATTGGTTTCATGCCCGTAACGGAGTGCACAGAATTATTGTACTTAAATGTGGACAAAAGAAGAAGTTCTAAAATATCATCTAAGTGCTGCTGAGCTCTCACGCATCTTGCAATTTCTAAGAGTGTCGAGTGGAAACGTTCCACCTGGCCGTTACTCTCGCTGTGCATTGGTGGAACAAAAAACTGTTCCGCACTAAAATGATCCCTTAAGAATGTACCGATTATACTTGATTGAAAAGATCTTTCGTTATCCGATACGACTACTTTAACGTTTTTGAATCTGTTCAAAATTTGCAAAAGTGCCGTTCTAACATCTGAGCTATTTCTTGAAGCAATTGGGATTGTCATTGCGAATTTGGAAAATTTGTCTACACAAGTTAAGAAATGTGACTTGTTTGTTATCAAAATATCAATATGTAAAATTTGCCCTGGATAATCTGGTATCGGTGTCGAAGTCACTTCTGCCTTAACAGGTTTTCTTTGGTACTTGTTCTCTCTACAGATCTTACAATTCTCAATCACGACCCTTAACCTTTTTTTAATGCAAGGAAAATAGTATTCCTCTATAATTTGCTCAAAATTCTCTTGCATCGACCTGTGGGCGCGATTGTGTTCAGTGGTTACAATATCCATCTGGTCGTCTTTCCTTATGACATCCATTACTAATTTCTCGGTGTGAACAAAAGTTACCGAAGGAAAGTGTGAAACTAAAACATCCTGAAAATCTGCTAAAGTAGGCAGATCGCATTGGATAGCATTCGTTCCAGTTGGTTGTACGATTTCCTTCAAGATCCTCAATAAATTATCAACGTTATCGTAATTAACCGTATGTCGTAAAAACCGTTGAAAAATAATCTTCGTCGTCTTAGAACAAGAGTTACACTTCGAAACTATCAACTGATTCTAAAATTGATTCACCGGGTACTTTGTTGTCCTGATAGTATTCGTCAGCGATTCTTCACTGCGGACCGTATCATCGTCCGTGTTATTGTTAATGTACTGCCTGGATAGGGCGTCTGCCACAACGTTCTCCTTTCCTGGTTTATAGAAAAATTTTGGAGAAAATTATTCAATAAAAGAGCGCCATCTTTTCATTTTTAAATTTGGATTTTTGTCCGACATGGCGAATGTAAGCGGCTGGTGGTCAGTAAATATATGGATGTCAGACACACCGTAAATGTAGTGCCGCAGTTCCTTCAAGGCCCATACAATGGCTAACAACTCCCTTTCATTTGTAGCATAGTCACATTCAGCTCTAGACAATGTTCTAGATATCATGGTCACTGGACGGCCATCTTGTGAAAGTACCGCTCCCAAAGCAACAGCTGATGCGTCAGTCGTCAGCTCGAACTTTCTATTGTAGTCGGGATAAGAAAGCAGTACGTCCTCAGATGATAAGATCTTTCGAAGTTTTTCAAATGCCGCTAGTGCCTCCTGATCAAGTTTTATTTTAATATTGCTCGATTTTCTTGCCGTTTCAAGGTGAGAGCACAGGATGCTGTAGCAGCCTGCTACAGATGCCTTGGTTTTGACCATCGCGTGCGAGACTGCCGTATGGCAGAAGATGTATGCCGCAGGTGCGGTTCAGCTGGCCACGTGGCGGGGCGGTGCCCCAATGAATTACGGTGTCGCAACTGCGCTTTTAAGGGTCATCCAACCGACCACCAGATGATGTCTCAGGCGTGCCCAATCTACGCGGCAATGACTGCTCGGGCGAACGTGCGCCATTAGAACGAGAATGGAGTTGAAAATTATACAATTTAACTGCCAGCGGGGATTCTCTGTTATGTGTGGGTTTGGGCAGGCAATGCGGCATCAGGGGGCGTCCTTTGCGCTTTTACAGGAGCCATATTCTACGAGCGGTTGTGTTAGGGGGCTACCGAGGGGTATGCGAGTTTTTACTGACGAGGGGATAAACTCAGCTATAGTGGTGGATGACAGTGACGTGGACTGTACTGTACTTAGCACGAGCCAGGGGGGGTCTGCATTGCTGCAGAAGGGCGGTTTGGGAGGCTACTATTGGCAAGTATCTATTGTGGGTTTAGTGCTCCACTGGAGCCGTATATTGGGTACATGGATACGGTATTACTCCTTGCGAGTAATAATCCGATTATCCTTGGTTTAGACGCTAACGCATGCTCTCGTATGTGGTTCAGCAAGATGCCCAGGACTGCACCTGGCCATCAGAACTATATACGAGGAGTAATGCTAAGTGATTGGCTGGTCACCAAGTGTCTCATTGTTCTCAATGAGCCGAGTGATCTGTACACGTTTGACGGTCCAGTGGGTACTAGTGACATTGACGTGACAGTCGCAAATGGGGCGGCAATGACGGATTTCGACACTAGGTGGAGGGTGTGTGACAATTGGGGGATAAGTGATCATAATCCGATTGAGATTATGGTCACTTATCGCAGACGGACAGGGAGTACTGATTGTTCTCCTGAAGTCACCCGAGAGAGTTAGGAGCAATCCTCGCTCTTATCGGGGGATCAGCCTCCTTCCAGCATTTGCAAAAGTGTTGGAAAGGATCATGGTTGATCGACTGAAGGAGAGCAACTTCAAGGGTGCGTTTGACTACCTCTCGTGGGACGTAGTCCTTGAGAGGCTGCGTCAGGTGGGTTGTCGAGAGGTAAAACTCTGGGCAAGCTACTTCAGCGGTAGAAAGGCTTGTGTGGTGGGCGCAAGTGGCACTGTATGGAAGGACGTCACACGTGGTTGTCCGCAGGGGTCTGTGCTAGGTCCATGTATATGGAACCTAATGATGGATCCTCTGTTGAGACAGCTCAGCCGTTCATACAAGGTGTGTGCGTATGCGGATGACTTGCTCATCCTAGTCGAAGGGCAGTCTCGTGCTGTTCTTGAGGCTCAGGGTGAGTCCGTCATGCGTGACGTAGTTGCGTGGGGCGCGCGTGTCGGTGTAGGAGTGGCCATGGACAAGTGTGCTGCTCAAGGGCAGATTGTCACATGCTCGTCCACCACTTATAGGCTGTGGCGACTTTAGTCTCCAGTATGCGACCGAGGTCAAATACTTGGGAATAAAGATGGGTGAGCGTATGAACTTTTTAGTTCATCTCACCTACGTCCGGGACAAGCTTTCTGCTGTTGCTTGCACTGTCAGGCGCATTCTTCGGAGTGGCTGGGGACTTGGCAGGCGGGCTGTCCGTACCATATACGGTGGGCTATTCGTTGCTTGCGCAGCGTATGGTGCTCCGGTATGGTACGAAACAGTCATGTCTGTTGCAGGAAGAAAGAAGGTCCTTTCATGTCAGAGAGTCGCTTTGCTGGCGTGTATGCCAGTATGCAGGACAGTATCGACGGATGCTTTGTAGGTATTGCTAGGCGTGCCACCTCTTGACCTTGAAGTAATACGTCGAGGTATTGCTTTCAAGGTCAAAAAGGGGCTAACGCTTTCCGCGGCAGATTGGATTTCTGCACCTGATGTGGTAGATAGGGAGTGTAGGGAGAGCATGGCACTACTCGACGAGTGCCTTGTCTCGAGGTGGAGGACGAGATGGACGAACAGCGACAATGGGCGGGTAACGTATGAATTCATACGTGACGCGGACTTCGTACGGGGGCGGCCAGACTTCGGCTTCGGTCTAAGTCTGGGTTTTATACTGACGGGGCATGGCTCGCTCAATGCATTCTTGCATCAGAGGGGCCTATCCGACACACCGGACTGCATGTGTGGTGGGGGACTTGAGGACTGGAGGCATGTACTGACTACATGTCTCCTCTACCAAGACATTAGGGATTCAGTAGGGATGGGTATTACCCAGACGGGGGCAGGGGGGTATGATTGTAGTAGGGCTTTAGAGGACGATCGGACATTTGGGAGGTTGGGGCAATTTGCCCGTGGGGTTTTTAGTAGGAGAAGACTTAGGCAGACGTAGTGGAGGTAGTTTCCCTACACATGCCGTCTCGTAGACCTGATGCCGTACGACAGCCGCCAAACTAGTGAAGTCCATTTTTTTTTTTGTTTTATTTTGTCCCAGTCACCCGTGAGGGGGACTGTGTCCGTTGTTTTTGTGCGTCCTGTCCTGCAGGGCCAGAATAGATGGCCAACGAATAGCCCGTGAGGGCTATTGTTCAATGTTGGTGATGTTTGTGTTGCCAATTTCATTGGCATGGAGGAGACGATGTTGGCCACCAGTCCAGAACTGTTTGGAGTTCAACTGGTAGTAGTTTCGGCTACGAAGTCTGACCGGAGACTTAATTCTGGTACCACGGGAGCCAGGAGCCCCTGGACTTTGTCCAGCCTGGTTGTTGGTGCGGCCCTTCGGGGAGTATCGTGGCTGTGGTTTAAACCCAAATCGCGGGGAGAGCTTCGGCTCGATGTGGAGTTGCATTTTTCAACCGGGCGCCGGGACCCATAGACCGGTAGGAGTGTTAGATAGGCTCCGCCCCTAACCAAGGGGGATCCCATGCCAAATACATGGTTTTTCGAATTGGTACTCATGTACAGCTTTGCTGCATATGGGGGCGTTGGTAGACGCATTGTATTTCACCCGGTGCTAAGACCACCGTGAGTTTGGGCCAACGTGGCAGGTACTCACGTAAAACACGGCGACTCTGTCTCCTTTGATCTGCTTCCAACTCTTGAGCCGTGGCCAATGCAGTTGGTAAATCAATAGGTCTAGCGGAGAACAAAATATCACTTAAAGGGCGTCTTAGTCCCGAGATAAAGACACGCAACGCGTTATCCCTTGCCCGCTCATTGAGAGCATTGGCGATGTCATCATTGCCTGGGTGACTCATCTTATTCTTATTAATTATAAGAGTCAGATGCTGATCCACAAGATCATAAAAGTCAGTTATTGAACTATCGCCCTGCCTTAAGATGCTCAACTCATTCTCGAGTGCTTGAAGTGACCGTTTGTCACCAAAACATTGATCTAACCTTGCCATGATGGCCTTAAAATTTAGAATTGTATTAAATGAAAAGAGTTTATCATTGGCAGCACCGGTAATTTTATTCCTTAGAATGCCGATTGCAATGTAATTATTTTCCGTATTCTCTGGATAGTAATTCATTGCGAATTGGGCGGCTTCCCTCCATGCGGGATATGCCTTCATTTCCCCCTTAAACTCAGGTAGTGACTTCACTAAATCTAATGATGTTCCCCTACTGTTGCCTAATGCAACGGGTTCGTACGTTTCAATACTGGGTGGTCTGAGAGTCTGTATTTGTTCCGTCAAGCTTCTGATATGACTTGTCCACTGTTCGGTCAATGCTTCTACCGTCGCAGTTACTAAACTTATAACTTCGCCTCTATTTGCCATTTTAATACTGTTGTTATTATAACGAAGAACGATATTGCTTTTTTTTCTTTTTTTTTTCAAACAAAAAAAATTTTTTTCTTTTCAATTTATTTTATTGTCGCCGAAAAAAAATTGAGCACTTGCTTGATAATGATTTGGTACTTACAGTATTTTAGTATGAATCATGCTTCTATTTAACTTTTTTGCAGTCTCTTATATCTTCTCGGCTACTTCCTTCTGTGGGTCTTCTCGGCTTAATTTGGCTACTTCCTTCTGTGAATCCTTTTTTTTTTACTCGGCTTTATTTGGCTTTCAGTTTTCTCATTGCCTTTACTTGGCTACTTCCTTCTGTTGGTTTTTTATTTTTCTGTCTTTTTCACAACGATTTTAGATATTCTGAATTGATTTTGTTTTATTATTTCTCTCTTTATTACAAAGATTTTTTTAGTTTGTTGGATTTTTTTATTTTTGTCTTTATCACAAAGATTTAATTGATTTTTTTTTTTATTATTATTTTTTTCTTTACTACGAAGATTTTAATAACCTATGTTGGGCGCCAGTTAACGAGGTTTTGGAACGATGACCGCTTTACGTGGTCGTGTAAAACATTCTGACTTTTATTTTCATATTTTCACATAAACTACCCTTGACCGTTGTTCATAAATTGCCAACGTTCGCATTCTCCCATAGAATGAATGCAAAGCATATTATATGGGTTCAATGGAATCTTAGCTTAAACTCCAACTCAGCACAAATCATCCATGCGCAGTGGTATGATGAAACTTGAGTCAGCATTTAATCTTTGGCACGTTTATAAAGTACGAGGTAGGTAATTAACAATGGTTAAGCTTATAATTATTAGGTATGATAATAGGTAGTAATCTAATCACTGATAACTTATACATATTAATATATTTATTATTATTATTGTGTCAACTCAAATACTGATTTAAATAAGGTAGTTTTTTTGCACGGCATTTTTCTCCGACCCGTGATGTTCCACAAAAGAGCGCTCTGTTCTTGAATTGTTTGTTTTGCCCGAACATATGTACATATATATGACATCACGATCCTTCGCTTTAATTCGATGCTGAAATCTTGTATTACATTTTGTGGTCTGATGCTGGAAGAAATACAATGTATATTTCTCTATCAGACCTTTTGAAGTATCGAGCTCTTACTAGTTAAACTGTTTTGAATTTATTTTGTAGCCTGATGACACGGCTGTGGTAATGTTTCACCTTCAAACACCTGTTGTGTCTAGCGCACAAAAAATTAAATTTCAAACAAGTATATTCTGTTATTATATTTCAGATTAATTTAAGGGTGTTCAAGTAAAGTTAATATACAAAAAAAAAAATGTAGAGGTACAAAAGGGACGACAAAAAGTTACTTGTATAACTATTAAAACCCAGTGAGAACGTTTCAGTCAAGTCAACCGACTTATATATATCCTCACCCTCAGTAAAACCATACAGGTCTCATATTGCAAAGTATCGGAAAGTCAAAAGTGAGCGTCTATTGGATGTGACATCTAAAACATCTGTAACATGATGAAATATTATACAGTCGAATCCGGTTATAACGCACACCTAGGGACTCGACAAATTGGTTCGTTATAAGCGAAGTTTGTTATATCCAGGGTAAAATAGAGTAGAAGCAAAACTCTTGGGACTTAAAAAAGTGTTCGTTATAGACGATAGTTCGTTATAACCGGTGTACGTTATAACCGGACTCGACTGTAATAGCAACGTCAGTATACAGAATTTTTTTCTCGAAAACTATATCTAGTTAAAGATTTACTAAATACATAATTTGGGCAAGATCGCATAGAGCATAGTACTATTATTAAACTATATCTATAGTGGGTAGAATTGTACATTGGTATGGGTGGTACCAGATGAGGAGTGGCCAGACTTTAATGATTTGGTCCGACACTTTGTCCAGCTACGGCTTTACTAAATACAGAGCTTGGGTATAGTGGGTAGAATTGTACATTGGTATGGGTGGTACCAGATGAGGAGTGGCCAGACTTTAATGATTTGGTCCGACACTTTGTCCAGCTACGGCTTTACTAAATACAGAGCTTGGGCAAGATCGCGTTGGGCATATTTATATTATTACACGATTTCTAAAGTTGGTCGAATCGTACATTTGTATAGGAGGTACCAGAAGGGGCTTGGGAAGACTTTCATGTTTTTGTCCTAAACTTTAAACCTTTTATAGGTTTACTCAATACAGAATTTGGTCAAAATCTCTTCAACTTTCATTTCTTACTATATATAGTTTGAGATTTTTATTTTTTTTTTTGCTATTG